>JAWWEE010000016.1:11263207-11532885 GCA_035221455.1 Xenops minutus
CCGCTCCAGCCCCCTGTCCCCGCCATCCCCGCTCGCCCCTCCCTCCCCTCCATCCCGCGATCCCCTCCATACCCGCTGTCCCCGCTGTCCCCGCCGTGCCCGCCGCCCGCTGTGCGCGCGCTCCCCAGGCCGCGAGCGCCGCCAGCAGCGCCACCGCCGCGCGCCGCCGCGCGCCCGCCCGCATCGCCGGGCCCGGCCGAGCGGCTCTGGGAGCGGCGGGGCCGCGGGAGTCACGCGGGGCCGGGCCCGCCCACGCCCCCACACACCCCGCACACTGACACGCACACCACACACACCCGCCCCCAGAGACCGCTCCGCCACCGTCCCTCCCAAGGTCTCACTGCCCCTCTCAGGGGTCCCACTGCCCCTCTCACGGTCCCACCTCCCCTCACAGGGGTCGTGCTGCTCTCAGGTCTCGCCACTCCCCTCAGGGCTCCTGCTGTCCCCCGGGGGTCGTGTCACCCCTCTCTCAGGGTCCCGCTGCCCCTCTCAGGGTCCCGCTGCCCCTCTCAGGGTCACTGCCCCTCTCAGGGTCTCTGTCCCTCTCAGGGTCCCACTGTACCTCTCAGTGTCCCACTGTCCCTCTCAGGGTCCCACTGTCCCTCTCAGTGTCCCACTGTCCCTCTCAGGGTCCCACTGTCCCTCTCAGTGTCCCATTATCCCTCTCAGTGTCCCACTGTCCCTCTCAGGGTCCCACTGTCCCTCTCAGGGTCCCATTATCCCTCTCAGGGTCCCATTATCCCTCTCAGGGTCACTGTCCCTCTCAGGATCACTGTCCCTCTCAGTGTCCCACTGTCCCTCTCAGTGTCCCACTGTCCCTCTCAGGGTCTCTGTCTCTATCAGGGTCCCACCGCTCCCTGCCAACAGCGAGGCCCGGGGGTCTGTGCAGCCCGTCCCGAGGGTGCACAGGGAGCCGCCCTCCAGCCCTCGCCCTGCCCCACCTTGTGTTTGGGGACAGCGCAGGTTCTGGCCCTGGCGAGCGAGGCCTTGGTGCGAGGTGCTGACCGTGACACCCAGGTGCTGGGGGCTATCTGGGCAGGGAAAGGGTGAATTTAAGCTTACCCTTGTACCTCTTTTCTTCTGTGACAACTTGTGTTTATTCCCACTGATCCCCACAGGACCCCTGTGCTGGACTCCGTGAGCACCGGGCTCACCCTTTGCTGGGGCAGATGGCTGTGCCATTTAGGTGAGTGGTTTGCAAGAGCAGAGCTGAGACCTACATACAATCCTTCCCTTCAGATTCAGTTCACTGAAATCCTTTGTCTGGTGACCTTTCCACAACGAAGTCATGTGTATAACTGAGGATTAAAGAGTAAAATACAGTCTTTTAAGCTTTGTAAAGTCGTCCCCCCTGCCCTTCCCCAGTTACTGCTTTCTCAGGAAGCAAGTTGTGTTTCCATAGTATCACTTACAGACACGTCTCCATAAACATTTTCAACCCTATGATGCCAAATTGTGTTTTGGGGTGCCTGTTTTATTTCTGATGATTTGTGAGGTGCAGGGCTGGTGAGCAAGAAGTACAAACTGGAACATACTGTTTTACTTCATTGCATCTGATCCCTCTAAACTGTTCTTATTCCCTGAGTCTATGGTGTTTGGCTAATATGTGATCAACCCCTCTCTAGGATACAAGAGATGAGATAAGGTGAAAAAGTGGGTATTTTCCTTTTGGTTTGGATCAAACATAATCATACAGCCACAATTATGGTATGAACACAGAGAAAAATTTTCTGGAACAGAAAATCCTGCAGCAATTGCTGTTGTCCATTTCTGAACCCTCTATGGTCCAGAATGCCTTTTACTAGAGCAAGAATGATTTTAATAGTCAAGATTTTTAGGGCTGACAACTAACTTCCAGAAATGAGTTCTGTGTTTATTTTCAGGAGAAAATAAATCATTCTCATCTTGAAAGATTTAAACATTTTCTTCCTGATCCCACTTTCCACCAAAGAAAGCTGTACAAAATTTCATGTCTAAATTACTGATGGCTCTTTCCTGACATAGGTCAACAGAAAGGGTTTTGCTATCAAGGTAAGTGACTTCCTCGCCAATGCCTCTCTTCCTTGAAACTTGTCATTGGCCTGCTCTTAAAACTTCAGCACAGTTTTTCAGCTGCTTCATTTCAGTTTAGATACTTTTTGATGGTGTACTCTTTTTTAATTGCTTTAAAGTGCTTATGAGCCTGCTGTTCTGATGGGAACATCCTCCCTGGTAGAGCAACATGCTGGCTGCATGGTTAGGAAAGCTCAGTCATGTGATTTCAGGATTTGAAGGTTTTGCTCTGCTCTCGTTTTACTCTGTGTTCAAGCTCTAATTCCTTTCTATAGGCAGCCCCTCTCCATGCATAGCTGAAGCAAAGCCAGAGCTTTGATTTTACTGAAGGCTGAAGTCTGCTTAGTTTGCTGAGAAGTTGTGAGTGAGAGTGCTGTGCTTTCACCCTCCTTGCCAAGAATGCCCCTGGAGAGAGCAACAAATAGGAAAAAAGCCCGTGGGGTCTCCCAGCATGAGGAACCACGTGCTGCTTATCTGCATGCTTGACCCAGCACAAAAACACTGGCAGCCAGAGTATGCTTTGGCCTCAGCACCGCTGGCTGCCTGGCTGGGCCACTGCAGTCTGTGAAGCTGAGGTAGGTCAAGTAAAAGTGCAGATTTAATGCCTGCTGCAGCATTTTTTTTTGTCTGCTGCTAGGGTAAAATCTACTCTGTAGTAGTAAAATAAATGGATAAATACATTTTTCAGAGCATCTGAAGGAGGGAGTCAGGTTGCTACCACTAATACTCTGCTGCCCCCGGGGACTTGCTGGAAGCTGCTATAGCTGCCCGAGCACAACCTTCTGGAAGGGTGGAGCATCAAACTACAGCAGCTGTACCTCCTTTCCCCGTGACCATATTCCAGTGAGAACTGGCTACAATACATCTGAGTGTATTCAGCTGAGGACAGGGAGTTGGTTTGCCAAAGCAAAAGGAGGTTGGGCTATGTAGAGGTGTGACTCCAGCTGTATGCTATTAAGGGGGCAGGTGGGAGAGAAAATGTGAATTGGGATCAGCTGTTGTGTCTCCACAAAATAGGCTCTCATTTGCTTGTGAGGGGGGTAGGAGTTTAGTATTTCTGTGGAAGTTTAAGAAGGAGTTTTTCTATAAGCAATGAATTTGCTTAGTTTTGTTTGAAGTTTATTTTCTTCTACTTTCTTTGCAATTTCAGCAGACAGAATGTTGTTAGTGAGGAAGAAAACCAGGTGAGTTTTTCAGATCTTAAGGGGAGCATGAGTCCTTGTTGGTAGGATCCAGTCCTTAGAAAAGATAGAGGGGTGGTATGATGAATTCATGACTAGCTTAAGATAATAGCAAAATATATTTTTGTAGGGGCTGGGATCCAGTTTTTTTTTTTTTTTGGGGGGGGGGAAGGTGTTATAGATTCCAGCAAGGAATCTGTGGTTAACTTAGGTACAGGCTGTTGTATCTGTGCAGGAAAGCTGAGTTTGTCTGGCTTCTTTAATTATAAATGCATTTATGATTTTCCTTGTAACTCAAGGTGCAACCTACTCTTTCAATCACAGATCAGTGTCTGTATCGTCCTTTCCTTGTGGTTTTGGTTTTTGGGATTTGTTTGTGGTTTTAGGGTTTTTTTGAGTTTTATTGGTAGTGGTTTGTAGAAAAATAGCCTAGTCTGGGTTTGGATGAGGCTGCTCAGACAGCCCCAGGGCTGATAGGAGTGCAGCCTGGTGTCAGCTGTACCTCAGTGCTATGGCTCCTGCCCCGGGACATAGACCCTGTGCACAGCTGTGCTTTTCTCGTGTGATGGGCTGTGCATGTACACGCCATTTATGTTCCTAGTCACAAGGCCTAATGTACTGGGAAACAAAATATGTGAAGATGTTTTCATCCTCAAAAAGTACCCTAAATCCCAACATGGTTGTGATAATCTGTCTGATTGTCAGAAAAGAAGTTGAGGATGAAAAGGGTACTGACTATCTGGCCAGCCACTGCGACAGGAGGCTGTACTAGTGCTGTTTGGAAAGTCAGTTTCCACACTCCTTTTCTTCTGTTTGTGCAGCTCCTGTGGCGTCTTTGGAGTGTTGTGGTAACTATCTGTGTAAAATGGTGGTCTTTAAAAGAGCTGAGAGAATAAATTCTCTTACCCTGAGGTGCTCAGATATCACCCTAGGGTGATGAGATGGATACTTTACTGTTGCAAAGTTAAAATGAGTCTCTTCAGTGTAACTCCATTATTCTTCATTTAAAAGATAAATATACTGTCATTGTCAGACCAGATATTCCCCTTTGTCAGCATTTCATGGCTCACTTCCTGGATCTAGATAGATTGATGATAGCTGCTTAATATTCTTGCCTTCATAACCAGCAATTTGAGAGTTGCCAACTCTCATGATGGCTGCTGTTTTTCTTAAAGCATCAGCTTGATGTACATTAGCCACACAAGAATCCTTCAAATAAATATAGAGAGCTTGAAATTGGGGATCTGAGCATCTAATGCTAGAGGCAAATAAACACACGACAATATTATTTTCAAGCTAATCTCATGACTTGAGGAAGGGGTGATAGGTTCATTCATGGCTTTAGAACAGTGTCAAAGGGAATGATTTGATTTCTGGCTATTAGCTCCACCAGAGCCAAATGCCTTTGCTGGGAATATCTCTGAAGACTACTGGAAGATGCAGCTCAGCTGCAGTCCCTGGTGACAACCAGGAAAGCTGCTGAGCTCTGAAGGAATGGTGAGTGGTAGCCAGTGCAAGCACCTGGTGTGAGTCAAATGTATTCCAGGTCTCTTGGCCTTTGTGTTCTGACTTTGCACGTGTGATGAATGCTCTTTTTTGACTCTAAGCTGTGAAGTTATGAACAGAGTATGTTTTTAAGGGGTTCCTCTCTCTTTATCTGCTGTCTCTTTGGTGAAGCTCTACAGTAGTTCTCATGGTCTTAGCTAGCTCACTGGGTGTTTGATCATCTATTCAGGACATGGAAAGAATCTCTCAGACTGAAAATGAAATGTTTCAGATTAAATATTTTCAAGTCATTAAGAACTTCTCCAGATTTATTTAAGTGCTCCTCTATGTTAACTACTTTCCTTTGGTTGGAAGTCCTCATTAAGACAATTGGAATGAATCATAAATTTCAGTGCTTGTGGTATCATGAACCTGAATGTGTGATGGTGATTAATTATCCAGACTGATCCCAACAGAAAATCTTGTCACAAAGGCTTGCTGCACCTATATGTAAATACATACATATACCAGGAGAGTTGGGCTGTTGCTAGCTATTACTAATGCTGTAGAGAAGCTTCTCTGTATAGTTCTTGTTTGGTATTTCAATATAGCCACTGCCTTTAGAGCATCTTAAGGCTGTGAAGCTCAAAAGATTGCACCAGGTCTAAAAAGGATGCTCTGCAAATAGAGCCAGCATGCTTCAAGCATCTAAGTCAGGTGTTTGCGTGCAGAATGGCCAAAGAATGGAGCAAAATGTTGAGGTTTGTGAGGGGAGTCCTATGAATAATAGTAATATTGTATCTTGATCACTTGTGGTTGCTCTGTCCAATCCCTCCAGCAATTTATGTATAGACCAAAACCACAACCACTTCTATTTCTACACTGGTATATCAATGGGGCAGGTAAATACCCCACAAAACACAAACGAGAGTAGACACTGTCAATGAGCAAGTCACATATTTCTTTGATAATACCTTGGGTGAGGTGCTTTTTTAGTTGATGTTTTTCTGCCCCCTCTCAGCTGTTCAAGGTCTTGTTTCTGTACACAAAGGAGAAACAAAGAGCAGAAAAAGTGCTTCTTTGCCTGCAATTTCTAAGCTTGTCATTTCTGCCAGTTCTGTGCACCAAGGAGTTCTGGTGTCTCTCAGTGACTTCTGCTTCCACTTGTTTTCTTTCCTTTTCCTGTTGACACAAACACTTCAGCCAACAGTTGTGTTTGTATTTACACTGGAGTATATGCTTGTTTTTCCCACTCTTTGAAGCCTGTGTTTGCTATGACTTTTTTTACTTCAGCTCTCACTCTGGCTGTCTTGAGGCTTGGCTTCATCTGCTGCCTGCTATCCTTTCAGTGGATTTCTCTTGAACAGTTTTTTGAGATCAAGGTGTGTGTTGAAGGCTGTGTGTCATAGCCTCTGTGATCTCAGTGTGTCTGATGAGTTTGTCAGAGTTTTTTTGCTGTTTTTCATCATGTTGCTAATGAAATAGTGTGGCTGCTCTGGCAACTTTCAGCTGACCTTGAATTTGCAAGTACTTACGAATTTATATTCTTCATAAATAAAATGAAAATTATTATTTTTATGATTATAATATTATTTTTATGGTTATTGCCTGCAAGTTCTGTTATCTCAGTGACATCTCTGGAGATAAACTCTCAGAACATAAGTGTCTATATAAACAACATCATGTTTTCTTCAATGTGATTGCTCTTTTTCATGTATTCTATAACTGAACAAGCATTAGAAAAATAATTATTATTGACATTCTAGAAAAGGGACACACTCAGTTCTATCTCATAGGCTACCAAGTTGTTTCACCAGATAACATCAACATGTACTAACGTTATTTACAATGTAATAGATATTGTTGATTTGAGGATGCTCCTCTGTTCCAGAAATCAATTGCTGCAAGGCAGTTTGTTGCAAAATACTACTTGTGTGTGTTGGGTTATGTTCCTGTGCATCAGCCTAGAGGAGACTCCTTTCATTTTAAAGCACCTTCAGTTTTTGGTGCAGTAACCATGACCCTAAACCTTTGTTGCTTTGTATATGTTGTGAGATGTGCCCAGAAATTCTTTCTTCATCCCTTCACCCCTGTGCAGTCCTAGGGGTGAGGCCAGGAGTGGAAAAAAAAATCAGCTTGGTTGCTTTTTTGCTGTTCTTTTCTACGAAGAAGAGCGGGGGTTGGCAAACAGTTTTCTGAGGAGTTGAAGCAGGAGCCTTTGTGGCAACCTGGCTAGACAGTGAAGCAAAAGCCTCTTCTGTTTTCGGCAATGAAGGAAGTGGGTGGAAAAAAGTTGAAGAGAAGCTGTTTCTGCTGAAGCATAACTGGGTGGCTATGTGCCAAAAATATGGTCTGGACAGATAGCTCTGGGAACCTGGAGTTTATGAAAACTGGCTGAAATTCATCTAGAACTTTTTGGTAAATTGTTTCTCTTGATTTAAATTTTGGGCAGAGTTCATGTAAATTATATCCAGACTAATATGCCAGTTGTACATGTGTGCAGATGCCTGCCTTTCCTCTGGAAATGCTGTAAGCTTTACGTGAGGATGAAGGAACAAAATCAATTCTGTGCTTCTGCTGAAGAGATGACAGAACTATTACTGCTCAAACTGAGTGGTGCAGACAACTGAAGGGTAAAATTATTGCAATTTCTAAGAATGTGTCTCTTTAGAGGGCTTTGGTACAGCCCCCCATTGTTTCCTCATGAGATACCACCAGAAATGCAGTTTGTGTTTTGTCAGAGGACTTAGCTTCTCTCAAGCTTGCATAAGCTGCTGGTGAGTTACCGCTGATTATTCCTTCACAGTGCTAACTTAAAAAAGCTCCACTGTGAAATGGAGAATATTTAAAACCTCACACATTTAATAGTAGTTCTGGTGTTGCTGTCTATGCTGGAACATAATGTTTTAATATTCTAAGGCAATATTTAACTTTCTATTAAAAAATGAACATATTGATGTCTTAATTGCTAGCACAGAATACATAGATACAGCATTATCTTTCAGAAAAATCATGTTCTGCTGACAGAAGAACTGATGTGATAGAGATGAAACTTTTTCCCTCAGGATAGAACCATTATTATATCCTTATGTTACTAAAACTGGTTTCTCATATTCTCACATATCATGAACTCTGTGATTTAGGGTGTTCTCATACATTTTAAAAGCTTTTTGCTTATCCATCTGTTCCTTGGCCACTAGAAACATGATTTCGTTGTGGTCATTTTTCACTAATAAACATAATCAACAACCATGGAGATGATGTGCATGGTAAAAACAAGTTTATATGACTTCTTCCATAGACCATTCTCCTTGTAAGCAGGGGATGGAAATGGAAGCCAGGTCTCCAACTGCTGTCCTGTTTCTGCTGTCCAAGAAAGCTGTTTCAGTACTGCCCGGTTTACTGACAGTAATTTTTTACAAGCAACTATGACTTACCTTTTCCTGAATAACTTTCAGATGTTCTTGTTCATTGCCAAAGATTTCTCAGCTAGAGTTTGACTGAATGAATAGCTGATCCAGCGTAACAGGCTTGAAGCCACTAGCAGGGATGGAAAAAATGGTGGGAAAATAAGTAAGCGAATCAGCTAGAAATTGAATAGATGCTCTATTGATAATAACTGGGGAATCCAGTGGATCTGCTTTCAGCTGCTTTGGCTCTTGTCTGTTATGTCCACCCCTGACCCTCTGCACTCTCAATCTGAATGCAAACAGCTGGTTCAGAGGTAGTTGTAAATGTAAAGGTGGTATTTCCCTTTTTCAGTTGTGTTGCTGCAGAATTTTACCTGCCACACTGAGAAATTTGTAGTTAAATGGACCATTTTTTCTCCACCATATTTTCCCATTTATTTGAGGAGGAGCAGTGGTGACAGCTTCATCTTTGTGAACGGTCTCCACGCTTTCCCCAACAGCTGGAAAGACATTTTTATTTGTTAGTGTATCAAGAGATTGGGCTGGGCTAACAGTGTGTGAAGCCTCTCATTGTGGTTTTGTGGAGTTCATGCCTGCTGAAGCCAAGGCAAAATCACTTGGAATTGAGGAATGCCTTTAGGTAGGCTCCTGTGTTTTCCTGTGAACTGGTCTGTGAACCAGAACTGGTAATTTTCTAGTTAGTGCAAACTGATTTTCCTTTTTTTTATGATACTTATTTTGATTCTGTGAGGGAAGGATGTACTTATGTCCTGTGTAATGAGTTGATACTCTTTGTAAGAGACCTTGCACAATCTCTAGCCTTCAAGACAGGACAAGCAATTTGCAATATAAGACTTAAGGCTTTTAAAAGCTCTGCTTGGAAATGCTTTTTCTTCAAATGCTTTATGATTTAAATCTTTCTTTCAATTTTACAGAAGCAATAAAGAAAATTATGTGAACTTAAGCAGACTTTAAAAATATTTAATTGCCCCTGAGATATTGACTACTGATTCTGCTTAATGGGATATCTGCTGTCCAAGAATTTGAAAGTGTTATAGATGCCAGTTCAGTTCCATAGTTGTGCATTTTTGACCTTTGGATACTCAAGGATATCATCAGCTTTCCATCTACTGCCCTGAAATAGGCCTGCTCTGTCTGCTGGCCTCACATGAATGTCTTGGATACTCTAAGGTTCCACTGCTAATCAAGATTCAGCAAATGAGTTGAGCATATAAATTATTCTCATTATTTGAGGTGTTTAAGTTAATCTGTACTCCCTGTTCTGAGCAAAATAACTCTATGGATAGGACCTTGTTTGCAGCAAAAAATTGTTCTTGTGAACTGTTAGCATCTGTCAGAGCCATGAGCCCATTTCTGTGCAAATAAGCTTGTTGCTGTGAAGCTGTGCCAGCTCTGGCCAAACCACAATGGGATTATTACATATTATAAAAAGTTTCAGGGAATTCCTACATCCTAGGTTCTAAACATTAAAAACCAGCCACAGGTCAGATCCAATAGCCCTAAACTACTTTGGCAGTTCTCTTGGAGCAGATGCAGAGCACTGAGACTTAGGAAAGAGAAAGAATACAGTTTCAAACTTGCACAAGCAAAAATGTAGTTACTTTTGACTTCCAGCACAGCTTAGAACATTTCCCACCCGCTGCCCCCCCTCCCCGGCTTTGTTAAAGCTCTGCATTTAGGAGTGCTACAATTTTTTTCTGGCTGAACTAAAGAAATAGAAATCTGCTTGTGCCTGCACCCCAATCTGGGACCAAACAGACTGTGACACTTGGCTGATTGAAATGTAACTCCCAGTGTCTGGAAAATCCAGATCTAAATACAGCCCTAAGGACCTATCAGTGCAGGATTCATAGCATCAGAGTGCTGTGGGGGGAGGGAGAAAAAATATCATTGCTGTTTCCATAGTTGCTAAAAACTAATGGAAAATTCTGTAGAAGGAATTGAGGAAAAACCTCAGACAATGCTCTTACTAAGGTATTTCCTGAATCTATAGTGAAACAAAATAGTTTAAAGCTTAGTCTGTCAGCCTTCTTATGCTGGCAGGACTGTGAAGACAACAAAGTAATTCCATATGCTTTGAATCTGTAATGAACAAGCAGGGGTACAAAAAAAATGTGGTGTCCACTTTCACTCATCCACTCAGTGATTTGCTATCTTTCATGCAAGACTCTAACAAGAGCATAGTGCCTCTTCCTGTCTTTGATACATATCAAGAGGATCCATTAGATGTTTCTATTTACATAACTTGTTGTGGCAGGACAGCACCCTCTTTTCTCATGCTTACTTCTGGTTAGTGCCAGCCTTACATGCTGTAAATGCATCTCGTGCATTCAGTGATGCAGTTATGCTGTGTTTTGCTCAGGCAGTATATTTAGCAAATCATGTAGTCAAATGATTGTTAGACTGAGTGGTTGATGTCTAGTACACAAATAATTATGACATGAAACTTACTATGTATGAGCTGGAGCCATAGCTGATTCCAGTGACAGATGGAAAACTCCACTGAACCTTTTATTGGCCATATGCCATTTCTGACTGTTGGCCAACAACAAGATTTGTTGCTAATATATAATGATTTAAACAGTAAAAAGAGCAGCTGCACTTTGATTTTTTGGTGCCTTTACTGCAGGTTTTCCTGGAGCTTTTGAATATCTACTGCTGCTTTTTAATGCAAAGCTGTCACTTCTAGTCTGTGAGAAGAGACTTTATCTTCCCAGCACTATCTGTGGTAGAATTTTATATTTTGATACTTATAACTAAAGCTCTCCTCTGCCTTTTATTGCATTATTAAGTTGACGGCATAAAAATCTCCCTGCGACATAGGGCTGGCAATGGTGTGTAAGAAACTGGCTCTGTTGTGTAGCACTGCAACAGAGCTTTTTTCAGGCTGTCAGTAAGTCTTATGTTTTATGGCCTGTCTGAGGACTGGGAGACCAGCATTCCTCCAGCTGTTCAGAGAAGACAACTTTCAAAGCATAGTTCACTGAGAGGAACCACATGTCTTGTTCATATTGCCAGGACAGTGTTTGCACAGGGGAATGTGTGAATATGAGCTGCAGTTGTTCTCTATGCAGGACATGTCATAGTGTTCCTACCACTGAAAGTGTCACTGTGTTGGCCCTGCTCATCTTCCTTTAAGGAACCAATGTTTTGTTGTGTTTATTTATTTATCTTGTATCTCTTCCTTTAGCTTTGGAAGAGCAGCCATGTAAGGGCTGGTTGCAGGCAGGTCGTTTCTTCACATCTAAGAGCCTCTGTGTTGTAGTTTGGATGTTTGTTGAGATGCTCCTTATCTGGGTCACAGTTTTTCTTTTCTGTCAGATTCCTTCTACACCCTTCTTTGATCTCACCTAATCGCAAACTGTCTCAAACAGTCAAGCAGAGCTATGCCAAATGTTTGTAAAGCAATACAGATGTTTCCCACTTTGTCACATGATGTGGAGTGTTGGACCCAGGTGAAACCATATCAGTCACAGGGATAGAAAATAGTGTAAATTTTATTAGTATTGGAATTGAAAAGTGATAGATCTAATTCTGAGACAGGGTAATAGCTCCCTGTGTTATCAATCTGAAATGGTTCTTTTCCCAGTGCTGTGGATGCCCTTAGTGGATCATCTGTGAGCTGTCTGTTGGGATCAGTGTCTTGTACATGTTTTTACTTTGCATAGCTAGGGCCTGACACCTTGAGCACCCATGAAACACAGGCCAACCACTTTCTTCCATTTCTGACTACATTTTTACATGTTTTTGATGCTGCCTTATGTGCTTCTTTTGGAGTTGGATTTTTTTTTTTCCCAAGGTTGAATCTCTTATCCAGAGGTTTGTGTTTTGGTGCAAACTGTTGGTCATGCAGCATTTGTGCATTCCTTATGTTGTACAATCCCCTAATCCCCATTAATGTCAATGACTGCATCATCTGCCCTGTTTGTAATATTTGCTGGCTTCAATATGTGTTGGTCTAAAAACAAGTTAAATGAGGTAGTATTATTTGCTATAAGGAAATACTTACCAGCTTACATTTTGAGAGCTTAAAAGCTGAAGCTGTTTTTCAGACAACTTATGTCCACATATATTATTCAAAACAAGGGGAAAAAAGGGTAATTCTAAAAGCTGTTGTGAAGATTAGTGAAGATTGTTCCCTCCTCTCCCAAAGTCATCGTCCTGTACTTCTCATTGATGTTTATGGGCAGTTCTGTGTGCAGTCAATCAGGAAAGAATCAGATAACAAGAAATTATTATGGAAACAATAAAGATCTAAAGGTTCCTTCCCCCCCTTGATAGATTTGTTCTTGTTTCATATGAAAAAATGAAATTATTTTTGTCTACCAGGTGTACTGTGGGTAGTGCTTAGCCATGGTTAGCAACATATCCTTGTGATGTTATTTCGTTGCAAGACTGGTGATTTACAAGTTCAAGATAAGGGTCCTTGGCACCATCGTTGCAGTGTATGAAGCAATTAAAAATGTGATGGTTTTTGAGGTGACATGTACAAAAATGAAAACACTTCACTGTAGAGCAGGACTTGCTGGTGTCAGCTGGTGATTAGTATTTGTTGTCTTGAAGGCCCAAGGTTATTGCAGTCTTGTCTGGTTTAACACAGCAAGCTCTCAGTGTGATGGGCACGACATGCCTGGCTGGGTGCTGTGGCTGCAATTTCTGTTCAGCTGGTACTCAGGCAGAATGAGCCTGTTAAGATCTTCAGACAGATCTGGTTGAGCAGTCGTGCCAAGCATGTCTTTAAAATCCAAGGGTGGGAGTAGAGACTCACCACAGGTAAGCAACAGTGTATGGTGAATATTTCTGTTAACTGTTAGTAGTGTACTGGGACTTTAATAAGATGGGAAAAGTTTTCTGTATTGAAGATGACCTGGAGGGGGGTGAAAAATAATTCCTACTACTCTTTGTGACTCTTCTACATCCACTGTGATTTCTGGGGTTTGTGCTATTAGCAGCCTTCACTTGACAGATGAATGGTGGGAAGTGGGTCTCTGATGCAGTGCTGTGTAGTAGCCACTTCGTGTTTGCTCCAGGCACATGTGTATTGTCTTGTTTATTCCTGAGCAGATCTGTTTTCTCCTTGCCTTTTGGCAGCTTGCCCCACTGTTTCCTTGTGTGTTTGTTACACAACTGCTACACAGATATGTCTGTGTGAGCCTGTAGGTGTCTGCAGGTGGCTACTTCACAGTGTTCTGGAGACACTGACCCCACGAAGCATAGAGAGCAGTGTGAGAACCAAATGCACCATTGATGGCTCTGCTAATGCCTGCCAGCATGAGTTTAGCAATCCCCTCCCATATCCATGGCCTTTAAAACAAGGACAGTGTCAATGTTCTGTTTAGGGATAAAAAATTTTAATGTTTTAAACATTAGTGTTACTTGAGAAGTAATTTTCTTGATTATGCTGTACATGGGAAACAAAACAGGAGCAAATGATCAAGTGTTTTCTAATGGCTTTGACAGGAAGTGGCATGTGTTGGAGTCCATGTGGATTTATTAGTGGAGTGACCCTGTCTCCCTAGAACTTGCTGCTATCACATGCTGCCTCATTCTGTGTTTCCTACTGGAGTGCATACAAATGTGGTGTGCAAATGCTATTCAATTATTTTAGAGAAAAATTCTTAGTTCCATACCAATGCTGATGATAGATACACCTATAGAGATACTATACATCTATATTTTTATAGAGATAGAATGCACATAGTAAATAAAAAAGATGATCAGATTCATGCATTTGAGTACCTTACTTTGATCTTCTCCTGCACTGCATGTGATACAGAATATAATTAAAATGTTGAAAGTGAAAATTTTGCAAACCGTATCCTGGTGACCTTTAGTTCCTAATCTCAAAGCTGTCAATAGAAATCCAAATGCTGGGGAGCTCTATCCAAATGCAGACAACTCTCAGGTGCAAGCACAGTGGTTATTAATCAGCAGCTGTGCTTATCTACATTTGTAGTTATTCCACTGTTAACTGAAGCAATAGATCCTGTGCATTTGCAGCTGATTTTGTAGCAAGTTCTGAAGGCACATAGTCTACTCTGGTAATAAAATACTTCAGTTGCAAGGTCATTGTGGATCTAGCAATTTACCTTTCTGTGTGAAAGATGCTTACTACCCTAATACTCTGAAATAGAAAAAAATCATGGCCAGATACTCTTAAATATTTTGTTCTCAGGCAACTAGCTTGCTTGAGTAGACAGTTAGGTTGGGCATGTAAAACAGATGATGTTTTTCTGAGGTTTCTGTTTTCTTCAGGTATATCTCTACCATTGCATACCCAAATATACAATAAGGACATTTAGAGTATTTTAGAGCTTTCAGAACGCAAATGTTCCATCACAACTAATGTTCTCCTCCTGCTGGTGATAGTGCCTCAGGATATCAAAATGAAAGGCAAAAAGTGAAAGGAAAACAGCATTTATTTGACTGCTGGTGAGGAGCTGGTGTGAACTAAAATAGAACTTGTGCCTGCTTACAACTTTTCTTTATATTTTTGATTTGTACAATTTTATGATCCCTTTCCTCTGTTGACCTTGAAAGCACTGGTTATTTATTAGCATACTATGATTACATACCTTTCTGCGGGGTTTAAGATGAAAATTGAAACCTTGCAATAATTTGGCTGAAAGCTGCTAGAGTAGCCAGATGTCAAAATTTTAAGAGAAACCATATTAAGCAAAACCAAGCTGTAGCTGTTTAACTGATTGCTAAACACAGTCATCATAGCTACCTGGGAGGAGGCGCTTGGGCTGGCTTCATTTGCTGGCTACAGATATGAAATATTAGCAAAATGCAATTTGGCGACAGTATACACACTGTGGGCCATGGACTCCTCTCAGTCCACATGTGCAGCTTGTATTATAGCCAAATTAGATGCATTTATAATTCATTCCCTCCCTCCCTCTCACAGACACTCTGTTCTGCACAATCTGTATTTGTAACTTAGAGGGACCAGGGCTTTTAATTGCACGTTCAGGACAGCACTGCTTGCTATTACCTTATGGATTCTTTTCAGATATAAGTGGATAAGAACTGATTAAAAACTCATGGCTGAAGTAGCAGCTGCAGTACTGTTACCTAAAATGTGACTGCAATTTGTTTAAATGTTGGGTTTTACCTTTGGGGAAAAAAAAATATCTCCTTTGGATGTGGATAACTAAGTGTTGCTAATTCCCAGTTGACCAGTGTAGAGGATACATGCCAGAACTGGCTTAATACCCTTTCTTCATCCTAAAGGTAATTAATTTTTTAAGGCAGAAGCGGTCAGTATTGGTAAGTGATTGTTTTGCTTTATTTGCATTTGTTTTCTCTTGTAATATAAATTGTAATAGTTAAATGTCTGTTGATACCTTTAAATTTATCAAAACCATTGTATTCTCAGAATCTTGCTTTGAAAGTATGTGCAACCTTGGTGACTTGCATATTATAAAATTGTCTTGTTTGGTTTATGTTGCCTACAGAATGTGCATTAATATTTACAGTAGACATATGGACAAGTTCCTTTCTTTTGTAATGTTGGACATAAGGCCAAAGTGGTACCAATAACCTTAGTTACCTGTGTGGTAGTTGTGAATGTTTCAGGAGAGTGTCTCACAGTTGCAAGGTCTTACTGGCATTTGGAATAGCTTGAATAGCTCTGTGGTCAGAGAGACTTGCACACCCAAGCAAGGGGAAATAGCTCTAAAGCTTTTGTGTTGTGTATGATAGAGTTTGTTTGTTTTAGATGGAAATCCCATGCATGCTTGGTGTTGAGCTTAGTAATTAGCAATGTGATACTATTCTGTTTTCTCTTGTATATTTTAAATCATCCTTCTGAAATTCTACGTACTGAGAGCTGTAGACACAGGGTAATTTACTTAAAAGCACTTACTGTATTTTGTTTCAAAATACCATCTGAATAAACATATTTGTCTTTTTCTCAGATAATCTCTAATACTGTTTCAAATATTTTAATATTTGAAGAGCAATTTTGAATTGGACAGAAATTCTTCTAGCAATAGAGCATAAACATCCTTTTTGCGTTGCACAACACTTCTATTTAAGCTCTTGACATGCCACTATTTTAAAGTGAGATGGAGAAAACAGCACTGAGATCTGTTAAATGACCAGTTTGCATCCTCTAAAGTCCAGATTTGAGAGAACGAGGGGAAAAAGAGAGAGAAGACAGGAAAGGAGATTTAGCCATCAGTGGTTAAATAGTTCAGGGAATTAGTTGTTCTCTTGTTGGTGTCCATTTCTGAAACCAGCTCAGATGGCTTAGGGGAGATATGTTTTCTCTTCGTTCCACTGTTATTGTGTAGTGATATGTAACTAAGCCTTGCCTTTTTTCCACCTTAAAAAGACTTGTGCTATTCAAACATAAGTTTAGTTTCATTTTGGTTGAGATTATACTACAGGCTGTTTTATTTAGGGATTTTTAAAATAGGCCTTAATCCTGCAACATGATGCAGGGGAGTTGGTGATTGAGCTCATTCAGGCTTTATGAGGAGCTCTGAAGCTGTGTGTTGCACAGCCAGATCCTTATTTTGTGTATTTCTTAGTCATTTGAAGGTGCATTTTCTATTAGAATTTCATGAATGTGCCTTCCTTATTTCTAAATTATCCCACAACAAAGAGAGAGCTTTGCCTAGTTATAGGTGTGTTTATATGTGTCTGTGTGTATATATATGCATTATATACATATTTTCAAAAGTGGCTTTTATTTGATGTTGACAGCTGAATTTTATTATATTCTTACAATGATGTTCAAAAGCAACAAATCATGTAATCCCACACCTTTAGCCTATTTTAGGACTGTTGTACTCAGTTGTGCTTCTAGTGGTTTTTTTCATCTTGTCTGCAGCTAGAGGTTCAAAAATCTCATTTTCACCACTTCTGATTTTTTCACCCCACGTCAGTGGGCCCCTTGAGTGCTGAGTTGATGCCCAATGCTTCAGTTACTGTTGAAGGTGTGTAGTATTGATAATGATCATGCCTGACTGCCAGGGTTGAGGTTTGACCTCATCTTGCTTAGCTTGGCCTCTCTTTTGGTGATTGGCCTGTGGCTTGGCTTGGTGACTTTTGGCTGGGTTTGTTTCATTTTTTTTCCCTTTGTTCCAGAAAGGATCTATATTTGCTGAACCTTTTCCTCAGCTTTTGTCAACATTGAGCCAATTTGTGAAATGGAAGGGGGCTATTTTAACTCAAGTCTTGACAGGTGAGAGTCACTGTGATGATTGTTTTCTGATGACTCTCCTTTTCTTTTTTCTAAGAAGTTTGTATTTGTTCCACTGAACCACCTGCTACCCTTTCATTGTAGGAAGCCAAAAGACTAGTAATGTCTTTTGTATATCATGTTCATTCTTTCACTCACCCTCAAGCCTCCTTTCTGGTAGAGGATTACACTCAGCCTTTAACAAGATAGTCTTAATTAAGTTGCCTGCAATTTCATTGGCAATGAGAAAAGTATTATGAACATTGATTTAAAGTTCTACTCATTGGTTTGCTGCAAACAATGTCTTACTGAGAACTATTTTCTGCATTTATTTGGCTAGCGTACAATCAGTTGCTGAGGTGCTGTGTAATTAGCAAGAACTAAACTAAGTGTATCAAACTTATGGCAGATTGTCAAGTACTTTGTGAAAATGAATTCAGAGAAAGGTGCCAAAAGTAACAATGGGAAGTGGTCCATATGTCCTCCTCAGCAATCCTCTTCCATGTCTAGGAAGGCAACCTTGGAAGATGATTAAGTGCTTTTATGAGTGAGACTTGCAGGTTACTGCCTTCAAGTAAACCTCCTTCTCTCATCCAAGCTGCTTCTTGAACCCTCCACTTCCCTGATTTTGTTTAATACTTCTCTTGGGGTGGCTGGACTCAGTCTTCTTCTGTGGCCTGAAGCACCCACTATTAAATCATCCAACCCATTGCTGTTTGCTGAAACAAGGCTGACTACCATGGCTTCTGGGTGCCCGAACAGCTGCAGCAGTTCAGATGCCATTGCCCTGCAGTGAGTGGTTACTGTCCCTCTGCTAGAGGTTGCCTTCCTGCAGCAGAGCTGGTGTAGGAGAATGCAACCACTCCATCTCACAGCCCAGCACCTTAGATCAGTTCACTTTTAGATCAAACTAATCCACATCCACTGTTTCATGGAGTGTATGTGGTGTTATCTGAACTGTAGTGTAAGGACAAAGGGTTGGAACAGTGAGGTCCACCTTGAAGCATCTCCAGTCCATGCCAAATCAGATGCTGCCCATGTGCCGTGTAGCTGTAGAGAAACAGGATCACTATCATAGCTAGTCACTTGGGAGGCACTGGGAGTACAGCTGTGCTGCTTCAGATACTTGCAAGGTCATTTAGCACTTCGGGTGCCCAAAGAAAGCACAGCTTTGCATTGCAGTCCAATTATAGTCCTTGCTGCATGATATTCAAAGCATGTTTCCAGAAATGAACACTGAAGTGTGTGACTGACCAAAGCTTGTTGATTTAACAGCGATCTCGCCCCCTATCCAATGTGTATTTTGTGGCCCCTTGGCTTCTCCTACCTGGCAGGATTTGAGATTCACAAGAATTCCCCCATTTCTGGACCTTGTGAAAACAGGCTTCCTGCTAGTTTCAATACCTTACTCATTCATAAAAAGTGGACCTTGCAGACAGAGTCAAAGTATGGTGAGAAATGCATGTATTTGTCTGAGATTAAAACAATTCCTGTGTTCAGGAAGTCACCCATCCAGGAGACCAGGATTGGGTAAGTTTTTTAATTCCCCTCCTACAGCTCTGCTGTTGCCCTCCAACAGCCATCTGCTAACATGGTGCAACAGGCTACATCCTAAACTAGTACCACTGAAAACACAGCAGCTGAATGAAGGTAAGGTTGTGCAGCATTATTTTTCAAGCCTGGCACCTTTGACAAGAGAGAGAGTTTTATAATTCAAGTCAGTTTTTCAAGGCAAAGGCTGCTTACCCATGGGCTGTGTGTGTGGTCTACTAGGGTAATTAATCTGGCCAGTTTCCCAGGATAATTTGGAAGACGTCTGGAGGCAAAAGAAGTGGTTCTTGTAGCTGGGATAGTCTGCTCCTAGTCAGCTCTGTTCTGCTGTCCTTCCCTCTTATCATGTTGTGTGTCAGCAGTATATTTGTTTGTGATGGGGAAGGAAAGCTGAAGCATGTGGCCATGCAATGGCTGGGCAAAACTGCACTGGGTTAGCTGGAAGACTTCTGATGTTCTTCTGACTACTTGCAAGCAATGGGGCTTAAACAGGATGTGTATAAATTTTTTACTGTTCTTCCAAAATAGTAGGAAAATAGTGAAAATATAACTGGGGTAAATGTATTTTGTCTGCCAGTGAGGAGCAGGAAATTTATTCAGAGGAGTGCATTTACCTGCAAGGGATGTGTGTTTTCTTTAACAGCAACACATCTGCTCCTCAGACATGCAGGAACACCTTCCAGGTGTAGGTAGCATCTAAGTCTGACCCAACAATGTCTTCCCACAGTATCTCTGCTGGTATTTCCCTAGGCGTGGCAGTTTTCAAAGAGCAGTTTTAGTTTATCTATCCCCTTAATTTTTTCGACTCTCCAGACAACAAAGGCTTCCTGCTTGGGAAAGATGTTAAGCTATTCGGCTCTCAGAAGCTAGAACAGTGAACTGGGGTAGGAGCAGTACAGACCATGTATTCCTGTTGTAGTAGTGGGAGTCCAAGGAAAGTCTCTTCTCTATTTTTTCCTCCAGTTCTTGTCATCGAGTATTCAGTGCAGCAGCTTCTTGTGTGCAGATGAAAGTGCAGGTTCTTTGATAAAGCTGAGACTTCATGCTCCCCCAGATAGAGGTGTTCTGTCTTCTGCAAATTCAGAATAATAATATTAAACCCTTGAGCTGGACAAAAAATCCTCCAGCGAAGAAATTGTGTCTACTATATCAATAGAGAAGCAATGGTGCAGCTAAGGAAGAGGCCATACTTTATCAGAGATCTGGTCTTCAATGACTTGTTGCTAACTGTCATGAAGTTCTGCAAACTCCCTTTCTCTTTGTAAATGGCCTGAAGTGGAAGCTACAAGCTCTGGACCTTGAAGACTGAGCCAGTAGTGTTGGCTTGCTTAACCCATATAATTCCACCCTGTCCCTGGATGAAATGATGCCTACTCCCTGTTTCAGCCAAGCCAGTGGCTACCAGAGTCTTAGGGCACAGTTTGCAGTCAGCACCTGCTCTGTTCTCTCCAGAGGCAGGTGGCTGTGATCCTAAAGCTCAGAGGTTCCTCTGGGCAGGTTCTGAATGGTGCAAAACCCTTGCATGTGGATCCATACTGTGTCCTATACAAAGTCTTCTTCCCTCTGTGTAGAGAACCTCCCCTATTTCCTCTGGGTGCCCTCTCACCAGCTTATCAGCTGCTGGTTATGGATCATTCAGCTTGTGCAAATCTAGTTCATTACTTACTCAGAATTAAAGTGGTTATAATTTGATCGAGTTCCCTTTGCAAGTATGTTAATACTTTTGATTGAGAGTGTTTGCAGAGGGGCTTGTTTAAAGATTTGATTTTGAAGGGTAATTCAGGTTAATATTCTTTAGCACGTGTTGTTCCTATCCTGTATACTTGCTCAGGATTTTAATTCTTGCAATGTGGAAAAAGCCTGAAACCATGAGCCTTAACCTGGGATAGCAAAAGCAAAAAAGGCTTAAGAGAGTAGTGAGAAAATGGTTTTACTAACCCCATATTCACCTCCCGATACTGGATAAATTGCATGTCTGTGGACCCATCTGGCACTGCAGGGGAGTAATATCCTTTATGACAAAGACATTTTACTTAAGCTTTTCTTCTAGCTCTGGTCCAGAAGGGGGAAATTGATTTAGCCTGTGATGTTAGAAACCAAAATCAAGAAGTGTTGAGATGGAGGGCAAGCTGCACTGTGACACCTTCTGTGCATTCAGACTAGAAACTGGATCCTTTCCCTATTGCAGTGATCTCCTCTTCTCATCTGTTGCTCCCTTCTTATTCAGACACATGCAAAGTCACATGTGCTATGCTGACAGCACTTTAACTGTTCTCCTGGAGTCAAAGGACTCCTCATATGAGATCCTCTGCTCTTGTTGTAAATGCCAGCCCACAGAGGACAAAGTCTTGGACTTATTTCATCCCAAAAGGAAGCCTTTAGAAGAAAAAGGTTTTTGCTGGGACTGTTTGGGAACAATACCCTGAGGGAAAATATTTTTTCTTTTGTTGATGCCAATCTGATGTGCTTTTGCAGCTGGAAGCAGTTTCTATAAAGCTGGCATTTCTGAATGAAAGGACAAGGACCTTTGTGAAGTTTGTTTTAGTCCCTTTGCCTCACATGGGGAAGAGGGACACAGTAGCTAGATTGTGCCTGTCTGATGTGTAAAATGATAACAACTGGTTTATAAAGTGCCAGAGGCTGTAGTCCATTCCTAAGTAGATTAGGGTTTTAAAATGGTAGGGTTTTGAGGTTGCATTCAGTGGTTATTCCTTTGAGAGACACCCTTGTGTTATAGCATTTGTGAATATTGTGTATTTTCCTGGCCAACAACTTTGCTTTTCCTCTGATTCAGTGGTTGGAAGCTCCCTGGGGAGCAGGAGAGCTGTACAGCCAATGATCCTGTTTGGACTGGACTTTCAGATGAAGAGTTTTGTTTTGATTTCACTTTGCTGCTTTGGGTTTATGTAGCTCAAGTGGTTTCTTCTCTCCAGTAACCAACAGCCACAGTGTTCATGAGAGTAGTATAGGAGCCCCTTATGAGTCCAAACTCTGACAGAAGCATGTTTTTCTGGGGTAAGTGCTTTGTATGAACCAAAATATCTTTCCAAATTAGGTTGATTGTTGACTAGGGACATGGTTTTTGAAAAAAATAGAAAAAATCTGGCGATATCATTCCCATTTCACGTTTTGGGAATAGGAAGTTTTCTTTTTTCTTTTTTTTTTGTTTGTTTTTCTTTTTCTCCTTCTCCCCCCCCTCTAAATTGAAAGCAGCTTTTGATTTAAATATTTTTGTGCATGTACAGCATACAAGTGAAAACCAGACGTTTAGATTGAGTTGTAATAATTTTATGGGAAGCTGTTTCATAAATTTCCATTCAGATTTGGCAGAAAGCTGAAAGATTTGAAAGCTCAGAAGCTTTCATGAAACCCAACCTGTTCTTCACACACCTTTCATGCCTGTCCCTGCAGGGCTTTCCACTTAGATGACTGCAGTACACTGCAGTGATGAATACATGTGCAGAGCAGCAAAGGCTTCAGCCTAGTGTGAAGAGTCTCATCTTCTCTATGTGCGCACCTGTGTTTTCGGTGGTGAATGCAGAAGTTTGGCAGTGATGATTAGCTGACAATATGATGCTGTTGCTTTCTGGTGACTCCATCAAAACTTTTAGCTGTCATGCTTGGAATATGAAGTATTTAGTGATTATTTTGAGCAATCACATGAAATGGAATTTGAGAAATCCCTAATCATTACAGTGTAGGCTCATTCAAATCATCTGTCAAAGCAGTGCTACGAGTGTGCCACAGGAGAACTTACCTAAAAAAGGAACTGAAGTTTACTTTCTGTACTGCTAAAGCCTGCAAGATTTTGTCTCTTGAAGCTTGGACTTAGCTTGTGAGAGTTCTTTCATGTGGTACGCAAGTGGAACTCATTCCATGGCTATTATGGGAACTACATTGATGGGTAACTGTTAATACTTTTATTTCTCTTTTTTACGTCTGACGAAGAAATCTTATGGGATTTTTTTCATTGTTGCAGCTTCTCCCAAAACTGTGGGTGAACAAAATACACATAAATGCAAATGTGATTCTTCATGCCTGCTGTCACAAATACTCCCCTGAAAAATCATAATGGGAAGGATGAAGATTGGTTCATTGATTAGGAGAAGCAGCTTGCCAGTAGCAAAACAAAATGTGGAACCTCCTCCTTCCCAAGGCTGGTATTCACTTGCAATTGCACATTTATATTCTCCAAGGGATTAAAAGAGAATCTTGAAAGGCCAAGATGCCCATTATGAAGCTACCAGGCTGGAAAGCTGCCATTTATTAGATTAATATGAGCCTGGTCAATTTTTCAAAACATACATTATAAAAAGAACAATGCTTAGTGTTTTGTGTTTTCAAGGTTCTTTCAGCCATTCATTAAATCGTCCTCAGAGATAGAAAAGATGTACTTAAGCAGAATTTGGAAGAAATTTAATTCAGGATTTTTTAGTCATTGTAAAAAGCATTAAGACTCTGGTTCTCAAACATTTTTAACTTTCTTCCTTTCTTCTTGTCCCCACTGTTTTCCTTATTTGAGACTTGTAAACACAGTGGGAGGTGCCCAACTGATCCATTGTTGCAGAACCACTAGGAGATGTTGGCAAGGCAGAGGTTGCTGTGGGTGGTAGTACTGGCTGTGAGAGAAGGTGCCCTGCAGCAAAAGGTGTTACACACTTGCCCTGGTTCCCTCTGTCTGGGGTGGTCTTTCCTGAGCCACTCACTCACTTCCTTCATTTTCCATTTGTTCTTTCACCTAGGACTAAGGAGCAGGGATAGGTGGTGGGGCAGGCAGCCACTCCATCACATGAGATCAGTAGGAACTGGAGTGCCTCCAAGCCGGGAGGTACACGGGTGGAAAAAACAGTAAAGAGGCTTGGGATGGTGCCCTCCCCTCTTGCTGTTCCCTGTACTTCCCCCAGCCTTTTGCTTTTGTGGCTACTTTATCTCCTGGCTTGGCTCTGCTGCCCCTTTCCAGATACACGTCGGGTCTGCTGGTTCTGTTCTAAGCGCGGTGAATTGTGCTGGGCACAAGAGTGGCATGTGAATTGTGCTGTGTCCACATCTGTGCCAGTGCAAGAGCGTCCAGCAGAGAGCAGGGCTGGAGAGTCGGGCTGGCCTCCTCCTGCACCTTCCATGGCAGAGCTCAAGGAAATGGAAAATAACTGAACTATGGCAAATGATGTCTGGTGCAAAACAGGCTTTGCTTTAATAATTGGCCTTATTTTGGCATTAATGGATTAGGAGAAAAACTGTCAGGGTATTGGGGTATTGGAATAGGAAGCTAAAAACCTGAAAAGTGGAAAATGATGCTTCAGGTGACACTGAGAAAGGGCACTCAAAGCCTTAACACAACTTTCAGACTGATTGGTGAGTTGCTTCATTCTTTTTTGTTCTTTTCAGCTGATAGAATTGCTACAGAGATTAAAGATTATCACACTTCTTTCTCACAGTTTTAGCCATTTAATATAAACACTTTACAGCTGAACCAGGAGTGTTGCTTTGACTAAGAAAGTTGGCAACATGAGAAGTTTTTATGAAATTTTCCTTACATGTTTAGAATAGCAATAAGCAGCAGAATTTCATCCTGTTTTAATGGTCTAGGATGTGGCTGCCTGGAAATTCAAACCCCTGGGAAAATCCCACAATGCTAAATATGTTTTCATTCTGTATCAGACCCTTCTTCAGCCTTTTCCCCCCTAGCTCTGAGGCTTTTCATTGAATAGAAAGTAATTTTCTAGATGTTCAGTATTTTCATTTACTAATGTAAAATCACAAATACAATCTTAACAGTTTTGGTACAACTGAAAATCAAATCTCTGGAACAAAATAACATAAAAATTTATTGCTTCAGCGCTCGTCAAGGGAGTTAAGTCATTGAACTATTCTTGCAAAATATTTAGACTTTTGATAAAACTACATTTCCCACAGAGAATGTAGTTCTGGCATCCTTTGGCTTTCTAAGATTAGTGCTAGCCAGCAGCAATCCTATTAAGTTTGCCTAAGATCCGGGGTTGAGTTTAAAGCAAAAGCTTTAGTGTGTTTACACGTTTGTTTATTTCTGGGAATGATATTTTATATAACTTCAGGGACCTTATCAGCAAGAAAGAATAGAGAAACTGAAGTAAGTTTGGGCTGCTGACTGCAGCGATACATAAAACAATAACAAGAACAAAATTACATATTGATAGCATTGGCAAGTGGGTTTTTTAATTGTAGTAGCCAAAATTCATGTTTTTATGCATCATTATAGTTGAAAACAGTTATTATGTTGGCATTCAGAGTGATAAGGAGACAGTAAATTGATCTGTAATAGCAAAAAAGAGCAGTCTTGGATCTCAGCTGGTGGCAGTATTTTTTATCTCTGGTGTAGGTTACAGATTCACTTCCATTCTTTCTGTAAGCTTATTTTTTTTATTGCTAGAATATGTTTATGCTTTCATTTTCTTTTAATCTGAAGACGTAGAGCAATATTTTTACTGTCTATAAATGAGTGTTCCTTTCAAACATGCCCTGATGCAAAATGCTGAGAGAGTTAGCTTTGGCTTTTTTCTTTACCTACTGTATACTTTTCCTGACATGTTAGATTAACTTTCAGCCGCAGGCCAATCTGTCAAAGAAACAGGGAATGTCTCCTGCTATGACAGATTTGCCAGAGGCTGAGGTTTGAAACAAGCTGGGTATTGCTTCTTACACAAAAGTAATTTCTCCCTACTGAAGAGAGCTATCACTGAATCAGCTGAACAGAAGCCTCTGACTTGCATTACCAGGTTCTGATCAGAAAATCTGCAACAGGCATTTTTTTTTTTTAATAAACTTATATGCCACAAAGGAGTCCTGGCAGCATAACTGTGGGAGAACTTTCAGCAATATGAGGTCAAAATAATTTCCTCAAGGATATCAGGAATCCAATATATATTTTAAAAACTTTCCCTTGTTGACTTCAGTATTGTTATCATGTAGAATGAATATACTGCTTCAGAGATAGACCCATAGGTCAGACTTTAACATACAGACAGGACCTGCACTATCATCCTAGCATCTGCTCCAAAAATAACCACTCGTTAAACCTGACTCAATTTACTGTAGGAGCTGAACAAAATTGTGCCCTCCACACCCCAGTTACCTTTGCTATAGTGCTGAGGCACTACAAGCTGCTGTACATCCTGAGCTTCCCTTGCAGCAGAGCTGCTTCCAAAGTGGTATCAGTAGCTGGCTCTCAGAGCAAGCCCAGGTGTGTAGTAAAGCCTGGGATCTTTGCAGGAGTGTCTGTTCCAGGCATGCCCCAAGGGGCAGCCTGGGTGGTCCCACAGCAGCCCCTGGGCTGAAACGAGGTCACGGTTCCTTCCACTGAGACTCCCTCTGGGGCCGAGTGCTGCCTTCCCTCTTCAGCACTGGCTGGTGGAAGGCATGTGAGCAACACAGGGAGCATTATGAGACAGAAGGGAGGATTAGGCTGGGATTCCTTGCTGCTAGCAGTGCACCGTTCCAACTGGGAAAGCGGCATCAGGCTTTTCTTCTACTGGACTTCAGTAGCCCTTACGTTCAAGTCAGACTCTAGGATAGTATAAGAACAACATTTCATCTGGCTTGATGAAGGAATTAATATGTATCCTCCTCGGGTGGGTGTCATAAAAAAGAACTGACTTAAACACATGTAATGCACCCCTTATTGGCATTGGGATAATTGAAGTCAGTACAGTGGTATTAGGTTATGCCAGCCAAGGATCCAACCCAATTAAATTGAAATTATAAGCCATGCTAATTTTGAGACTTGCCGCTGAAATGCACTCTGCCTTATTACCTAGTGATCACAAAGTTCATAAGATGCTGGTTACAATTTTTCTCCTTTATAAAGTGAAATCTCTATTTGATTTTTACTTAACTAAATATATGTATATATTTTTAAATGTTATGAACAGTAAATAGAGATGATATTAATTTATATTACCATAGTTCCCAGAGGCTGGAGTTTCCCTGTACAGCTGCATGAAAACACAATGTATTTCTGAGGACTTGTGAGGAGGTGGGAAGTCTAGCTCAATACTGTTCCTTTGCTAAAGTCCAGGTAGGGTCCCCACAATACATTTTAAGAAAACACTGTTCATCTATTGAAACATGGTGGGCTTCTGTGGAATAAGAGAGCCTAGAAGCTTGCAGGTTTAAAAGTTCAAGAAATGCCAAAAAAAGATAAACGTTTCACGTGTACTTAAAGTTGCTGGAAATGGAGTGTCATGTGGGCTGGGGATCTCCTTCTGCTGACTCCCCATGTGGGCCCCTGCAGTGTGACTGGGTGTCCTAGAAGATGTGCAAGAAAAGGGGATGTCTCTTGGCTTTTCTTTTTGAAGTGACAAAAATAAAAGCTACAGCAATTAGCAAGAAAATATTTTCACCCTGAAAGTTAGGTCATAGCAAGAGACTATTGGACAGAATCATGAACCTCTAAAGGACCAAGTGTTAACTTGCAATTCAGAGGTCCTCTACACAAAGCGCTTTTGCTGATGTACACGTCAGCCTGGAAACTGTACCCTATGTCACAGCTCCTTGCTATCAAAAAAATCAGCAGAGAGCTGGGAGGAAATATAAGAACAAAGCTACTGGAACTGAACATATGGATCAAATCCTTGGTGCGAAATGCATGCTGTGAAAATGTCTCCAGCCTTGTAAAACTGAAAACTTGATAGTTCTCATAACCCCCACCCCCCTTGTGGTGTTGCCCCAATTGCCTGCAGTTTAATAACTGCATGCAGAACAATGCTACTAGTTACCCTTCTGTTTATGCTGCCACCAGAACAGGAGTGCAGTTAAGCTATTGATACTGTGAATCCACCATGTTCATCCTGCTGCAGGTTGTCTACAAATGGCCTTTTAATCTTCTTATAGACTTAGTCACCATCAGAATTAATCAACAGATATGTTATACTGACATAGTTTAGTCTAAACTTTGTGGTGACTTCTACTTTATAAATAACTAATTGCTTGTGGCAAATACTGATTGCTGTTGGTTGAACAGGGCATCTGATGGCTTCTTGTGTACTGGAAGGCACTTTGCTCATCTGCAGACATTCAGTGTAGCTGCACCATGTATGTGCAGATTCAGTAATGGTGCCATAGTGACTTTTAGTCTTCTGAATGTCTCAGGGACCACAGCCTTAGCTCTTCAGACAGGCCAAAAGGACAAGCTTGCAAAACCCAATAAGCTGACATTGACAGTGGAGGCTTTTAATTTTGTTCTAAGCTGCTCTCACTGGTACTTTGTGAAGTGTTAGGAGACTAAATTGCACCTTGGAAAAACAAATGAACAAAGTAAATGATGTGCTGTGATACCCTTGATTGGGCTTTTTAATAGCCTTTGTTTGCTTACTTGCTAATTTGCAAGGTCTGGTAATTTGCAATTGGCCTCCCAGTCGTTAGTGTGAATTAGTGCAGCCCTATCGTATCAGAGGGGTAAGCAAATCCAAAAGAGAAGCATTCTGTGTTGGGGAAGCTGTAGGAAAATGGCTTGAATTCTTTGCACTGTTTAGTGTGGTACTTATAACTATTTCATTTTAGTTTAGTTCTTAGTTCATTCCTTTGCATGTAAATAACTGTCTAAAAAAGAAAAGTCTCTCCTAGTATTTAGTGAAGGTGATCTCTTGTTATTGTTACTTTGAATGCCTCCATTGTGGGCCTTTTATCATTTTTATAATGGTGTAAGAAATATGTCATCTATGTAGCATCTGCACAAGGTTTGCTGAAAATTAAGCTGGTTTAGAGCATTATATTTCAAATCTGTCGTAGCAATTTCAGTGGTAATGTTCTTTCATTTTAAGCAAATTATTCTGAAGTTCTTAGGTGTTTGGGTTTTTTTGGTTTTTAGAGAGAAGATGTGGGAATTCTATCTCTTGACAGAGTGCTTAAAACATCCACTTTGAATTTCAGTGAAGTCATTGTCTTATGAAATCCATCTGGATTTTAAAAAACACTAGTGGACAACACTTCATGCATCCTATTGTCAAGCCATTCCTATCTGACACTTTGCATGAAAGGATTATTTTTCTGTTGTAAACAGTGATGAAAGCTCATAGAAATTTCCTTTCCAGCACTTTCCAGTTTTCCTTGGACATTCGGAAAAGGTAATCTGTTAGCATAATCCAGAGAGGAAAATGTTCAAAAGCAAGATGTTAAGTAAACATTCTTTGTGATATTTAACTGGTTTATAAAATAAAGATCTCTAAAGTTTGACTCCGTAGATGCGTACTGGGTAAAATAGGCACACACATATCTGTAAGAAGTCAGTCCTCTATTCCTGTAAATCAAGAGAATAGTTGCTGTTTTTTCTCTCAAGAACAGGAGTAATTTATGGGGTGATTCTCTGGACTCTGTCTATTCTCTAACAAAACGAATAGAAGAAAGAGAATCGGTAAAAGTAGAACTTCCCTTGTCCTTCCATTGAAATTATTACTACCAATAATATGGTATTTGTTAGTGCACTGGGTTTTGGTTTTTTTCTGTTCAGAACCCTCTAATTATGGCAGGTTTTGCTTCTGAGGTTAGTGACAGACAAGGTTATTCAGTGTTTGGAGCTGATTCCCCTTTCCATCTGTCACTTGATCCTCTGTTCCTATAGATGCCAGAGGATTATTTCTTCCTTATTTTCTGGTTGCTTTTATTTTTTAATATGCCAATGCATAGTTTTATATTTAAAATTCCTGCTATGTTATAAATCACCTTGAACACAGGAAACATTTTATTCAAGAGCACTTTATTTTCCTTTTTTGCTCAGCTGGCTAAGAAAGAAGAGTGTTAGGTATATTTCTCTAGAGACACGTTAATATTAGCTGGAGATAGGGACAGATTCCTTCCCTTCCCCTCTAGGGCTGGTTATAGGCTGGTTTACACAAGTTTTTCTGGCCTGATTTTTGGTTTTATAGGTTAAGATTCCCATTTATTCATGTTTCATGAACATAAGTAGAGTAAGTTATACTGATACAGGTCATTTTGTGCAAGTTTAAAACTGTGAATACCTGGGAACGAAAGGGCACGAGCTGTGCTCTGCTGCTAAAATTGCACCACAAAATGTGTTGGTTTTAGTGAGAGTTATCTGATATACTTAGCTGAGAGATTTTTCTGTTTGAGAATAAGGTAGACAGTTTCATTGCTGCAATATGTCTTAGCCTCTTCTTACCATAGCTTTATTATACAACCTCCATTATCACAGAATCTAAACGATGCACACTTGTTAATGGACTGGTTTTACCATTTGTTTGGGAGGCCACTTTAAAGATGGAAAAGAGGATCACTTGACTGGTTAAGGGTCCAGTTTGGACCACCTAATAGCTGTGTATAGTTTATGTATGCCAATTAATAATGAATTTAAGTGCAGGAAATCAGTTGGTGATTAAAACTTGTGCTGAGGTTCTTCTCTGAGGTTCTTCTCATGATAGCCTCACAACTGCAGGTTGATCTGTAGGGATGACAAAGATTTGCCAACTTTATTAATTTATTATAGAAAAAGTAAATCAATGTGGCCCATACTAGTCAGAGGAGATGCTTCACAAGAGCTTGCAAGAAACGACCATGCTTTCACTAAGCTTGAGGGAAAGCTGGACTGGATGCACAGAGATGTTCAATGAATGCAGATTTATGAATTCAGCTGTTTTACATATCACAGAATCAGAGTAATTCTGGTTGAAAGGGAGCACAGTGGGTCATGTGGTCCAATCTCCCTGCTCAGGCAGGGTCATCCCAGAGCACATGTCACAGCGTTGTGTCCAGATGGTTCTTGAATTTCTCCAGTGAGGGCGACTCCACAACTTCTCTGGGCAACTTGTTCCAGTGCTTGGTCACCTGCACAGTAAAGAGGTTCCTCTTCATATTCAGGTTGAACTTCCTGTGTACCAGTTTTTGCCTGTTGCCTCTTGTCCTGTTGCTGGGCACCACTGAGAACAACCTGGCTCAGTGTCAGAGTTCCTCTTGATACCCTCCCTTCAGATATTGATAGACACTGATGAGGTCCCCTCTCAGCTGTCTCTTCTTGAGTTTGAACAGGTCCATTCCCTGCAACTCCCTTTCATTAAACTGTAATCTTGTCTGGTCTGTAAACGCCCTGTCTGTTCTTCTCATGTCCTGTTATCTGACAGGTTGGTCTGGTCAAGCTTTGTAGATGGCACATCTGCTGCTGTTCAGAGCACACTGCAGCACAGCCAGGTTTGAAATAATTTTCTCTCTTCAAACTAAATATATTAACATTTGAACTATTATTATTCTGTATGACTCACTTAAAAAGATGAGAGGAAAACCCATAATTGGCTAAATAGTGTGAAACTCCTGTGCAACATCTGTGCCGGCTTTTGGTTTCTTCCTAGCTTAGCTCTGATTTGCTGACCATTATAGGTATGTTATTGTTCAGCTAATGCCTGATGTGTGGAGATGACTAGGGAAATATATGCTCCCCTGTTCTGTGTCTTAAGAGCATTGTCTCAGTCCTGCAGGGTTCTTAGGAAAACGTTTGTGTGAGAAAAGCTACTTTTGGGTTGGTGGGGTTTGTTTTATTAATTTATTTATTATTCAATATTTATTATTAAATATTTAAATATTTATTTATTATTATTTATTGTTAATTTGAAGGTGAACTGCAGTAATGGCCTTGGCAGGGAAATGTTTTCTCTTGTTTTTCCAAATATATACCCATGCCTCTTTTTCAAACTTGGCATTATCTCCCTGGTAGTTTTGTTGATACTGGCTTGTGATGTTTTATGCCACTCAGGTTGCTAAATTTAATGCACTTCCCAAAATTGTCTGGTGGCAACCTTGGTCCCAAGAGTGTTGCAAGTTCTAGTTAAAATTTGCAGAGTATTTTCAGTTTCTGAATTTCACGGTGGCAATGGGCCATGTCAGAGATTTGAGAAGGCTCTTCCTTTCTTCAGAGCTTGTGAATCCACATATGTATTGAACTGTACAGACTGAGAAAGCTGTTGTAAAGGAACCCAAACTAAACTGTTGTTCTCCAGCCAAGGACAGTTTTACATTTGTATTAGCATGTTTTAGACAATGGATAGCTTGATGTCTGAGGTAATTGTTTTAAAATAGCCATACTGTGTCATATTTCTTTTTGATCTGTGCTTAAATTTTCACTTACTTCTGTATGTTGCTGACTGAGGGCCACCAGTTTCCTATCAAGGGAAATGGTTGCTGAATTAGATTTGCTTTTTTTCCTGAAAAGATGTGCATTATCAAAGCAGTTGTTTGGTTCAGAATAAGAGAGGAGATAGTTCTGCAGGGAATACGCTTAGCAAAGCAATGCCATAAATAGGTCTTGTGTCAGTGTGTGCTGTAATGTCTTGATATGTGTCATCATGAATTATATATTATTTCAGATTTATCACTTCTTCCACTGATAAGGGACATTGCTTCTTTGAGTGAGTTTTCTTCATGGCTTAAAAGATTTACTGATACATTGAAATTCCCTGTATTGGAGATTCAGATGAACTTTGGAAACTTGAGATAAGAACTATAAATCTGCTATAAACTAGGAAGCCATTTCTCAAAGTGTGTATTTATTGACAGAGTTTGTACTAGCTTGTTCTTCTGCTTCTCATTTGTGTGCATCAGAAGAGGTTTTCTTTTCAACAGAATGTACAAAAAATGAAAAACTAAATGTGGGTGATACAATATATATATATATGTTCTGGGGTAGACAGCTTCATTTAATTTAAGATCTTCATGCAAAGTTGGCTCCACTTGGACACATTTGAAAATAAGATCAGTTGGTGGATGGTGTAAGGGCAGCAGGCAGGGAAGCCCCTATAGAGCTTTAATAATAATTAAAAAAAAAAAAAAAAGTATTTTTTACATGGAGGAGACTTAGTATATCCTTGATCTACAAATCCAATGTGCCAAAACCTACCCTGCAAGATTTATCTCAGGTCAGGCTTGCATGGGAGACCAAATGGGCCAGTATTAGACTATCTGACCTGCCACTGGATCCCCAACAGGACATTGTATATGAGGGGTACCCTTATAAATGAGACCCCTGAACAGATTTGTGGAAAGAGATTCTGAAATTGTGTAAAATTATTTTTCTTCCCTAGCATTAGGAGGATTGTAATCAGTGTAAAGCTACTTATAATGACATACCTGAACTTGATCTTTGAAATCTTAAACTTTTAACATATCTTTAGCAAAGATAGGGCTGTGAAAAGGAGTAAGTGAAGAGTATCTTACTTAGGAGCTCTTTTCATCTGATTCCAGCTGAGTTGCAATTTTTTTTAATTTTTATTTTTGGCCTTCTAGCTCCTTCTATTTAGTAAAATATTGACACAGAAATTGCCACTGAAATTTTGTTATAAAATTTCATAACAAGCAGCTTAGATACAGAATTTGTTTTCGGGTCAGCTTTCGTCCCATTTTATGGTTGAGCTGAGTTGAAGATAAGACTCAGATCACTTCCTCTCTGGACCTATTAGATCTGGCTGGAGACCTTTTGGTATGACTTCCCTGCCTTTTTCCCAAGGGCAGATTAGGAGCTGGTTTACCCCATTTTACTGATACAGCCATGAAGTGAGTAATAGTTTCACTTTTGCCATTGCAGAGGTGCTTTGTATTGCTGTGATTTCATTTGCTGTGTTAGTTCTGGTTACTGAAAACTGTGGCAAAATCAGGGTTTAACTTTGTTCTTATTACCAAAATGAAAGCTCTTTCAGACAATATGGGCCTTAAGACACAATCCTAGTATTAAAGCAGTAAGTCTTCCTTTTTGTGCCACTCCTTCTCCCCCAAGCACTCAGTCATTTATCAGCTGAAGTGGGCATTATGGAAAAACCTATTGAAACTTGGAGTCACATTGCAAAATGCACATACAGAACAGAGGGATTCTTCATTACAATTGTGGGATGATTCTGATAAGTCATCTTTGATCCAGTTAAACAGTGAGGAGGGATGAGCAGAAACATGTTGCATGTGAGTGGCAAGGAATTCTCAAATTTAGCAGCTGATAGTATGAAGAAAAATGATGTAGGAATACTTTACCCACCCCCAAGCTACATCCAGAGATTAAAATCCAAAGTTTTCAGATTCTATTTATCTATGATACTTACAAGGACAATCAGTACTGATTAAATATTGAAGCAATCTAAATCAAGATAGCATAGCTTCCTGTTCTTTCTAGTTACCAAAGACCTGACTCTCCAGCAGCAGAGGCAGATCCATTGGCATCTGTGCAGATGGTCCAAGGAAAGCCCCAGTAGCTCTCAGCTGCTTCTGTTGTTTGGGTGCAGCCTCCCTGAGTGCATCTTGATAATCTTCAGAGATGAGCTAACTCCTGCCTGCGCAGTCTGGCATGTGTTGCATCTGGGCATCTCCCCACAGATGCGAGGTTAGTGCTGTGTGTTGGTGTGCGTTGTGGGCTGTTGCAGTGCTTGTGAAGCCCAGGACTGTCTCCACGTGTAGGTCTTCTCCAATTCAAGAGGCCTCTTACTGCCACAAAGTTTAAGGTCAGATGGGTTTTGCTTCTAAAATTAGGTTTCTTATTTGTTGCAACTTCCTAACTGCCAAGGTTTGGATGAATGGAGGTTTTCTGATTTTATTTGAAGTGTCAGGTTCATACTGCAGAAGATGCCAAACTGTGAGGGAGAGAAACTGAGTCTTGGACAGTCATGATCAAACACATAGTTTGCTGCTCAGCTGCGGGTGAGTGGTAATCTTAGAGTGATGAGATATCACTACATGGAAAAATGCTGATGCCATCTTTTAGTACAATAGCAGCACTTAGATGGTTCCATATTACTAAATGGTACTAAGTGATAGGCAAAACAAAGAAGTTTTGGTATTTTAGTGTCTCTCACTGAACTTACAAAGAAAGAATGGTTAAGCTCTTTGGAGCTTTAGATCACACACTGACTGGCTGCTGGATCAAGAGGAATTGATTTCTGGCTACAGTAGGTGCTGTAAGAAGCAAACAAGGATGTTTTCTTTCTACAATTCGTTACAGAGGATGAAAGCATTCAGTGATGTACAGCAATGAATTAGACCAATGATGAATTTCTTCTGTCTGTCTGAATATGTGGTGTGTATAGAAATGGGAGCAAAAGAAAATCTTTCTTTTCAGCCCCCTTCCCCCTGCCCCTTTGTTTGGGGAAGTGGGGAGGAGCTGTGTTTTTGGAGGTTGTTTTGTTTTGCTGCAGATTGAAACTTAGGTGGATTTACAGGGATGTCTTTTGAGGTGGTCTTGTCCCAGGCACCCCAGCTCAGGCTGAGAATAAGTCAAAGCTGGTTTTACTCTTTTTGTCAGACTTTTTGGCCGTGATTCTGGCAGGAGACTCATGCAGACACAGTAGTCTGTCTGTATAGAGCTGCAAGCAATAGCAGGACCTGTATTTTTCCATTTTGTCTTCCATAATTGGAAATAAATCCTCTAGATTGAAAATAAAATGTATTGCTTGTTGCATATGGGGGAAGTCTGACCAATGTAATAGTGTTGTATTTTTATATTTGCTGAGATGAATTGATTCACTTTCTTGCATTTCATTTGCAGAGCTACTTTCCAGCTCTGTTCAGCTGGGCTAGATGAAGAGAATGGCATCCAAGTAGGAATTTTCTTATCCAGCTCTGTAAGCTGTTTTCAGTGTTGCTGGTGTGCAGGCTGCTATTTCATTCCAACGTAGTATAGGTGAGTCTAAATTAAGAAAGCTATCACTGAATTTTCAATGGCAGAATTTGTTATCCTAAACTTTAGTGTGTTGTACTTCTTTGCATCAAGGCTGGTTCTTCTTCGACTTCATGCCAATACAGCTGCCCGGGGTTCATCCACCAGTATTTGTTTTGGTGAATATCAGCAAAGTGTCTGTTTTCCCCCTAGTACAATGCATATATTAATCTTTCTAGTGTTTCAGTAACACTGGTGCATTTGTCTGAATCTTGATATATGCAGAGAGAGAAAGGTCTTGTGTATAAAACACACCCACAACTGCTCTAGGCTTAACCTCTTTGCCCAGCAAGGTGTAATTTGCATGTATAGCCCATTGGCATGGTCTCTGTGTCTGATATAGGTGTGAATTATTATAGCCACTAGAAACAAGTCTTAGTGCTGTATGAAAGTTGGTGCATGACATGCTTTTAGCTATGGAGATCCCTAGTGTGCTGCATGTGGGTGGTGGTTGTCTATTGGTGTTGAATATTTTTATAAGCAGAGTACAAAAAAATTGTTGGGTTGTTTTTTTCTGAATGTTACTTTGGTTTTTGCAATAATGAACTGAAACCTGTGAACATAAAGTGAGCATGCCACTGAAATCCCAGCAGTTGTGCAGACTGTCTGGAGGATGCATCTGAAGGATGCTCTGAGTGTCTGCAAGATTCGAAGTAGAGTTGGCTGCTGCTTGCCCAGCTCTGTGTGTGGGCAAACAACCTGTTCCATGTGCCCATCTCCCTGCAGGAGTGCTGTTAATGCTGTTAGTTTCTGGAGTGCTTGCAAAGTTCAGGGTGCCTTTGCAGGTAGGTCTCATTCAGCTTTCAACTTTAGGAGTCTCTCTGCCCCCATAAAATTTAGGACTAGGACTAGGGTTGTTTCTTTCTTAAAATGAAAACTTGAAAAGCAAGATGTGACTGTAGTAGCAGACTAAGCTTCAATGGCTGTCCTATCTCCATCATTATTTACACAGAATGGAATCATTTGGCTGTGCTAGTGTGCAGCAGGCAATGTGGCAAGAAGGTGCCCTCTGCATTTGTAGATGACTTGGTTTATTTTCTTTTGCTATGGTGATGGTCGCTAGTGTTATGTAAAATATCAGTTAATCAGACAGAACCCACAGGAGCCAGGGAAGTTCAAAGCACAGCTACTTTCAAGAGACTCCCTAATGCCTTAAGGGAGTAAACTTTGGCAGACATTGTAGGTTTACTGTGTCCCTAGTCAAAAAGTTGTTGCTGTTTGGCATGCTGATGGGTGTATTATTGAATAAACATAATACAATATTTACATGCTGATTAAAAAAAGAAGTCAAATACACTGTTCAGCGAAAATGGCTGTGATAAAAGGAACTGCATTTTTTTGTCCTAAGGCTTTCTGTTTTGTTATGTTTTTGTATTTACTGCTAGTGTTGCATGGCCATGGGAATATAAACTTGTAAACTATCTGGACTCAAAAGGTGAGACTTTCCATATTTCACTGAGTGCTCTGTAAAATGGAGTCCTTTCAAATGTGTTCCCTGAATATGAGAGTTATATGCCGAACCCCTGATTCTGTATCACCATGGTTATGGACTACTTTCCTCCTCTATCATGCCAAGCTTTTTAGTACTGTTTGAAGCATCTTAAATATTTCCTCAGTGTTCCTCTTCTTGGACTCATTATAAAGACCTATGCTTATAAACCCACCCTAGAACTAAGAATAGGCATTGTAAAGCTAAAAATGCAAATTTCTCTAACTTGCAAGCTAAAAGCACAGCCATGTGAGACATTTTGGCCTCTCTGAATGTTGACATGATGGTCTTGTATCAGGATTTGTGAATTTATTTACAAGAATGACTTTAATCTTTGCATCGTGGGAGTGGAAGTGTCACGCAGTGAGGATTTTAAGAGGTCTTGTGTTTCCTGCAGTGGGTCTTTGTACTCTAAAGGCTACAAAGCAAGAACTCTAATTTTCTTTTGCGCAGAAGGCACTGGTTTGTGCGCCTGTCTTACTCTCTGAACAGCAGGAATAATGACTCTAAGGCTAAGAAACAGGACAGAGTGTCCCTGTGGCAGGCACCACGTAGCTCTGGGTCTCTGGTCTCTGTGAGGGCGGTCCCCGTCGTGGGGACCCCGGGCTGCGATTTGGGGCCCTCCTGGTACTGGCACCTGTAGGTGGCAGCACCTCCCTGTTCTATGGGATGCGGTGCCAGTGCCCAGCTTCCCAGTGACACTGGGAAACTGAAAATTAAAAACATCTTCCCACCCCATTTTTAAGGTCAACATTCTCCTTTTCTACGATTTAAATGTGAGGCAGGACTTGTTTGACATCGCTGTCAGACTGGCTTGTTCTTTGTCCATTCTCTTTAAACATGGCTTTTTCCTTTTGTTCTGGGTCAGTTTTTCTTCTTGTATTTTAATCCGCTCTGTTGTCAGACTTCCAAAGTCTGAGGTCTGTTTGAAGGTTGGAGAAGGGCTCACTGAAATGTTGTACTGGCAACTTGGCAAGGAGGAGCAATTAATGGGTGTTGAGAAAGCTGTGCATCATTTCTACTGCTGTTCAAGTGCATGTAAGGTTGTTGGACCCGAAAAAGGTCCAAAGTTGCTGGAAACAAAACAAGTAATGTTTTGACTTTTTAACAATGTCATTCTGATTTCACTGGGATCCTCCTTCTCTGAATTAAGGCTGTTAGAAGACAGACATTGTTATCAACTTGAATAATAAATGTGTTCCATTAATATATGAATATTAATAAGAGCAATTAAATAAAAAGTCTTAAATTTGTTCCAGCAAGATAAAAAGCCAACGGAGCAATAGCAAAACAGTGGGATAAATCAGAATAGTAAGAGAATTAGTTCTAGAAAATACTGAGAGAGGACTGAGATTTTTTTTTTTATATCTAACTGCATTAACTACTATTAAAACGAGGCTGCTTTCCCACTAAAAGATCAAATCATATCTGTAGCTTGTCTTGAGGGAGAGTACATAACACCTCTGTACCATTGGGGCAGACTCTCATAAGGATCATCTTGCAGGACAACTGCTGCTGCAGCTCACGGCTTGGTGTTTAAATCAGAGTCTGCAGGACAGAATGTAGGCAGTGGCCAGAGGCAGAGGGGATGGAAAGGTGCTCACATGACTCCTCACAATAAGCCAAATCAACCAAGGCAGAGATGGAAGCAGGTGTCCAATGTCTCTTCTGTTGGCTTTCTCTGCCCAGGGTTTCCCTTTTCATGGAGGATTTACAGCTACACAATTAGAGCAGCCTTGCAGTGCATGAAGCAGCAAGAGAGGTATTCAATCTACTGTGTTTCTCTACTGGTGGTAGGTAAAGTCACTGTTCCAGAATGACACTGGCAATATTGCTTCAGATAATACTGTAGCTTTATCTGCCTGGCTGCTGCCCAGTAACTGCTGCTTATCTCAGCAGCGATTTCAGACTAGTTCTTTAGATTTGCCCATTGCATTGGAAAATGAGGCCCATGTGGATTCTCTATACCTGTATCAGGGATTGTCACACATACTAAATCTCTTCTCAAAAGGAATGTGAACAGTACCCTTTTCTTGTGTGAGAGATCCATAATACTCTACAGCTTTTCTCCTGTTAGGTGAAACTAAGAAATGCCGCAATTTTGGATGTCTGACTCATGTTCCTTCACAATAGCATGGAAGATCAAGACACATTTTTCATGCTATCAGGAAGTGGCAGTACATTTGTGACAATAATAGGTTCAGCCAGCAAAACTGAAGTGCCATGCCTGCTAGGAAGCTGAATGGTATGCAACAAAACACTGGTTGTGGGTAGGAGGTGTTTTTGCCTAATTCAGCTCAGTCTAGGCTGTAACAGATTCGTAATCTGGCTTCAAACATGGACTGCAGAATCCTTGGGAGGGTGATTAAAATAGGAGTTCACTCGTTGTGTATGTATTTAAAGCCTCTTATTCTGTCTTCAAACACACTATGAGAATGTTTTGCTGTAGTCTTCATGTTCAATTACCATCATCTGCCCTCTTCCACACCTCTTGTGCATGTAACTTTGATGTGAATTACCAGAATGATCCTGCATGTGTACACATCCTTGTTAAAATATGTGGGTCAGTGCTGCTGTCTCTTCTGCTAACAGCACTGACTCTCATCTATATCAACTGCCCGTTCTAGAAATTGAAATAATACCCTGGCCAGCTGTAGTGTTGTGCATAGGAAGTACATTACACACGATGATGTGTCCTGCCACAAAGAATTGTCATTGAAGTTAACACAATACCATATGCAGTGTTTGAGGGTTTTCTTAACTCTGTGTTTGCAAAGTATTTGTTTTCTCTCCTACGTAGACTAATTGTTGGTATCTCTTCTAGAAGAGAAAAGAAACTGAGAGGTAGGTACTCATTTCCTTGTTTGGTGATGAGGTGAGTGTAAAGGTGCTTGACAAGATGAAACTCTCTCCTGTCATGTTAGTACAGTTGTCAAAAGCTAACCCCCTCTAGGCACCTTAATGACTCCCTATTGAAAATGGAAATGGAGTGCCTGGTCTCCTCCTTGGTCTTACAGTAATAGTGCAATGATGCTTCTGTTCACTGTGTAACTGTGTGAAGATGCCCAACAGTGGGACTCCATAAGATTAGCTACAGCTTGACATGAGTTGATTCAGGCTGGAAAGCAGTAACAATACTATTGATGAATTCCAAGTTACCTTTAACAGAGAGAATTGTTATTTGTCTACTAAAATTAGCAAGTCTGTTAGACTTACCTTCAGGTTTTCTGTCTTGATTCTTCAGAGTTCCTAGTACCCTCCAGGAACAGTAGTGTGTGGGCATGCAGATAATTCTTGAAGACTGAATCTATTCACTCTATTATTAGCTGTGGTTATTTGAACATTACTGTTCATGTCTAGCTCCTGGTATCACAGACATTGAGTGGAGAGCAAAAGATGCAACTGATTGGTGATGAAAAGAATAAAGGTTTAGGGAGAATAACACTTCAGTGTCCTGCACTCTTCCCCTCCCAGCTCTTTTAAGTCCCCATCCATAATTTGTTGTACACTCAGCATCAATGTTCCATCACTAAGATGTAAAGTAGGAACTAGACCAGACCCCTTGATGGAATATAGCCCTTTGCTGCCATATGCCACTGTATCATGTAATCCTGCCAATGAAGCTATCAAGTTCTGTCTTTCCCATCTTGTCAACTTTGATTTATCTGCATCCCTTTTGATGTCTAGAATTCACCTAGGCTTCCTTCCTAATTATGCATAGAAACATCTCTGCACATGCAAACAAAGAGAATACATAACCAACAGATTTTAGTGTGGGAATGCCCAATTTTGATGAGGCCTGCCTTCCACAAATTCAGGGGAAAGGAGAAAAGAGCTATTCTTGCTATGACTATTGAGATGTGAAGTGGGCCAGGCTCTGATGAAGCTGAGGCTGCCACGCTTTTGCTGTGTTTTGGTCTCAGAGTTGCTACTACAAAATTGGTGAATATATTTGAAAAATATATTGGAAAATGGAAACATGGAAAATCTCATATTATTTGCTTCTTCGCTAATTATAATGAAAACTTTTTTTAGCACACTGATACAATATTCAATAATTTAGTTATTGCTATTGATTGTGTCATGGAATTAATTCTGAAATACGACCTTTTGATAAAATCTGGATGAATGTACAATTCCACTTCACACATTGTTATATAACACATGGCACTAATTTCTTTGTCCAGCTACAGAACTGGTACAATGAGAGTCCCTTTTGGTTCCTCTCCAGTTTTCTGCAGAGGGCAGAACTGGGATATAGTGGCCCATTTGTTGTGAATTGTTTTCTTCCAGAAGGGAAAAATCTCAGCATGGTCTTGACTGAAGGGTTTTTCACCAGAAAATCCCAGCTTGACAATGATAGTCATGGAACTGTGATGGTTTCATCAGTATTTGAAAGGAAGTCATGCTTTGGTTAATACAAAAACATTTGTCTTTCACAATTTAGGAGTGTAGTTACCATGAAATCCATACTGCAGTATTTTGGATAAGTCCCAGGTTGTGACTCTTGGGAGTTGAAAGTGGAATTGTGGCAGATTTGCATCAACAATTTATCCTTAGATGACTCTGCTGAATGTGAAGCAGAGCCCAACTGGTACTCGATTCTGCAGAGCCTATTTTACTGTAGAATTTTTTTTTTCCTGGCTTGTATGTTAGGTTTATATGACACATATTTATTTGGAAGTGAGTCCAAAATGGTGCTGAACATCTTTTTGGTTTTTTCTTTCTGGCTTCTGTGATTAGTGAAGTTAACACAGCATCTTTTGGGCTTAGGTCCTTAAGATGTCTGATAAAGATAAAAAAATATTTTTTCATACAGTGCCTTCCCTAAGGTTCTCTAGTACCCATGGTGTTAGTCATGAAGGCTGAAGTTTTTCAAGGAACACAACACCCCACCAAAATTAAAGCAGCTTCTAAATTTTCCACCCTCACTGGCCTTTCTTGGAAACCAGGAACTAGGAAGTGTTTCAGTCAATTAAATAATGGACTGTATTGCAGTCTGCGATACATACCTAATGAATACATACCTTGTTATTTTTCTGTAGAGAATTGTTATTTCAAGAAGTTGATGCCTTATATAAATGATAGGATTGCACATTCGGGGCTGCACAAGAAAGTAGTGAACAGTGTCTTAGTTTTGCTTTCAGCTGCTTTTCTACCATGAACAAAATTGCAATAGATTGAAATATTGCTGCAAAGTCACAGCAGAGTCTAAACAGTGTCACTTTTATTCAGAGGCCTGCTTTTTTAACAACATTCTCTGATGGTAAAAGAATTTGCAGGATCTAAATATTTAAACAGCATTTCACCATACTGAGAAAGTTGCAGTAATAGTTTCTGCATCTTTCACTTCTATTTAGATTGAAAGAGCAGGTCACTTAATGGTATAATGTAATATCAGACACACTCTTTACTCAATAATAAAATGGGGATAATACTGCAAAGGACTGTATTGTGGTGATTCATCTTTATAGAGTTCTACAGAAATGGTAGGTGCTATTAGCATCCCATGTGATTACAGTGACAGGATGATATGGTAATTTGTCTAAATTGCTATTAAGTGGTACTGAAAGTCTCTCAAAATACCTGTTCCTTCTGGATTTTCAGACATTAGAGATTTAGAAGTTTAAATAAACATCTGGACTGAACTGAGCTCTGACTTTTTTAAAGGTTACCTTAAATGACAGATGAAGGAACCTTATATTGTGATAACCTTCTGCCTGAAGGATCTTAAAGTACTCAGGAATCAATATGCAAACTATATATAGATTACATCCGCTCTGTCAAGTTAGGGCAAGTTTGAAAGAACACAGTGAAACAAAACAAAATGTGATAGAAACCAAAATGGAAAAACACAATGTTAAACTCAAAATACTGGGAGAATGTAGTCAGAGAGAAAGAAATTGTCAGCTGGGACCTGGGAGGAAACGGGATGTGTAGCTTCTTCTCCCACACAAAGTACCATGAGAATTGGGGTCTGAACTCAAAGGCTCAGAAATGCCTTTATGGCTCCTGTGAAAAATAGCAGCTCCAGGGACGGGCAATTTGCTGGGATGCAGGTTAAATAAAGTTTCATATAGAAGAATCACAACTGCCTGTTTGTCGCATAACATCACAAACCCCATGCATTTTAAGCTGTTACATTGTTGACAAAAAGTGCTGCTTACGAGACTCTGTGGAGCTCTTGCAGCAGCAATGTCTTTGGAAGGGGCTCCCTTGTTTAACCTTACTCAGCTTGACTGAGCTGAGATTGCAGTACATGGCTGAGATCACTTACATGTAAAGAAATAAAAATAGATGTTTTACAAATAAACTTGATAAAAAAAAAGGCAAGGAGAAACATTGGCTATGTTTTAAGAAGTTGCTTCTTTTACTTTTTACCTCGTGCATTTGCCTGCTTTTGACTCTATGTTCTATGCAGGCTCATCTGAACCACCAAAAGCTGCTTCTCAGTCTGTCTTCTTGCTCTGATAAAGACACTGGTAAGAGCAGTCCAAACTAGATTACTGCTTCTAATTTTCTCATCTTCTAGCAAAACAATGAAGCTTGGAGCATTATGCTTTTTGCTTTTCAACCACAGAAAGATATTAATGCTCAACAATATGGCAGAAGATTTGCTGTAAATCTTAACTATCTAAAATAAATGCCCAGGGTTTAACATTTTATAAACAGGGGAGCTGCTCACAGAGAGGGAAATTATAGAAGTTTTGTGCTCGTTTGCATGATTTCTCTCCAGTTGTCATAGCCAGGCCGTTACCAGACTGCTTGTACTTTAGTTCTCTTCCTGGTACATGTGGTACATGACTGACTAATGAATTACGCTGTGCTATGCTAATATTTCCTGCAAGTGAAAATTTTTAGAAGCTGATCAGTGAAAGCTGATTGTGCTGAATCAGTCAAAATGTTACATTGTTTCCCATTTAATGTATTTGCTAACATTAATTATTTAAATGTCCAATGATTCTCTTTCCTTCTTCAGAATAATCTGTTTTCAAGTGATCCTAAATGAGCAGAACACATGTTTTCCTCCCTCTCCCTTTTAAATATTTCACCAAGTTTTCCTGTCACTGTGATAATTAAAGAAATTGATAATATGTCTTTAGAGGAAGGCCAAAGGGCCCTAAAGGGCAGTATCTGTTCTTTTCAATCACTGCTTAGCATTTGCCAATAAAGAAAGAACTGCTTCTTAAAGTCAGGAAAAGGTTTAATCTACACACACCAGCCATTGTGTGAGTGGCACAGGATCTTGTGCTTAGCTCTTAAGGCAATGGCCCTCTGCCAAAAGTTCTCTGGAAATTCGTGCCTAAAAACTCTATGGATCTAAGATTTTGGTAGTGAATAGAAAGGCATCATCAGAGAAGAGGTTAATGAATTTAGGTGGTTAAAGAATACTCAGTAGTTCAAGTTTGTAAATAAGTGAATTCAAATACAGAATGCTCCCCAGAGCTCCAAAGGCAATTCTTAAAACCTGTAGTGCTTAAGGAAGTAAACCTGGGATGATATTCCTATAGCTAATAACCTGAATTTGCTTGCCTGAATCACATGTCTATGGATGCCTCCTCTAGCGCAGAGATAAGTGATGTTGTTTGCCAGTACTCGGCTCTGGAGGGACTATGGACAACTTGTCTGATGGCTTGAGAAGAAACTTCAGGTGTAACTGAAGGATTTCTTTGTGTTTCATTGGTGTCAGGGTCAAGCATGAGCCTCAGAGGAGGCTGAGCAGTGCTTTTTCAGGGGATAGAAAGTAGAGACAGGTTGAGTTCATAAGACTTAAAGAGAAAAACTCTTAAGCATGCCTGCTGCTGATGGTAATGGCTTTGGATCTGATGGTTTGAAGACAACCAGGAGCCTTTGATATGAGAATTATAATTGGTTATGAATCATCTTATGTTAGATGAACAAAAAACAATTTGCAGACTCACAAGTCAGAGTGTGCTGCAACATAACTTCAAAATAGTGTTCTGTGTGTTAGTTTTCTCTGGGGGTATTACCAAAGGGATAAGCTGCAGAGAACTCTGTGCTTGAAGGGTGCAATACTGATCTAAAGAATTTGTATTCAGCCAATCCAAAAGGGAGGTAAGCATGGCCTCATAATCCTGTCTTCAACAGTGCAAACAAGTACATTGCTAAAAATATCCAATTAAGTGTGGGTTTTGGTAAAAATTACTATATAGTAACACTTATTAATGTTGTTTTTTCTCATTTTTTTTCCCGCCCCCCCCCCCCCCGCCCTTTTTTTTTTCACCTCCATATACTGCTTTAACTCAAAGCATGCAGTATTATGTTTCTTCCAAAAAATCAAGGTTGTGGGGTGGGTTTTTTTTCCCCTTCCGCACTTGTAGAAAACAAATCTTTAAGAGGCAGAGACTACATGACCAATTTGCTTTTTTGAAAAGATTCGGTGGAGCTTTGAGATTTTTACTTTTAAAAATATGCTCAGGTTGTTTACTAGCTGGAGCATGTCACAGACTAGACCTACTCTGACCAGTTTATGTGAGTTACTGTATCGATGGATACCCGAGGGAAAATTTGCTGCACCACTGTGTCACATCCTTGTTTGTTGTATTCCAGTCTGCCCCATATGCCCTGCCTAATTTCATATAACTGTTCACAAGCCTCTTCCCCGGTTGTCTCTTTGTGTCTGCATATTGTGTAAATTGGGTGAATGGACTTAAAATCAGATGAGCTGAGGTGAATTTACTTGTAAACATACACACATAAAAAAATAAATAAAAATCACAGTTGTTTGGCCTTAGAAGGTTTAACAGAAAACAACTAAAACTGTTGTTATCTTTAGAATTACATGCCAAATAGACTTTTGAAGGAATACAGGTAAAATAATTTTTTTTGTTTGTGTGTGAATATAAATAGTTGTCTCAATCAAGCAAGCCTGACTACCTTTCAGTAACACCATCCTTAACTGTAAAGATTTTCCTAAGAACTAGAGGGTCACTCCTGAGCTGGATCATATCAGCCCATCACTTCAGTGCTCATTTTCCAAGGTCCAGATGGTGGCAAGCTGCAAATGGATATTTTTCAGCTGAAGCATCTATCCCCTTGGCAGACTCGAGAGACACTGGTTCTGGCAGATTTAGGCTTGTCTCTGGCTATTTAGCAGTGCTGTACAGTTAATGGGCTGGTGGACAATTTTGTCAAACTTGCTATTTCCTGGTGACTTGTTTATAATTCTGGGAAAGGACTGCACGGTTGGTCATTTGTGAATAATTGGAAATCCTCTTGAGATCTCAAGAAAAACGCTTTCATTGTTAACTAGGGTTGATTTGCCTGTTTATTTAGGTAGCCTAGACAAAAATCTCCATATCGACCTTTGAATGCTCCATATATTTCTCCAAATTGGATCTTGCCTTTGTGTGTGTGATGTGTTTTAAGAGGCCAAGGTCTTAATTACTGTTAAAATGCCTAGTTTACCATATGATTATAGCTGATATTAATTGAAATGGGGACCTTGCAAATTGGCATTTGCAAGATCTACAGGTTTTAGGGCTTGCATGTACATTTTTTATGTGTATTCACAGGTGTATAGATATGAAATCTTTGTCATTAGCTGCATTTACAATTTACTTCTTATGAATTTACTGATCTGTTAGCTGATTTTCCAGACATGAAAATTCTTGACCAGCCTCAAACCAAAGTAAAACCTAACTTATCCTTCAGTTACTGTCCTAAATACAAATCTTCCATGAGAAACCTATTTCTAGTATCAGTGGTGCAGCATCATTGAAAAGAGATGTGCTCTAGCTATCCAATAGGACAGACCTCACCTTTTTCTCCACTGCAATCCCCTGATTCAATCACAGTTGTTTTTTAATGGACTGTTTGGAGTTGTTTTGGACAGTTCTGCCATGAAGTAAAAGTTAAAACCACAATTTGTGTTATGATTGCCCAGCTTTACAATTAGAAATGTGTACAAATAGCAGTGATAACAGTTTTAAGACACATGGCTGATGCTGAATGCATAATGATATAGCACTGAGGAAATGTGATGTCCCTGGATGAAGATGATACAAATGACTTGCTTGTGTCTTCCTAAGCCTGTATAATGGGGGTCTGACATAGAGACATCATGCAAAGAGGTAGATGTAATGATTACCCGCCTAAAAAACATGTGCTTGAGAGAGACTGTTCAGTGGTTGGGAAAAGACAATTTATATTTTCAAACAGAATTGTCTTAAAATTCTAGATGATCCTGGGATTGGTATTCTGTGCAGCACACTGGCATTTTGCTGTATTTTCCTCTCTCAATATAGTTTAATCTGTATTAAAGCACTGTGCTGTCACAACTTTCATAAATTATTACACAGCCAGCCAATAGAAATTACATAAATACTGCAAATATAATCGTCTGTTCTTAGTAGAGAGTCTTAAAGGACTTTTAAACTAGTTACAACAGCAAGTGGTAATCCTTCTATTAAAACTTTCTTACTATGTTATAAGTTTGCTGTTATGCAACATTTTTCACTTTGTCAGCTGAAAACTGTTTTTCGGAAAGTAATCTAGACCTTGCTTTGCTGAGATGGAAATAAAGGGAAGTTTGTCTTGACTAAGTACTCTGTTTTCCTCTGACTCTGAGCAAGTAGTAGTTAGAATGAAACATTGGAAACAACAGTAATTTACTAATCAGGAGAAAAATGGTTGTTATTGAAACATACCCCATGTTTACTGCAAAATTGATTTAAAGCGCATTTTAAAATAACAGTTCAAGAAAAATAGGCTCACAGTGGGCTTCACATTCTAAACGCAACATTTGCATATATATGATTAAGTGCTGCAGAATGGACTTTGCTCATTGAGGTCTCTTAAGGGCAGAGAAGATAGCAAGAAATGTGTTATTGAATTAAACTGCCTTTGGAAGTCTGAGGAGCACTGATCTCCTGATCAGACTTTTCATTGCCCCTGTGGAAGGCACTGAAGCAAATAAAATGGTGGAAATAAACCTAAATTCTGTGATACTTTCACCCAAGACCTAGACTGTGCTTTTACTAGATTTTTTTAATGACCACAGTGCTAAAACATAATTAGCTTAAATTACCACTTTTACCCTCCCAAAATAAAAACAAGGGAAGAATTATCCAGTGCTAGTGCTTTACTTGGGTCAAAGTGAATTAAACATGGCTGTTAATCAGAAGAACACTGAGGAATGTAGTCCACTATCCAGGAGAATGAATAGCTGAAGAAATGAGATCAAACAAAAACCTAAACAAAGAGAAGTAGTTCAGTATACGCTCCTCTGCAAAGTTTGTGAGGATGGGAGAAGGGGCAGCTTTAAACAGCGTTGGCAGAGTGAAGCCACGTGCCATGCTGGGTATGGCTGCAGTGGGGGCTTTGGGGGAGAGAGAAGGACAGAGCCTGATTAATTCTTAACATGAATTATCTACCCTGACATCAGCAAAAGTTGTTGAGCACGAGAGTGAAAGAAAGGGGAGATATGTTGAGTTATATGTGTCAGCTGTGAAATAAGTTATATATACAGGGGTGAGCTTCACCCTGACAGACCTGGTCGTAGAGAAAAAAGAACTGACAGTTTTTACCAGGAGCCAGTTTCCAAAGAAAGTGAATTTCAAACATTTGCGTGGCAAACAGCAAAATTTATCATGAGTAGTGTTCTCCCTTTTTGCATTTGTGTACATCCTGCTTTTATAGCTGTATGTACTTCATGTGGTAATAAATATTCAAAGGTTGCTTTACAGTGGTTGCAGCCAAGTTGATGCTGGTTATTCCAGATGGAAAGATCATTGCTTCTCAAGGTACTGTAACAAAAGACTTGGCAGTTCATAAGTAGTGTTCCTGCTGGGAGCAGGTGTCTTCAGTTTGACAAGATTGCACTTTATCCATGAGTGCTTGAAATGCACTGTAGCTGGTAGCAGGTCAAACAGGTCTGAATTTTAAAAGAGTGTTGTAAGACTTTGGTAATGAGCTTGAGGTGGTGAACAATGACATGCAAAACTAATTACCTGTTTACTAACATCACAATAATTCAGCCATTTGTCTTGACTGGAGCCATGCTGAGCCTCAGCTCTTTCTGCCAAGCCCACTTTCCAGCCCTTGAGTGATTATATGTGAACTGTTTTGCTAGAAAGTGCCAAAAAAAGGAGAAAAAAAGAGGGAAAAGGGAATTTGTTTAACTGCTACAAACCTAGATTTTAATTTACTGACCACATAAGAGATTTAGGGATTAGATTTGCTTATATGTGAGGTGTGTCTCTTTGGGAGCAGTGTGTTTTCAGTGAGGAGCATAAACGGGACACCCAGCAGAAGAGTTAATTATCTGAGTGCTAATATGTAATGCGTCATAAGTATTAGTAATGAAGTGCTGGCTGGCAGACTAAAATCAAATTACCTCTGGAAGCTTTATTATTGAAATGTGGTTGCTACGCTGAAAAGATGTAGGTTACAAACAGACACCCCAGAGCAGGGGTCCTGTGAAGTTGTGATGAATCCCTCCCTGGGATTTGCACGAAGCTCCTTCAGTTGCAGAACTGACATCTTTGTGACTGTACTTAGTGTTAGATCGGCAACTTCACGTGGTTCTGTGACCTGCTGAACTCAATAGTTACCTCGCTATAAACCAACAAAAAGTAATTTTGAAGAAGTTGAGAGTGTAAAAGGGGGGTATCTTTGTCTTTTATCAGGAAACCCTTTGGCCTCACTAGTTTATAGTTTTATAGTTTATAGTTCCTAAATCAAAACTGTTGTGTGATTTGGTTGGTCTGGATATGCTGCTTTTCTTTGATTGTGTCAACAGTTTAACCTTCTATAATTCAGTATAAAATTAACCCCTGAAGTAAACTATGTGAATTTCAAACTGGTAGGTTTTAGTCAACAAATGGCTGCACAGCACTTTGCTATCTTCTTAGTCCCCCACTCCACTGAAACAGGAGGAACTCCTTCTTGTGTCTTCAGTGGGCATTAGGTCAGATGCTCTGTTACAACTACTGAAAGTAAAATGGATTACACTTCAGACTAGAAACTGTGAAAAAAAAATCACTGAAGGCAAGTAAAAAGGTTCATAGATAGAAAAATCCAAGTTTGTTTGCCTTCTGTTGTACTGGGGGGCAAGGGTGTCCAAGGAGTGTGTTCTGAAAGATTAGTACCTGACTCAGAAATGAAAATCCTTGAACAGTTAATAATTTCAAAAAAATGAACTTGAGGCTCAACAGCAAAATGAGGGGACTTTGGAGTGTTTTTCAGGAATTCTGTTTCCAGACTTCCACATTTGTAAAGACTTCATCTTTTACAAATCAAACTCCTGAATTATTTAGCATCTATTGTATGCAAATAGCTTAAGAATGCTGAATAAAGAAGCATTTCTCCCACCTTAGTGAAGTACAGCAGATAAGGTGGGTGATTTGGAACTGGGTTTTATAACAGATGTCAGTGCCTAAAGTTGGATTTAAATAAAAAGAAAAAACTCTGATCCAGTTCAGTTGCTGGCCCTAGCATTGCCTTAGTTCCATGAATATTTTATAGTACTGATGTTCCTGAGCTGCTTGAAATGCACTATAAACATCTAGAAATCCCCAAATCAGAGCAGGCTACTGCCCAGAATTTATCCAAACATGATCAAGGAAGAGATGGTGGAATTTCTCCATCGGTGCCCCCTGAGAAGCCTACTTTGGCTGATGTTTGGAGGACGTGCAGAGTGCAGTGGGAGTGCTGGGCTCTCTGCTGAGCATGCTATCTGTGTGCTGGGGAAGGCAGCAGGGTTGTTGATCAGGGGAAGAGATTGTGGGAGTGTTTTCTAACTGGACTCCAGTATCGCCTGCAATGTAAGCAGAACCAAAGTGGTGATAGTGAGGAGGGCATTAGCTGCAGATGTGAGCAGTAAGCTCACCCATGAGGAGCTAGGTCCAGAAAAAGATGTCAGAGTATGGTGTAATTTGTTAGGCAAAGTAACAGAGCATGTGGGGACAGATAATGTCTTGGTGTTGGGATCAGGGAAACTTGCGTTGTGGTTTCTACTTGGAGATTTTATGTAATGACCCATTTCAATGTTGGTGGTACTTTTGTCTTTTTATGTAGGTCTTGTTGAGATGACAGATGACATTCTGGTGTTGCAAGAGCATTCTGAGCCGTGGATCACAATCAGACAGTGAAGTTAGAGAGATGTAACTTCAGTTCCAGTCCTGAGGAAATCTTTCCTGGATTCCAGGTGCCTTCCTGTCCTCTCCATTTCCCTTTTTGCTAGTACTACAGTTTCTCATTGAGTATGCTGACGTGCTCCCTGTTTAGTGTGGTGGTTCTTCTGGGACCCTTGTTTGTTCCCATAGACATTCTCAGGAGACCTGCCTTCCTCCTAGCACAGCAGCTAATGAGGTTAATGGTGTTGCTAAAGAAATGTTTGTGGAACCACAGACTTGGGCCCAAGCAGAACAACCCGTTTCAGTTACATCCACAAACACCTGGGTCTTGAGCCCAAGAAAATAGGGAAGGAGGAAGAGGAAAGGATTTTCCTCCTATAATATTCTTTAAATTCCAAGCAAGCTATCTGCAGCCCTATGTAAAACTCAAAACAAAGTCACTGTTTTAGATTAAGTCACGGTTATGACTCTGCTACTCAGTCTGGAAATGATGTTTTCATATCCAAGTGGAGTCTGAGAAATGAAATAATTAAGAGCAACTTTCAGGAAGTGATCACTCTTGCCGTTAGAGATATCACAGGTTTTGTCTCCCTGGTTTGAAGAAATTTACTTGCATGTCTTGGGTCTGCAGACTTTTCCTGGAAATGAACCAACAACAGAATTTCTCGTGAGATTTCTCTTATATCCTGGCAAGCTTCTTTCTTGGAGTGTGTTTGTAGGCCCCATAGGAAGAAGCTGATGAGAACAGTAAGAAAATCTCAGGAAAAAAAGACATGTAAACTGTGAGATGAATTCTGGGGAAGACGTGGGTTGAGGTTAGTTTTTTAACCCAATTCAGTCATTTATAATAGACCTATAATTCTATCTAGAAAAGGGCCAAATAGGATTCGGTTATCTGAAACTGCAGAGGGTATTCTGTCTGGGTTCAATGGACTTTAGATCTGTTTTAGTCTGCAGAATCACAGCTTAGCTGATAAGCTTTTTACAAATTCTAAATGGCTTGCCTGTACCAGCTGTACTCCTCATCTTGGGCTTTGCAAAGACATTTGAAATTTTCCATGTGCTGCAAATCTGGTAAAAAAGAGTTTCTGATGTTTCTGATTTGAGTGGGAGACAGGAACCGAATGATAAACTAAAACACAATACATAATTTTCATCAGTGAAAAGCAGTGAGTTGTTCAGTTCTGGTGGATAGTTAATAAGAGACCTAAGGAAGTAAGGTATATGGATTGCTAGCATGGATGACTAAATAAATATTCATAGCAGTATAATGTGAAACACATGCATGATTCTTATTTATTCTGTGCCTACAGACATGCAAAGCACAAATTTCCTTTTGTTTTGAGCAAACAGTTTCAAAGGAAAAAAATACAGGAAGTAAACTATAACATTTAGGAGAGACAGGACTGGTTTTGTAGCTGTGGCAGGTACCCCAAGCACAGCAGCACAGAGATGAGAGTCAGGCAATTAGCACTGAGCACAGACAGTGGGGTCAGCCCAACAGAGGCCAGTGTCATACTGGTGATCAGGTGACCAAAAGCATCAGGGCTGGAACCACCTGTAATTCTTAAACCAAAAATGGCAGTGAGAACACAGAGCAGTTACTGGGATGGTGTTCAGTGCCATTAACTGGGAGTCACATGTGACTCGGCCTCATAAGGAAAACTGACAAACTTCAGAGCGACTACAGGGGTGCTGTGGATCCTGTGATCATGTACAGTGCAGGAGCTATGTAAATCCAGCATGGATACGAAATGATGGATGTGGTTTAGGAGCACTTGGGAGCTGCAGAATGTCATGCTGAGAGGCAGAATGTGATTACCTGGTGATAATCTCAGCCTATGAAATCAGCTGCTGCAGAACCCTTAGCAAAGGGGTGAGGGGAAAAAGGGCTTACCTGAAATGATTCAATCTTTGTAAGGCTTATTCTTATAAGCAGAATGTAGAGTTAGGAAGGTAAAATATTCACAGAAGAGACCTTATGGAGTGGTGGTGTCATGACTCAGCATTTGCAATACTTTTGCAATACAGTTCAGAGGTGAGTGCGTGGCAGATTGTACCACAAGAATGGCTGTTCTAACAGTGAAACCAAAAGCAACCTGAAGGTTCAGGTCTAAGGTGTGTGCTGTAGTTAAACTTCAGTGATATGATGGACAGTAATGCTGTGTCTGCTTCGCTGTTGTTGAACACCATGCTCCTGGTTTGCATGGGGAATTATCTCCCAAAATCTCCTCTTAGGTCATCTGCACAAAGGTTCAGGTATGACACAGAAGAAAAATACTAGATCCTGATCCTGATCTGGAGCCAAATCAAGTCAAAATTGCATGTGTTGCCATTGTTATACTTCTGGGTTTGGATCAGACCCAAGTGTAAGGAAGTTGAGGGCATTAAAAAAAAACCCCAGCATGACAATGTGGATGTGGATCCCTTCTGTAGTTCTCTATAAGCTGAAGAAAATTCAGCTCAGCTGAAGACGTTTGTAACTTGAACCTGAATTATACTTGTGAAAATCGTCCTCTCTCTTTTTTTTTTTTAAGGGAATGAAGACCAACCCCTTAAGTTTGGGATGTTTGAAACATGGAATAGCATTGAGATGAGTGTAGCCCCATCAACAACCTGTGACTTTAGCAGAGGTTTTGACTGATTTGTGTAGTCCAGAGTTAGATCCTCTGTACATGTGCCCAGTGTTTACAGGGTATTTGTTTGGTGGGATACAGTTATGGGGTTGATGTGGGTCTGGTGGAAGAATCTGACCACCATCTCTTGTGTATCAAAGGAAACACTACAAGGTAGCAGACAAATTATTTTAGCTGCTCCAGTTTCTTTTTTTCTGGTGTTATTCTTAACGTATATTAAAATTATATCAGATCTGAGGAATTGAAATGGTGGAGTATGATTTGAATGTTAATAGAGTTTTAGTTTTCTCTGCACTTTTCTTGCATAAGTGTTCTTTTCAAGGATTGCAAATGAGGGAAGTGTGACCCTGCCATTTGTTGTGCATATGTATTTTAGGACTCCTAACACATAACAAAACAAAAGAAGGTAGATTTCCTTTAGGTGAGAACATGAATTGTATTTACTAAATATTCAGAAGAGACAAGTTCAAACAGGAGGAAAAGGCATAAGGACACCAGAGACACTCTGATCAAGAAAGAGAGGCTTAAGCAGAGATTTACCCTTGTACTCAGGGAACAGTGAGAAAGCAGTCTTGATTTTTCTTACCATCACAATATGTGAAGGGCAGTGAGCATACTTTGCCTCTTGATTTTTACAGGCAATGGTGACATGAGCAGAATGTTATTAGAGAGAACTGGAATATTATTAACATATATTTTTTTTCTTTTTCCTCCAATCTAATGTTTGATTTCTGTTTGGAAATCCAGTGCAGAATGCTACATGTTTATTAGCAGCACAGTCTTATTGAGAGTCACAATGTAATGGACAGATCCAGCTACTCAGAGGCTTTGTACACTAGAGGCAGAGACAATCCTTCATGAATGAGGAAAGATGATGCAAAGCTGTCAGCTGTACATAAAAATTACCCCCAAACTGCAGAGAGCAGATGGCTGTTAATGGCAAGTGTTTTTAACATAGCTTTATTGTCCCGTATTGGGACATTAACTTGTCTCTCTGGGTTTCTTTTCCTAAAAAAGTCACTTTGTAAAAACGACACCTTGGCATGACTTGTATTTTCCTGTTTGGTTTCCATGTCATGTTTTACTCAGATATGCTTGCCCAATTTTCTGCAGCTGATGTGCTCATGAAGCCATTAGTGTATCTTCTTTCTGTTTCATACATTCTCAGTGACTAGTAACAAAAAACAACTATTTTTTTTAAGGACTGCAATGATTTATTTTTTTTATTGGACTGATTCTGACTGCAAAGTAAGAATAAATATTGTCTGTTTCCATGTGCTAAACTGATATTTACAGAACTAAATACACAACATTAAACTTGCTTGGACTAGCAAATGTGATAACAGAAGAAATAGAAGGAGAAATGCATATGGAACACCCTTAGCTTTTCTGTTTTCCTAACTGCAGGTTGAAAGCTAGCTTTTGGGTGATTAAACTTTTCATTTGGTTATTAAGTGATAGACATCTTGCTGAACCCGAGCATGCTGCAACAAGCACAGGAAGAGTGTTTATTTAAAGCAGACACAAAAGATTGCACAAAGAGACCCTTAAACAAAACAAAAATGTCAGCAAAATGAAACAAAGTAATCATGCACAATTTAAGACAGATAGAGGCAGGCAGTAAATTGGTGACAGTTCCTGAATAATCCTTTAGAAAAGAGTCACCCCGGTGAGTTGGGAAATCTGTTTGTTTGTTGCAGTGTCTTATCTTTTCCCGAAGGAAATGTAGGAAACTTGCATATTAAAGGCAGTGGGTCCACCAAGATGAGCCTGAAATTTGTTGATGGACATGTGGGCAGCAGGGTCACCCCAGCAGCGAAGTGCTTAGGTGTGTGTTCTCTGGGGACAGCTGGCTGAGGAGGTGCAGCCAGCTGAGCTGCACTGAGCAGACTGGCACGCTTTGCCATCTTCCCTGCCCACTTGGGCTGCCGGGTCTGAGCTGGCTCCTGCATTTCAGTGCATTTCAGTTACAGGCTGCCTGTCAGGAAGGGCTGCCACTTCCACCAAGACACACAGGATGATGGGTGAGACGCTCATCTTGTGCTGGAGTTTTGTGCTGCTGTGGTTGTATTACAGAGATTTCTGAGCTGTTGTGAGCAGAGGAGACTTGTAGGGACCTTGTGGGGCTGCTGTGACAGTGGGAACCAGAAGATTTTAGCCAGGACTCTGCTCTTCCCTTACTGTATGGGAAAGTAATCTAACCTTTCTGTGACTTGGGGTTTCTCCCAAGTGAAGGAGCAATGGTATTCATTACGAGACCAGCGGATTAGAAATACTATGCAAATATCCAATTCTTTTTTTTTCTTGTTGTTTTTGTGTGTGTGTGTGAGGCGGCTTGGACCTGGGAAAAGCCACATAGCTCTGTAATCAATTCTTCTCTGTTCTGAACAAAACGGTAGTCAGCTTCTTGAATATCATCCAGCTTCCCTCTTCCTGCCAGTCTCAGCGTCTATTCTTCTCTCCAGAGTCTTTGGCACAGCATTTAACCACACCAGAGTTTCACCAGTTGCAACATGCAGCTCCTCTTGAGTTGGAGAGAGAGAAAGGCTCCAAGGATGTGCCAGGGAAGGAGAGGGTAGAAAACTAATAATAAAACAATACACAAAATGTGTCTTCTTTTTTTTTTTTTTTTTTAAGAATTAAGAAAATTGAGGGGCACAGATAAAAGGAGGTGAAAGAGTGTGAGATTGAGAGAGATACTTGATACTTTGGCTGTTGTTCCAAGAACTGGTGCACAGCAATTCATGAGGAATAGGAAGGAGACATTTCTTCTTCAAATAGTCTCTAAAGGGTCATTACTGCTAAAGAGCTGGGAATCAGAAAATTGATTAGAACATTAAGACCACTGAGAAATCCACTGGATTGTCATCACATCAACCTCATTTCTAGAAAAGCAGCTCATTTTGAGCTCATTCTGTCTGGATGGAAAAAAACAAGTCTTTCAGATGATTATCAAGTTTTTTTTTTTGTGTGTGTGTGTTAACCTAAGGCCTATCTTCTCCTGCGTTTTCATTGCCAAATTTCAGTTCCAGAAGGCAGCTGACGTGGAAGAATAGTAGCTATGTTGCATTGTACTGAAACTGCATTTCATAAAGCAAGATGAAGGCAATAATCGGTGTGTTTTCTTGTTCTGCACTAGAAGTAATTGTACAGCTGTCAAATTCTCACTCAGGTAAACAGGTCCAGGACGCTGCAGCAGTGAATGTGTATTGGCCAGTACAATAGCTGTCAAATTCTCAGAAAACAAGCCCATACAGTGCAGTAGTAGATCTCAGTAGAATAAGATAACTCAATTTCCATGTGCACCTTTGTATTTTGTGTTGCTTTCTAAACATCTGCTCCTATTTCATTGATCAGTAGAAGTGGCTGATTAGTGTTTTTCATGTATAGGCACGAAGTTGCTCCATGTAACCTGTTTAACAACAGGAAAGTGTCTGTAATGGCACCAATGACCCATATAATCTAACTTGCAATGGTCCATTCTCATACTCTTTTAATATTGGCATTTTTAATTAAATGTCTTCTTTTTACAAGTCAGTGACTAAATTGCAATTGTGAAGTAGGTAGCGTTGTAACAAGTGCTGAAAACTGATCGAAACAAACAGTTGGAAATAGTTGCGCACACAAATGCTTTAGTTCCAGAGCTTTAAATCAAATTAAATAGAGGATCAAATTTTTCAGTCACTAAATTCAGTGGAAAGCTCTGAGTGACCTATTCTGCTACATAGATTTTAGAATCATTAAGAAGTCTAATTCTTCTAACACAGCATAATCTTTTCCTTTCATTAACCAGTACCACAACTAGCAGTATTGACTTTACCTACAATGACTAGAGTTTTATTTATTTTTCCTATAGCATTGTAGCTGCATGTTTAGTCTTACTCCTTGGAATACTTGGTCAGTTTAAGTATTTGAAAAGTATGATTTTGAAGCAGTGAAGTGTTTACTTACACAATGACTATGATTTGTATGTACTTTACAAGTATTGTTTTGATGTAGCTCGGAATAAAGTGAGGTTTCTTATTAGGGCTAAGCTGGAAGGGTCCACTTGTATGTAGCCATGAAAGTACTTGTTTCGTTCCACACAGAATTCTAATGAGTAACCGAATGTTTGATTGAGCTAATTACTAAGATTTTGCATTTGACAAAAAAAAAAATACCAACCAGTTTAAAATGAAAATAGCAACAACCTACAAATACCTTTCCACATAAAGAAGCTTGTGAATCATCTTTGTATCATGCATTCACTTTTTTGTAGTCTAGCAGTATCAAAAGAGCCCTTGTTGTTGACCATAGTCCGGGATGTCAGGTGGTGTACAAGTTCAAGTGAGGATGTGACAAGAGGCAAACATAAGCTATGGGTGTGGGAATGGAAGGACTGGGGAAAACTGTCAGGCTGTACAATAGGCAGGGGTGGCAGCTTGTCAGCTGTTCAACCATGGTTAAAGTCATGAGTCTTTCAATACTAAGGCTATAAGGACAGGAACTAGTTGGTTCTTAAATACATAGGTAGCGTTTTACAATTGTGTGTAATGTAGGGGTATTGCTCACCTTTCAAGTCTATTTAAATCAGGGGTTGAAATGTAAAGTAGAAACAAAATTCATTATCAGATTGAAAGACAAAAAATATTGAGATGGTAGCTTTCTGCAGAGGCCAATTGCCAGTCATTCAGGATGAACTCTGAACCAGCTTTTGCTGCCTGTGGAAAAGTCGCAGTGCATGCAATTTAACAAACATCTGGTTGATGTACTGACAGTTCTTAGTAGTATAGAATATAATACTTACACTTAGTAGTAAGTGGAGTTTCTTTGTTTTGAACTCCAAAACAAGGGAAAACACTTGTAGGTGTATGCCAAGCTAGAAGTTTCTGTCAGATGGTGGCAAGAATGTGGCTATTCAGGTCTTGCTGGAGACTTCAGCTAAATTCAAGCCATGGAGTATCTGAAACTGTTGGGATCCTGTTCTGCCAGAGCCAGTTAGATTCCCTGTTCTCTTTTGTTTCCCAATAGATTGAAAAAGATTTTTATCAGAATAAAACTCATGAAACTACCCAACTGCTAATGTGAAATTAAAAAAGCATAGGAAGCTATGATGCCATGATCATTGTCTTTACTGGGTCGTTTACGGAGTCCATACCTGAAATTCTGAGAGTCAAATGAACTTTCTGCAACTCATATCAGTGGATTTTAGCTCAGACTCTGCAGTATGTTTCAAACTGTCTGCTTTTATTAGCTTAGTCTACCTGACCATGAAGTAATTGAAGGAGGTGGCTGAGGCTATAAAATACTAACTAATCTAACTTTTTGAACTATGAATATTTTAGCATAACAAATGATCCTGTTTCAGTTCAATTCAGAAGAAAGTTGGAAGCAGAAGTCAAATTTCAGGTAATGCGCATGAATAAGTTGCATACTAAAAAAGGTCCGTGATTCTATACATGGACTTGAGTTCATGGCAGATATTTGTTGCATGCAGTTTAGGTAAAACATTCTAAAAATTCTAAGCATTCTAAAGACATAGGCTTAATTAATTATTGCTGTAGTAGATACTGTATTTTGGATCACTTGAGACAAAAATGATACTGGTTAGTGCAGCTCTTATTTTCTCAAAGGTATAATTGCCCAACTCCTTTGTTGAGTTGTAACACCTGAGTATACTTGATCCAGTTTAATTATCTCTTTAGACAAATTAAAAGCTTTACAGTAAGTTTATGTAGCTTGGGCTCGGGAGGTAAGCTTTGCAGTAATACACTCTGATATTACTTAATGCATTAGGTGTTTTTTTGTAGGGAAAAATCAGGGCTTAGAAAATATTGCTTAGACCTTTTTATAAGATTTTCACTGGAACAAAAAGGATAATGTTCTTCCCTACTCATACGTAAACACTTTAAGGAGAAGTTTTCCTACCTGATATTGATTCAATGTCTGTGTCATTTATCGAAAATATGCAAAATCTAGTCAATATAATGGTGAGCACAAGAAATCATCAGTTTCAGGTTTAATAAGCAACACCTTATTTTAGGGAGAAATATTGTTGTATTGGTGAAGTTTGTTTTATACATTTGACTTTGTTCCAAGTGTACTTTAAAAGAGCCAGAACCTTACATAAGAGAATTTTCTGTGTGAATCTTTGAGAGTATTTCCTGTGCAAAACACTCTTAAATTTATAGGCAGTATTAAACTCTTGCAACTGCTTGGTACTGAAGGACAAAGTCACTCTGGAAGCATATTGCTGAGGTAGTTCCTCTGAAACAGAAAATGCCAAGGTTGCTACTGATAGTAGTTTTGCTTACATGATTTCACAAGCTGCTTGTCAGGAAAAGGGCCCTGCCTCCAAGAACTTGTAGTTGGGACAAAGAAGAGGAAAATGATGGAGCACAGCAGGTCTGCAGATAAAACAAAAGTGTGATCATGGATAAGGAAATGCAAGTCCAGCCTAGCACTTTGTTTACAGGCAGTTGTCTTCTGAATGTTTCAGTACAAGTCTGATTTTTTTCTTGCACGTTTAAATTAAGTCTCTAAATAATTTTATACGAGAATTTTGGACATTAGTGTAGCAGCTTCACTGATTTTTAACTTGCCTAGGGACAGACTGGAGCTAGCTGGGAACTTTATGACAAAACAATTTTCCATCAGAAAAGGCAGATTCACTGATACCATAATTTTTTGCAAAAACATCATTTTTAGTGACTTTCCGCAAAGACATGGGATGGGTTCTGACAGGCTTCATGGCTGATTTCATGGCTCCTGGTGAGCTGTGAGGTCTGTGGCTCTAGGATAGCCTTGACATGCTGGATGCCTCTGGAGATCCCTGAAGACCTGGCATATACCATGGGTACTTTGAGGGCTTCTGGGCACCATGCCACACAACTGGAAGGGTAGGAGCCATGATTCCTAAGGTCTGTGATTTCCTGCTCTCTTATGGCTCCCTGGGCTTCAAACTCCTCCTTGTTGGTTCGTTTGGGCTGATGGGGCAGGGAGAACCCAGGAGCACTTGGTGACATTGCTGAGCCAGGAGTCTTGGAGCTGGGTAGCTGGCACTTTCAGGCTCAGCTCTGTTCTGAAATGATGTAGATGAAGCACTGATTATTTCTAACAGATTGCTTAGAAAGTCCCCTTCTGAGAGAAATGTCAGGATCTGTATTGCACGGGGGAGTGCTGCCTGCCTCCCATGCCATCTGCTTGGGGAATTACCTGCTCACAGGATGGCAAACACCTTGTAACAACCCCCTGAGCTTAGGTGGCACTGAGGCTGTTCTGCAGGTACTCAAGGCACAGACCTGGTGTTCAGGGCAGCTACAGGCAATGTCTTGGACTAGATTTGGCATATAACAGATTTCAGGGAAGCAACTGGCTCCACTGACAGTGAAATGGCAGTTAATGGCATAATATTTTGGTTTCACAAGGAAGTATCTATGTGGGAGTACAGTGAATATATTACCTGTGTGTATACAAAGCAAAGCTTAGGCACATATTTATCTATATAAATGTCACTTTCATTACAATATAGGGTCCACAGATCCTTCAGGCAGGTGTCAACATCAGAGGAGTTGTGATAGTTTCTTTGTTATGTATTGCAAATGCTCCTGATACACTCATGTTGTAAAGAGGAATGGTTGTGATGTGGATTCTCAAGTGGTCTTTCTAAAACCTCAGTATGTTAAGGAACCTCAATAATTGTGTTGTCTTAGATGCTGTGGAATGCTGTAAAACTATAGGCTCGAGTGTACTGAAAGACAAGGGTTAATTTCAGTGGTTGAAGGTCCTTGAGACTCCTGGAGGGCAAAACAGGCATTTGATCTGTGTTGTGAGTTTGTGTGACTGTGTGCCTCTATATGGGTGTATCCTTTAGAATGGCATTTGGTTTTACAATGCAAAACTGTAGACACAATGTAAGTGGCTATAGGGGGCTATTTTCAAAAATAAAAATGCCAGCAAAGTTATCTTATGCTCACTGACTTCTGGATCATCGATCATCAGTGAAAGTTAAATTCCTGACTGCCATTTGATGCCTTTGGCAGTCTCCCTATAGATTTTTAGCAGTTCACATTTTGATGTTTGTTGAGAGCGCTCAAGGCTTTGCCTGTTTCTCCTGATGTGAAATCACTGGAGTTGGAGATGCAGAGGAAATATAGGAGAAGAGTCAAATGAATGTTGATTGCTTCAGAGAATTAATTCCACACTGCCTTTTGGAAGGTTCAGTGCATATTAGCTGCAGTGCAATGGCATGACGGACTGGTAAATATCACTTACTGAGCCCATCACTCATTGCAGAAGAGGACCTGGACCATGCAAATTGGATGATGCTGTTTGAGAACCAGACAGCCCATAATTTTAAGCTGTTAAAAAGGTTTATGAATGACATCGATGAAATACAGTGTCAATTCTTTGCAAAACGCCTTTTCTCTGCGAGAGCAGCTGGAACCACAGCCCAGCAGCAGGCACTGAACGCCCACTTGGAGGCTTTCACCAACTTTGATCTCCTTTCAGGACTGAGCCTAAAACAATGTCCCATTGGAAATCAAAGAGGCAGAACTCCTTTGCTATGCAGAGAGTTGAACCTTCCCACACATGTGTTTATTAATGTGAACAAGCTAATACAGCTGTATTAGCACCATAATGTTCAGGAGCCTTTAAGCTACCAACAAATTTGTTTGAAGACAGTCCAGTGCTCCCTTGACACACTTGACTCACTGTTCCTTTTTGTAGCAAAGTCACTGTTATGATCTTAGAAGATATTCAGGAGTTGCTACTTTAATTGATAGATATCTTTTCATAATTAACCTTGATTTCTTTATAAACCAGTAGGGAGAAAATTCAGTTCAAAACCACCACTTTCTCCTGACCAGAGTTCACTGTCCAGGACTATGGAAGGATCACTCAGTTTTCTCAATAAGCAGTCTTGATAAAATGCTTGCATGCTGTGTTGTATTAGATTTGCTTCCAAGCTGAAAGAGCCAAACCTAAGTTGTGCATGCATGTGACTAATCAAAATCTGTGCGGAAGAATCTGAGGAAATGCCTGAAGTGTAAGTATTGAGTCTATCTAGCAATAATGCTCCTTTCTCAGTTTCTTATTATCTGAATCTTTAAAAATACCAGATACTTGTGTTGAAGTCAGATTTAAAAAAAAAATAAAAAAAAAATGTTTGAATAAGAAGCAGAGTCCCAGTTTCCTAGTTTTCCCTTAATAATTCTTAAGTTCCTTGTACCGTACTCTGGGCCTATAGGCTCACCATCTGAAGGTGGAGTGTTTTTAATGGCAGCAGTACCCAAGTCAGTGTCATAGAAATTGATGTGAGCTCTGTATCACTGTGATATTCTCCTGTCCCTTGCAGGGATTTGGGGGGAGACAGTTATTAAGTGTGACTAGGAATTGGAATTTAAGGAGCGATCAGTTCAATGGCTACTTCTTGCTAGAGGCACGGTATGTAGTTGGTTGACCTAGGCAAAGAAAAAGCAAAAGCCACTCTGACAGCATGTGATATATGAAAGTACAGAACTTCCTCAGTTACTAAATCCTATCCAAAAGCTCTTGGGTAATTAAAAGATATGCTTCCATTGCCAATCTATTGTATTAATAGTCTGATCCTAACCATAAATATTTTTTCCAAATTAATTAGGTATTAAAACAGTGACTGCTCTATCACCACAATTAAGATCCTTTCTTGTAAGCCTTAACTCCCATACATATGTCATTCCAATCCATGTGACTGCTGGGCATGAGTAACCCTTACGTGCATGGGGAAGATTTTTCTAGGCAAGACCACTAGCTGTGTTTGACTGGGAGGTATTGCCAGGATTTCCAAGTGTGGAGTACTAGTAGAACACCAAATACATACAGATAACTTGTTTCCAAAAATACCTTTTGTGGGTGTTTTATTTCAAGTAGGAACACTAGTAAATATGACCTGAGGGAACTTCTATCTATTTTTATGGGGGATTACTCTAGCAGAAATCAAGCCCTTGTTATATAGCACATAGAAACATCTACTGCCACCTGCTTCTCTGTTGCGTAATTGTTCATTCAGATGTAGATCTGAGGTTTTTCCTGCTTTTTTACAATTGCATAATTTTCAACTTCTTTTTTGTAATTTCTTGATCATGTAACTTTGACAATCCTCAGACTGAGAAATCCTCATATAGCCTCTTCCAGCTGACAGTCCTGAGGCTGGGACCTGGCACACTTAAAAAGTCCAGTGGACCTTCTCTCAAGGCACAATAAGGGAATGAGAAGGTCTGTTCATATGACTGTTTTTTGTGGAACAAGCAGCGGAACACCTACATTGCACAATATTCGGGAAGAGCGATTAGCCATGCCCAGGCAGGAGCACCATGCTAACATGACTGTTGGTTTTAGGATCTAAGATAGCTGTGAATGAGTTGTGCAGAGATTGAGTCATGTTCCTCTGCTTGGCTCCACCTTGTGCTGTGCAGACACACCTGGCTTTGCAGGGAAGAGCTGCCTCCCCCACGTCACACAGTGGAGCTCTACCTGCAAGAGCTCTCCTGCTCAGCCGGGTGCTGCCCTTGCTGGTCTCCATCAGCACCTCACACTGCAGGTGTGGTGAGTGCTTCACTGAGCTTGTCGCCTTCTAATGGAACCTTGAGTGGTGTTTAAATATGTGAATATTCTTTGTGTGCCAGACATAAGTTGTCAAAGCAGCTTGTAAAGGGGATTATCCAGGTTGTTCCTGTTTCCCTAGTCTACCTTACTGTGCTCTTTGGGATGGCTTCTTTTAATATTATTGCATAACTTCCAAGATCAATGAAAAAAATAACCAGCAAAATGCCTCTTCAAATGCAAGCTGCGTTATTTCTGGATTGGGAAAATCAGAGTCTTATCCTGCAATCAGGTGGGTAAGACTAAGTGAGCATACAGATTTAAGAGCAGAGAACAAAACAAGCATTGTGGCAAACCTCTCAGTGAGAGACATAAAAGTTCAAGTATTATCAGCACTGCCTTATCTGCAGTACGGCATGCCAGCACTCAATTGCTAGGTTATTTCTGATGGATACGTGTCATGTATTGCATCATTTTAATTGCTAATCCTCAGGTGTCTATACTTGCTTTCCAAGAGGCAAACACCAGAGCCAGCTCTGGGTCTTGGAGGAACAGGCTGCTGCTTAATTCATCAGCCTGTAGCTGCCTGTCAAGTCTGCCTGGGAATGAGATGATGGTCGGCTGTTTTGGCTTGTGGAGGCCTTTCTGCCTCTGTGGGGAAGGGGATGGAAGGGCTGGTGAGGTGAGGAGCAGTTTTATTGTAGCAGGAGGTGCTCCTCTCTGCAGCAGTTGCCATCACCTTCCACCTCAGCCTCGCTTTAGGGCTGTTCTGCAGCCCCTGGTCCTTCCTCTTCCACTTCTTCTGCCCTGTAAGGTCAGGGGCCTTTTTGCCTCCTCTCATCCCCAGGGGCCCAGAGAAGGTGGGGGAGGTATGGAATCTTGCCTGTCTGAGAACTCTTGTTGAGACAGTCTGCCTTCTGAAAAAAAATGTGTTTTTCACAGTTGTGTTATTCCTTTAGAAGGTGCTTTCTGCTGGCTTGTCTTTAGCAGTTAACTTTGACTTGGACAATGAACATTGATTTGCAATTACAAATCACTCTGACAGTAAAACTGCTTACTGGAGCAGTCTTCTGTCCTTAAACTAGGACTGAGATTATATTTGAAACAACTAGAGATACCAGTGAAAAAAACTACGCTGTTAGCAATTAGAATAAGATGAACATTGACTTCATTTTAAGAGCTGTAATATCAGATAAAGGGAATTTCCTTGCACCTTTATCTTCTCACAATTTTTAGTTGAGTCCTCTGCTTAAGAAGTTCTTTCTGTTTTCTTTCAGCTGGAGATTTTACTTTTATCAAGAACCATACTGAGGCAGGGAGGTCATGTTTGCTGTAATGCCACTGACAGAACTGGGTTTTCTAGGAATGACTGCTCAGAATTAATTTTATTTATGGGTGGGAATAATGACACCTCCACATTTTTCTCTCAGGAATATATTAACTATTTCCCTTGGAATTACTAAACATGGTATGATGGGTTGACATGTCCAGTTGCCACCCACCCCCACTCTCTGCACTCCTCAATAATAAGATCTAAATTCTTGTGGGTGAGATAAAACCAGGGAGATCACTTACAATTACCCTCACAGGCAAAACATACTTGACTTGGGGAAAATTAATTCAATCTATTGCTAATTAAAATAGAGTTGCTTGGTGAGAAACCAACCCCCACAGGCTGCAGTCCCTCAGGGTACACCTGCTCTAGTGCGGGCTGCCCAGGGGTGCAGGGGAATCCCTACTCCTGTACCTGGAGTGCCCCCTCCCCTGTTCCCCTCTGCTTTGAGGTGGCAGGACTGTTCCTCACACCCACTGCCTGTGGGACTCTGCCTGCTCTTAAACATCTTCCACAGAGGCTCCACCAGCTCCTCTGAGGGGCTTGGCTGTACCCCATGGTGGCATGGTGGGAACAGGCTGGAACTGTCCATGTCTTGCCAGGGCAGCTCCGCCTGCCCCTCATGGGGGTCCCTGCAGCCCTCCTGCTGCCAGAACCTGGAGATGGACACCCAGTATGTGAGGATGCTGGAGAAATGTGTCTAAGACTGCTGAACGCCAAACTCTAGAGGTACAGGGTCATTAATGAAGTTTGGTTTGGGGACTCCAGCTCACACCTGGTCCTCATGTCTTCCAGCACATCTACTGGTAGCCAGCTGAATGCAGTACTGGGAGCTAAGGGAAGGCTGGACTGGCCAAAGGGTGGTAGGGCAGCTGCAGGGACTGCAGGTGTAGGGCCCCCAGCCCCTGGGGAAATGTCTTTGTGACAGAGAGGTTCTCACTGTGCAGGCTTTTAGCAGGTCTTACTTGACTCGGTGGGTGTGAACACGCTGATGTGAGAGTGTATGACACAGCTTTTCAGTCTTACTAAAGGCTCTTAGACACACTCTGCAGAAAATAAGGTGGCACAATGTCAGTGACCTTCATGCTGAAGACAGGATTTCCCAATTTTGAGGTAATTACCCTGTTCTGGGAGCTGCTGAGGGGTTTATCACACGTCTTGGTGGTATTCAGAGAGTTTCTGCACATGCACTGCAGTTAATTTCTTTGAGATTTGAAGCCATACCTGTAGTGATCTGAACATACACTTCCCTTTGGTCTACAGGTTATTTCAAATAAATATCCACACTTTATTCCAGGCTGTTCAGCCTTAGGTCCTACTCCTGGCTCCTCTTTCTCAATTTTCAATCCTACTGCTGAGTGCAGGGCAGATGTGAAAGGAGATCTTTTACTTTCCTCTGAAGCTTGTGAACCCCTTCGTGTTACAGACCTACCACTGACAAATCAGGGGCTCTGCAGGAAGCATGCTGAAGAGGGCTTTGGGAATTTCTGCTTTTTTATTAAAAGCTTGCAGCAAAATCTCCAGTCCGAAGTAGGGAGGGTGGGAGTGAGCAGCAGCAGCAGGCATGTGGTTAGTCCAGTAATCAGATGTCACCACTGGCATGGGTGAAATATCCCTCTTGGCAGGAAGTCCAGCTTGACTTTGTTGAACTTGTGAGTGGGGCCTTAAACTGCTAGTGCTCAAACTGTGAGTGCTGGCTAGCAGTTTACTGCTAGCAGTAAATGTAACATAGGCATAAAACTTTCTCTATGTGGACTGATGGTCACTCCCTGACTGGAGGTGAGCCACACTGGTGTGTGCTCATTGCCCAATATTGCTTGAAGAAAACAGCTACAGAGCAGCACAGTTTTGAATGCTGCAAGGTGGTTATAAGCTTCCTGAGTGTGATGGTGGTGAAGAATATTTTGGTGTGCTGGTTTCTGCTCTGGCTGCGTTTCTGAAACACTGGCTGAGCAACCAGAGGGGTGCTGAGGGCATAATGCAGCCATTGCCCTCCTGTTGCTGTGCCTGATTATTTGATTTTTTTGCTGCATTGGATTTATCAACAGCCTTGTTTTGTCAAGTGCAGCAGAAGCGCATGCGCTCATGTCCACAGTGAAGGTCAATAGGAAAGTGTACCATAGAAAGTAGAAAACGCACCAGAATGTACAGAACACAGTGTAGAGAGTATTTGCATACTGAAATGACTGAGAAAGATGGCTTCATCATCAGGATACTTACTCTCTTTTTCCCCTGTCTTATCAGAATTATATCTTGCTTGCTCAGTCTTTCTTCTATTGTGTCATTTTCTTACCATCTCCTATCTTTCCTTTTCCCATCTCTATATATATCACTTATTTTGTTTTTTATGAATTAAAGTGTTGCCCTAACCTGAATATGCAAGCCCTCGCTTGACATTTTTTAACTTGGAAAAGGAACTTGTATCCTGCCGAGATAAAACGCTGGCGTGTAGCAAACTGTTATTGCTCTTCCCTACCTTACATGAGTTGTAAGTTGAATTTTAAAGGTGGCACTTTCACTGGTGTGGCTGCGTGGCCTGTTCTCAGTTCTGGCACAGACATCCATGAGAACAAGTCATTCATGGTCACACTCTTAAAAGAGCTCTCTGCTTTTTCTCTAGCCACTTAAATGTATCCAGCAACCACAAAAGAATCTTTGAATCCTTTTGAAAATTTCCTTTTAATACTTCTCTTTCTCATGGGGGCATTATGAGGCAGTTGGAAGTGACTGCTACAATAATTATGAACTAATATAAATAATGGCATCTTCAAAGTCCTGAAATAAATGTATAGAGTTCAGGAAGGTTCCCTCTCATAGCTATTCATTGTGAGTATTAAAACTGCAATGACTTAAGAGGCTGTTACAAAGGCAGAGCAAAAAGCAGCATTTTTCAAAACAGGAAGTAGAGCAGAACAATTACTTCTTAATGATACTGGAATTGGAAAATGTATGATGAAGCAGGAGTGTCAAGTTTACTGTGCAGATTGTTACCAGGGCAGGATGCTTTTTGGCAGAGTTTACCCTATTTCTGTTTTTCTGCTTATACATCTATCCTGGTGATATGAAAGGATTCCAGTAAAAGCTAATCCAATTCTTGGAATCCCCCATCTCTCCCCCCCCCCTTTGCCAATCTAAGGCTTGTTCACGGCACTGCTTCTGCTTTTCCGCTTCAAGGCCAGCAAGATGGTTCCCTCGACATATCAGAAAGCTGCAACCCTTTAAGGCTAGTTACTGCTGTGGGATGGTCCTCATTAGGTGAAATAACCCAGAGGTTGTGGCTGCCTTGCAGCATATCCTCTGACAACGCTGCCTTCACTTAAGCAGACTTGGTTAAGAAGGTTTTATACTGCTTTGAAGATCATTATATCAAATATCAGTCAAACCAATATAAAAATTTCTTAGCACAATTTGTGACTGGAAAGACAGCACAGGACCCCAACTTCCTCAAGACTAAAATATTTTTATGTAGTTGTCAATAATCTTATCTAAATTGACATTAAGAGTAGCTCCATCTGAATCACACACAATCTTATTTTTCTTGTATTTTCTCTCCCTGTAATCTAAAACCCCAAATATAAATTTTGCCAGCAGCAAGGCATGTTACACCAAGCACTTTATTTAAAGATTGCTCATTTCCATGAGAGTTTTGTAAAAACCCAAATCTATTTTGAGATCCTCCTGCATATACTACTAGCTTATATGATCTGTGTCTCTCTGTACTTACTGTCCATTTGCCTTAGGCATTTACATGGAAAGAAATTTTCTGTTGCTTAACTGCATCTATATCATTTTCCAATCTCATACCTAAAGTTGTAATCCCTTGCATATGACGTTCCAGCTTGGTGTGCAGATGACATCTCCAGCAGAGGCCTGGCTTCAGTTGAGGAATCAGTGCCATGAGCAGATGAGGTCTTGGAAGACAGTTATTCAGCTTGAATGAGAATTTTTATAATGAAGATTGACAGATGAGAAAATACAGAGATTTAGGGTATGTGGTGTATGAGCCAAAAAATTCTATTTGCAGGCAAAGTGTATCCTGATTATTCATCTCTTTTTGAAATCTTCTGTGGGTTAAAAAATGCTCTTAATTCAAATTGAAATGGTTTTTGAATATTTTAAGTATGCTAAGTTGTTCAGGCAGGTACTTAACAGTGATGTTCCTGTTTCTGCACTGACACTGTCCTACCCTGTCAACAATGCAGGGAACACGACCACTGGGATCTTGCCCTGCTGGATGGTCAGTGCTTTTGGCCTTTTGCCTCTTTGTTGCAGCTTTCCTATACTAGATCTTTTCCCATTTACACTTTAATCTGAGTACTTGTAGCTGTGGTTTTCTTGAATAGCGTTTTGTAGTCCAGGTTTTTACAAAGTGATTTTAGAGGTTCAGTGTGCTTTTTAAAAATCACAGCCTGCTTAGGTCTGGTGGAAACCTTGGTGGGGAAAAAAAAGTGTTTGTCAGGTTTATTTTTGAGAGCAAAGACTTGCAGTGAATATTATTGTGGGATTGAAATGTAAATGTCCATTTCTTCTCTATAATCCCTTGCAAGAAATTGAACCGTCCTTTACATTAGCTTTTGCCTGGGTATATACTTGGGAATGTATCAGCTTTTGGGACAGAATTGCTTTTTTCTTAAATCAGAATATCTCACTGATACTGAATCTTCCATAATTCTGGCAGTGAAACGCACCCACCTCCACAAAGAAGCAGATTTTTCTTCATTGTCACCAAGCTCGGTGACTGTCTCTTGTTTACTGAGGAGAGAAGCCAGACTAGCTAAAAATGTTGTGATATTTAGCAACATTATAGTCACTACATCACCCTACTGCTTTGCTTTCTGCCTTTCCTCACTGACAAATGACAAAGTAGTACAAGCAATATGTAACTTGACTCCATTTGTTTTGATAAGGGCATGTTTTGGGTTTTTTTCAGTACAATACAAACAAAGAAAAGGAGGGTCATGCAATCAGGTAACCTGCTCATTTCTGAACTAAAGTTCAGTTTCACATCTTGAAATAAGTGATGCAACCTTGTTTTAAAGACCAAGTAGAGGAGATGTGTTGCTTTGGTAGCGACACCTGCCAGCCTGGCTTACGCTGCTCTGCTATTCCCACTTCAGGAGCTTGTGCTACTTGTGAAAATGAACGGAGTCAGCATTGTCGGGGCATGATCAGGTCTTTGTTTACTTATTTTCTGTAGAGCTGGATGTAATAGTATGTCCTAAATATAAGCTCTGTTTTGAATATCAGAAACACAGATGACAAAACAAAGCTCCCAGCCGCGGTAAGATCCAAGAGGCATCTTCACAGTCCTGCTAGTCAGGCCTTAATCCACAACAATAACAAGCCATATGTTTGTTCAAAACCTTGGGCAGGTTTTCATAAGATCAGTTGGTTGAGCAAAAAATTTAGGTGTTTTTATCTTTACTGGAGTGTATGAAGAGGGCATTGTGTAAAGAGCCCTCCAGACAGAACTTGTAAAAGGAGGGGATGTATTGAAAGGGCTGATGCTGGTATGCCTCGTATTGTCTTTTGCAAAAGCAATAGCTCTGGTACCCACACAAGGAGCTGTGCTGAGGCTTAGGGCTGGGGTAGCAGAGCTCATTTTATCTATCAAGGCACAGGTCACAGAATTCAGAAAAACTGATATTAGTAGAGACCAGTGTCTCATTTTGACTTTTGTTCTATGGTCAATTCCACTTCTGAATTGAAAATTTCTGGATTTTTCTTTTTTTTACCCTTTCTATTATAGACTTAGATATTGAAAGCATCAAGAATCCAGGTTATTGCTTGCAGTGCTAGAGGAGGCTGCTGTCAACAAGGCTTTAAGCCAATGATCTGTTTTCTGTACTAGTAGGTTGTTTTGATGTATTTATAGGGTTAGGTTTAGGATTAAGGTTTTGTACTATGGCCCTGAAGATTTCTCAGAATAATGAACAGTGCTTTATGTTTTACTCTAAGGATTGATTTTTTTGGTCTGAACTAATATTTGCTTTGATTTGGGGTTATTTTTTTTTTACACAAATTGACTCACTTCCAGAAAATTGTGGTTCAAGATTCTATGGTGGTGGTTCAAGATTTTTAAACCTCAGTTCAAAAATTTTGAAGGTCAAGGTTCATGACTTATTTTGCTGGATTCTGGAGAGTACCCAGAAATGGGAGGTGACTGGTTCAGATAAATGCTGATGAGGCTGGGGAGGAGTTCTCTGGATATACCTGAGGATATAGCTAAGGGCTTTGGAGGTGGGTTTTTTGAGTTGTCTGTTTTTCTTTTTTTTTGCCATGCTAGCTTACTATATAAAAATATGAGCTTCTCTGCATCCAATCTGAGGACTCTATCATGCTCATTCCTATCTCATCAGATGATCTCTGCCCTGAGGAAAGAGTGAGGAACCAAATGACAGCTGCAGCTTTTCAAAGTCATAAAAGAGGGAAATGTGTGTATGTACTTATTTATTTATTTTCTCTCCTTATTCTGTATTTTATGCTGAGGCTATGAAGACTATTGAACTTTTTTTTTGAGCCCTTAAGGTATATCCAGTGTCACACAGACATCAAAGCTCCAGAGCTGAAATGGAAAGAGAGCAACCAAATTGCATTTAAAGGTTAATAAAATAATGCTTGTGCTTTCTGTTGCCACAGAATACTAAAAAGAAAAACATTACCTTCATGTTTACAAAGGCGAACAAAACCTAGAGAAATGTGAAGTCAGCTGCGATTAGCTTAGCCTTTGTTCTAAACCCAATACATCCTTGTGTTATATCAGAGACAGGATGGGCTCTTGAAGCTCTGCTTTTTTGTTTTGCCAGATATTAAATTATCTCAGTGGCCATTGATAACTATTGTAGTTTATGAGGGTTTATTACTTCTAAATGAAAACTAAAGGTTTACCCTAATATGAGAATTTCTTGTCTTTGTTCTCTTGGAATCTGGATATTTTTTTGCCTATGTAAAGCTGAATATTACCATCCTTACACTTCACATACTGGGTGTGCTTATAATAAGCACAAAGAATAAAATCAGGGACATCATAGCCACACAGCAGAATTACGTGAATTTAACTGGCCCCTTTGACTCATATGGCTGAGTTTATCTTTGGTATCGCTCTGTCCTCAAAGTACAGATGCAGTTCTGTGGGTGTAACTGAGGAGGGAACAGAGCTCCTAACTTGGAAGCTCTACAGTGTGTGAAAACAAGTTAAAATTCCAGAAGCCTTAGTGGTTCTTTTAAAATTTTACCCTTTTTGGGTATATACTGAGCTTAATACAGCAGCTAAACATTTCCTTCCTATGGCTTATCACCCTGCAGGCAAAACCCCACCTTGTTCAGTGGAATCAGAATGCTCTGGGACTTTCATCACTGTTGCTCACGTTATTCATAAAACAGAGGTCAGCAAAGACTAGGAGAGCAGAAAGTATTAGTAAAGTGATCAGAGTTTATAAAGACTGCTGAATTATTTGAAATTCTTCCTGTGGTGAGGTCCCAGTATCAGTCTGATTGACTTGAGAAGCCTCGAGTCCTATTTTTAAAAAATGGAAATCAAAAAGAGAAGAAAAAACGGAAAGACTTGTCATGGTAGTCTGGAGGCCCAGATGAATCCAGTAAGAAGTATACTTGCAAAATTTGCAATCATTTAATAGTGATTCTTTTTCCCAGGAGTATTATAAAGTGATCTGCTATGTGCATCTGCTTGTTCTATTTCTGTTTCTTGGCCTAAGATTCCTAACACAGGAGGCAATAACCCGGCATCGTGTTAAATCGTATCATGTCACACTGAGCGTTGACCTTGGCTGACATAACGTGACATGCTGCAGTTGAGGTAATGTAATGTGAGCCCATGTATCATGTGCTTAATGTTAATCTAAAGTTATTATCTGTGAACACAGCAAAAGGTTGGGATAGTGTGTTCTGTGGAACTGCCTTCTCTTCCTCAGGCAGTCTGAGCTCTGTGTGTTCAAGCTTACAACCAAAACCAACAGAGAGAAGAGGGGCAGAAGCCAGGCCAGTGCCTCTGTGAGAGTTAGTAATGAAGATACTAACCAGTTCAGTATGGGTCTTGCAGCTAGCCTACTTAAAGTCATTGTGTCCCTCTTGACACCACAATAACCACAGAAGAAGTGTGATGAAATATGATGAAAGCACTGGCTATCAATTAATTACACTCTTAGTAGTTTTTGGTATAGAGAATTATTCATATACATTTCAGAGTAGACTTGTTGCTGAAGGAGTTGCTGAATATACTTATTGATATTACTTTAGTTAAAGCAGATGGTGTAAGTGTTTGGCCTTATGAAATTAACCAATTCAATAACATTTCCTTTGTTCATCTTCCTTGACCTTTTAGCTTACTGCAGAATTGTGCCCAACACTGCCTGGGTTGATCTCTCTTGTTTTCTTGGTAAGGCTGAGAGAAAACTGTGTGTCTTCTTGGAAGACATTTTATGAATTATGTGCCATATTAAAGCATGCCTTCAAATTAATGGCTTGAATTTAAATATTGAAAAAAAAATCAGTGCTGGAATTGTCTTGTTGATTCAGTGGCTTAGTGATGCTCAGAGCCTGTTTTCTCTTTCTTCTGTCAAGTGTTCCTGTTAACAGGATCATGTTCTTCAATGTGATCACAGGCTGTCTGACTTCTTTGTAGCACCTTCATTCTTAGTCAGCTAGCTCTAACTGACAGGGGTTATTATTCTTGACTTTTTGTTAGGCCAATATTTTCGGTCCTTGGTGCTTAAAAATTAGCCTTATAAAGCTGTAATTGGGCATCTGCTCTAGTGAAAACATTAGGCAGTCCAAGCTGGAAGCATTTTGAAAATGAGCTAACAGTGTACCTACTGGGCTCATTTGATGAACGTTGGCATGTAGATTTGCTGCAGATGATAATCAAACATCAGTTTTACTTCAAATATGGGCAAAAAGGACTCAAATTAAATTTTAAAAAAAATGTATCTGGGTACACAGGATTCTTGAGTGCTGTAAATCTTGAGTGCCATAAATCAGGCTTTGGGAGTACCTTAGAGCACCTAGCAAGAAAAATGGAACTGTATCTTCTTCCTTTGCAGGAAGTGCCTTTCCTTGCTCTGAACTGCCCTTTTGATCATAGATCAGTGCTGCATCCTTGGCTGTACTGAGCCTGATCATGCTTACCTTGAAGGTAACTAAAAATTCCCATTCTCTCCAGAAGCACAGGTCTAGACTATAGTTATTACAGAAGCAGTGTTTGTGGATGAAACTTTCTTCTATATAATCTACAAATCCTCAAGATTTCACTAATTACAATTATTTAATGAAAATCACTTTATCTCTTATATCCTTTTTGTTTTCTCTATCGCTGTTAGTATTTAAAACTATGGGCTTGATAGAGAAATATTTGCAAAAGTTTGTAGCAGAAAGAGTAGCACTGCCATTTACCTAGTAAGATGAAGTAAAGGATGATAATTTGTCCTGAGCACAGCCAATATTCTAGAAATGTAACAAAAAAGAAAGAAAATTGCATCCATTTTCTTTGACTCTAGACTAGACTCAGCTGTGTTGCAGGCTTTCCCCTAGGTTTAGCAAGCAGTGGATGTCAGCAGTGATCTGATCTGGGTGTTTTGCTGTAGATCATTGTGGGGTTGATCTAAAAACAGGAGAAGAGATGAAGCAGCATAGCAACAGATTTGCAAAGAAAGTAAAGGCTTATTCCATACAGAATTTTTGCCTACTGTTTAAAGAAGTATCAGGAGCACGGACAAATTCATTTATTTTGCTGGAATTAAGGAGATTTTGGGATTGTCGGTGGCCAGGCTCAAGTGGGTCATCAAAACACAGATCTCAGAAAGCTTAATGTAAAACTATAATGGTATTCAATGTAACTCTAAATTGGGGAAATATGGAAGAGCCAGGTAATTTTGAACATTAATTTCCAGAGAGGAGCATCAACCCAGACCTGAAGGCAGCCAGGAATAAAAAGACATTTTCTTCAAATGTCAAACTGAAGCAACACACTGACAGCATTGCAAGGACAGAACTATTACAAATGAAATTTCAACTCTTTAGCACATAAATCAACAGTTACACTAATTAAATATATACAGAGAAAAGGGCTCTAATCCTTTCCAGGCAGTATTGCTCAGCAAAAGGGCTATCGGTTGAATAAAATACTGGAGGAAAGGCCATAAAATGGCATGCAGCAGATTGTTGATGACACCTGGAGTTTCCAAAGAAGGATAGAGCAAGTGTGAGGAAGAAATTGCATTTCTGTGTACAGTAACCTCTGACCAGCCAGATAAATCACAGCTAGTCAGAAGTTATTCCAAGGCTGGATACTCTAGGGCAGCGTTCAAGACAGAGCCCCTAGAGCTGCTGTGAGATGTTTTCTCTTTGTGGAAACAGGTACAGAAAGATAAAAAATCTTCCCGAGAGAAATGGGATGTTGGAGTTAAGAGAGCAAGGAAACATTACTTGTGGCTTTTCACTCATTACTTTATTCCCTCCTCTTTGAAGTTAGTAATACCATATACTGTAAGTCTGGGAGCAGGAAGTATTGAGAGAGTTCAAGAAACTGTCCTTCAAGTGCAGTGTTAAAGGTCTAAGGAAATTAGTGTCTCTGCAATTGTGAACTTTGTGGAACAGAATGACTTGCATGATCGATTTAGAAATTGCTATATATAGTGTCAGTAGAACAAATAATTCGCTAAAATCTTTGCCCCAGAGCAAAGTCTAATTGCGCACGTCTCCCCCACCCTTGCTGTGTCTCACTGGAGTCAGCATAACTTTGCAGACATCTGTCACAGAACTGAGTCTAAAACAGCAATAAACACACACATTTTTGGAAGAATGTTCCAGAAATAACATGGGATTACATTTGAAAGAGGCTGTAGAGAATGAGTAGTTTCATTGCACTTCCAAATAGGGTTAGACATGTTCCCTCTACTTTACCCAAAACAACAAAGCATCAAAAGACTTATTAAAAACCCTCTTCCCAAATAACTGATGATATTTTCCTACATCCCTTCCTACTAGAATTCAAAGGTAGCAATTTGGCTGCCCAGGGTACATGTCTGTGTACCTTGTGGCTTGCCAAGCCATCTTGTGTGCAGGGATCCAGGCTTGATGCCACCTGGGCGTCGCTGCCATACTCCCCGACATGCAAAGGTATCAGACAATGCTGGTTCCTTTCACCAGAAGCTCCTGTGCTCACTAATATTAACAGAAGTATTTTCCAGCTGAAAGGTGCTGATGTCTAACCTCACCCCTCCTGCCCAGGCCACCTCTTCCACTCTGGTAGGAGGCAGTAGAGTGAGCTGAGGGCCACCTGTGACTAGCTGTGCTTCAGAAGTGGATATTGCCTTACAGATAAGGGGTCTTTTCTGTCAGTTTTGTGTTTATGTCTGTTGTCCATTTGCAGAGCATTTCCTCTGCTGGAGGATCCCAAAACTCTTCACAAAACTGTTCACATGTAGGACTGCCAAAATTCAGTTAAGCTGTTCTTGAGAAGCTCTGAAATTGTTCTCTTAAAACCCATGCAAAACCAAAATCTCAGTTTTTCAAGTCTGACTTGAAGATGAAATTACAAATCCACAGGCATTGCATTCCCTTTCAAAGAAAGGAAAAAGCAGTTGGAATTGCTTTTTGTGTGCACTTAAAAACAATGAGAACTTGTCGATATTTTCATTTGAATTTTCATGAAGAGCTAAGAAACTGTGCTGATGCTGGAGGAGGCAGAAAATGTTGTGACTTTTACTGGCAGAGAAATATTTGAATGGTTATTGACAAAGAGCACAGTGCACGGAATGTGCTTGGGCTAAGCAGAGTGAAGATGTTTGACATATTGGCAATACAGTGCAGGGTCAGGGGGTGACAGATTAATGTTGTGTTTCACAGTCCAAGCTAATACTCACTGCATGCCTCCCTGTGCTCTTTGTTATTGCACACGTTTGGAAGGGCAAACTAGCTCTGGGTTAGTTAAACCTTAGCACTGATTCTAGCACAAAAATGGCCTATTTTGGTTTAATCAGTTAGGCACAAGTGTAGAATAAATCTAAATAAGCTATTCCTAGACTAAATCAGGAGCATCATGCAGGAGTTTACATTATTTTGATTAAAATCAATTAAATTTCCTAACTGAATTGGGGGCAACAGTGAGCGCAGGAAGGAGGGAGTCATTCCCAGCTCAGTGATTTGCAGTAGCTTGTGAATGTGGCTTGGCCATGAGCACATGTCACAGCCAGGCCTAGTGGCTCTGGCTATGCTTGGAAAATCTTCACGTAGAAGGTAGAGATTGCATGAAGTTAAAAAACAGCCCACAAACCCCTTAAAACTCCACCTCTTGGCTTGGTGCTCTCCCTGGCTGGCTGCTGCTGGCCTGCGCCCTGGAACAAGTAACAAAATCAACTCTGATTCCAGCAGCAGAGACCAGCAGATACTTTTCAACCCTACAGATACGTTGAAAGAATGGGAGGTAAAGGACTGAAATGGAAAACAGATGATAGACAGCAGCTGGCGAGGGCAGGAGGAATGCAGTGCAGGCAGCCTGTTTGTCTCGGAGCAGCTGATGTGCCTGCCCGTGGAAGAGGCCAAGTCTGTTGGCGAAGTGTCATAAAATGATGGAATAGTAATGCCTCTCTTCTGGAAGGTGCTGAGTGCTTTGGCTTCACAGCATCCCTGTGCTGTGTAGGGATGCTGTGAAGCATCCCTACAGTTCACATAGCTGTGCAGCCACAGACAGCCTGGTCCCCCGTGGAGGTTTGTATGGGAGGAACCTGCAGAACGCAGAATTGCATGACAGTCCCTGCAGTGCCTGATGAGATGGGCACGTGTGTGAGAAACAGCTCTGGGGGCTTGTGAAAGTAGAATGCCATCAGAAGGCTCCAGTTGCTGAGTTCTGATCTACAAACCCCTCTAGCATCTTGGTGATGGATAGTTCTAAGTGGATTTCATCTGTTTTAAAACATATGTACAGAATTGTGCATGTTTGTATGTTTTATAGCCAGAGCTGTTGTTTTCAAGGCAAAGAGCTCTTCCCCAGTGTAGTTCCCTGTGTTGTACATATCTCATACATGAGGAGCTGACAATAGCAGAGCAATGATGAGAAATTTTCTTCTTCTGGCCCCAGATCATATTCTTCAGCAAGCACTCGCAAATACGTGTGCAATGGCAGCAAAGGGAAAGCTCACAGTGGGAATAGCCATGGGATTCAGATCTCAGCACATTCACTGGCACATTGAAAGTGATGTGACGCCTCTGACAGAAAGAACGTGGGTGGGTACAGATCTGCTCTTTGAGGTCCAGGCAAGTGCAAACGTGAGGAAAACAGAGGGAAGAGTTTATCCAAGCTCCATTCAAATGCAAAGCAAAATGAGCAGTATTTGACTGCAGCCATCTGAGAGTGTGAGATGGATGGCTGACTGAGTTGGGAAGGCTTTGCTTTGGAAAGACACCACCTGGTTCTTGAGTAAGAATAGCTGGAGCATATTGCAGTTAACTACATAGCTGTAAGTGTGCTAAGAGGCCTGTACCCCCTTAATAACACCATGTGTCTGTGTGGTGAGCCCGCCCTTAAGGAGCTCATGTGAGCAGAATAAGCTGTGATGACGCTTTAAGGCCATTTTTTTTTCTATCAATATAGCACTGTTTCTGTGTTGGGAGACATTCTGCTGCTGCTCCAGACTGCATACGTAACTGCAATAGCAATGCTGGTAGAGGAGCAGTCTGCAGTCCAAGCAAACACCCACATGAAAAGCAGGTCCCCACTGCAGTGGGGGTGAGCATCAGGCACTGGGTGGGCTGGGCTCCTGCACAAGGGGCTCTGTCCCACTCCCCTCCAAAGCGGTGATTGCAGCTCCAACTTCTGCAGAAATCACAGGAAGTTTGCAATTAATGCCAGTAAAGATCATCCCTGAATTGTTCAGGTGGCCTCATCCCCACATCTCTGTCCTTCCCTGTTCCTCAAAGTCCCTTGGACAAGTTTGAGTGCTGGTTAGCAGATGACTTCCCTTCTTGTACTTGCTCTGCGGTATCTGAGCATATTGTGGATTATCACATATTACACCTTGTTTGAAAGGAGGCAGTTAAAAAATCATTTAACAACGTCATTTTTATTAAAAGAAAACCAATAGATTTAGGCAAGAAAATTTTCTGTTTACTTTCAAGCTTTAGAGGACTTATTGTCAGACAACACAATTTAAAAAAAGAAACGAGCTTCTTCCCAGGACCTTTTATAAAGAGGCCTTGTCCAGCTCAGAATTTGGGAAATGCAGCCTGTTTTCTGAGTTTTGCAGTTGAGGTCAGCCTGTCTGTGATTGCGAGCATCTCTAGACTTTGGCACTGTGCTGATTTAAGCCCTAGGGCATGCATTTAAATTGTCACATATAGTGTGTCTCATACTGACATCTTCTTCTGTAGAAGTGAAGGATAATACAGCACTTGTACTGCAGAATAAGACAGTGCTCTCTCCTCAAGCATGAAAATTGTCTGCAAATTTCAGACATGTTTTCCTTGATTGTGGCGGCTAATCAAGGCAAACCCCAAAGTTCATTTTACTAGGGGATGAACAATGCTTGGCAGTGTAGTGAATGTTAATGCAGTTAATTATTCCTAATGCTGTGTCTGTCCTCTGAAGAGTTCAATATCTCCAGACAAGGCTTTAACGATCCACAGCTATCCTGTGGTTTCACCCAGGGAATGTTGCCTCTTCAGGCCAGTCTGCAATACTCTGTCCCTCAGTCTATGCTCTCACTGGCTTTGTGGTGTGTCACATCTGCTGTGGTGAAGTTGGATGGGTGGTTTTAAGTAGGCTTTGTTTTGTTACAGAAGTAATACAATCACAAAATAATGCTGAGTTGAATGGGACCCATCAGGATTATTGAGTCAAACTCCTGGTCCTATGCAGGACACCCATCTTGAACTCAGACAGACTTGGTGCTGTGACCACTGCCCTGGGGAGCCTGTTTAGTGCCCACCACCCTCTGGATGAAAAACCTTTTCCTGATATCCAGCCTAAATCTCCCAACTCAGCTTCAGGCCATCCTATTATGCTTCCTGTTTGTTTCCTTTGCACTCTCTGTGTATAAGCTTGTGATAGTGTTGATTGGGGAGCATTCACCTCCATGGGGGAATAGCAATTATGTTTCAGGTCCCCACAGTGCTCAGTGTTAGTGGACTCTGTAGGACATGTGGTAGGAAAGCCTTAACTAACTTGTACACTGACTGACAGGGATAAATTACCTTCAGTAACACCTGATGCTGTTCCACTTCGATCATAACTTAATCTTAGTGATATCTTTCTCTAACTTGTGCCTTTTATTAGATCAACTTAGTCAAGAACTTCATGTTTGTTAGGGTGTCTGGGAAATGTTCGTTTTAAAATTGTAGGTCTCTACATATAAACAACTTCTCTGATGCTTAAAACAATTGCTGAAAACACTGTTTTTCAAAAGTTGTCAGATAAATCAGCTGTGTAACTGTATTTCTGCACTTGAAAATTATGATTTAGGGTTTTTTTTAAACTTTTTCAGTTTTGGGATAGGTCCTGTAAATTGAGAAGATTTGTGTGTTTTACCCTGAATACGCTATCGTTGCTACAAAATTACTGACAGACCATATTTCTTTATCTGAGAGTTTGCAGGGCCACATCCTGTAATCCTTTGTGTCATAATTTTACAGCTGTGGGGTTTTTTTGTTATTTTTGTTTTGAAAAAGCCAGTGGTTGAAATTGCCTTAATTTGGAAGTTGGCCTGCCCAATGACTGTGTGGTTTGTTGACAGCTGAGTGCAGTGCTACCATCATCCAGAGCTCCATGCTCCTGGAGTATCTGCATTTGTAAACATTCTGTTAAAAAGTATGGATTTTTTTAAAAGAAAAATCTCTAAAAGTGTCTCAGACATCCTAGAGGAGTTTTTTTTTGAAAGCTCTCATACGAAACTTTAAAGTAAAAAAATGTTTTCTTCCTCAAGAAGCCATAGTTTAAAATTGGCTTCAAGAAATAGAGGAAGATTAATGAAGTTCCTCTTTTTTAGTGCACTAATCCTTCTTGAGATTTAAATGTTTGCTATGGAAAATGTCCACAATTTGGAGTGAATGATTTATAAAAAAAATTAGGCAGCAAACAGGGCTCGTGGTTTCTGTTCACAGCAGAAGATAAAAAGCTTCTGGAATTAAAAATTATTTTTATTTTATTTCTAAGTATTTTTCTTGCTGAATTCTTGACATATGTACTGTTAATTAGGCAGTAATGATTTCCTTTCATTTGCACTGCAAATTACACCAATAATTATGCTTTTATTCACAGACTATATTTTGTTAACTGACCTTGGGTTTAGTGTGGAATACAAAATGAGAAAGAATTGTTACGTTCAGTTGATGCTTTGAGATTCCTAGGGAGTTCTGCTTTTGCCAACTTTGAATTTTAATTTTGGAGACACCAACAAAGATATACAACAGGAAGGTTTTAACTAAATATATTACTTTGACAGAAGTCACTGGGTTCTACAATTAATTCTCACCAGTAGATCAATGCACTTCATAAGCTGCAAGTCATTCTGACAAGATGAAACAAATGCAATCGTTAGTGAAATCCTGATAATTTGGAACAACGGGCTGTAAAACTAGGTCAGTTTGTGTCTTCTTTGAAATATTTTTCCCTCTATAGTATTTCATACTTGGCTTATCTTGATAATGCACTTGACATCTTTGGTGACTGATCATATGCTAATTTAAGTTCATATTGTATGCGTAAATTCCGAACAACATTGGGAGATGTTTCAGCACGATGACAAAAAATTTTAACCAGTGAATGTGACTTAAATATTTTTCCGTTAAACTATATATTTTTTTCCTTGTCTGAAAACACAAGGGGAATCTTATTTTTGTTGTTTGAAGATAGGTATTTTAATGACTTAAAGCTTTTTTATTCCTGTGTCTGTGAAATACTGTATTTGACTTTTTAGGGGAGGTTACTTGGGACAATAAGGTGGTCTTTTAGAGCTGCTCACCCAAACCACTCCAGCCAGTTGCTAGGACTGCTTGTCTCAGGAACATCCATGGTAATTTATTGCCCCAGTCCTCCTGCTGATGTCAGTGCTAAAAGTATTGTTGACTTCAGTAAGAAAGGTATGAATCCCATTATCTTCAGGTGTTGCTATCTGGAATTTGTGATATTTCTTGGAGCATTTATGCAACTTCAGGTGTTTGCTACTCAGTTCTGTAGAACGGTTTCATTAGGGGAGTATATAAAACTGCCATGCCCTTCTTCATATACTGTTTATTGTCCTTGTCCTTATCATTTCTCTACCACAGGTTTCTCACAGACTTTCAGAGGTGAAAAAAATGTTTATAAAGGCTTATCATGCAGGAAGGCTTCTGATAATTGCTAGCATACTGTAAACTGTTTTGGAAAGTAAGAACTCCTCTATTGTTTCCAGTAAAAAAAAGTTTGATTCAAGATTAGATAGCTGTTTTCTTGACTTACTGATGTAGTCCATCAGTCTGCCTCTTTCCTCTCTCTCTTTTTTTTTTTTCTTTTTCTTTAAAGGTGTGGATTCACTGAATATTTACTGGGCTGGCTGCTGGTGAATAATAATAACAACAATAATAATAATAGAGAGTGCCTGAGGTATAGTGTACATTTAATGAGACAAATAATACGTAAATATAATCTTTTCAGAATTTTGGACTTCCATTCCTGTTTTAGGTTTGACTCTGGATTGCACTAATTATGTAGTTATTAGTTACCACTTTGGGGGAACAGAAAAAAAGGTTTCGTTTATTACTGACTTAAGAAAAATAAAAAGATAAAGAAGAAGATAAGGATAAGGAGACTTATTGGCACTTTCTTTTTGCTAATAAGTCTAAAATATTAAACCTGAAGGACCTGATCTAGCTTCTTAAGTTAGCTTTTCAGAGGTGCTAACCACTGAGATCTGTCGTTGTCCCACACATGAACCTGCAGGACACTTGGCTGCTTGTGTTACAAAAATAAAAGCAAACCCTGCATGCATAGGGAGTCAAATTAAAATTCACAGACAAGGTATTTTATCTCCTCTTCTTTTTCCATCCTTTTTCTCAAGAAGTGTTTTTCCATGTGGCATAAAATGGCACCTAAGGGACATAATAAGGATAAGTCTAGGGCAGTGTAACAGTATTTATTGTGCTTTGTAACACAACGGGAAGAACTGGCGGTTGCTCAGTGACAGGTTTCCAGATCACACTGTTTCTGATAGACTTACAGCCCAGGGAGACCAGAAACAATTCAGCTCAGTAGGTTGTGGCCTTTCCAGAATAATTTCACTAGGTAGAGGTTGGGTGATGCAGTATCAGCAGTCATGACTGCCCTTGGGAGTACCTTGTTAAGGGCAAGGCTCTCTTAGTATATTATCAGATTTGGAAATAATAGTAAATAACATCCTAAGTTGTAATTTTCTAATGTTATGATAATAGAACTGCAACCTGATCATGTCCCCTTTTGTAGATGTACTTGCTTTCACAGCTGAATTTTTGATGAGTCTCCAGGGGCCCTGTCTAGTTACAAACCCTCTCACTTGTCACCTGCATGGAAATCTGATTCTCTTCCCGATTAAAAGTTCCAAATAGCAACCGTCTCTGACTGCATGTCTGCTTGGGATACTGGCATGCAAATAATAACAGATTACCATTAAAATTCCAAGAAACCAAGAGAAAAAGACTTGCTTTCATTGCTGGAAACCTTTTTTTCCCCTTCTGTTGACTTTTGATGTTTGTGGTTTTTTTTTTTGTTTTTTTTTTTTTTTTGGGGGGGGGGGTGGTGTGATTTGTTTTGTTTGGGTTTTTGTTTGTGTTGTTGGTTGTAATTTTCATTTTGTGTCATTCTCTTTTTTAAAGAAAAAAAAAGATATTTTCCTAAGCAGATATTTTAATCCTTCCAAATTGTTCTCTAATATTATTACCTTCTCTCAGTACTTCTTGCCCCCCAAGGTTTCCTGCTGTAGTGTGTTGTCCCACATATTCACTGATCATTTTTATGTCAGCCAAAGACATGTGTGTGCACTGAGTGGACTGTTGAAGTCTGTGAACCATTGCTTTGCAGAAAGGGAAAAATCCAAGTGCTGTGCTGTATTTTCAGATATAGCCCAAGCAACACAAGCTCATATGAAAATGGAAGTCTTTGAAATGTGAATAGATTTCTTTGGGTATCATTGTCCTGTCTGCAACGAAACTTCATTAGGCACAGATGTGTGGGGCAAGGGGGCTGCACTGTGACGATTGTCGTGAGGGTTTCTTTTGGCAGGCTAGGAAAATTGCAATGGGAATAAAGGGAACTTGTTTAGTACGGATGAAGACTCTCTTAATAAGACCCATTATCCACATTTTTGGAAAGTTAGTTTTTTTTAAAATATATACAATGGTGTATTATTTTTGATTACAACAGCATTCACTGGTCACTTTTATCTTTGTGTGTGAATTTCTAATTATACATGTTAGTTGAGTGATCTTTACTGTAAATAGTAATGTGGTTTTCTTTCGCTTGATCTCTCTGTGCTGGATTCTGTTTCATTGTTCACTTTCTTCTTCATCACAGTATCTTGCTTATTTTATCTTCAACAGACTTTTCTTTACATCCTCTCGCATGGTCCTCCCTTCCCCCTTGTAACTTTTTGAAAAGGGCTTTATCTGAGCAGGCAGTTTCATTTGTCTCTTGATCTATTTTTTGATGGATGTGCCTTCACTTCTGGTAGTAAGCCCAGTACTGAAGTCTTTATTCAAGGCCAAAGTATGAGGGCTTGACTGTGACTCCTGGCTAAGGCTCTTACCTATGATTTCTCAGAGCTAATGGGGAACTTGGAGACCAGAGATGTTGGTTAGTTAATCGTGAGGTTTTCAAAGATTTTTCAGAGTGGATATTGGCAATTTTCAAACTTTCAAGGGATTCCTCTTGAGACCTGAACAATAGCAGCATTGGTAACTGCCAGCCACTTCTGGAAACCTGGAGTTTTCACCCCTTGTGTGCCTGGCAGAGGAAGTGCTTGCCTTGCTCTGGTGCGTTCCTCGTGGCATTGGATTGCTCCCTGCCCATGCAGCAGCACACTCTGCATGTGAGAGCACAGGGTGTGTGATGCTTTCTGAGGGTCCCACTGAGACTCATCATTGACATCTTCCTTCCATATCCTTACTGAGATCCTCTTAAGAGCCAAGAACATGAATAAAGAGGGTAGAGGCTGGCCCAGAAAAGTGAATGGAAAGGTTTGTAAACCCAAGAAGTGTGGACACCAGCTTTAGGAGGGGGAATAGAAGTTCTGAAAGCAAACAGAAGAATCACTCACCTGCCTGGAGTTGATAAATAGAGAAAACCAGCAGTTATTCAGCCTAGGCTCCTCCCTGCATCTCTAAGCCAAAATAAAGCTGATTTGCAGAAACAATCAACGACTGGAAATTCAGATATTTGTTTTGTTCTGTCTGTTTTTCCGTAGGCCCTCATATGCAAAATCAAAGTCAAATCCAGTTCTCCTGTACAAATGTGAGTGACTTAAACCCAGCATTTGTGTGTTAAACAACTTGTTTATTACAGTATTAACATTCGGAGAGTCACAATGAGGCTTTGAGGTTAACATCCCATTAAGATGAATGCGAGTTGTTCATACCTCAGGCTGCAGATTCAACAAGACAGCAGAGCATTGATTTACATAGTGAAGGCTATATCTTGGCAAACCAGAAGGGCTGCAGACATCATTTTTCTAAAAGGAAGCTTCAATTCCAGTGAACACATTACAGAGAGCAAAAGGCTCCAGATCAGGAAGCCACTGGAGCTGGACAGCCATGGGCTGTAACTTTAAACTGACAGACATCAAATGGGCTTTTCACTATAAAGTTGAGATGTCACCCAGGTGCTCCCCTACTCCTGTCTTGACACTCCCTTTGCTTCCTTTTGCCCCCCTTCTCCCAAACCGGTTTTCTGATAGGAAATGTAGGCTGAGGATTTCGTGACCTTTACTGACCTTAAGGTTATCCTCATTTTTGTTTCGTTTTTTAACTAGCATGTCTCCCTATTTGTGCTTAATCTTTAGATTTTCCCTTTATTCCATGTGTTTTTTATTCTCTCTTATGTTGATGTATTACCAAATTAATTCCTTTCCTTCCTTAGATCCACATTTTCTCCCACAGGATCTCTTCTGCTTGCCTGTTTTCCTGTTTTCTGTCCTTGCTGTCTGACATGCTATGATTTTTTTCTTATCCACTGCCCTCCTAAGGAGCTCCTCTTTGCACACCCATATGTATAGGTGTGGATTTTCCTTAGATCTCTCCCATCTAAACTCTGCCCTGCAGCAGACTAAGGCTCTCCTGTAAATCCCAGGGTGTTTCTGTCTTGGGCACACAGAGAAGCAGGACAGCCTAGATTTTACAGTAAGGTCAAATTGCAGACATTGTGTCTGTGTGTTTTGTAGCTGAAACCCTTCATACTCTTTCTAGGACACACTGGCTTGACTTGGGCATCAGTCTGGAGTGCAAATGATGTGGCTGCGTTTTAGTTCCATTTGGTTACGTCGCAAACCCAAAGCATTGCTGGTTGGGCTGGCTGGGGATTCAACAACCTGGGAAAGGAAAAGCAAGGGTGCTAATGCTCAGGTGTATTTGGCAGAACAGCAGCTGCTTGCACTGTGCTGCATGTATTGTTTGTCTTCTGTCACTGAAGTCACTCAACTCTTCTGAGTAATTTAATAGAATTATCAGCTTGTAACAAGAGAGTCTAAATTGATTTTTTTTTCTAAAGGACTTCTGCTTATGAATTTTGCTTTGCAGCAGTGCATTCATTTTTTACTAGTCCAGCTTGTGCAATTAATTAATCAGTCATGGATGAGACATAGAACTTGAAGATTTTGTTTGTTTGACAGATATTGCTACATACCTTGACTTCTTAATTTTTTCTCTTGTAGTACTTCAGTAGAGCTGGTACAAGGGTCTCTCACTCTATTATTGTTGCATTGCTTTCAACAGCTCAACCATCATGGTATGTCACACAGCCATGCATTTGATATTCAATATAGTTACAGTCTAATAAGCTTCATTTTCTGTACCACTAGCTTGTGTTCTTGTAGTGTTGGTTTCCCAAGCATGGTACTAAGCAATTTTAGGAAATACTGGTACAACTGTAGCAATTTTCCTCAATTTGTTCCCAACAGAGAACTCGCTTCAAAATTGAGTTGGCTTCCTTTTTGTTTGAAACACTGATAGACACAATTAACCTCATTAACCCTGGTTTCTGTTTCACAACAGAAAATTAGCCTACAATCACTGGTTTGCTGGAAAACACTGTTGCAATTAGTCCTGAACAGTCTGATATGAAAATCCATCGTGTTTTTAATTTCTCTGACATATACAGAAAAGATGCCTGATTTCTCACTTATCTTGGAGATTGAGATAAAGTCAAGGACTAAGTCCTTGGCTCGCTTAGAGCGCTGTTGAACAGATTGGACAAACATCTGTTGAGAGTCTCATATATGCATTGGTCTCGCCATGCAGGAGTGGATTTCTGGAGGTCCTGTCTGCCTCTGTGGTTCTGTGAGGTTCTGACCTCTCACATGAGACCCAAATAAGGACCATTTAAATCCTGGTCCCACTGACTGACTGCTTTTCCTTACCAGTCCTCCAAAAAAGCTGTTTTATTTCAGATTTATTCCAGAGTGGAGCTCTGCCTTGTTCCAGCTCTAAGGTGGTAGTGGCAGGGAAGCCAGTGCCTTTTTATCAACTTAGAAATGGAGTGACTCAAAGGTAAATCAGACTAATTATTCTTAAACCTCCATAGATAATCTGGAATTGGTTGATCAGGAGAGATTTATCATTGCTTTTAGGACCTTTGTCACTCCAGTGAATATGCCAATGACTGTGATTATGTTCTCATGAAACAAATAATTTCTTCAAGACTGTTACTCGAATCAGGGAGTAAAGCTGTAGTTCATGTGGGTTGCTAAGCCATTAGCTGGTGCCTGGTTCATTGCACACTCAGAGGTTCACAGTACTAGTGCTGCTGTAGAGGCAGATTTACTCGTTCAAACTGCTGTGAACTGGCATCCAAATTGTATCAGGCTCTTCCCCAGACACTGAGGAGCAGAAATAGAAGACGTCTGTGTACACCTGTGTGTGTAGAAATGTACCCAAGAACTCTTCTGGAAATTTGGATACCTCACTAAGGCTAAACTACATTCCCCTGTGAAACGGCTGAGATATGAGTAAATCCAGACCTCTTTGTTTTGCATTAGAAATGAGAAGACAACATTAATTATTTTGAATTCAGCATAAAACCTCTAAAGGTAAACTCCTAATCTTGCTCTGTCCTTTCCACGCCTTTTGTCATCCAGGAGAGATGGTACTTACGAACCTCTGGATGTGTCATGAGAGACTTCAAATGAAGGATGTTGTATAAATCCTCAGCAGTATTTTAGTGAAAGACAAGAGAAATTATTTGTGTAATTACAGCATCTTAATTCTTGCATGCAGGACGGATGGCAGGCTTACAAAAGCTTCCAGGGCTGCTTGCACAATAGAGAGCTGAAGACTGAACTGTGTCATTTGTGCAGGAAAGGGATTATCCCACAAGTCTCTAGCGCCTAGTGAAATTTTTGCCTAAGGGTCATTTTTCTCCTGTATTAAATGCTCCTCTTATTTCTCAATTGTCCTCTTTAAATGTATATGACACCCTGGGGGTATCTCCACTTGGATGATCTCAATTGCTTCTGTGTCCATTTGGGTGCCAGGCTAAGAGGACTGTGAAGTGAAGCTGAGCTATTCTATCTTGATTGCTGAGCTGCACATGAGGAATTCTGTAATTCAAGCTCAGGTCACTACATATGCTTGTTATTAAATTCTCAAAAAAACAAACAGTAACTAAATAAATGGCAATTTCATTTATTAGATGCCAAGAGTATTTATAGCCAAAGTGCTAGGGAAATTAATATGAACTTAGTTATTCCACAAAGAAACATAAAAGCATTGACAAAAAGCAAAGCCTTCAAACACCATCTTCATTCATGCATGAGACACCCTCTGTGCAAAATGATAGTGTTTGGAATGTCAGCCAATCAAGCCATCTAATTGGCTGAAATACTTAAGTGCCTCATCATATAGAAATGGGTTTTAACATTTTCTCTGTCACACTTCAGCTCCTCCAAAGTATGCCTGAGCTTTACTGCACTTCCAGCCTATTGAAGAGCTTCCTCAGGCCTCAGTCTGAAGGTCTGCATGATATGTTGAGCTGTGACTTAATATTTCACCCAGCTCAGAGGTCCAAGACATGTACCTGCCTCAGAAACCTGATCATGGGGTAGCTCTGGAGGTAGTCCACGGACAGGACATGGTAATGGCTCCTATTTCTCCTATTCCATTGTAGCATGGTTGGGTCCAGTTTGACTTCAGGGTACCTGCAATCTCACTTCTTCCTGCAATAATGGATTTGGAGCCCCATTTGCCCCTGTGCCAGCACAGCTAAACTGCCAGTAATGTGAAATAGCCTCATCACACGAGAGGTAGGTGAGATGTTCCCGATACCAGAGGTCAGCTGAATGTGCCACAAATTACAGGTAGCGAGGTGAGCAGGTGGTGCTTCAGTCCCTGCTAGCAAAGACGCATCAAGGAGCATGTGCTCTAAGCAGTGTTCAGGCAGATGTGGGCTCCTGTTGAGGGGGGCACCTCCTCCCTGAGTGCACACGGGGAACTCACATCATGCAGGGACAGCCTGCAAGGCTGAAGAGCCCAGAGCAAAGTTGACAATTAGAGCCTCATGAGCAATAATTTCTGTGTTGTACTCCCAGCTTCTGATTTTTTTTTGGTGATGAATGAGGATAAATCATCCAGCGCATATGAACCAATTTGCTCCTCTGTAAAATGATTCTACTTGGTAGTTTCTGATTGCCCCACTGTGCTGCACGCGACTGAAGGATGCCTTGAGATGCTTGTATGAGTGTTGCTATATAAAGGCAAAACACTATCAGCAAGTGACTCTTTCAGAACAGATCTAAACTCTTCTGGGGAACAGTTTCCTGTGCATGCACACACAGGCTCTATCTCTTGGCTTGTATTTGTCAACATGTCTTTGTCCATTCTCCCTTCTCTTGTTTACTTTGGTTGCTTCACACCACATTCACCCTAACCTGAAAAAGAAGAGATTATTTCAATGATCTGCAAATGTAGTCGAATGCACAAGGGGCATTTTTGGCATTAATGTTCTGTGTATTTTGTTCAGATAATTAAGCATGGAAAGGTCACCTTGTGTTCTAATATGAAGCACAGAAAGAAAAGTCAAGTTTGAGCAAAAACCTTTTAAGGAGAAAGGATCAACATCTGACAATATTTATTACTTTTTCAGTGTTCCCCAAGCTGCTGCAATACATTGATTCCAACCCTATGCCTATACATTTAGTTTTCAAAAGCTAATATAAAGTATGATATTGAATACAAGGTGAGGGCTAGGCAAGTCAAAGAGTGCTGGCTGTTGTCAGCCATTTGGCAATGTTTGTCCTTTGGGACAGGCATCCAGATGAGGTTTGTTCAAAGCACATCAGCATTGGCACTTTGTAACTCTCTTAAGGAGAGAATGCACGAGGAGTTCCTTTTCTTGTTATATGCTTATGTGCCTTTTGAATATCATGTCCTTAAATTAAAAAAGTAAAAAGTGGTTTGTTTTTTTTTTTTCTTTAAAGGAATGAGAACAGTGGGTAGAGTTTGATTATGAAGTCCCAGTCATTTTTGCCTGAATAGTTTCACATCTCAGAGATGCTATTCTGTTTTCACTTTGTTCCTTGTGGTTTTCTGTCTGCAGCTTAACTCTACTCATTATTCATCTGGTGAATGCTTCCAGTGCAAGTCACTGACTGTACTCATTGGTGAGCTTCATCCACCTTATAACATCCAGAAATCCCTTCCTGAATTACAAACACAGAGAAGGGATTCAGCTGGTGGTTGTTCCCACAGCAGCTTCAGGGTATGAAGCAGGGCCAGATGTGAACTGTTGTGTGAACACACAAATATGGTCTTTCCCTGTATGACCCCTGTAGCCTCAGAGAGACTAAAACAGCCTAAGGGTAGTTTCTTGAGGGTGATCTCTGCTCTCACAGTACCTAAGACTGGGAAGTTGGAGAGATTTCTGTCTTGTGTAGGACAAACGAGTGCAATGGGTGAATATAATAGGAATCCATTTTTCTTCTGTTCCTGATTCTCAGATTATGTATTTAAAATTCATTCTTAGGAGACCTTCCTGCCTCATCTATGATTGGCAGGGGGACTGTCTGTACTATGCAGAGCTGTAATTTATTTATTCCTTCTATTTGTGACCTGGAGTTCTTTGAGTATTTTTCTTCTCTCGTGGAAAAAGTAATTCTCTCTTCTACTTCAGTCCTATATCCTTTCTTATGAACACTTGGTAAAAATTTCATTTCATTTTTCTGCAATCTTTTTCATCTGTTACTAAATAACCCTGACACTCTCTTAGTGCTCTGCTGACATTTTGCTTCTTATATACTTGAAAAATTCTTATTTGTCTTTATTCCTTGAAAATATTTTACCACTCTTCCTTTCAGCCTTTTCTAGCCAAATTTTATTCTTTTAGCTTTATTCTAGCACTTCATCTACCTCTTGTCTCAAGTACCTCTTTCATACCTTTTGGTTACCCAATCATTCATTTCTCTTTTTGTGTCTATTCTCCCTGTATTTTATGTCCCTGGATAATCTTTATTCTTCCAAATCTGCTGAATCACAAAATGCTCCAGTTCATGTTTGGTGTTTCCAAGGCCAGGTAAAAAACCTAAGAGAAAGGAAATAGTGAAGTCTTGGTGTGTGTTGTGTATCTAAAGGGAACACCTTCAGAAGGACTGGAAGGGTTTCCGCAAGCAGTAGACCCTTGGTGGTGCTTGTCCTTAACAAAACTGCTGTCATGTTTAAAACTAAATACAGTGCTTGCTCTTATGGATATATCGTGGTCCTCGTTCCTAGAGGTTGGCTGCTCTGTGAACAAAATAGGAGCAACATAAGCATCTGGGTCACTCCCCCACATTCCTTCATGGCAAATCAACAATTTGCTTGTAGATTTTTTTTTTCCGTACAAAAGCTGTTTCTCCTCTTTCTCCTGAGATATTCTGCTTGGAGTTTGAGAGTGCACCTATTTGCTGTGGTAAGAGAGAGCTTCCATTTGGCCTCGTTTCACCACTCTGTTTCAGCCTTCAGCCTTAACCCCATCCTGGTGATTTCTGGGTCAGCTTCTGCTTGATATGCAGTGTCTGAGTATCCCATTTCACTGTGTTGCTGGGTGCTTTAGCATCTCTCCTGATCTCTGTTTGTGCCTCTATATGTGCTTGCAGAGCCCAAAAGCAAACCCAGAAATTCCTGAGTTAAAAATACTACAATGACTTCTTTTTGTCACTGCATTATCTTGAATGTTGTCACAGTGGGCTGCAAGCACACTTGCCAGCAATGCAGCTAATTAAGCATGGTTTGAGAACTCCTGCTTACCAGGGTAAGGGAAGACTAAAGGAATATGGTAGTACTTCCACAAGCCCTCTGAAAGCCATTACATGGTCACAGATGAGATTATCACCTTTCCTGGTTTTCAGTTGAACTTTTGGTGACATCAGCTGTACTGTTGGAAGAAGCCAGGATGGAACAATAGCCTGAAATTACAGGGAAGCAGAAGGAGCCTCCAGTAAGACACACTCTTTATTTAAAAATCCTTTACACCTAAGCCTCTGACACTGCAAGTTCAGAGCAGGAGAGGAGGCAGCAAGCCAGTGGTTCAGGCTGATAGAATTTAGTTTTGCAGGAAGGAAAAAAGCCCGTTGTCTGCAACCACATAATCATCTTGCACAGTGTAAAATGTTTATAAAGAACAAGGGGTCACATATGGCTGGCTGTCAGCAAGAAACAGCAAGCTTGAAATAGTATTTAAAAAGCTGAGCACTTAAAAAATAATATGACTACATGTAACAAAAGTAAATGGTTTCAGCTGTGATAAGAGAACAGTCTTTCCTTCCTTCAGACTTGGCTCTGTGTTTCCTTCCTTAATTTCTTGTCATGTTAAATTATTTACAAAATGCATCCTGGTATTGAAAGGGTAGGACCTAACACAGCCAGCTTCTTTACTGGCCTTGTGGTAAATGTTTAACAAATCAACTTAGACCTGCAAATGAGAAATTTCTACAGATCTTTTTAAGTACTGCCACATGTAAAGAGATGTTCACGTTTGGAATACTTCTCTAGCTGTTGTGCAAACAACTCATTTTGGGACAATTTTAGAAGCCCATGTTATTCCCTTACTAGCCTAAACAGCCCCTGTGCTCCAGTCGTACGATATTAGGGATGGGAACAAGAGCTGGCTATAGATAACTAGGGCTGGCTTTAACCATGTGGGATACTTGTATGTAGGAAAGAAAGGGCTAGTTCTCAAGGAAAGAAAATGAGGCCAGTAAGAACTGCAGGCTTCCCTCTTCATCTTCTGCTGCTTCCTGGGGGTTAGGGGTGTCAATGTACAATGCTGTATTTTTACACTGACTGCTGATTATTCAAGTGACTATCAAAAAAATTATACTGCTGCAAAGAATATACTGAAGATATAGTGCCCAGAAAATGCCATGCACTTCAATGGGGAGCTTTTGCCAGAGAACAAAAGGCCTGGGGCTACAAGAAAAGGCAGAAGGAAGTGTGGAGTCTGTGCTTCCCTGGGGCTAAAAAATCTATTAATTTATATTGATTATATCCCTAAAGCATTTTAAAGTATTTTTGTCTGTTTTTCAAACTTCGCTATTTCTAAGTTATAAAGGAAAGGGGGAAATGATGAAGAGCAAAGCAGGAGTAGCTTTACAAGGAACAGAGGAGATTAAATACAGCTTGCCCATCCCTCCTGTTCTCTATCCTGCCTCCCACTTACCTTGTTGCTACTTGTGGCAAACCAATACCAGAGGGTTCTGCAAGCTGAGAAGGGGAAGCTGGAGGGTGGAGGAGGATGGCTGAGGGGATGCTTTCTGATGGCTGGGGCTGGGCCTCTGAGCAGTGTGCCAGTGATCATCAAACCCTATCCAGAGTACAAAACTGCCTTCTCCTCTCATCTGCTGTATTTTCTTGATCATTTGTCATTAACTTTATTGATTAGAATAAATGGTAATTATAGGGAAAGTAATGAAAACAGGGTTCTGTTGAGACAGCAGCTAGAGAAAACAACAAAAGGTGCTAGCTAGCCCAGCCTGACAACTGGAGTGAGGAAGTGGCTCCCACACTGATGGGAGTCACATAAATAAAAGGCTGTTCCAGTTATGTTGCCCTCCCTGTGTCCATGCCCTTATCCCTGCTGTTCCTTCCCAGACTCTCAGAGCTTGGAAGAGGTTGCATTTCTGCTGATCCATTGGAACAGGGGGAATTCTGGTAGCCATGGCAGGGAGGCGTCTTACAGCTTATACTTTGTGCTAGTTTAGCTCATGGCCTTTCTTCCTAGCAGGGCAAAAAGGTGAGGAAGAGGTGTGGAGAGAGGGAGGCTCCTGCAGACTGCCTGGGGCACTGTGATTGCAGCTGTCCCTTGCCATATCGGAATGGGCAAGTAGGTGACAGGCATGATCTGCTCTGTTAGCACGGCTTGGCAGAGGGGAATTATGTTATCTTGAACAAGGCAATAACCCTTTGTTTAATTTTAACATTTCAAAAGTGCATTCTATCTGTGTTACACTTTTGTAGGGAGCCAGCGTCTGCCTCTTCCAAATGTGATGATCAAGACACATTGTTTGATTGTGCTGTGATGGTAGATGCAGCAGTTGCTACATTATTTTCTTATAGAAAACATGATTTAATTTTTTTTTTGGGAGGGGGGAAGGGAGGAACCTTCATTCAAAACATAATTCATCACAGTATGAAATTTTAATTTATTTTAATCCTATCTTATGTTATCTTTGTGGTGACTGTACTTATACACTTCACTGGAGAGTAAGTGTTTTCCATCTCTTTTGTGTACTGGCTGACCAGTGTGCCTCCAGTCTTGGCTCTTCCCCTTAGAGACAGTCTGCAATGGCTTTGTTATCTGTCTCATCCCTCCTCCTCCTCCCTGCTTTTGTCTCTGGTTTCCGGCAGAGCTCTGGCAGTGCCTGCCAGCCCAGCAGTGAGCCAGCCCCACACAGCATCCCCAGCTGCTCTGCCCCCCTATGTCCACATTTGGTTCACCCTGTTGAGACCAGGACCTTGGCATGTGTTTTACCCTGGGGTGTGTGTTTTTCTCCATGGCACTGTTTATCACATATTCTTTCTTTCCCAGTTCATTACTAATACAAGCATTCAATTCACATCCTCCCACAGTGGGGATAGCAAAGGGTCCTGCTTGGTAAATGGGAAGGGGTTTTACCCATTTATTTTTTATCTGTGGTGGTTCTTTCATTGCTGAAGTCACTATTTCTGGCACTCTCGTGATTTCCATGCTGTGATCTCATTCAAATGGGCTCCTTCTCAGTCTTGTGCCTCTTCTCCAAATGTTAGGTATTGTCCATAGCGTGATGTTTTGTTTTTCAATTCAGCTCCAGCTATGGGTTCCTTGCACCTTTCTGCTTCCAGTCTCTTTTTTTATGGTAGTTTACTTTCTCTCTCCTGCCTGCAACAGAAGAGGACCATCCTCTCCTCATCAATTCTGACTTCCTCTTCTTGGCAGGTTCGAGTGGCTTTCTCAGAAGCACCCCTTAAAACTGAGACTGGTGCCTTGCTGTTGAATTGGTCCAAAATTTCTCTCTGTTGCCCGAAGCCTCTTTTGCAGACTGTTTCTAAACACACCTCTGAGATGTTTTAATCTTTTGTGGTTGCAGCTCTTCTCCTGTCTGTGTATTGCCTCTCCCCACTCAGCCTTCTTTGTCCAGTTTAAATGAGAACTGCAAAAAATGTCATCTTCTTCATGACTAGCCCTGACCTGAAAAAGTTCCTTGCTCTGACTCTGACAGCTGCTGCTTTCTTTTTGGCAGCAACATTACTGTCTGCAGCACTTTTAAAACCTTCTCCAGTTGTATCACACATTTCCAGAGAAATTCCAGCTCTGATGGCACTTCTAATTGGTTTGGGTTTTTTTCACTTTATGTCTTATCTTATTTTACTCTAAGTACTTCGTGTTGTCCTAAAGTTACCCTGAGCCAAAGAGGGTGGCAGAGATTTCAATGTCCAAGCTTCAGCAGCCTGGCATGGTGTAACATGAGAATTAGCATAAATGGAAAATCAGTTTGAAATGGCTCATGCCAGCGCACGTAGGAATGTGTTGACTGCAGACAGTGTGTTGTGTGGATTGCACAGATAAGCATATTCTCTACTATACAATCATTGAGTGCACAACCTGCCATAAGTGCATGTATCTGCTCCTCCGCAGATGGACTGGTTCTTAAAGCAGTTCTGTTTTCTGTAATGGCCTATAATGTGTTCACCATCTTTTTGATTTGTCCTTTTGTAGCTAATTCTGTCTCAAATATACCATACACCACAGGTATGTAGGAAAGTCAGATGGCTCTGTAAGGGCTCCTCACCAATTAAAAAATAACCCCTGTGGATGAATACAGTCAGGTGCTGGAGTTTGAGCCACCAATACATTCTTTTCCTGCAGCACATCCACTTATTAAAGCTGCTGACTGTAAGAGAGAAATGCTTTTCTGGAAATTAAACTACTGCTGAAGAGTCCTCTGGTGGGGGACATTCACCTCTCTTCACAAACAGCCCAAGCCATTGAGAAGGGCCAGGATTCATCTGCAGAAACTAAAAGCAGCTTCTCTATAGGTGTTGTTCCAATTTAGAGACTGAAATAATGGCCTCTGGCCCCTGCCCTACATGGAAGGATAATGTGGGAGTTTTGGACCAATGGATTTGCATATATGTGGAGCCAGCATGGAGAAACAGAATACAGAGCATTTAAGTACCTCCTTTCCTTGTCTATATCTCAACAGGCTGTACTTGTTTTACCACCACAGTTTGCATTTTCTCACTTGGTGACATCTGCAGGGCACCACGCTGTACTGTGTTAGAAATCCCCAAGCTGGCTCTGGGGAGGCCTGAACCTGCACATTGTCAAACTGCACACAGATCTGGAGTCAGTTTAGTGCTGGCTGAGCTGGGAGTCCCTGCAGCACCCTGCCCTGCAGGGGAGAGGGAGCCTGCCCTGTCCTATGCTCTCTAAACATCCCCCAGGTGCTCTAAAAGTGTAAGCAAATGTCACTGCATGGCAATGCCACAGCACACACTGGTGAACGAGCCAAATTTCACTGATCTTCTACCTGCCCCAGAGTGGTTCACAACTGGAGTTACTCTCCCTTGCCAGCCCTGAGAAGAGGACTAATGCCTGCTGCTGATCGCCAGGGTTTTCTGACAGCAAAGCAAATAACTTTTTAAAGACAATGACTTGTTTACTTTTCATTGAAACTTCAATTGAAGATATTTCATAATAGAATTTGAGCAAATTTACCAGATGTTTCATCCCACTGTGCTTTTCTGGCAGGTCTACAAGACAGAATGCTGACTAAGGCTAATAAATCAGGCTGCGTGTGAAAGGCTTGGGGAAGGAATACAATATATATGCCTGAAACCATAGGAATATCTTACCCCATTGATCCTTGGGAATTCCTGATGTTTCCTGTGCTTTTCTTAGAGACTGATCTCAAATACAGGAGGGGAAGGGGGCCCTGTTCTGTTCTTGTAGCCTATGGTGAGACATAGCTTTGTCTAACAGCACTCCCTGTGCTGGCATTGGAGATCACAGACATAAAAATGATTAATATATTTCTATAGTCAGACAATTATCTATCCAGCTGGGAGAGAATGGGAAATAGGAGTTTAAGGTGCATTCAGAGGCTGGCTGTGACCCAGCAAAGTACTGTATTGCTCTACAAAATAATATTCCCTTCCTCATCCATCTTTCTCTTCCACCCCCTGTCCTTTTGCTTTATTCAGTGTCTACTAATCTCTTTGCTTCCTTGCTGCCCTATCCTGCTGAGCTCTGCTGGTTCCCTTGGAATCAGGAAATAAAGCCACCTGTAGAAGACTTCCTTTGGGGGCTTGCATTGCATGTGTTAACCACACAAAACTTTTAAAACACATTTCTACTCCCCTTCTAGTGACTCTTACAGTACTTGATTCAGTTTACTGACCATTGTGCAAGTTTGGGCCATTCAGTCTGCTTTTGCTTTCTTTTCTCTAGTCTTTTATTGTCTCTCACTGTACTTCTGGTAGCTCTCTAGATATGCACTCCTTTTTTCTCTCCCTACATATCAGGAAAAAGCAGATGAAGTTTCCACACCATCTTCCAAGCAGAAGTCGTAATACAGGAAATGCTATTTGTGTTTGTCTGACTGCAGTAGGAAAACATATATCAAACTCTTCACTGAAGCACATACCAGCCCATCAATGCTTGTGCTAGTGATACCTGGTTCCCTAGGGTGTAAGAGGCTTTGGGTGATAGCACAGCATCATGTCACTCTACCCTTGCTTGGAGTGATTTATTGTGCCCCCGAAGTACTTCTGCTGTTAAAGGCTGTGCTAGCTGGAGGCTTGCAGTGCTGCTTCTCCTCTATGGCCACTTCGAAGGATTCTCCCTCAGACCAGAGTGACAGTGATCCCAGGCAGCCCCTCTTTTAGTCCAGGAGATGTGAAATCAGGGTGCTCAAGCACAGCAAAGTATTATTTAAATAAAAGCATGGACAGATATGCACACACAACAGACAGATTATCTTTGAATAAAGTTTGCCCATCTGAATAACAGTGTCAGAAACTGCATTTTTAAATCACAATCATATTATTTAAGCAAGTTCTATTATTCTGTGTGTTGCCTTTATCTGAAGATTGCAGGCATTTCTGATTATCTGTCATTTTATGTTTATGCAGCTGTTTTCATCCTGATAGGTCACAGAAATTTGCCACGTGGCAGTAATGGCAGCCATTGCATCCAGCATGTTACAAAGGAACAGAGAGATCGGGAGTGTCTAGCCCAGGACTGCTATTGCAAATTGACACACTTAGAAAAATGCTGCAAAGCCATTCCCCTCCATTTTTAATGCTGTGTCTGAACAGCCTGTGCTCAGTGAATTGTGTGATGTTCAAGTTATCTGTCTGTGCAAGATGAAGGGCTGAGCTGGCTGTGCTAGGATTAAATCTGTGCTTCTTGTGGCAGTAGTTATTCCTTGGCCTATGCAGCATCTTGAGGGTTAAGGGGCTGGAAAAGTCAGCATTGACTGTTCTCCAACTCCTCAGGTCTTAAAACCATCAATACCCGAAGCTATTGTGATGTTCAGCCTGTGTCTGCTGAGTTAAGTCTGCACAACTGGCATCACTCCAGCTGCAGCTGCTCTTTAAAGTTGAAAAAACTCCTTGGAAGGTGTTTTGGTTTGTTTTTTTTTAAAAAAATATTATTTTTCTCAACTTCGAGAACAGCTTGGTGTCCTGTCCCTTCCCCCTACTCCTTCCTTTAACAGCAGTTTCAGTTTAGCTCGTGTCCCACCACTCGTACTCTCACTGCAGCCTTAAAGGAGCACAGACCAAACCTCAGCAATTTTCAGCAAGGCCACAGAGTCGCTGGAAAGGTTCCCACTGCCTTCTTCAGTGAGCTCCAAAAGGAAGGCTCCAGCGCTTCCAGGGCTGCTGTAAATAATGTCTAGAAGGGGCCGGATGAGGAAGAGGGGGTACACACAGCCCTGCTTCCAGCTCCTCTTTCATTTCTGTTGTCTCTTTTAAGAGAAACGAGGGAGTTAATTTCATGTAACTTGGCACATCCTCTGATTGTTGGACCCTCGGGGGTCTGTTTGGGGCTGTCTCTCCCACCCACAGGATTTCAGGCTCCAGGTTTTATACTTGGAGGAGCCAGAGAGGCCTCTGGGGTGCCTGAAGGGGAGAGCGCAAAGTGTTAACTGCTAAAGGAGCGTTGGAAACAAGGGCAATTTTCTGGCTTTGATCTGTCACTCGGCAGTTCCAGGAGACAGGCTTGTCTGGGGCTATCTCTGCCGCAGAGTTTGGAAGTGGCTGAGAAGGCACCGCTCAGCCTGGGGATCAAAGTGCACCAGAGAGCCGAGGAGCATGATGTCCCCTCTTTGAAGCGGCGCTGCAAAATACAAATGCAGTGCTGCTCTCCACTGGGAAGCCAACAGGGAGGATGTGCTTCCCTCCCTTCCCTTTTTCTGTGGATTTTTCAACAGGTGAAGTTGCATTTGGTTGTTAAGGATTGTGAGTACTGAGAGACAAATGCAGCATCTGCAGCTAGGAGGAGAGCAGTATTATTAGGATAGGGTTAATAGCCAGATAAAGCGGCAAATATTAAGTTATGGAAAACTTACTGTATCGTTCCCTTAATTCAACAGAAGGTGACAAGGAGATGAATTAAATATAGAAACTAGACATGAAAGAACTCAAAGAATGTCTGTGTTCTTATTCAACACTAGGATACAGAATGCTTGATTTCATGCAAATCAGTATTCATTTATTTTCTGTTTTGCTTCTTCAGTTAAATATGAGATGAATGAGAACAGGGTGTTTTTTTTTCAGCATCCCATACCTGGTAAATTCAGTCTGGGAATGGAGGAAATAGAGTGAATATGATTCTGGACAATGACATCGCCAATGATCCAAAAATATTTGCACTGGGTGACCTGAATAGTCTCTTGAATATAAATGAACCACAAGGGAAAATTTCTATTAAGAGCAAATGCAGTAGCTAAAAGGGTGATATTGCTGAATTGGAAATATGCAGAAGGATTAAAGCTTGCTGAGTTGTACACAGGATTAAGTGAATTGACACTCATGGAGAAAATAGTTTCAATAATTAACAGGTTTTTGTTCTTTGGGAATCTTTCTGGGAAACCTAATCATAATGGTCATACTACACACAGAAAGTTACTGCAGTAGAGTAGAACGATAGAATATATACATGTGGTACAGTGGTGGTCCGTAATTATGTTGTTATGCTAGACAGTGGAAAAACACAGACATTTGAAACAAAATTAAACTTTTTATTTTAAAATGGGTACATTACAATATGCCTCCTTCTGCAGGACACCTTCAAAATGACAATTTGTTTTCTGGGTTATCACACAGCACTTTCTCCTTCTGCTTGGCCCTTGTTTACCAATGAGGGACTAAACCACATACGGGGCAGAGAATGTTGCTGAGGTCATGCAGAAGGAACCTCAAATTCTCGGTTGTCTTTCCTTTGCTAACCCTCTGTGCTATTCCTTTATAAGATGATCCTGTTGAAACAGAGCCAAGTAAAAGCAAGAGCTGGTGATCCTGTTGGGAACTAGGTGGTTGTGGTTATTACTGTGCTTCTCCTCCAATATCTGCCTAAGCTATAAGCACTGTTCTCAAAGTCAGTCAACCTGAGCCACCACAAAGGCTTACAAGGGTGGGAGTTAAAAGCTAGGAAGCTGAATCAGGCAGATTGGCAAGGGCTTGTCTATCTTCTCACAGTTTCAGGCTTTTTGTTTTCTCACTGCCTTGTACTTATTGTCAGGTTAAGTCTAACTGGTTATAATTATTGTGCATTGGAAGTTCCATCTCTGTTTTTACAGCCTTCCAACATCCCAAGGCACCTCTTAGCCAGAGAATTTTTTCATGCATGGTCTACAGCAAGTGTCACTCGTTCATTATCCCCTTTGTGTTCTTCAGTGAAGCCAAGTGATTGAATCTTTGTAGTTTACTGGGGCAAGGAGTACATCTTATCTCCCTGTGTACCATATCCCAGTGTTGGCTTTCAGTGAATAATAATAGTGACAACTCATTCATTAATGGGCTGTTAGGTGTGTCTTTTAAGGCTGAAGTTGTACGAACCATGTTAAGCACATATGCTTAATATGCACATATGCCTAATATTCCTATGTGGTGCTTGAACTTTTGCAATCAACCTGTAATCTCTGCAGAACCTGTGAGTAGGACAGTCCATAGCCGAACATTTTGAACAGTAAGAGTTCCAATACCAGCAATTCAGGTAAAGCATTACTTTTTGATATCATTAAATATAAAAGGTTCCCCTGAAATAGTTGTGACCAACCTGTTTGCATGGCTTGGAGAATTGTCAAAGTCTTTATTTGAATTGAGAGAGATTAAAAAAATGATTCTTGACAAAATAACTGTTATTAGCATGATCAGCAAAACCACTAACTGGGGAGTGGTGAACAGCAGCCAAACAAAAGCTGTTTGACTCCAGCCCTGCAGTTAGTGCCAAAATATTGACGGACAATATACAACTTTAAATCACCACATAGAGGACTGTAGAAGAATGAAGAAAGGCTCTGATCCAGCACTGTCCAGTGTCTTTGAGACCATTGCAGTGGTGCACAGAGAGGGTGGTTTGCTGGTTGGGTGCAGTTTGTGGCCGTCAGGGCTGCACGGGGGCTCTTCTGTTGGTGTCCTTGGTAGTACAGAGCTTCTTCCTCTTTGGTGGAGGAAAGTGTGTGTGCCTGGAAATGTTTATGATAATAAGGACTTGATTTGGGCTTGGTTTTGTAGTCTGTTTGCTGTAGTAAAACCTGAGCAATTGATCCTAAAAAATGCTAAAGGACAAAGGTAGAATGTTATGCTAATGATCTTGTAGATACGGCAGCAGTGCTCTGCTGTATATTTTTTTTGCCCTTCCTCCATGAACCTCTAAGTAGTGCTTGAAATCATTGCCTGTCAAGAACAGTTAATTGTATCGTGTATTACCTCCCCACAACAGTCACTTGGACTGCAGAGGGCTGTGTAGGGTTTTTATAGTAGGGAGGTGGGGTTTTTTGTTGCTCTTGTCATCTGTGCAGGGATTTGGTTTTAATGCTGGAAACATGCTTGGCATGGACAGTGGGGCTGTAAAGGCACTGTGGCTCTGGGGAGTTCTTTGCACAGTCTTGTCCTGGATAGTATCCCACAGAGATGAGTTTTACTGTCATAGCAGAAGGAAAGTGTGACCCTGTGAAAGGAACACGGCTGGTGATTGCAGTTCTCAAATTGCAAAGAGGATGTTCTCGAGCAATTCTGTTGCTATGTTGGAGACCATCAGGAATGGTCAACAAGTGGCCAGCCTGTGGTCCCAATGCCTGCTGCCTGTCAGCCTTGAATAATGATAACTGAAACTCAAATTACTTGAATTTGAATTATAAATTAATTATAGACCATGGTATTGAGAGCAGAGTAGGAGCTACTTTTCTTTATCTGAAAGGTGAATCAAGTGCTGGTTGGTTGCAGCATAGCAAGAGCCCAGTTGAGTGTCTCAAAGTCCAAATAACTATGCAGGGGATGGCTGGGCCCCTTCAGGTGTTGAAGCCCTGCTGAAGACACCTGCAGGCTTTGGCCAGGATTTTTGCTCCAGCAAGGGATGCAACTTCAAATGTGCACATCTTTGCTGATATTCACTATGGCAGTTTGGTGTGTGGGGCTTTGGAACCCCTTCTGTCATGCACAGCCCTTTTCTGAATTTTGATCGTTGTGGCTAGATGGGCTTCTTAGGATGACACAGATGCAACTTATGAATAATTTATAGCATTTCAAAAATTCTGATTGTGCTGTCTGGGGAAATGGACTAAGCTCAGTTTGCTCCATTTAAAAGCAGAAAGTTGTTTTTATTGTAAAACCCCAAACCGCATTTGCATATTCCCATGCTCTGCTATCTCAAATCTCCTGCCCCCTGTCAATAAGCAAGATCTTTCAGTAGTTTGCTCAGTAAGAAAGTGATTCCACATTTTTTCCTACAGAGGTTTCTGCTGAAGTGGGCTGGCTGAAAAGAAACAGCAACTTCTTTACATTCAGAAACCATACCGTTTTCTCTATCAGCATGGAGCATTTGACTCATGTGCCCTAGAAAATAACTCCTCACTCCCACTATGTGCTCATATACTGAGCTGAGATCTAAACCTGACCCGCAGTTCTGGGATAAAAACTCGTGATCAAAATCACTAGATGCAGGAGGGCAGTGTTCCAGCGTCCTTAGTCTCTGGGGTGAGAGTCCACTATTTAAAGAGTATTGTTGTGAATTCAAAACAGGTTAATGCTTTCTAAGGTCTAGGGAAGTTACAAAAACACAGTACAAAAGAACATGTCTGCCTTAAATAAAAGCTGATTATAGAGCTCAGTCTTGTTTCTCTAAAAGTCAATAAGGGGATCATGCTTCTAAATTTTATCCAATCTGGGTCGTGGGCTTTTATTGGGGGCAAAAAATTTCTATATGAAAAATTGAGATGTTTGGTTTCCAGCACAAGCTGTAAGTCCACGCTTGCAGTAATGTGATGCAAGTATACTCTTCAGGGAGCCTATTTTATAAACAATACAAAAATAGTGGTTCTGTCTACAGTCTCTTTCCCACACAGCACCTTGAAATGTATTGAGCATCGGGCCCTATGAAGCAGAAGGCTGACCTTCCCTAGGACTTTACACTCCTCGTAGTTGAGGGGCTGGGGTTTCATTACAATTACTAGCAGATGGGGTAACTAATATTTTAAGCCAGATCTTGGGCTGTGAATTTGTAGCAAAGTTTTGTGTGATTTAATTTTCTTAATTTGATACTCTCAGAATGTGCACAATCCAGAGGTGCATGGTTATAAAGCTTGCAAATAGGCTCACCTCCTTCTGTAATTATCAGAAAGCCTTCTGATCTGTCTGCATGCATAAACTGGGTATTTGTATGTACACAGGCATCCACCAAGCACAAGCCTGTTGGGAATTTTGACTCCCTTTACTGGTAACTATTTTTTCCATGATCCTCACTCTGAATTTCTTTTTATTCTCTATTTTCCACACTGGAACTAGCCTAGTAAAGGAGCAGTGTCTTCTAATAGTTGTTCTTCATGGGGAGATTATGACGAGCAGGCTGGGGTTTCAGATTTCTGCAGAAACCTACCTCTAAAAGCCCTTTTCTGACAGAGCCTCACTCTCATGTAGCAGCACCCCTGACTGTGGTGAACTCCACTCATCCAGACTGCCCTCACTTGTGAGTAATTTTCTTGTCCTCCTTAGCCACCCCTGGATTTGCTAAGTGCTGAGGAGCATATATGGAATGTACCCTGGAGAGTTGTTAGCCATGTGGCTGCTCCATTAATTTTCATAGTGGCCCTGTGTTACATCTCTGTATGCTGCTGTGGAAAAACTCAGTGCTCTTCCAGTTTAATTCAGGGATCATAAAGACCTAATGTCACTTTTCCATAAAGGAGAGAGCAGCAAATTATTCCTTAGTGTCTTTTGCCTTTATTTTGCAGTATGTGAACACAGGGAGGTTTATGAGTTTATTCATGATATAAAATCACTTGGTTAGTTCTGCATAATATTGTTTACGGATATTTCACAACCATTTTGGAAATTCTCGGAGACAGAAATTAATACGAGGGGGTGACCAAGTAAAGAAAGTGGTCGTTCTGAAGTTCCTTTCTATAGAAATCAATGGGTATTTTTTTAGGAATGAATTTTGAATGTGTTAATTTGCTGATCATCTTCACTATTGACCAGAGATTAACGGAGAAGTGCCAAGTGCAGTAACCCCGAGCCAGCAGGGAGAGATGGAGGGCAGTTGAAGATGGCTCAGCCAGTGCTGGCTTTTTCAGCTCTGTTCCCCTCGCTGTGGAGAGGCTCTCTTCAGGCATTGACTTCACTTGTCTGTTCACTAGTCCTAGTAAATCCAGAAGGATTGTGTACCCATGGCTCAAGGTCCCTCTGTGCACACATGCACAGTAAGAATCCTGTCCTAAGTGCCTCTTAGCATGTTAGGTGTTACCTTCAGAAGATTGTTTCCCTCCCACACAAAGTCTCAGCTTTACCAAGGTTGGATCTCCTTCAAAGAGAGCAGCCTTCACAGTCTTAACAGGCTTTCATCCATATGGTTTCTCACTCCCCTCCCCCCCCCGCCCTGCTTTAGCTTTTCCTTGTTCACCTGTCTGCTCTGCAGCTTGCTCGGATGCATTGCTGACTTGGGAGCTCCAGATCAAGGATTCTTTTAAGCTTTCTGTCCTACCATGTAGCTGAATACATTCAAAGACTCCCAAATGTGACTGGCTGTGAGTGTGTTTCATGGGATGGGCTGAGGGCTGTACCTAAGCCCCTTTCAACTCTCTCACAGTTTTTCCCATCCCCACTGGCCAAGTAAGCCCTATCTCCCTTTCCTGATAAGTAAAAAAAGAGTTTGAAGACTTGGCCCTGTGGTTTCTTTCTGCCATTAAACAGCTCCATCTCTATACATTGACTGTAATTTTCTTTTGCAGCTGGTCAACTCTCTTGATTGTGCTCTTTGCTGATCTGGTAGTTATTTTTGTTGCCTCTGTGGAGATCTGCTCTCAGCACACCCAGAGCCAATGCTCCTGACAGGCAGCACAATCCTGGAGTGCCTTGGCAGGCTGCCTGTGTCTGTCCTGCAGGCCCTGGGGGGACTCTCACACGTTTTGCTGCTTACTTTCCTCTTTCCTAGAGATCTAACGCAATTTTGCAAGTAGTCACTTGGAGCCATATTTCCCTTTGCCCTGGAATATTTTTTATTTATTTTTAGTAAACGTTTGTCAGTATTTCTAACATTGTGCCTCCAGCAACGTGGCCTGGACTGAAGCCACGCAGCAGTCTGACAACCTGTTAGGCGAGTCTCCTATCAATTAGGCTGCAGCTGTCATTGGATCTATTCTCAGCCTCCTTGGTACGTGTTTGCAAATAACAGAGGCTGCTGTTTTGCAGCTCTTGATTTTTTTTTTTCTCCACAGCCAGTCAAGAACATTTTGTCCCTAGAATTCCTCCTGTCTCCTTTGTTTTTGCTTTCTAATCTACACTTTATTCTCCTAAGAATATGTGCTTATTGAGGATATTCTTATAAGTAAAGTGTCTTCACTCTCTTATTTAATGCACAAAACAAGGAAAGCCTCCCCCAAAGAAACAAAAAAAGGAATATCTCACTCAAGGCTATAGCTTGATCCTTTAAATGTTTTCAGACTTTCTCCAAAGCATCCACGCTGCTTCTTACCTGTGGGGAGCTGCCATTTTGAAAGCCCACCTTGCATGGAAGCTCTCCATGGGAGCAGCCTTGTTTCTGCTGATGTTTGAACTTGGAGGTGATAGTGTGCTTGATTACCAGGTTTGCCACAGCTGGAAATAGAGTCCCTAACGATGTACAATCTGTTAGAATTTCCTCTTATACCTTCTACCATTTACAGTTTTCTCTTCTCTAAAAAATAGTGAGAATGGCTCTATAACTTTTTTCCCAGATGTTACACACTGCATGGTAGTACTTGATGCTAATTTTTCTTTCAGTAATCTATGGAGCACAGCCCAGTTTCTATTAGACAGAGAGGCCATGCTTAGGCATATAATTTTTTTGGTTTGCTTCCACGTGAAATGGGAAATCAGAACAGGGGTATTCAGGCAAGGCAAAAGCACTCAGGGCATTTTATCCTTGGGTTGACTGAAAGATATATTTTGGTATTATGCTGTCATTTCTTTCATAAGCCCAGGTTCAACTGTGGAAACTGTTCCACCTTCCCCTCAATCTGTAGGTCCTAACAACAGGTCTCCAGCCAGCTTGCAGCTCTGGGGGAGACAGAACCAGCCCATTATAGGCAGATTGAAACAGTTCAGTTTAGATCAGCTCATGCTGAATTGGCCAAAGTCCCTGCACTTGCCTGCTGGGAGGCTCAGGACAGGACTTCTTGCTATCCTCAAGTATCCTGGAAGATACTTCCCCTGACATCCCTCAATGTTTGCTTCACAAGAATATCCATGAAGAGCCCACTTGGTTCTATAGTTGAGCTGGCATTCAGAGCCAGCTTGAAGCTTTTATGTATAAAATTACCCCAAAGTAGCTGTGTGGCCCTGCGAAGCTCTTGGGCACTGTACATGTCCACAAAGCACTGCCCAGCAATGCTGTATTTCCTAGACTGTGATAGGAAGGCTCCACCAGGATCCCAGCACTAGGAGGTTTGGTGTGAGTGCACCAAGGGATGGGGCAGCTGGCTCCTTGAAGGGCTTCTGTAGAGCTCTGAGCAGCTGCCTGGCACAGGAGCAAGAGGGGCTGCTGCGGACAAAATTAGGGAAGCCAGAACACATAGAAGGCCTAGGCAGGGCATTGCTGGATTGTCTAGTGCATGCTGGCACCTCAGAAAGACCTGAGTGCTTTTGTGATACTCTTTCTAGGAAAGGTGGCATTAAATCCCTTAGGAAGCTTCTATTTAGACTAGGATCTTAGGCTCCCACTTCAGGTGTTTCACGAAATACTTGTTGGAGATAGATCCTGCTGAGCAGTTCAGACCTTTGGGCAATCTCCAGCTGAGACATTTAAGGGTTTCTCAAGTACTTATTTAATGAAAAATGCATTTCACATGTATATAGCAACCCACATTGTTCCTGCTCAACCACTGAGCTTTCAACTCTTTGAAAGTATACACAGAGAACAAGCTGCCATCCTGCAGACAAAGCTTAGTTGGCAAGATGATGTAGTTTATGCAGTATTTATGTTCTCCTGGTAAACAAAGACAAGTAAAATGCTCTACTTGTTAACATCAATTCAAAGGGAAAGCAAATGATGGCACTTGCTGTAATCATGTTCAGTGTTCTGAAGGTGTCTGCGTGTTTCTCCTTTATACTAAGCTCTTGCTTATAATTTGCTTCCTATGTTTTAATAGTATGTGACTGTTTCTGGGAATGCAGCACAGGACCTTGTTTCAAGACTGTATTTAAGGAGAAGGGTTCTCTCTGGATTTTATAGTGATAATATTAAATGCAGCAGGAACACTGGTTAAATAAGCAGGAGAGGACAGAGCTGACTTGTTCGGTGTTCATTTCTTTGTCAGCTGCCATTGGAATAGTGTTCAGATTAATGTGATTACTCTTTGCAGTGGCTGCAAGTTCATAGACCAACTGTGCACTTGTATCAAAGTCATTAGAATGATTTTAGTCCAGGTTTCCTACCAGAATTATTTATATAAAATGCATTTGAAATTCTATACTGGCCATTTACACGTGAGGATTTCTATTTCAGGAAGCTTTGGAAATAGCTAGGTTCTTCAACTGCACCCTTTCCAAAAGATACAAGATCCTTTTAACATTTAATGATGACTAAGAAGGTGCTTAAAAATAACTTAGAAGCACAAAACACATTAGTGTGGTCCCTACCAGTTACAGGACTGGACTAACAGTTAAATTTTGGATTCTATTTGCTTTCCTTGTCCTTTCTTGCTTCATGACCTGAGATGAATTGCCTAGGTTCCCTTGACAAATGAGCTTAATACTTATTTATTGTCCATATTTAGATTATTACATTTAGGAGGTGATAGAATCTGAATTCATCTTCTGTGAGGAAAGAACTGTAAAACTCTGTGGTGGTCAGGTAGTATAAAATATACCCTTCCACATGACTGCACATGGTATTATCTGCTGTATTATTTGCTGGGGATCAAGTCCATTTCACATGCAAAAGGTCCCTAGTTAATGATGGTATAAGTTCTTTTGGGAGGGATTATGCTTACATATATATTTGTACCATATTCAACATAATAGCAAGCTAATCTTGACTGTATCATTTTTGCTTTGCTACAATTTATACAATATAGGTAATCAATTAGTCTGATTCTTCTGCATGCTGCTAAATGGAACATGAACAGCTCATAATGGGGAGCAGTAAATAGACATTTGTATGTACACAGGTAGCCTGTGCAGCGAAAGGGGCATGCAGGAGACAAGGTACTGAACAAAACAGCCTGACATAATGCCAGGCTTTCATTTAAAGGAAGAAAAATATCGCTGAAAGCTGCAGGATTATTAGCATTACTATGCATGAGGAGCAGTCAAAGAAGATGTTACAAGAGAAAGAGAGACATTATTCAAGTGTCTAGGAAGGTGGACCATCATCAGCAGTGGAGAGAGAAAAGGCTTCCAAAGGAATTGCATAGCATTTCAAACATTAAATTATAAGAGGTCTGAAGCTTTAAAAGGTATGTTGGAGTTTCTGCATTATTTATAATTTGAGATTGCCTTTCCCCCTAGATGCTTAAGTTTTGTTCCATTCATACAGAAGAGAAAAGTACTTCCCATACTTCTCAGCTTCTGGACACTGAGCCAGCTCTAAGTTTTGGGCTATGATTTAGTCTAAGAAGACATTGATTACCTGCAATGCTGCAGTAGGTTGAAGCTGCTGCTTAGAAAGCTTGGGGAAGTGAGAAAAATTTGGCTACCATTACTCTGGAGCTTGGGAATGCTGGGCTCAGAATTAATTATTGTTTTATATTTTTATTGCATCCATAACTACCAGCTCCAGGCACCGATGGGATTTTACACTGCTGGGTGCTGTCCGTTCCTAAATACAATTTAAGGTCTTCTGGACACCTTTTTTGATCCCAGTGCACAGCTGCACTGACAGTGCAATCACTCAGAGTGCAGAAGCTTACACTAGGAAAAAACCTGCAAAAATATAGCTTGTATCAGTTGCCTGAACAAAAGAAGCTGTAAAAAAACCCCCACCTTTTTTTCCCCTTTTGGTCATATTATAGCTGTGTCTACATTAGGGCTTTTGCTGGCATAGCTGAAAAAAAAAATCACACTCCTAGCTGACAGGGATATGCTGACAATTTTTTTAAATAGATGATGGATCAGTGTGTTTCTGTGTCTGGGGAAGGGGGAGGGGTGAACCCGGTTTAAAATAGAAGTTGCTAAAATTGGTTTGCAGAGATACCCCTTAAAATGGCAAGTACTACCCCTGCCAATAGCCTCCTGCTTCCTCGCCCTCCTGTCCTCCTCATCCAGCCCCGTATTCCCCTGCCCTTCCACCTTGTCTGCCCCACACCCTCGTGTGTCCAGCCAGGGACTCTTGCCTGCTGTCCTTTAGTTCTCCTGCCTTGTTTCTGTCCTGACATCATCCCACCTCCATGCTCTGCCTCCACCTTCACTGCAGGCACACACCTTCACTGAATCTCCTCTGCCACCAAGGGTTGCCCTTGCTCCCTGAAGTGTGTTTCTTACCTTCCTCCGAAGGCCTCTGTTGGCTGTGAAGGCTCAAGCTTTGCATGCAAATAGAAATCCTCCAAACAATCTGTTGCCATTGCAAAATGCTTCATTTCCTTTTGGCCAGACTTCATGTCGAGTCAAAGACAGAGGAGAGGGATTCCCACTTCTAACAAGGAGGCAAAGACTTTCCAGAACATCTGGAGAATGTTAGGAGGAAGAGATGGGACTGGTAAAATCACAGGACTAGAGGCATTAAGATTGCTTCTGTTGCAGCTTGTCCTGACCAGGCAATTACTATGTTTCCCTTGTTCTATCAACTCAGGTTGTTTGATTAGTCCAAATGGCATCTGAAAATATCACATGTACTAGGTCCTGGGGAAGGTATCTGTTCCAGAGCTATTGTGATGTCTCTATGTCATCTTTGGACTAAAGATACTGCTTTGGTGCCTCAGATTCCCTATGTATAAAATGAGACTTCTCAGGCATGAGGATGACCCTTAATTTAACCAAACGGGAACTGGGGGGAGGTCCTGCGGTGGTTGAATCTGCTGAAGTGCAAGGAATAGGGATTAGCTGGTCCCTATCTAACACTCCTTTGGAAGCACAAGTCTGAGAAAATAAGTTGCTGAACAGCCTGCAAAGGTTGTGAGGGAGCGAGGGGTCAGAGGCAAGCAGGCTCCTGAGCAGACAGCAGCCTGGACAAACAGGTCCTTGAACCACCCACCCACAAGTGTCAGCGTGCACAGCCAGCACCCCAGAGGCCTTACTGTGCTTATTGCAGGGAATTTGTAGGTTATACACCTGGAAATGAGGCATATGTAGTAATTTTTTTAAAAGATCAGTAAGAGCACTTGTTTGACTTTCTTTTTGGATATGAAGTTTAAGCACTTAAATAGCTTTTAACTAAGTAACCCAAGCCCATTGGTATCAATTATTTGTTCAGAGTTTAAACTGACATTTCATAAGTATGTTAATTGATACTGCACTAACTTACTATAGGTATCTTCCTAAGTGCCAATTATCTGCCTCAACATTCCCCACAATTTAAGTTTGTTAGTAAGAAGCTAATTACACTAGTTTATTGCTGATGGAATTACATGAAGAGTAGATTTCACTCTTACATACTTATTAGACCTCAATAAGTGATCCTTAGCAGTCTGTTGCTATTCAATTAACAAGTAATAACTTACTTAATGAATCTAATTGAAATGCTTATTTCAGTCAGGCACCTAATATAAAGTGCTTTACTTTGAGCACTTCTCTGAGTGCTAGTCTTGTTTACTTAACAAGAACAAAATGGGGCCACTGAGGAAAACTCAGGACTTTGATGAGAACTGAACCTGTGCTGGCAAATGCCAGCCAAACATAACCAGAAGTGATCTGCCAGGTGATTTCTGTTCTACTGAAATATCATGAGAATAAACCAAGACTTTGGTCTCTCTGAGGGTTTAAATCCATGCAGAAGATTCTGCAGCACGAAATTCTCCTAACACATTAGCTCTGCCTCCTGTGATGGTTGTAAACGCACTGGCTGCTCTGCTGGGAGGGCTCTGCCGTGGATGCTGTCACTGAGTTCTTGTTACAGTTCAACTCTTAAAAACTCACTCCTTTTCCTTGTCAGTCTGCAAGTTTGGCTTAAGAGTTTGAGAGAAGTGTGATGATGGCTGTATTTAATGATCTAAAACTATCAGTATAATTACAGTGAAAAAGAGAGTATAACTGGAGGGTTTCACACTGTTCCATGTCCTTCAGTGAGACTGACACTAAATCACCATGAATTTAATCTTTCCTCAGAAGCATAACCTGTGATGAACTGTCTTGAATGACCACCCTGCGGGGGAGCAAACACAGTTGCTGTGTAGACACAGTTTCCTAACAGAAGTGGCAGAGGGTGTGCAGTGTATCTGGGGCTGCACACACAGTGCCTGGTGAGCTGGTAGGTGGGGAGTCTCCCTAATGGCCAAAGGGAGGATTCTTAACTGAGATTTTGTAGTCTCGGGAGGGATAACCTGTTCTGTCCATTTATGGGATGGGAAGACATAAGAATGGTTGACTTATAAAGCTATTTTTTGTTTCAGGATTAAAAGACTGTGTTCTCCTGTAATGAGTATTTAACAGACAAAACTTGTGCTCGTGGATAAATGCCAGAAAGTCTTCTCAAGCAACACTAACAAATTATGCCATTTGGCAATATTAGTGTATGGGCAGTAACCTTTTCTCAAGAATTTTTAGCAGATAGATTTAGTGTCAAAAAACCCCATAATAGCCTGTAATATCTTCTCTAGTCTATCAGGTTTGTTACGAACTTTTTAATGTATGCCTTCTCCTCATTGAATTGAAAGACCTTATTGATCTCTTTGCAGCTGAACTGATTATTGGGATAAGAGAGAGACTTCCTGAAAGAAGCCAAGAGAAATTATTCATTTAACATATTCTCATTTTAGTAAACTTCCATTTAACCTCCAGGGTTAATGAAAAAAAAATTGCTGGTTGGCTGGCATAAATTTATTAAATCAGACAGAAAGTGAGTTCAGGCTAGTACATTTAATGTCAACGTTTATAATAATCTTAGAGGAAAAAATCCACACAGATTTATTAGTATTGCAGAATTGCTTTTGTTTAAAACAACAGCCATAACAGCAAAACAACCAGCGAGGAAAATAACCCCCAGAATGGAAACACATTCTGTATCTTTGGATAGTTCAGAAATACTCAAATAAGGTATTGGGGACTTTGTAGGTCTGTGGTTTTTGGTTGAAATCAAGAGGCATTAGCTAGCTGGTCTGCAGCTTCTTTGGGTTGGGATTAGGGGATCTGGTGTGGTGTCCAGAGGGGCCGTGGTTCTTCCCCGTGTCTACAGCGTCAGTGTTGCACATCAGAGAGGGCGTCTTTGTTACTGTCTGAACAGAGAGCAAGGATTAAATAGGCCTAGCAGCTGAGGGGATTTGCAAAGGCATGAGTGGTATTTAGACATGTATCTTCTGCTGGTTCCTGTTGGTTTTACAGACTTGCTTTCAGATTCCTGGTTTGGTGTGGGGCACTTGCCCCACTGTTCTGACCCTGTTATAGACAAGCTACTTTCAGAGATACGAATGTCAAAAGCCAAGTCACATTGATGAAATGGAGAAGCCTTCATTCTTGATAGGAAGGAATTAATAGAGAACAGTCCTGGAAATGGTTCTGTCTTGTCATTCCTGTGGTGACGAGCTTGGTGGTGAGACTGGGTGACGTAACAAAGGCGCAGTCTGACATTTTGAAGCTGGGCTCCTCTGATCCTGACTTGATTTTGCAGCTGAAGCAGAGGGGAGTGGGGCTGGAATATCCTATGAAGCAGCAGTTCAGGAGAGGAGAAGCCTTCATTGAAAAGACTTTATGAAGAAACAAACGAGTACTAAAATATCAAAGTGCAGCTTCATGACAGGTTAGTTACTGTTCTGTGCAGAACAAGTTAAACTGTGTTTCAGAGAATACAAAGAGGAGTAAAAGGTCCAGTACTGGATTTAGATAGAAACTGCTGACATTGTTAGTTGGGTGGTATTTGTGCAAGATTTTATTAGAAGCCAACATCATAAAGCTGTCCATTCTGTCAGCCAGTTTCAGGGCAAACTTTTTCTCCTCCCTCCTGCCATCAAATAGAGATGACAGGTTTCTAAATGGTTTTCATCTGAAATGTGACAAAAAGTATATTTGTGTCTTATGTGATATTTTATCCCTCCTGGCCTGGAATATCTTCTGTAGTTAGAGCCCTTTGAGACATATTCTCTCCCTCAGAGTATTCTCAGAGAAATTCTACCTGGAGTTTTGTTCCAGTGGAAGAGCAAATCTAGTCTTTTACCAAGTTCTGCAGTTTAACTGAAGCAGCAGGAACTAGCAAGGAATGCTTGTAATATGGAACATATAATGTATAGTAAAATGTCATTTTCAAGTGCTTCTGAACTATCTGTCCTAGTAATGAAGCAGCTCTGAAACATCACATGACTTACTCTCAGTGTGTTGCACTCAGTATAACCTCGCCTTTGATCATGATGTCACTTCAGATGAAAGACTCGCATGGAGAGTGGTGCGTTGTGCGTTAGGATCGGCAGATATCCTCTGGGATCTGAACAGTGAAGGACTATTTGAGATGTGCACTCTATGCTTGTCAAAGAGAAGTAAGTGCTGCAATAAAAAGAGTAGTCGAATATCCAAACTCCCCTCAGCCTGGGTAGAAGAAAGACTTCATCTTTATGCAAGAAGACCTGCTTAATCTGAAAGTTCTCCTAGAAAGGGTTTTAAGGGTGAGTAATCATTTTTACTGTAATTCAGTCCAGGGTCCTAAATCAGATCAGTGATTTCCTGAAGGTTTGAGTAGCTCCAGGTGGCTCTCCTTGAGCAGGGGGCTTGAACCAGGTGATCTCCAGAGGTGCCTTCCAACCTCATTCATTCTGTGATTTTGATATCTTGATATGCCTGACTTGAGTGTTACCAGTAGAATTGAAACAAACACCACAAACACCTTTTTCTGCTTCTGTTAGCACCAGCAGCCCCCTACAACAGTCTCAGTGAGCTCTATGGTACCTTTACATGGCTCTTCTCTCATTCACGGGAGCTCGGTGTTTGGCACCTCATGTCCCAGTTGAGTCTAATATATGATGGGCTTTTCTAGTTGAATTTAAAAGCAGATTCACGGCCATGTACACTGTGGTCCAGGGATGAGGACTCTACACACAAAATGTCAGCCAGTCTAAGCAAGGCTGTTCAGCTTCCATCGCAGTACCTGCTGGAAAACTCTCCAACAGCCAGAAACAGCAGGCCATGCCTGCAGAGGCATTTTTCTTACCCTGGAGCCTTGATTTCCTTATCAAACACACGTGGCCAGACGTGATGTTGGGGCTGCATCCTGTTACAGCCAATGCTTTCCTGCAGAGGTGCTTCCCATTTTGCTTTGGCCTTGCTCACACCTCCTTAGCATTTGCTTTCTGGGAACGTCTGAGTGATTGAGGGTGAAGCCTGGCCCCATGCAGCTCTGCCACCTCCCTCGATGGAGTCGGTATTTCACCCGCGCTAACGGTGACAGAGACTGAATGTCAGAGCTGCGTGCACAAGCTTTCACAGAAATCAATTCTCACATGCAGCATTAATACTGGAAGTGCTGCTCTCTCACCTAATCATTGGCCAGGCACAATAACCTGTGACTAATGGCTATTCATGGTTATACGGCACGGCCTGATTATAAATATTTGCCATTAGTCCGTAACAAAAAAAAAAACTCAAGCTGTTAATTGCCCAACATGTATTCCCGAGGAAATGGGAGTAATCAGCTGGATAGTCATTGTGCAGAAAAGGAAGGTGCAGCTAGCTTGTGCATTGCTTTTGTGATTCATCTGCTCTGATCTGCTTTTGATTATTTTTTCCTCATATGAGGCCAGCATTGTAAATCAAAGCTTTGAGAAATAACCCTGTGCTTGAAGTGACCCAAATTAAAAGCCAATTGCCACCTTTCTTCTCTTACCAGGCAGCCGTCCATTCCTGTGCAGGAGCAGACATATGTTAAAGGCTGTCACGCTGCTGCAGAAGCAAACCAGTGAGCTCATGGGCTGCCTCTGCCAATGGTTAAGGTCAGCTACTGGAAAAATTTACAAGATACTATTACAGCCAGGTATGATCCTGCAGTTGGGCCTTCATCGAGAACTGTTACTCTTTGCTAATTTCTCTGTAAGTCAGTGAGACTCTGACCTGGAAAAATGGCTTCTGATTCTCAAAACAAGGACAACAAGGTGTGTGCAGGTTGGTTTGGGGGTTAGGAGTTTTTTTTGGCCATTCAATTTTTCTGTCATAAACTGCTTTTTTTTGTTGACAAATGGGGATCATTCCTGAAAATGGTCAGGACAGCTTGTCCATGGGGTAGATTTTCTTCTCCCTCCCCCCTCCCCTTTAAAGCATTACAGGAGCTTGAGCAACACTCTTCCTGGCTGACATGAAGGGGAGAGGCATCAGTTTGACAGAGAGGACTCAGTGTCACCATTGCAGCCCAAGCAATTCTCAACCCTTACCTGAACATTGTGACCCTCTGGTATCTCTGCTCTGGTCAGCAGCCTTTGCTGTTGGACACAGACTTAGATCTAGTTACAATTTTAAAGACCAGAGCTCAGAGAAGTTATTAGGGACTGTAGGAAAAAAGCAAGTGAGCAGACCATAAATCAGGCCATCGGATGAATTCAGAACGCACTAATAAAATCAGAGCTTCCAATAAATTTCATTTCATTTCAGAGCTGAAGCGGTTTCTCAGTCGAGTTCAGCACAGATTATAATTTCAGATGTGTGTCAGGCCAATGCAATATGCCTACAAAAATGTTTGCAAATGTTTGCAGCAATGCCTGGTCCAGAGTCAGGCCCTCCCACCAGCTGAACTTTAGTAAGATTGAATAAAATGGTGAGAATCTCTACTTCTCTGAGCAGAGCTGAATCTAATTAAATATTTAATGTGGAGTTTTTTTCCTCCCAAATCCTTTGGTTTTTTGCTCTTTCATACTGTGATGTGATGACATTTGAACAACAAATGCAGTCTTGGTACGTTGGTCTCCTGGTACTGCTTTTTATATGAAAAGCTTGCACATCCCAGCTGAAGTCCAGATGCTGCATTTATGAGGTATTTTGTCGTGATCAATTTTTAAAAAATATTTTTCCATGCCATGAAGTTAATAGGCACCTGGGGAAATACCAACCAACTCCTCCCTACTCCTGCAAATACTAACCTTTCCCAGATGGCAATGTATTTCTCCTTCCCTTTATTTACCTGCAAGATGTCCTTGCTGGTGCTCAGAATCAGAGAGAGAGAAGGAAACAGATCCACTGTATTCTGAGGAGCCATTTACTGCATAAGCCCTGCATAATCTTCCCAGGGTCACAGAGTGAGTCATTAGCAAGACAGCACTAAGACAGAGGCATCCAGATTTTTCTAACTACTCTGATTACTTTAAGACCCCAATTTAAAAGGCCATAGGTTTGTGCTGGCAGCACAGTCACAGAGGTAACTACTCATGGCTTTACAAATTGGTTTCCTTGCAATCATCTCACTAGTACAGGCCTGCCACCCTTTTGTGTTTTGTCTCTGTTCTGTTCAGAATTATTCTTTTCTACAAAAACCAAAGCAAGCCAGAGATGAGCAGGAGCCTCTCCTCTGCTGTCCCATACCCACAGCAGCCCTGGCCAGCTCGGTGCTCTGGACCAGTGCCCTCCTCTTGCCAGGATGATCCTGCCCACCTGCATCAAGCACCCTTCATGTGCTTATCAACTGTGGCCATGGACTGTTCTTCAAGAGAGACTTTAGGATGCTTAAAACCAACCACTGATCCAAGAGAACATTGGAGAAGTAAAACTGAACCTGCATGTGTTTCTTTCCTTGCTAAGCTTTCCTTATTGCTGTGGTTCCCTTTCAGAATGGGGCATCTCTAAGTGGCTGCTTTGATGTCATCATTGAGCACAAAGAAGCTGCTGGTATGTCTGCTTAGCCACTGGCTGCCATGAGGTTTTCTTGTATTTATTTTTCTAAAAAATGTTAAATATTTTTTTTCATAGACTTCTGTGGTGTTTGCACCCACCACTGAGCTCAGCAGATGTCTGGAGAGATGATGGTCTGGCCACAACATCCAGCCACCACATCACTTTGTTTAAGGGAAGGCTGGTAAAATACAGACCAAAACATGTAATTCTGGAAAATGGTCACTTGATGCATTTTAGATAAAACAGAAACATTTTCTGAACAAAAAATATCCCAGGATTTGTGTTGCAGACACACATTTGTATGTCACTAAAATATAGGTATTCGTAATTTTCTCTTGACCTTTAATGCCTGACTGAAAATTACTCAGGTAGGTGTATGCTTCAAATGGCCGAGCCCTTCCATGGCAGGAACACCTTTAGCCACACTGGGTGACACTTTGGTGGAAAAGGCACAGTTAAGTAGAAAAGCAGCACAGGCTTGCAGCATGTGACAGCTGTGTGTCTTTGATTCTTCATGTCATGTATAAAGACATCCAATGAAAGAAAATAGGACACACCAATAAAAAGAAATATAAATTTTCTTTGGCACTAGAAAAATATTCTATTGAGCCATTATAGGTTTGGGAGGTGTTGGATTTTTTCTTTTTTAGGCACTGTATATTTCTTTTTATTTTCCTTTAGTCAGATACAACTAGGTGCCATTGTACTGTTAAAACATGCACTGCAATTTCAAGTGATTAATACCTTGGCAGCATATCTAAAATAAACTTTTAATTAGAAGAATACATTATAGTTGTTTTTTGATACTAAATTACCTTATTTTAAAATGTTTGTGATGTTGACACATACCAAATATACAGCATAAATTTTTCTGTTGGGCTTTCCTGTCTGCCTGAAATGTGAATTTCAATTATTAAGCTTTATTAAGTATTTAGGAATGTCCTGCTATGTGGGTCTGCAATTAATTTCGCCAGCAATTAGCTCTATCTTTTGCAGTCTACATTTTAGAAGGAACATACTACCTTCTTACAAGACTCTGCTGTCTTTGCACAAAATCGGTATTTTTTAACCTTAGTAAGAAAGGTCTGCAGGAAGCAGAGCCCAGCTGGGACGTGGGTCAGGCTCCAAGACAGGCTTCATACGGGCACACAGGACGTATTTCCAAATGCAGGGCACCAGGTTGGTTGCCATGTGGGCAGCCCTGGCTCTGTCCTGCACTGCCACTGCACACTGTGCTTACTCTGGCGTTTGTATTTCCCTCAGGAGGCTGAGCATCACTCCAGGCCCTCAGGGCTCCCCAGGAGAAGGAGGGACTCCGGTGTGTGTCCCCCTCCAGCCCCGCAGGTCCCGGCAGGCTGAGTGACTGGACGGTTCCTCACAGAGATCCTGAAGGCAAGCAGAGCTTTTCCTTTATTATCATCCCACAACATCCCTAAAGCCAGATGCACTAATAATGAAATCACACTCTGGGTACATTGGAATATTTTATTTTGACTTTACATGCGGTGTTAAAAACCCAAAGAACGTATTATTTACACATCCACAATACAAGTTTACAAGATATCTATACATGTTAAAGTACTCTATAGTATAGAGCAGCTTCACTTAAGGGTTACTTTTTTTATGCCGTACCATTAAAAAAGATACAATCTGCGTTTACCTTTGCACAAATGGATAAAGCATCTTTTATTATTAAATTAACAGAATAAGGACTAGGTTGAATGTTAGAAATTTCAACATAAATACTGAGAGAACTCACATTACCATCTACAAGGCAGCACAATGTTACAGAAGGTTATCAGGGTTCACATACATTTATCTTTCGGGTCACACAAGTCTGTATTAATATTTGTAAAGTGAATTCAGATCAGTTTGTGTCTTTTGACAACGGAGTACATTTTAATAGTTATTAATCTGTAGTGTTTTAGTTGCAAGACAGAAGTGTTTAGGAAGAAAGATCATTGATTTTTGGATCCAGAGGTCTCAGGAAATAAATGTCCCTTACAGCCTTACAAGAAGAAATGACTACTTCTATCCTTTATTCTTTGTTCTGTAACAGAGACCCAGTTTTTAGTGACTAACCTTTTCTCCCCTTTGAACACATAATATAAATCTCCACCGTCTCTGAAACCCGTTGCAGTTATTTGTCCCACTAATTCATGAATATTCCTCTGCCATGGTTATTTCTATAGTTATGTTCAATAAACAATGTGGTAGTGTGTAGTTTGCAAGCTAAAATAGCCATCTGTGTTGAACATCAGCTGCAAGTGGATACTGTAAACCCTACTAAATAGCTTACACAACTTTAGCAGGTGTTCCATTACCCTAGAAACCTCATTTGATTTCACATTATAACTGTTTGATCCTTCAGAGAGCTGGAGTGGAATGTTTATCATGGTAAGGTGATTTAATGCTGCTGTCTTCTTGGATTGTAGGCTGCCTTTAGTTACCATTAATTATACTTGCACTTTATCCTTTTTTTTTGGGTGCTGTTGAGAGGTTTTACAACTGGCACTCGGGAGATATGTGCTATAGTGAGAACACTTGACAGATTTATTTTTTTTTTTAGTACTTTTATCATTTGCATGAATAAGGCACAAAATGCACAGATTCAGGTAAACTCACACATAATATTTACAGAATATTGTCATTACCTGCATGACTTTGGAAAAAAACAAACCTTACTTTACACAACAAAAACAAATTGATTGCACTACTGTTGCATTTTCACAGACTGCTTCTGCCAGGCCAATTAATGTTTCTTCTTTTTTATTGACAAGAGTCTATCACTGTGTAGGGCATTATTAAATGCAACAAAAACGTAACCTTCTCCAGTTACACAGGCTTTTGACAAGTGAATTGATTATTAGCTGCCCTCAATGAGAAGTACAGGGGCTCAAGTTCACAGTGGCCAGGTATTGGATGGAGGCACTGTGGAAACACAGTAAAACTCCCCCGTTCCAGCCCAAAACACTAGATTTGAAATGCACAGCTCTGAGTCAATAGCAGCATAACAGAGTTATGAAGAATTAAACACGTGCACTCTTTCCCCGGGTGACTGTTCATGGAGGCGTTACCCCTCGGGAGGCTGTCAGAGATGAGCAGTTCATCCTTAGCTGGCTCCAAACTGAACCCAATGGGCTGCAGAAGGCAGAGTCATCTGTTTGTTCAGTCATGCTCAATGTAAACAATTCCATAGCATAAAAGATGCAATGGGAATCTAAGTACATCCTAGTGTGTACAGTACACACGCACATCCACACACACGCACAGCTTATTTGTGGCAAAAACAAAATGCCACACACATGGAGAGAAAAAAAATAATAATGCTACAGTTGGGCCAGAGACTGAATTCCAGCAAATTGATTATTAACCCAGCTATTCATTGAGACATTACCATTTTCTGACATTTGTGCAAGAGGCAAGGTGAATGCATACATAGTAAAATGTTCACATTTAATGGGAATGACCACGCTTAATGGCAGTCTAAAATGGAACCCATTTTTCAAGTATTTGCTTACTGATTTTTTTTCCCAATAACTGTTTTTTAGCTATTTAGAACAGTAACGTAGCCCCCACCCCATTGTGCTACATGTCTCCTTAGCTCCAAACAAAAGAAATGTAATGACCAGCACTTTCCTTTGTTTTTTTTTGTGTTTGCTCGTAGCAAGTACATGAAGTCTTGCTACAGCTACATGTGGCAAGACACAGATGTTGCTGAAGTCAAGACAGTTTCTTTGGCCACTTTGTTCTCCTTAATAACAAGCAAGTCTCTGTCTTATGTGTCTACCACAACATCATCTCACAACCTGTACAGGTCAATGCCACACTCATTTTAGCACAGACAAGTCCTAGTAACTGTATTTGTTCAGTGGTCTGACTGAAGTTGTCTGAGGAACGAATGAGGGTTTTGGTGGCACATCGGGTTTTAAGGAGGGTGTCCTCTTTACTCCTGTACGAGGAAGGGTGCCATTGCTCGTGTAGCTGCTTTGCCTGGACAAGGAAGGCTGGAGGTGAACGCTGACAGGCGTCCCTTGCATGTAGTCCATCTTTGTGCCTGCCGTGGGGGTCATGTACCCCCCCCGATTAATACTTGGCTGTCTGGATAACAAAACACCATTTGGTGAGTTTAAGTTTTTAGGAAGGGCAGATATTGAGTGCCTTTGTGAAGAATTTTTGTGATAACCTCTCTGCCTTTCCAAAGAGGTCATCGGTACTGCTGGAGTGGTGGGAACATCCACTCGTTTTGTGGGACTGTTTCTTGGAAGAGTCGATGGAGGAGAGTATAAAGACGCCTCCCTGTTGGGAACCTTAGGTGGGATCTCAGTCATATTGCCCATTGGATCCAGCATTAAAGTTTGGTGGGCCACTTGAATATCTCCCATAATTGCTTTGGGATTGTTAGTAGTTTCATTTAAGTGTTTCAGAAAATCATTCAGGGTGTTCCTGGAATCAACAGATCTCCTGTGGTCTCTTTTGCTGGATGATTTTGTAAGTGGATGATCAATATGTTGCATCTTTTTTTCTGCCTTGTGCGCATTAGAATTTGAGAAAGATGTATTGTAATCATGGGTAGCATTGGGAAGAACAATAGCACTAGGAATATGTCCGTGACTCAGGGGAGAGTGAGGTGGAGGACTGGAAGGAAAAAACTGAGGGCTTTTTAGTGGGGTTTCCTTTCGTGAAGCATTGAGGTTACTGTGCCCTTTGTCCGACTGACTTTTCATAGCCTGCAGAGTCTTTTGTTGAAGAACCGGTGTAGATTCAGGAGTTGGAAGTGCAGCTAATTCCGGAGGCTGTCCCCTGTGGTCCATCATCATGGACTTCGTGTCACCGTTTGGAGGCAACTCCTTTCTGCTAGTCAGCAGGTTTGTGTACAGTTTGGGTGAATCAATGTTCTGCTGATATTCCTTGACGGGACTGTCAAACAGCCCATTCAGTTTAGCAAAGCTCCCACTGGAGTCAGTGCAGGACTGAGCCGATTCGGCATCTTTGTGTATTTTCCTGGACTTCCGAACAAATATATCCCGGTAACAGTAAACGGCCACTCCCGCAATAAAGGCTCCCAGGACAAAAGCAGCAAAGACACAAGTGATTAGGACATTCATATGTACCATTTGGTTGGACTCTCCTGATTGTACTTCCCACCTTACACCTGCAAAAGACAGGCAGTATATCATAAATCTACAGGTATTTCATACTGGCACATTTCAGAAGAAGACAGCCTCCCTCTGGGAAGTGTCTGCTAAGTGTTTGTAAGTGCTCTGGGTGGAGTGAGGGTGTAACTCAGAAGGATCTTGCAATCCATACCACTGGTGGATGCAAATAATTTTATAAATAGAAATGACTGTGTGAGCATTGACCAGTCTAAATGAAGACTGTCTATTTGCTTTGATAAGGAATTCTTCTCTCTCCTCATATTAGGTTTTGTTTAGCCTGTCCCCAAATTTCCTTTAAGGCTCACAAATAGGGGCCTTATGTTATTAACATTAATGGTTTCTGCTGGAAAATTGAGGTTAGAAGGTCCTACTGGGCCAGACAGCAATTAATAACTCATGGATGGATTTCTCTCTCACTTTTCTACCCAACTCATAAATCAGTATCAAAGGAGAGACAGGATTATGCAAATATTGTGTAAAAATGTATGAAGTACATACTGCATTGCTATGACCACGCTAATGTAATACTGGGCAAAACTTATAATAAACTACTCCACCCCCAAGTTGGTGGCCCTGGAGTGCACACCTGGCACTATAGTCGTGTACAGCTTTGGAAGTTGTCATTTGATTATGCAAGAGCACTGATTTAATTTTTTTTTTTTTTTTAGCCAATAATGAACATAAATACTGGCATAATATTAAAAAAATAACTTGCAAGGTTAAGTTATTAGAGAATGTTAAAATTTAGAAACTTTTAGCTTAGACTAAGAAGTTGACTATTTGATTAATTTTTTATTTGTGTATTAACAAGCTCCCTTTGGGTTGTTTTTTTTTAGACTTTTAAAGCAACCACAGACATCTTGTAGCTAAGACAATGTTAGTTTTTAATGAAAGTAATTCTGTTACTATCCCAAGAGATGTTAAAATGAAAGAGCAAGAGGGAAGGAACAGATCCACTTTTTGTTAGAGGCAAGGCCTTTGAACATTGTTAATGTTCAGGGTTACAGGTTTTAATGGCACTGTGCAGAAGAAGAAGGAAAACATGAGCAAAGTTCACTAATAGCTATGACACAAAATGTGATTCAGAACCAAGAGCAAATGATAATAAAAACTTAAAGCAAAACGGAAAATAGCTGCAACAAATTAAAATGAGAAATGCACTGCCATAATGGCTGATAGGAAACCTGATATGTTTAGGTGAATGGTAATAAAACACAAATGGTTTTTGGCTGGTGAGATTTTTCAGTAAATACAGAATTGTGCAAACATGTCTGTCACTTCACTGTGCTGTGCAATGATGGAGACTTGTGTTAAGTTTTGGTTATGGGATTGGAAGCGTCTCGATTCTGTGGTTGACTGCAACAGTCCTACTGAATTAAAGTCTCTGTTGCCATAACAGCCTAACAGCCTAATCACAGGTTCACTTAGCTAAGTGAACAGAAAGATGAACTACAGGCAGAATAGGTTTCTTTTTGTGTTCAGCTTAAAACCTCTGCATGTCTCAGTATGTACTGAGATCACCTGTAAACTGATGCTCCTATCCAGAGAATAAAAATCCAGCATTCTTACTCTGACCCATGTTCTTCAGAAACATGCTCCAGGCAAGCAGAGTTTGGGATATGCCCCACTGAACACATGGATCTGTCATGGAGCCCTGCTTTGTTTTGTTTCCCACCACCCCCAATCCAAAGGAAAAAAAACCAAACAAACATAGGTAACCATTCATGAGGACTAATAGTCTTAACCAAACTAGACGGGTTTGAATACAACCAACCGAGGTACAGATAAGTTTTGAAGATAATTTTTTGTCATGCATCCAGAACTCCCACTGATTTAAATGGGAGTTTTGAAACACCCCAGGAATCAAGAGCTGAGCTTATTAGCTGTGTTTCCCATTATAAGTTCTAAGCAGCACTTTGTCTACAGGATATGTATGAAAAACATGATTGCACTGTCTGCATATTCACAGGAAATGGGTGTAAAACACAGCCCAACAATCATGATTGTTACATTTAAGCCCTAGACAATGCTGAGACTATCAGGTTTCCATTCAGCTGCAATGTATTCCCTGGTAAGGCCTTACCCTTTGGGACACCTGATAATGGATCAGAATAATCAGAAGTGTTTGGGTCATCTTGAACTACAAATTTCCGAGAGCCAGTCACTTTAGGTTTCCAGGAACCAATCACTTTAGGTGATATTACTGGGATACTTGCCATTGTGGTAATGGAAGCTGAGGAGAACTCCATGTCTGTGGTGGCAAACAGATTTTTATTAATGTGTTTCATGGCACATCTAAGCTATAGCTGGAGACAATATTTAATGGGAGTTACATGTCAGAGCAAAATGTGACCATCCCCTACATTCTGCAGAAGTACAAATGGCTGATTAAAATCAATTACTTCAAAACTTTAAGTATAAAAAAAAGACATTTAAACATCAACAGCTGCTAGCCAAAAAGCCAGAGAAGTCAAACATGAAAGCAGTGCAAAAGTTAAAGTAAGCAACTGTGGGGGTGAAAATCACAACTTAGTCTACTTAATTGCTGTATTCTTCACTGGAGACAACATACTTGGCTGCCTTTTAAACATCTTAAAAAAAAAAAAGAAGTTGCTTGGAAGGATATACACTCATGACAGGTTATGCCTGAGAAACCAGATCAGCTCCATTAGTGCTATTATGGTGCACCAGGAAATGCTGAATGAGCCATTTTTGCAGGTGGGGATAAAAGGAATGTTTTTAACCTCTATTTTGTAATGGTTCTTAAGGAGCAATACTGCATAGATTCTGGCTCCTCTCTAGCATGTTTGCTGAACAGAACCACCAGCCTACATGAATACACAAAGGAGGAGGAAACACATCAAATTGGGTTTACACTTCATGGTCTAGTTTGCACGCTCAAGTATTTTGTGTTCACTGTCATAGAAGGTTTAGGCATGAAGGTCTATGGCTCAAGATCAGATGTGAGAAATGTACTTGAAAATAAGGCTCAGTTGTATCTGTGCCCTAAAATATCACTTTGAAAATTCGGTCGCTAAGCACTCAAGAAGCCAGGCAGCATTTCCATGTAACACGGGTTTGTTTTGCTTTCCTAAGGGAGTCTCTAACTTGCATTAGGGGTAAACAGGAAAATATATGGAAAACTGGAAGATATATGTTTCAACCTTCTTGTCAAGTTACAGAAGTAAAAATGTCAGAAACCAAAACACAAAATAATGTTCCTATTTCACTCTTACAAATTTAACATACAAATAGATTATTTTTGTATTTGTCAGTCAGAAATGTGCCCTTGGTTTCAAAGTAAAGACCCAAGTTCCAGAAGCAAAGACTGGAAAGTAAGGGCTGAGTTTTGCTCCTGTTGAAGTCAACACAGGTTCTGCTCTTGATTTCAACAGAGGAGCATTGAGTGTCCATGAACACCAGAGGCTGACGGTGAAAACACTATTAGAAAAGTCACTGGAGGAGAAAAGGATGTGAAAGTCCACCTGACAACAATGCACAATGATTTTTTCTAAAGCCACTTTTGTCTACACAAGTTCTCATTCAGCTACACAGTTTGTGATGTTAAATTTTTTTCCATTAGCACAAACTACTTAAAGCATTTCAAAAATATAGAAATACACATTTTAGAAAATGTGTATTTTCACAAAGAGCTTGCTGGGAAAGAAGGAAAAGAGAAAAGGAGAGGTAAGGAGGAAGATGATGAAGTTCTGCCATTCATCTACTAGAGATGACCAATAGGGGCATTCACAAAAGCATGGCTGGGGATAAAGAGTAAAGCTTAGTGGACTTCGTGCAGTGAAGATGTCATCTATGTTAATCAGGCTCTTTAATAAAGGATGTCTCAATAAATAATGAGCTGTTAACATGCGGCTACACAGGGTGAAGTGCTGAGTGAGAAGAGTCTGACTATCTTTACCATCAGTGGGAACATGAGTAAAAGCACAAAAATGGAGGATTGCCAACTGTGCAAAAGGAAGGAAAAAAGGGCTGAAAATGCTGAACTGAAGGAAAGTAAAGGTCATTAATTCAAAAAAATTAAAAAAAACTAACCAGATGTTGGGTCGCCAAATATTTTGTAATCTGGTGTAGCTGTAGTAGGCAAAATTTCTAAAAGAATTAAAGGAACAAGTAATCAGTAAAAAGTAACAAAAAGAAAGCAAAAGATCTCAGACCTGAGTAATGGAAAAGAAAAACTAAAATATTACTTGTTACAAAAAATAAATTCTTCAATACTTTGCTGTAGACCCCAAATAGTTGTAAACTGGTGAAGGAAAGACAAAAACTCTGCCACCCAGGACCAGAAAGCTCAGCTTTGTGAACATTCACAGAAACAGCAGGTGACGTGTTCATCATGTTACTGAAAAGCTCATCAGAAATTTAACATCCACAGTGAGGTGTGGCCGCAGACTACGGTGAGACACCAGAGAGGAGCAGCAATGACTGTGCCTTACCATGGCAGTCCCCAAGCTGCGCCGTGTTGCCGTACTCGACATCTTGTACGTATCCTCCAGTGCTGTGGTTGTATGAAACAAACAAAGAGAACCTGCAATTAACAGTATCGGTAAGGATATAAAGGGAGAGTTTTCATTTCTTTTTCTGGAAGCGGGAAATATATACAACAGCCAGTGTATGGCCCAAAGAATGGTACAAAATGCACAAGTTAGTTATAGCCAGGCTTTAAAACTCTCTGTGTGTGCTTGTGCCAGGAAATAGAAAAAAAAAGTCTCTTTTTTCAACAACTGCATCATGTCTTCTCCATTGGGCATGCTCTTGGGTTTAGATACAACCGTCCAATTATACTAGTTAAACTTTGCACTGGCCTGCTACAAAGGCCTCTTTTTAAGATACAGCTGCTAATGCACCATATATTACAGACTTGATTTGTGCAAAATGCCTTTGGTATGCATATATATCACCCCAGCTCCAGCACAGAGGCACAACCTTACTCTTCCCACTGTGAATCCTGTGCTTTCATATTTGCAATTGACTGTGCCCTGGCCTTGAGCATGACTGGGAGAGGATCCTCTGCACTCTGCTCTCAGGTTTGCAGGCTGCCTTCCTGCTTCCAACTGCTCTTCCTACAGCTCTGCTTGTCCTCCTGCACATGTAAAACTCCCACTGAAAGCAAGTGTTCACCCAAAGGTTGCAGAAATCAGGCCAGACTTTAGCATTCTGTTCTCTTACATACACAGTGCACTGAAAAAACCTCTTTTAAAAAAATGGAGATTTATTAACTGTGTGCAAAGGAAGCAGCACAGGATATGAGCTCATGGGGTCTGTGAAGCACATGCAGAGATGCTGGGCTAGTTTGAAAAGGAGTACTTACAACATGCCTGGTGTCACTCTTCCACACGTCTCATGATCTAACCAGCCACAGTATGGATCCCGGGAAGCAATACATGCCCTTGCAAGAGAAAAACCCCAAAAAATCATGCATTTTTTACTTCCTTCCCAAGAGATCTTGGTGCCCTTCCTTTGAGAGGGAATTCAGGAACAGAGCCATACTTTTTGCAAGACCCATGACGCTCACACCGACTCAGAGGAATTCTAATGACGCAGCTGGAGAAGGCCACGAACAGGGCATGGTGGTCTCTGTCCAGCTGAAGGGAAATGACTCTTCTGTCCTCCTCGCTCTCTCCATTACACCTGTTCAGCAAAAATAATGAGAGGCCATTGCTTTAGTGACTGCAGTACCTTGTGCAGTAAATATTTTATTTATTTATGGTTTGTGTGGATACTGAAAAGAGACTTTTAACATATACAAATGTAACCTACTAGTCTGTGCTGAGTGATCTCTAAACAAACCTATGGGTTATCAAATGCCAGCTTCTGGCTGCTATTTACAGCTAGGTGACAAGTGTGCTGAATTACGTAGGAAAAAAATCCAAATCCATTTTCTTTGTTCTCTCAGTCAGCATAAATATCTTGACAGAACAGAAGAAGAGTCCTGAATTGAATGCTGGTAGAGCCTAATTGGAACCCTTCCATTCCCAAATTCTTTGTGCCAGAATAAACAAGTTTAAAATGATCAGATGTAGTTTATACATTATTGGTCACTCTTGAGCAACCCTGAAGATAAGCTCAGATTATTTCTTTTTAACAGTAGATACTTCTGACGTTTCAGGAGTACTTGCAGGAGAATTAGACTGTGTCACTGACGTTACTGGAGTGAAATTAGGTTGTTCATTCAGCCCATGCAAAATGGCAAGTGACCAAATACTTTCAGGTATGAGGAGCACGACAAAATGACAAACAAGTGGTGATGTTGGTGATAATGAGCTGGCTTTTGCTTACCATAATCTTTTTTAGCTAGGTACCAAGTACTAGATGAAAAGCTTAGATGTTCTGCTAATACTTACTTTGCATGATTATATGCTTCAATTTCTTCCAGTAATACGCTGTCATTCAAAGAAAAGGGCCTGGTCTTTGCCAAGATTTTAAGTACTACTCCTGCTTCGGAGCCAACAAATATGACTGTGTAGTTCTGGTAGGGGCCAGCAGCGTGGTCAACAGCTATTGCTGTCAATCTGTATCTAGCAAGACCAAAAAGCTTATCAGTAACAGCAAATTTTCTTATTTTACTTTTCACGTGTTATTGTTGAACAGTGTCATACCTGACACGTGTTTTGGTAAACCAGGGCTCCTCAGTGACTGAGGGAACAGCTGAATCCATCAAAGGATGAGATTTGATGAAGGAGAGTGTTTCGTCTGGGAAATCAATGGAGGTTTTGTAAGCCTCTGCTAGGCCATGTTTTGCACAGCAGCCAGGTCTGAAATGAGAACAACGTTGATTTCCTCTTGGTATTTTGGTTAATGAGAGAAGGCAGACGGCTAATGAGCATCCTTATGGCTGAAGAGTCAAGTTCTGCTTTGGGTTTTACCCAACAAGGCACTCAAGAGTGCAGCTCATTTAAAGTAGCTCTTTACAAGGACAATGTTATGACAACATGAGTAAGAACCTTTTACCTTGGCTTTGGTACTTTGTCTTCAGGTACAGCTGTCCAAACAGAGTCAGGAGTCTTTTGTTCTTTAAATCTCCCTTTGAAGACTTTCTCAATGTCATCCATGCTGAAAGCACACACTGCTGAACCAGGGATACTGTAGAATTAGAAAAACAGTTGCAAAAACTCAGACTACAACGGCAGCAATCTCAGTGTAAGAGAGAACCAGAGCACTAGCTTTGATGTAAGGTTGCTCATCTCTCACCTGTTGAGCTGTGTGGTGAATACACCGACAACTGTGGGCACTCCATTGATTTCTATTATGTCTGTGATAGACTGCAGAACATCAAAGTAGAAGAATGAATCCCCAGGAACGGAGCAGTTGAGCCGAGCCTTCAGAAAGGATGTCCAATGTTTCTCGAGGACTCTCTGGGACCCCCCCATGTCATTTTTGCATATGCGTGCCACACGGGAATACACAGCCTGCGGAGGGTGAGAAAGAAAGGACAAGGGAGAAAGGCTTGAGAGATGCAAAGAAAACAGTGCTTGTTTCTGAGCTGTTAATAAAAAGCAAAGATAATTTTGTTAACAGGAAGCTGCCATTTATCTGCACAGAAAAGATGAAAGCAAATGGTGTTCATCTCATGGTGCACAGGCATCTTAATGTATCAAAAGCAAATGCATCTTCACAGCTTGTCCACACCCTTTTTCCCCTTTAAAATCATATTGTTACTGAGATTTAAAGACTTTAATTAACCATGTGTAAAGGATTTAATAATTTATTGTAGAATATCCTTCCACGGTGAGGCATGAGTATTATACTCTGTACTGGCATGACTGAATTATTCAATATCCAGGGACATTAGAGAAACTTCTTTGAAACTCTCCTTTTGTGTTGTTTTCTTTTGTTTCTTTAATAAGCATGAAAACACCCTCAGATTTTCCATTACTTGCCACAAGTGTTAAGGCAACAGCACACTGAAAGATACCTGTAGTGAGCTTGCTTAACAGCAAGGCTTAGAGACCAGAAACAGCTTTTTGGTTGAAGAATGCACTGCTCTATTTCTCCTTTTTTCCCCTCCCTGTAAATTAAAATGACAGGAATACTGTGCAAGCTTTGTATTAGCCCCTATTTCATACTGTAAGCTGTGCTTGTTCCTGATGCTGTTTTAGGATGATCTCTTTCTGCTGCAACTCACAGGTACCCGACAGCTCACTGTGGCGATACCGACCTTGCCTAAAGTGTTGTGCTCTACAGCAATTTCTCTGAAGAAGAAATAAACATAGTTCCCATATTCTATGGCATGGAGGAAGTGTGGTTCTGTAAGAAAAAGCAAGGAGAAGTTACTTCAAAGAGCTACTCCACTGGCATAAAACACTGCCTGCACTGTGGGACCTGGCGGCTCCTGCCCAGGTGCCCAGCAGCCAGCGTGAGCTCCCATCTTCCAGGTACTTGAGGATGCTCAAATAAGTGTGCACCAGAGTTTAAATGAACTTGAAGTGTCTAGTGTTGGCTACTAGACTGTAAAAAGGCCTCACAGAAATTGTATTTCAGCTAAGGTATTTTGTAACAGCAAATTCATTCACTGAACCATTTAATAAAAATTTTGCCTTTTTTTTTTTTAAGCATTAAACAGCTTTTTTATTGTAATGATCCCATACTGAAAGCCTCATACATGCTGACATTGTAGCATATGTGTAAAGCGCACTGGCTGTGAATTAACTGACCTGTGCCACTGAAATTACATTTGCCATGTGTATGGGAAAATACTCCCCAAATTACCTTTGATCCATTTGGAATCATACTTTATTGTTCTTAAGGCAGATCCATCCCCCATGCTGCGATAAATAACAGCATCACTGGCCAGGAAATCTGCTACTGTTGCCGAATACAATTTTCCATCTAAAACGGAAGTTAAAACATGGTATTAAGAGGCCTTTAATAATCTAGAGAGTTCTGACTAGCCTGTATTTTCCCCCATTTCTTTACTGTCACATTTCCCCAAATTGCTGTAACCTATTTATTAGCAGGTCAGCTTCTAATACTTCGGAGGCCCTTTAAAAATTTAAAAGCAGGGGCACCATGACACCTTTAGCTTTCCTGTGCTTGCTTTAAGAGCTCTCTGGCTCCTTTGGTGTCATTAATCATTTAGACTCATTACAGGCAAAGGTTCTTACCAGCAAAGAGGGCGACATTGGTTTGTCTGGCATCAAATGGGCATCTTGCCAAACCACTAATTTCCTCCCCATCATACTCTAAGGTATTCAGCTGGAGAAGAAGAATAAATGGGTGATAGTGTCATTTCTATTTTGTGCACTGGAACAAAAGCACAACATTGTCTTTCCACAAAACTTAATTCAGCACATTGGCTTCTGTCTGTTTTTATTTCACCTTGAAGCACTCTCCAATCACATTGGATCTATTTGCTAAAGCATAATCAGTTCAAGCAAAATCAATAAGAGATTAATGACATCTTCAATATTCTTACCCGATAGTATCTGCACATAGGGTTAAATGCATTTGTTCCACAGACAAACACCATCTCATCATTTCTTGGAACAAAGACTTTAATGAAGTTATGGCATTCATCCTGAAAAGAGAGTATAGGACGCATTAATCAAAGACTTCACATATACAATAAAAATACTATGTATTTCTATAATGTGCTGAACTTACTTTATGTTTGCCTTTCATAGCACAGTTCTCTCTGTCCTGCTGCCTTGATCTCCATGTTAATTTCTGTTAAATCAGATCAGAAAAGAACATTTAAATTCCTTTCCACAGAAAATCCTTTAAAAAAATAAAAACCAAAGAAAACATCTCTCCCTTTCCAGCACCTGTATCTACTCACCTTGCTTGGAGTAACTTCTGATTTTGGAACTTCATTTAAGTTTACAGTGTAAACCTGGTCCCTGTTTGCAGAGTAAAAAGACACCAGTAAATTGATTAATTCTGTGGCCCTGTATTTGATAAGCTAAACCTATTTTTATAGTGTTGTGTTAGACCAGAAACTTTTATGAAATGCTTATGGATTTTCTGTGTTTAATACAAATAGGAGAAGGTTGTTCACGGGGTGGTTTTGGTTTTTACTGGTGTGGTCCCTACACAGCACCTGCAGTGTCCACCTCCCCACCTCTGCCTGCCCATTCTGGTAAAGACTAACCTGGGCTGTAAATGTGCAAGTGTGTTATCCTTGCTTCCTACATCCCTGACGTGTCAGTCCAAGCTTAAAATGACCAGGAGAGGTTTTTATCAGGCAGGGCAGTAATATAAAAGAGGGAAAAGAGCATTTGATCGTTGGTCTTAGCCTAACTACAGTAACTGCAGCCTTCAAATCCAATTTCCATGCACTGGCCATAGATACAGTATATTTCTCTGGGAAGGCCTTCTCCAATTCTAATTTTTATCATATTCTGCACATTTTTCTAAATGAATTTTACACATAAATGCAAAACCAGAAGAGAAAAGAATTTTAATCTAATGAACTGAGTGAAGGAAAAATTACCTGCCAGTGATATAAAGTGTGTCTCGAATTTTCAGCATTAGTTGGAAGTCCAGTCTGTGCTGAGATTCATTGCCTGAAGGGCGTCCTCTAAATACTGGATATTGCCTTGAATCTGCAAGTAAAAATGGGCTACACCATCACTCAGGATTATAGAGCTAAAGAATCAATATATGGCATTGATTAGCTGTATATACTAGGTGTAGAAGGGTTTAAACTAAATTCCTTGAGTAATGTCTTGAATATAAATGAGAAAAAGATGGCTAATGTCAGCAAATGTTCTTTTTCCTGCAGTTATTGCTGTATTTCTGATTGCTTTTTTAAGAAAATGATTAAGTGTTCCATTAAAGATACAAAGACAGTAAACACATTTCAATTTGAAAGGAATCGGATTTTTTTTTTATTTTTTTTTAATTTCCCAAGGAAAAATAAAAATTAAAATATCACCATTAGAACTTTTCCCCTAGTGCTTAGCAGCACTTGCAGATTACTTACAGTGGTAGTCAACAACGTTAATGGGGTCCTCGTCCTCGGGGAAGCTGCCAGCTCGGCACCGGGACAGGCTCAGCAGCGACACGAAGGCACAGAGCAGAGGGAGCCTCATGGCTGGGCAGGGATGAGGCTGCCTTGCTGGGAACACGGCTTAACTACCTGGGGAAGAGAACACAGTAGTGAGACTGGCAGCACAGGGCAGCAAACGGGACTTCCTGCTGCACGAGAAGGGGGGGTGTTTGTATCCCAGCACTGGCAGCAGTGCCCTAAACTGGAGCTTGTGAAAGGCTCCTGGAGGCACATTGATGGAAGACTGCTGCGTGTCACAGCCCTTCTCAAAGCTGCTCTGAAACATATTGATGTTTGCTAATTTTTAGCTGGATTTACAGGCATTTCCAAAGACGCTGACGACTGTCAGCCCATCTAATTCACAGGAATCAGAACATGCAGGCTGCTGACCTGGCAAGAAAAATTGTCAAACTTGGGATTAGTATTTTAATTAAACTGCGATCTCTTTCCATCCTCTCTATCACCGAATGTCATCCAGTAAAAACCCATTTCCCAGAAAATACCTAAATCTTATCCACAAAACCTCATGGCACACACAATCTGCCTGCACATCCAGCCTGTGGTTTAATGTTATTGCTTGTTTCCAGGCTATGCCATCACAGTACTAAGTCTAACATGCCTATTGTCAAAGGCCTTATGCCATGGACCAGGCACTTGATGCTTTGTCTCGTGCAGTGACTTACACATGTGCAAAGTAAATGCAAAATGCTGCCCTTGCAGCATTGTCCCACGTTTTGCAAGAGTGCCAAGAGACTCAGATGGGGGGACAATGTTGAACTGGGTTCCCAAGGTGCCACTTTCCCCTTCATTCTATGTATTACTGTTGAAAGCCAGCAACTCCAGAGGCTCTCACTGGGGGCTCTGTGTGTGCTCTACAGATTATACAGCACAGATTATGACAGCACTACAACATTATACAACAAAGCTTTTAAGAGGGGAAGGGAAACATAACTTCTCCAATTAAACCACAGAGATATTTTAGTAAGCAGAATGTAACTACTCAAGTTGCAATTTGGGTAGGATGCAAGAAAACACATCTCCAAGTGAAATGGGATCCTTAATGACTGCAAGTGGTCTGGGCAGGGGTCATATTTCTCATTAGAAACCTGGCAAATGCAGTATTATTCCCTCCTCCAACCTTTTGGAGGCATTCATTCAGCCCCGATTCACAGGTCAGAGCTCTGAGTCATCAGCTCAATGCCTTGCAGTTGCTGAAATTGGTTATTAAACGCTTTGTCTAAACAGAAAAAAAGAAGCCTTTCCATTTTAATGTTTCAAGAATTGCAGTGAGAGGGACATGTTACCAGCACAAGGTGCCAGACCTGATCCAGCAAATCACAAAAGTATTAATCATTTAATAATTTGAAAAGCAATTGAACCCCCCCTTCATAACAACACTTAACCTTTCAGTAATGCTTACTGGGGACAAAAGTGCTGTATTTGTTAATTGATAGTACAGCTGGCTAAAGGCAGGGCTTCTTCCTTCCACGAGGGTGCTGAGCTGTCAGTCCAGGCTGGACTGTGAGCAGAGCAATGGAGAGGCTGGGAACGCCTGGCATGGGGGTGGGGGTGTTGTCTGGATGCCTGCCCATTACAGACTGACCTGGAAAGAAGCATTTTCCACTGGTAATGATATTTCTGTATCTCAGTCCACCAGTCCAGAACGAATGGGCTGTGCTCTTAGTCAAGATTGATGAGTGCAGTGGTTAATAAACACTAATGATTCCTGGCACTTTCCCTCTGCTCTTCCTTGTCCTGACATGGCCTCTTCAGCAGAAGCATCTTGCGTTAAATTACTAATGAGCAAACTTAAAACAAACTGGAATTAATAAAGTTAGTCAAATTAGTTCTTTCTTGTGAAAGCACCATTAGAGCAAAGTCCTGCAGCACAGTGGCTCCCAGACACAATAACAAATCATTAATGGTTACACAATCTTTTTTTTGCTCTGTTTTTGAAGAAAAGCAAGCTCCAAACATCCAATCCACTGCTATCCCAGTGAAAGACAAAGGGGAGGCACAAAACCGTACGCTGAGTCGGTGCACAGTAACATCTATAAGGTGCTTAGTTAAAGTCCTCCCTGAAGCCTCATTTTCTTGGAGAACAAATGAATACAAATTGCCAAAGAGAAATAAGCTCTCCCAGCCATGTGGGCTGTAGTTGGCATGGAAGATGAGGCTGTCTGTAGCCCACACATCATGACTCAAAGAGACCCTGGCCTGGCTGCAAATCGCACACAGCCTGCAAACTGCACAAGTTCCACCTGTACCAAGTGTGGGATTGGAATAGGAAGTTTCTTTTCCCCTCTCTTTCCTTCCAATGTCCCATCTGGGAAGAATTAACTGGGGCAACAATCACAAAGTTTCCACGTAACCTGCCTTACACAGGCAGATACTGACTTCTGGACTCGAGGAAATGGCTGCAGAAAACAGGGCACTTTGTTTTTAGGTCATGATTGTCATGGCCAATACACAGCAAACTGTCATAAAAGCAAAAAGGAAACACCCAAAATGCCAGGGTACACAAGAAGAGTATCAATTGTCTCAATTAGATTAAAATTTCAGGGGGGATATCATACTCCTTAAAAGTTTTGCAAATGTAAATCCACAGGATGTGTCTCCCCAGAGACTGCATCCACAGCAGAAACAAACTCGTATTTATGTCTTCCTCAAAACCCCCTCAAACACCTCAGTATACTCCAGAGATGAACTCTGAGAACATACAGGCAGGAACAGTTATGTTCTGCACTCCCTCCTAACTAAACATCACCTGTCACAAATCTCTATCAAAGGAAACATCTACATGAAGCACAGACCTTTGTCATGACAAGAGAGAGGAGCAGACAAGAGAGCTGGACTGGATCAGCAAACCAGAGTAATCATTCTCGCCAGCCAGGCAAACGTACAGATTTCTTTGTTATTTTGCTTGCAAAATTATTACAAGAATATTAACAGTAGCTCTGATTCCAGCTACATATGAAAAGAAAATGCACCTGCTTCAAGAGGCTCTTGAATGCAGCTCTTAGTGGGTTGGACATAGGCTTGAGATCAGACTGAACAGAGAATAAACTGGAAAGAACAGCTGTTTCCTGGATAATCAGAAAAATGGGCTCCATCTAGCCCTTGGAGCAGGGGTTTATGACAACCAGGTGTATGCCTCTGGTAGACACAGATAGGTTGGTGTGAAAGATGTAATTCTTGCCACATTCAAACCTTTTAATGGAGGCCACTACTGGGGATTACAAATAACAATGCTGAAGTATCTGTTTGGACCAGAATAGCTGATTACGAAATGCTGGCAATGTCTACCTTCAAGAAATGCAGAAAACAATCACACTCTGGGTTTGATTATTTTTCCCCAGCCAGGATTCAGACCAGTCTTTGATTAATTTCTCTTATAAATTGCATTCCTAGCATTTCTGCTAGGAAACAATCCATGGCAAGTGCAATGTTTCGAAATTACCATATTGCTATCCTTGTTTTGCAGCTGGGGAGTTGAGGCACAGATCAAGGTCGAATTTGTGACCAAGACCAAGCACCAAAAAAGCCTTTTCAAAGGTCCTGAGCTGCGCTGGGTCATACATGGCCCTTCCTTGCAGCACAGGCACACTGACCAGTGCCACTCAGGTGGAGAGCAAGTTACAGACCAGAGCTCTTCTGGCCACCTGGTCTATGCTGTAACTACTTGTTGGCTGCAAATACAAAGAACTATAGGTATAAATGTTAACTGGTGGCACAAATCCACGTTGTTAAAGAGGAGAGCAACCTGCCTGAAAGGGGCCTCAGGGAGATGCTGTTGGTCAAATGGAAGGCAGGCAGTTGTCCCAAGTAATAAACTGGCTCTTTGTGGCTGCTACCTTTCAATCTCAGCTACAAATCCCATCCTTCAATTCCTGATTGGGGGAATCCAGAGAAGCAGGATATAATTTCTGTTAAAATATGAGCCTGCCTTCAAACAATCACACATGAAGGGGAACAGGCTGGTGTTTCTTGCCCATTAATCTACTCCAGCCTTTGACAACGTGCTGGTGACACTCCATCAATCATCTTTTCGTGCGCTGCCACGTAAAAGAGAAGGGGGGAAGGGAAAGGGCATTCAGCCAGCTGGGGAGAAGCAACATATAAAATGGCTTCAAACCAGACTGAGGCAATATCTTCTGCTCACTGAGAACAAAAATTCTTAAAAATCTCCTTAACACAATAAACGCCTCTCAAAATGCTAAGCACAGACAGGAGTGCAGTATGGCAAATCCAGGCTCATGTTCAAGACAGGTCAGAACAAAAGAGATATCCTAAAAGTTAGCTCACTTGTGGAGTTTGGCAAAGAATGGAGAAAAGGGTTGCAATAATAAAAGCTGAGTAAATGACTACATTGTCTTCCTTCTCCAGCAGACTCAGGCTGTTAGGTGAGATCAAGGATCTCCTCTGTGCTGGAGCTACATGTTAACCATAATGCTGAAGGGGGACAGGCAGAATTGATTAGCAATATGCTGAGCTTAAGTCAATTTATGTTGATGTGGTTTGCCACAATCCCAAGTGACTGGACTTGGACACATGAGGAAATCCCTGCTGTCCTCTCTTCCCTCCTCCATGCAAATATCTCCCCCAGGGCGCTAATTAGTGCAAAGGCACTAACTAGTGCATTTCTGAGATGCTACCTTCTGAAATCTTGAGCATGAAACCACTCTAATAATAAGATAAAAGTTAAAACAATCTGCTGCTTGTTCAGAGATGCTCAACAAGTTTCTCAGGGCCTACAGCAGAGACTCCACTTTCTAATGCAGAGCAAAGCAGATCCTGTGCAACACCCAGCAACTTCCACTCAGCCTTTGAGACAACCCCTGGTGAGGGTCACAGGGCACCCTTGCAAGTGGCTTCAGGGCGCTGAGCAGTTGACTTTTTAACCAGAAGCCACACCAGCAACAAAGATCTGTTGGCCAAGCTAGAGCAAGTCACAGCTTTCACTTGCAACCGAATAAAAGCTACATTAGTCTCTGAATGGGAACTTCTGTTTAGCACCTCTCCCCTTTTTTTTTTGATGCAAAGGACAAGTATAGAAAGGTTAGAAATCTTGTTTACTATGGCCTCAGGGATCATCTTTTGATGTACAAATCACTTACAGCAGATTAAAAAGCACTACCTGAAAAGGGTATGGTTCCAATTCTGGGTTTCATGAAGTAAAAAAGCCTGCTGGCAGGGACTCCACTGTAGTGGGCTAAGTATTTGCATCTGAGTTTACTTGCTGGTGGTAACTGCTACCAGGTGGGAGTTCAACTTCTTGAGCCAGCTGCAGAGAGAGCAGCTCACCAGTAGGGCACTGGAGCTGTGCTCCACTCCTGCATAATACAGAAAGGTAGGTTGTTACTCAATTTTGGTTTGTCAACTAGGTCAATCTTTTCAGAAGACAAAACAGTCAGGAGAAAAATATATGAAGGTGGTACAGGCTGCCTTCCGAGGTGCCCTAGACTTGCAGAAATGTACACATTGGCAACACGGATGCACCAGAATATTCACTCAGACACCCAATCCCTATTGTGACAGGCATAAAATAACCAGAGCAGAGCCACACACTGGGGGAATCAGGTCAAAGGATGTTTTAATAATCAAAACAGGAAAATGAAGCCTTTTTGTATCACCTGAGTCAAAATGTAAGACCAGCACGACCCTGAGTCTCGTGGCTTGAGCTCTAAAGACGGAGCCAACAATTCTTTGCCCTGCCTCTATTTTTCTGGTCTTGGTCTTTTTCTTTTGTGTCTTACTGTGTGAAATGGTTATGATGAGTCATTTGCTTACAAGCCAGAAAGTATTCCACACAGAATGCAACACTTGCCTTAAAAATCTGTATCAGTATTTATTATATGAGAAGCAAGGGATTAGATTCCCATTTTAGGTCATAGCTATACATGGGTTCTCCAACAATGCAATTGTGTTATAGTGTGGTACGTCCTCCCAAAACAACTCCCAGTACAGCAGCCAGAATCAATGCAAGTGTGATATTCTTTATAATTTTTTTAAAATGTCATTCCAGTATGTGTTTCTTCTAATGAAGGCTGACTTCAATAAAGTTCCTGAAGGCAATGCCTGATGCAGGGGTTTACTGTACATTCCAGTTTTGGAGATTGCCTATAATGTGATAAATCCATGTTGTGGAATTTGGTGACAGGTTGTTTCAGCTAATTATCAAATAACACAAAAATATTTGTGGTTTTAATAAAAGAAATGTACTTAATTCTTGTAGTCCCTTTTAGACACATACAGCAGGGTTTCTGATGAATAAATACATAAGAAAAATTGTTTCTGTCCTATAAAGGTACACCCAAATTTAAACTTGCCATATACAGCCATCCTGACTTTCTTTAACAACCTTAAAATCTGCAGCTCTGAAGAAAAAATTTAGGATATTTGGAGCAGAGATATTAATTGAGCATGAAAGTGCAAATAACAGGTCTGTTATTTTAAGATAATACTTGACTTCTTTTAAGGATTCTGCATTAACACCTCTTGATCTATTCCTAAGTAAAAAAAGATAGTTTAATATTAAAGTGATGAAACCCTACCACTGAGTATCACAGCTTTCATCTTAATTGGCTTATGGTACTGCCAGCTACACTTCAGTTGTTTGCAGGCTTTGAACGTTGCAGAAAGCGCACCCCTCTTGCTCCAGAACGAGCTGACAGAACGCTTGCAAAATGGATAGGGTGACTTTTAATGATGCAAGTGTTTAGTGGTTGATTAGATGCACTTTGAGGGCTAAATTCTCCTGTGATCAAAAATTTACTTGAACACAAGGTAGTTTCAGCAAGAAAGGAAATAAAATGCTGAACAAACTGTAAGTGATTGCCTTAATTATGTTTAAGTTAATTTCTGAGAGTGAATGTTAACTACCTTCCCTTACCAGGGTGACACAAAAGTCCTCCAGCTGAAACCAACCTTTGATTTCAGCTCACATCTATGGTCAAATCTGTTCTGGTTTGCAAAGCTCCTGCAGGACATGCTTCCCTTGAAAGTTTGCCAGGGTTGAGCTATCGGTGACGGAGTGCAAGGTACTTTAACTTAAGCAGTGCTCTGGATTCACCATTTTAGCAGACCTGCATTTCATTAATTCAAACTGCTCATGCCCAACTGGGACTGCCCTAGGATATACTAAATTTATTCATGAAAGCATCCAAGGACTGGTGTCAGTACAGTGATGTTCGGGGTTTGTTCTATACTCTTGGCACTGATCCTCCATTAATTCCTAGCCATGGGCAGCACTGGTAGCACGAGCTCCTACCCCTGCCCTGACCCCAACCCCAGGAAGGCAAAGCCACCCTGGCGGGGAGAGCAGCTGTGGCTCATCGGGGTGAAGCCCTGAGTGCCTCCAGCTCCCAGCTGTGTCAGAGGTGTCTGCTGCTTTTTATTAGTGTGTTTCAGACCAAAATACTTTTATCCTGAAAACTAGGGAGAACTCAAACCACAATGGCAAAGATCTAATTACTTACAGTAGTATGTGCAGGCTTGGATGTAGGTTTGGGAACAACCAAACTGCCCTCCTTGGCCTCAAACAAAAGCCTAAAATCCTAGATCGAAGTATTATTTTCCTCCCTCGAGGAGGGTTGGCTACAAGTGTGGGTGAGTGCTGCAAGTGAAGGAAGTAAATATTCTTCCAGCAAGCCTGAAGAACATGATTTACATAGGAAAACTGCCACTCATTTCAGCATGATTAGGCATCATCTGATAAGGCAACTCTGAGACAAGTATAAACCAGTATTTGCAGGTGAGGACATAATGAAGGTCTAGGGCACAACTTGCACAAGTCCAGCTGACGCCACAGCCATAGTGAGTTGCTGGAAGCACCCCAGGCCTGCTGTCTGAGAGCCCTGCTGTCTCCCAGCAGGGCAGAAAGCAGCCTGTACCTTGAGCAGTGCTCCAGCCCTGATCCCCGAGATAAGTGCTGCCCATTTTAGTCCTGGCTGGAGCCCAGGAGGTCAGGGTTTGCCTAGGGGATGAAGCGAATGGGATGTTTTGAAATGGAAGGGAGGTTTGGGGGGAAAGAATATGTCCCAATAAGGAGGACAGACAAAAGAAAGAGGGATTTGCACTGTGGAGAGGGCAGATCTGCTGTTCAACAGGCTGTGCCTCAGACAATGTTGCTGTCAACCTCACTCCAGAAAGCATCACTTCTTTCCACCCACTGCTCTCCCCTGCTACAAACATCCCTCCAGCATCTCATCACTGTGCCTTGCTGGAGCATGGGGCCTGCTTGGCTTGAGCTGCTGCTGCCGGGGAAAAGGCTGCTGCTGTATGCCCCTGCTCTCACTCCAGAGACAAAGTAAATGGCTGCTGGAAAACGCAAGGGGAGACACAGAAGACTACCAACTGGCAAGAAACACATCCGAGCATCTTAAGCACTGGGCTGGCATTCTCACTGTGCCATTCTCAGGGCTGGAATGGTCAGCCAGCCTTGCCTGGAGGAATACTGCCTATAGAGACTGGGGAAGAGTGTTTTTAACTAGTCTTGGTTTTTCTGCATGGACAAATCTGGTAGCTGGCCACCCAGTTACCTATTTGTATATGCAAAGCATGCACTCTGCCACTTTCCTGGGCACAATCAATTACATGTACACAACACAGGCATGAAAACCTGGAGGAAGCTTGAGCTCAAAGTTAACGATTACTATTGTCTTGTTAAGCATTAAAGATTAACCATGCCAGTGAAAGGATGTGTTATGAAATGTCTTTCCCAGGCTGGAAAGTACATAGAGAGAGAGAGAGTTTTGGCTTTTTTTTTTCCTCATCTCAAAGTCTACTCAGGATTTGGAGTAATTGTTTAAACTTCTGCTTTTATTTATCATAATACCAAAATGTTGTCACTTGCCACGTGACTGCTCATACTTTCATTTGAGATGTCGTGCAGAAACACATGGAAATCTGGTGAAGGCAAACCAATTTTAGAACATGTTCCGAGCAATTGTTTTGCAGCACTGCCCTACAGTATGAAGTCTCTTACATTTCTTAAATTGCCTAATCAAATGCAGACTCTGTTCCAGTCACGCTAAATTTTCACATAATGGCAGAAAAATACTTCTTTCTAGCCTAGCACTGAACAGTTGGATCACATTATCACATTTGCTGCTTTTGTAGTCTCCAAGCGTGTATTTGTAAATGTATGTATATACATATTCACAGGGGAGAGGGGGGAACATCAGTGCCCATGCTGTGAAGACCCTGGGGACAGTCAAGAGGGACAGGGATATGTCTTGAGATGTGTCTTCTGGGAGGACCTGGCTTACCAAAAATGCAGAAGGGTAATGGTGAAAAATTTACTTTTGTTTAGAAATCAGATTTATTAGTGCAGGATGTGATCCAGCTGATTCCTTGCCCTACAGTCTGAAGTTATTAAACTGATACAAATGCAGTAAGGTAAATTGTACCCATTTGCTGCCAGTTTGGGGTTGGAGACAGGATTGGTGCAATGTGCAGCCATGGCCATCCTGCTCTGGGTCCCAAGCTTGGGCACATCCCTGTGTTGCTTCACATCAGTTTGGGGAACTCTGAATCCCAAAGGCACCCACTTTCCACAGACCAAACACAACCTGCAGAGCCCCCTCCAGCAGTCATATGGAACTGGATGCAGCCCTGCTGGGCAACAGCTCTCCCTCCCCTCTCTCTTTTACTTGGGCTCCCTCATCTCATGATAACACTCACCCTGCAAGACAGGGAAAATAGATGCATCTTAATACTTTGGCATTTTGACTAGTAAGCCACAGAGAAGTCACAGATCAGACCTTTAAAAATAAAAATAAAAAAAAATATTCAAATCAGTAACATATGGACTGCAAGTGCTGGAATCAAGGTCAGAAGGAAATCTGTGGCAAATCAGGGAACAAGACTTGGAGCTTTAAAGCCTTATATTACAGCCTGTCCTGTTCTCTCTTCCACACCGGCCTCCCCAGATTTCTAATACTATTACAATGTTTCCTTAAGTCCTTGTGTTGTCACGAGTAATATTGGCCCAGTGCTGATATGACAGAACAATCATATCTAACCCCCACCATTCACATCTGCAGGTCTATTGTTCTTATACATCTGCACCAAACACATTTAGGTTTGTGCTGACATAGTTTGCCCCTGAGGACCACTGTTCAACCATGAGCAGTGTTTGTTATGTTTTTGGTGAGGATGAAAACCTGGTAATTTAGGGGGAGGAAAAGCCATAATCCACTCTCACAGTAAAATCTGTATAGTGGTACACAAGACAAAAATAATAATAATAAAAAAAATCTATCTGTACCCTTGGCAGGAAATCAGATTAATCCCCAAAGCATGAGATTTGATTATTTCTGTCTGAGGTTATCATCAAGGAAAAAACATACATAATGCTAAAAATATCCACACAGCATTTACTGTATGAAGAAAATATGATTTACTGGGCAAAAACAAATTACTGGCTTTTTGATGTTAATCGTTGATAAGCATGTGCTGGGTTACAGAAACTGTCACAGAGAGAAGTTTGCAAATTGAAAGAAACCATTCAACTCTTCAAGATTATTTCCCCTGTCCTCATTACTCCTTTCATGAGTCACCTGGGGACATTGTTCACACACTGTTGTCAGCTTTCACATTACTGCTTTTCCTGTTATCCTTACCCTTCTCTTCGCACTCCTCCCCAGGTGGCAATACACAAAAGAGCTATATTTGCAAGGGGTGCCAATGCTGGCTCTTGGGCCACTGTTGAAGAGCCAGAGGGCCTTCTCCTGCCTTCCACCTTGGTTGGCTCCAGTTGCTTCCACAGGGCCCCTGAACCCTCCTGACCTGCCAGGCAGTGCTCTGGTATTTCACACCTGGGTGCTGCATCGCCCAGGGAACACACACACTGCTTACAGCCCCTTCTTCTTTTGACCACCATCACAACAACAGGTAGAGTCACACTCCCTCACTAACACTGGGCTGTTAAACCCATCTAAAATTTTAATACTGTAGCCTTAACTACACACTGAGGTTTCTGTAATACACATTTTCCTTCCCTGTAGTCTCCCAAAACAGGGTGGTTACGCAGCCCGATAGGACACGTAGGTGTTCACACAACATGGAGAGGGGGTACCTAAATTGAGGCACATTATAAGCAAGGGCTTGAAATACAAGCGTGAAAATTTTCTTTTGACCCCAAAGTGCATCTGTCATGACAGACACACACAGAAATAGCAGCAACACCTTCTGCTGGCACTGCAGTCCCTGCCCACCACCAGCACCCATACACACACTGCCTGGGAAGCACTTGAGAGAAATACCTTTTGTTTCACGCCACAATAAAGCTCTGAGGAAGGTCCTCCCCAACAGAGGTGTGAGCTGCTACTTTACTGCTGCTTGAGAAAGCAGAGTTCCAGCTGCCATGACCATTTGGTAAAAGATGAACTATGTAGCTCACATTAAGAAATGCCTATTATTGCAGTAAGAGCTGAGCTCAGTGACCAGCTGATCAGCTCTCATCTCTTCTGAGGTTTCACTCCCACCTCTGGTGGGCTGTGATGATGGTCCCCTCTGCTCACTCGTTACCTTTCCAGACAAGCACCTCTGTGTTTGCCTCCCTGCTGTCCCTCCCGCACTTGAAGAGCCCCCCAGCAAGCAACTACCAATTAACTCCTCATTCTCATCCCAAGCCCTCTTCAAAGCTCCCCTTTGCCTCTGATGCCTCCAATCCTGCGCGCCCCCTCTCCCCGACACATGCAGCTCAGCTATGTTTAGGCGGCTTGTGCGCTGGCACAGCTGCTGATTATGCAGTCCAACACGGCTCTCCTGCTTCCAGAGGCTACTGCCTGACTGTACCCATCTGCCATCTCTCCTCTTAAACCATCCACTGTGAGAGGAGGGTCCATCCTTTTGATTCTGTGTTTATACAGTGCCTATCGAATTAGAAACCTGGGCTGCAATTTGCCTCTTATACGCAACAGTTAAAAAAAAAAAAAAAGGGAAAACCAGAAAGTAACAGCAACAACAAGCCTTTCTGCAAGAAGAGTATCTGTGTGCAAATACGACCTCTGTTATGTTACCAAGGTCAGGCAGACCAAGGCCAATCTGCTCTGTGAGAATATAAATCAAAGCTGTCCAGGGACTGATTTCATTTACAAGGTTTGTAACCATTTTGGACAGAACAAATGTCACTCGCTTGCCTGAGTTCCTTGCTCCTCCTCTTCCACCACCACTTCTTTGCTCCTTCACTCCCACTCAGCCCCTCCCTTCTTGGGAATACCTCTTGACCTCTTTTGCTCTTGAAATCAAAAGTTCTTTCCTAGCAAGAAAGCAGTGGCTCACACATAATGGACAACCATGCTAGATTTAAATTATGCAAAAATCTCAACAAGTAAAAGTAGTAGAGAGCCACAAGTATCTTCACCTGCTGGTTACCTGCCATTCACAGCACAGGTCAGAATTAAAACAACAAATCCTGTAACAACTTCTTTCCTATTGCATTCATAGATCTGCAAAACAAACCAAGGAAAGCATCTGTAGCAAGTATTAGAGTCTGGGCACAGATCCTGTGAAATCACATGGTTTCCGTTGTGGAACTAAAAAGGCTTCTACAAGAATGTGTGAAATACACAGCCGAAATTCTCCATTTCTTTTTGTGCTCCTTGGCAGTTTGCGTGGCTAAGTTAAAGCGGCAAGTTCTGTTTCTGTAGCTGGCGGCTCTGGAAGCACAGCCCGACCCGCCCGCTGACAGCGCGCAGGACTCGGCCAGCAAGCTCCCCCTCGAGTACGGACAGAGTTAATGTAAGCCCACTCCAAACAACAGGTTGCTGTCTCCAGGCTGGAGCCTTGGAAAGAGAGAGGCCAGCGGCTGTCTCAGTGCTCACAGCCATTTTGCAGCCCTTCCTCCTGCAGGTGTGCACACCGAGCCGCAGCGGGGCTGGGCACGGGGGCCAGAATGAAAGGAACTTCACGTTCTGGATGTTAACTTTAGTTACCATAGCCAGACAATGCTGCCACTGGCGTGGAAGAAAAAATTGCTGTAGCCAGCTGTGCTGTTCACAGTCGGATGGTTTCTGTGTAGCTCCAAATGGTTATGGAGCCAGTAGCCTGTTGTGGCCAAGGACAGGATGATGGATGGTCTACACACACTGTCCAAGCAGGGAGAATGGCAGAAGTTCACTTCAGGGTTGTTAAAATGCTAATCTGGGTTAGTTAACAAAAGCCGAACGGAATAGAAAAGTTAGGGAAATAAATACTACTCATATATTATATATGTGCACTACAGATTTGATCTCTGTGGTTAACACAAACATTTGACTTTGGAAGTGGCACAATTCAACAGTCTTTCTGTCTGAATAAACTCAATCAAGTTCTAATATTAGTTGTACTGTAATTACTGTCTAGCCACAACAAGGGAAAGGAGGCTATGGTAGACAAGAGCCACACAGAGCTCCACAAAGCAGCATCGAAAGGGCAGTAATACGATTTTCACTGCACACCTCTTCCATGTGATGTGGGAACAAATCAGAATCCACTTTCTTTTGAACTCAAGGCTAGCAGCTATTCACAGAACAAGCAACAACTTAATAAGATGGCTTAGATGGATTTTAACAGTAACTGCTGTAGCTTATCAGATGCATAAGAAAAGAGATCATCTGTTCGAGCAGCAGTTTTGACGAAAGCGACATTTGAACTGTTTTAATTACATACAGAGTTGCTAAGACTGAAAATAACTTGTACTACCCAATGCAAGTGAGATGCCTTATTCCATCTTTTCTTAATTACTTGTGAAGCAAATTATTACTTTATCAAGTGGAAAGGTATCTGATTTTATCAATCTGGAATTAGAGGTATGTTTAACAGATGAGCATGTAATCAACCACCATCTCCTCTGTTCAGTAAGAAAAGTAAACACATAGTCTATGCCTTGAAAAATATTAGACTACATAAGTAGGCTCAACATAAGCTTAGAGAGCCACAGAAGCTGTTGATGTAGCTGTTTCCTTTGTCTTGCAAAGAAAGACTAGAACCGAAACAGTCTTGGTCATATTACTTGTACAACACTTGATGAAAACTGACCATATTCACACATGATCTCCATTTGACATCAGATTTCAAATTTCTTTCTTGGTTTTTTTTTCAGAAGGAAGAACAACCATAGCATTTCAACGCTTCCATACAGGTTCTGACCATCCAAGGGGGGGTTCACCTGACTTCAGGGGATGCCAAATCCTGTGTTAAGTGCTCTAGTGTTTTAAAAAGAATTCAAACCCCATAGAAATCCAGACCTGAAACATGCATGTGACCAACTGTAGTAAGACCAGAAGATACATTATTACAAATGCCTAATATACACTTTGAAGAGAGCTTCTATGATGGACCTTTCTTTCCCTTCACGCACCTCTCATGACAGGACTGCTCCGACCAAAGACCAAATTAGTCAGAGTGGATTGCACATATAATTAAACAGTCTATCGAAACACGTCCTCGTCACAAATACACAGCAAAGTTATGGAGGCTCCAAGGGCTAAAGTATCTGCTGTAATAGTCGGCTCAGATCAGCCGTTCCCAGAAATGTTCAGATGGTCCAGCTCAAAGGGCACGAGAGGCTGGGGGGAAAAAACCCGCAGCCATACAGCTGGTTTGTAGAGCTTTGACAGAGCCATCACTGTATTCCTGGCACACACTCCTGCATCACACAAAGCACATTTAGAAAATGATGTTATCTTTGTTGCATCTCGACCACAAAGGAGAACAGGTAGTGACAGACTGCAGGATCTGGGGGAGGAAGGTTCACTGTAACTAAAGGTGCAGATGAAAGTGAGAAGCTGGTTAAATAAACCAATTTAGAGCCTCTGGGTTATACTTTTTTGGCTGTCTTTTTGAAAACAAATCTGGGCTACATAATTCAGAATGCAAATGAATCCTTACTACAAACTTTTTCTTTCTTATTTAAAAAACTCTGAGCTTTCTATTAGTTAACAAAATAAGTGTTCAAGTTCATGATTATATAGAAAAGAAACCAGAGTACTAAGCTGGCAATTTGTATTTATCTAAGCCAGAGTAAATGTTTATACAATATCTGCCAACATAACAAAATATGCCTGTCACTTACTACATTAAACATGATTACGTACAGCTTAATTTACTGAAAGGAACTGAAGTAGACTTTAGAGGTGCATAGAATTTTATAGTGTGAATAAAGCAGGAAAAACATCTATTCTCTTTTGCCACAAAAGTAATTGCAAAGCTTTACAATGAGCTTCCTGTTGGACTTGGAAAAAGGAGAGAACCTCAGAAAATTCTCTGTGAAAGTACTTGTATGTGAGAGCAATAGACCAGCAGTAAAAGCCTCTAAGACAGTAGGAAGCTGTTCCTTCACATAACATTTAGGAAATTAATACACATTAATAAGACCAACAACCTGGAGCACAAAGGCGCATGATTTTTTTCCCCAAAGGAAATAACCAGAAGAAAAAATGCCACACATTTTCAGAGCACTGAACAGTATTCTGGAGGAAGTTTGCTGTAATTCCTGCACATTATGTGTGAAGCGTGTGTGTGTGTGTACATGGATAAGCTACAATACCATCTGTACAGCAAGTGCCACATATGTGAGCATTATGAACCATCATTGCTGCTGCTATGCTCAAAAGTAAATGTATTCTAAGCCACACACACAAATAAATACAAATGACTTTACACACTGAGGGCTGGATTTTGCTCAAATTACTCACAGGGTAATGCCCATGATAGAGACATAATCTTGACCAGAAGTAAGAAACAACTCGGAGATTGGCAGAAAACCACTAATTCCGGACTAGCTATATTCATGCAAACAAGTGGAATATCCACCGGAGCTACAATGTTTCCAACACATCAACCTAAAGCAGTTAATCGAATTATTCAACTCACAAGATAAAACACAACGACAATCACGAAAAACCCTGCACAAGCCCCCCCCCCTCCCCCCCGCCCTTTAAAACACAGCCGTAATTGCCACCTGGAAACATCTGAGTGACCTTTCATTTCCATTCAGCCTTATAAATAATAAAGAAGACGTTAAACCTTTCCTAATTACTCCCTGAAAACAGCTGTATCGGTTTCTGCAGTGCTAAAACGCCCCCGCCCCCCCTGGAAAAATAAAAAGTTTGGCCGCTCCGCACCTGAGCATTGTTTGCAGTAGGAGGGCGGCGCGGAGCTGCCCCCGCCGCGGCGCGGGGATAATTCACCACTGACTCCGGTATTTGTTTCCATCCATAATTGATGGGGAGCTGGAAACACAGCTCCCTCTGCCTCCCAGCGCCCGGCTGCGGCCGGGGAGCCCGTAAATCACGCCGAGCGCCGGGGCCGGGCCGGCTCAGCCCCCGAACACAGCCCCAGCTCACTCACCCCGAGCGCCCCGGGGCATCTTCGCTGGGGACGAACCCGACAGCTCCGCTCCAGCCGGCCCCTGCCCGGCCAGAGCCGGCTCCCGCTGCGCCGGGATGCGCCGGGGAACGCCGGGCAGCGCTGGGATGCGCCAGGCAGCGCTGTCCCCCGTGCCCGCTGCCCTCCGTACCTGCCGCCCCCCTATCTGCCGCCCCCCGTGCCCGCTGCCCCCCGTGCCCGCTGCCCCCCGTACCTGCTGCCGCCGCTCCCGCCGCCCTCCGGCGGGGCCGCCCGCCCCGCTCCGCCCGCCGCTCCCCGCCGGGCGCCCCATCCCATCCCGGCGCTGCGCTGGGAGCCGGGGCGGCGCGCCCGGCAGAGACCACCCCCTCCCCTCCCCTCCCTTCCCCGCACCTCCCCGCTAAGGGGTTTATTCTCGCCCAGCCCCGCCACCGCGGACAACTTTTGGGTCTCACCGCAGCGGGAGCGCGGCCCGCGGCCGGCGGCGGAGCTGGGCGGCGAGTCGCGCCATGGAGGGGCGGGGGCGGACGGGCACCGGGGGCGGACCGGCACCGGCACCGCCCCGCCCGCGGCACCCCCACCCGCCCCGCCCCGCCCCTCCCGCACCGAGCGCACCCGCACCGAGCGCACCCGCACCCGGCCGGCGAGCGCAGCTCCGGCACAAACTTCGCCCGTAGTTTTACCCCTCCCCAAAACACCTCGGCCAAACCCGCCCGTCCCCGCCCCCGCCGAGGGAAACAGCTGGGGCGAAGCCATCGTTTTGTTCGCCGCCGCCGCCACCTTCGCTGCTTAAGACGGAGATTTTCGTTTCTACGTGGAAAGGAAAAAAAGTCATGGCGAGCAATGCGATTTTGCAGGCTAATGAGGCTCGGTTTTGCAGACGAGTACTTCGCGTGTGGTGCTGGGGGGGGGGATGTCCTTGAAATGACATCTTTTTAAATGCCTGTCCAAAATCCCCTGATAGTCCAAACCCAAAAGGTTTAATCCCAGAAATGAAGTCCAGGAAATAGCTGTCACTAATTCATTTTTCTTCACATGAAAGATAAATTAATTAAGGCTTAAAGTGCCATGGAATATTTTGGACGCCCTGCAAGGAGTAGAAAAGGATTACTCGCCAAACTGTATCATCTGTGTTTGTTTTATGAGAAATAAGAAAAATACTGAGTAAAAATAATTTAGAGATTTTTGCTGGGGAAAATCTCCGTCATTCACAAGCAGTTCCCCAATTCCTGCCCCTCAGCCTTGCACTGCCTCCACAGCAAATCCGTGGGCCGGCTGCTCCCCACGGGGCTCCTGCCCCTCTGGAAGGCAAGCGCTTGATACTCCCAAGTGGTATTTTGGGCTCATCTGGCAGGTTTTTGCGCACACACCACTCACAGTGGGAGCGTTGCCTCTTGAGAACTGATTCATCCAAGCAAGGGCGCCAGGATTTGGCCCATAGTAAATTCTCTTTAGAGAGGGTGCCAACAAAATCTCCCAGCCATGGGAATAGGACGTTTTTGGCAACTGGGCCCCTTGGCTGTCTCTCTCTGATGTTTCCTAGTGGTGACAGGCTCAAGGCGAGATCATTACGGGCTTCCTCACAGCGAACAGAGCAGGGCTATGTGGCACCCCAGGAGCTGCTGCCTGGTTAAAGGTGTAAAGACATTATTTTCTCTTTCTCATGAACATCCCTAATCTGAAGAGCATCAAAATTTGCCCAGTGCATGAAAATGCTGCGATAGAGACTACTCGCTTGGTTAGGAATCAAATTGCTACCTGAGGACAAAAAAGCTGAAAGTGCCTCAAACAGAAGGATTCATTTCACAGAATAGCTGTGTGGCCTTTGCACTGAAAGTCAAACACTCTGAGCAGACCCAGTGTTGTGTGGATGTATCGTGGGTATGGACGGTCCTTTGGTACAAGTTACCCACACCGGGGCATTACAAATGTGGGATTTGCTTCTTGGCTTTTGGAATGCCTGATAATAGTGCCAGCCAGAAAAATTGCAGTACTAGAAGAGCCACTCGTATTTTCATTCAATACATCCCTATTTTGAGTGCCATGTAGAAATTACTCTGCAGTGTTGCTCTGTTATCCCTACAGTGGGGGCATTGGATGCATGGCCTGTGGCATCTGCTTGGGCTGTGGCTGCACACCCCCTCTGCTCTGAGAAGGGCTGCTTGTGGGAAGGGACCTTTCTTCCCTGCTATACCTCCCAGCCACAAGCTGACTCAAGGTTTCCATATATCAGGATGAAAGATTAATATAGTTTAAATCTCCTTCTGCTTCAATTAGGCAGGTGACACAATGTTGAGAATCGGATCACATTCCTGTAGGGCAAAGGCTTCCAGTTTGAAGTACAGCATTTTAGAGGATTTTGGTGTAGTCAAGACTAATATCTTGTGTCTACACTTAAATATGGTAGTTTATTATCATTTCAAAATTTGCTGCATGGCTAGAAACCACTTTATGTAAGGATTTAAACTATGTCCACTTACAATATGTGTGCAGTCAGGCAGTTACACAGCCACAAGTTTTTAAACACAAATATATGCAGGCTCCTATTGATATGATAAACTATCAGTAACATGTGCTGCAAAGCTTCTTAAATCCTCATTGACACAACAGACCACTATTGTGTCAATAGTGTGCAGATTAAAGGGGTATTGTCAGGCTATTTTAGGCCTTAACTTTCATTTATCCTAAAACTTGTTCTTCATTGTAACTCTTAACCTTCGGATTCTGCCAACACATTTCTTGTCACAAATATACTAATGGAATTAAAAGAAACCTGGCTTTTAAATGTTAATTACCCCTAGAAAGATTGATTTGTAAAAGAAACACATCAGCAGAATCTGAAAGTACAGAGGCACAATAAAATGGACTGTCAGCCCAAGAGCCAGGAATGCCCCAGGACCAGCTTTGGCTCTGAGGAGACTGTCCCTGTGCTCGAGGTGGTAACAAGAGCACCTATCTCATGGGTTTAGCATATGGATTATTGCTACTGACTAAAGGACTTTTCACCCTCTAAGTATTTTACAGACTTACGCAACACTTGTTCACGAATTTGAAAATGTAAGCAAAATATTAAAAATTTACATACTGATAATAGAAGCACCATCTGTTAGAACACCATATTGAGTTTTTGATTCATTAATATATGGATAATACTAAACTAATATGTGTTTAAACCAGGCATTTCTTTGTGCTTGAATGCCTCCATTGGGTTTATAACTAAGGCTGAACTGATTTCTCAAGCAGGTGTGTTGATTAAAATCACCGCTTCAGCCACACGGTGATGTGGTAAGGAAATGTAAGTGCACACAGTGCAGGGGCAGTTTGTAAATTCGGGAAACCACCTTCAGGGCATGGTGGCCCAGGAAAGTTTGCTCAAATGGTGCATCTCTAGGAAGTACAAAGTGCTGAGGGAAGTGGCATTGATGGTTTCCCCCTGCCTGAGCCAGAGCTGAATCAGTGACTCAGCAGGCTAACCCATGGACACAATGGCATCTGGATGAAATATGAAACTTATATTTTGAGGACATGTTCATTTAAGCTGTGTCATTTCCAATAAAAACAGCCAACATCAGTTACAGAAGGATGGTCAAGTCACAGCAGTGCCAAGAAGTGATGATGTTATGTCCTAAGAGTCATTTTATTTTAGCTAAAGATTTTCTTCCTTCCTTCTCTTTTTTTTTTCTTCCAAAAATCACCACATTTTGCCAGTGCATACAGACATCTGCCTACTGCAAGGCATTGTATAGAGGAATTGGTAATTTAATATGGATCGATACACACTTTCTGATGAAGTAGACATGCAGTTTTTATATTCAGTGTTCTTAAATCTAAATTGCAAAGTGTGGATGTGATGACTTGCCTTGACTGTAATTAAGTTTGATAATAAAAGAGAATAGAATTTATTTATTATGAGTGTATAAAATTAGTTGGACAATTTAAGGTGCTATTCAATGAATAATGCTCTCATAGCAGGGGTAAACATTAGTCTGCCTGATAATATTAGTTTCTATTAACAACCTAGAAGAGTTATTTTCATACAGCTCTGGTTTTATGTGTCTTCATGTCTTCTCAATATCTGGGGAGCCATTGTGCAGGGCAGGGCAGGCATGTGTAATACGTGAATAAATGCAGAACAATTTCCAAGCAAAACAAGCTTTTTATCTCTATCGATTGGTAAAGAATTCTCTCCTTTGGATTTTTAAGAACATAAATGTAGAAAATAGGGAGATCAAGCTATAATGCTTTGCAGCTCAGCACCAGAAGAGGGTTAAAGTCACATAGGCTGAATCTGATAACTCATTAGGATACTCCACTTTCAGCCTGCACAAGGCAGAATGAGGTGCTTCCTAATGCTCACCTTTGTCAAAGGGAGGCCTATCATTCCTGGCTTTGCATCCAGTCTCCATGAACCCTTATTGTAGTTATTGCCCTATTTGTAGCCACTTATTCACCCCCATTCCCCATGGTTTAGATCCCAAGATGGGTCTTTAGTTTGCCTGGAATGCATTTAAATCCTATCTCACCCTAAATCTTGTTGCCCTGGGGGAATATAGGTGAAAATCCCAGTGTTTGGCTGGCAAAGCAATAAAACCATTTTCCTTCTTTGAGTCTTGAGCTTGTGGCAGTATGAATGCAAGTCAGAACTGAGACATTTCAGAACACTGTCGCTCATGATTTACACCAATAGGCTCAAAATAGCATATTGCCAATATAATAAGCCTGTGCTGTTTTGATACAGGCAAATAATTGGTTATAAGTCAACTACTGTATAAAGAGTGGTAAGTTTAAGAAAAGACATTGCAAATTTATCCCTGTAAATAGTATCCAATTCAAGTACCACACGAGTGTAGTTCTTTATAATGCTTAAAGCTAAGAAGATAATTTTCTCATATTTTCAAATTATGGGAAACCCTCCTTTTCACCCTTTTCAGTTGTCAGAAGAATATAGGAGGTGCTTTTAAGAAATTACCATTTTGTAAAATATAGGAGGACACAAAACAGTTCCAACACTTTTTTTATATCATCTTCTTAAGTACTGTGTTGGGAGTTATGTTTAAAGTATTTCTGACTGCCAAAAATTAGCGAAGAATCATTTAGGTGGGAAAAGACCTTTAAGATCATTGAGTCCCACCGTTAACAACATCACTGTGCTTTTTAAAATACATTCCTGTAATCTGCCTCCTCACTTAGAGGGATGTGTAGAAATCCCAGGTTGTATGCCTGCCACTTGAAGGTGTAGTGATAATTTTCTGCTAACCATGATGGGCTGTGCACCCAAACTTGGCAACTTTATCCTGTTTCTGTATAGGATCAGTGTGTGCATATGCTTTCACTCTTGTCATTTATCTTTCTGGCTGGTGTAAGAAATGGGTCCACAATGTTATTCATGACCACCCACGATCATCTGATACCAGTTTGCCTTGAGAAACATACAGAACACTACCTCTATATTGAATATTTAAGTGATAAATCTAATAGCTGCTCTCAATCCTTACTCAGGGAAAAGTTGGGCTGAGATTCAATACGTTGGTTCTTCAATTCCATCCACCTCTGGGGAAGTAGAAGAGGTGTGCCAGTAATGAATAAAAATAACTGGAAAGCAAATAATTTCTTCTAAGCTTTGGCAGTATACTGCATGGGTCAGCCAGTGGGGATCATGCAGGATCCTGTGCAGAGGAACCTGAGGCAGTGGAAAGCCAGAAATTCCTCCTCTGCTGAGGTTGTGGGGTTGGCACAGAGAACTCCATGTCAGCAAAGATGGAAGTCAGAGACAATGTTGTAATGTGTTGTCCTGTGTATTTTACTACTCGAAATGTGCTTAGAGTGAAATCTGGATGAAATGTGCTTAGAGTGAAATCTGGATGACTGTATGTCAAAGCTAGTAAAAGGGATTCAAGCAATAAACGTAACTGGGCACAGCCTTGTAAAACTGGTCTTTCCTGCCTGCAAGCTCCCCATCAGGCTTAACTGAAAAACCAAGTCTTTCAGGCCAACAGTTCTGACCATGGCACTTTCCTGTGAAGATCATTGCAATAGTAAAATATGACTATTTCCTGGTCCTTGCAAAAGAATAATATTGTAAAAATAAATAAATCAATCCCAGAGAGGGACAGCTGTGCAGGGCAGAGAGCTGGGAACAGAAAAGCCAAGCTGAAGGCATTGCCATGGTGCCCTTTGGGGCCAGGTATAGAATGGCAGGTGTTGCAAACTCCCTTCAGCACTTTAAATGTTTCCAGGAATGATTGAAAGCCAGAAAACTCCATTTTCTGTCCAATGATTAGCTTTTCATTTAGGTATATTACAGAACCTATCTTTTAATGGGGAATTTATTTAAAACATCTAAGGTAATACCAACAAACTACTGTAATTAGATTTTATGGCACACTTCCAAGATTAATAGGGGATCTTCCTTACAGGCTACAATTTTAATTTCCAAAATTTCATTTGTCATATAGCTGTACTTACTACAGATTCACCATCTAGTGTTTACCTACACCTTTCCTCACTAGTAGTAAAATGTGCTGCCTTTTTCAGGCATAGACAGATGAAAAGATGTATTAGTAACAAATCTGTGTTCATGGCATATAATCACCAGATGACAAGACACTTAATGTTATCTATTTATGTATTATATATAGCAACTTCTGTTACACAAAATCACTTTTCAGTCCCATTTTAGGGGATTACCTAATCCTGTAATTGATTCTGTATGATGAGTCCCTGTTGTCCTGTGGAGACCCACTGACCTTCAGAACAGGAACAGGCCTGAAAACATTCTATTATTTCACTGTTATTTATGTGTAAATTACAAGATAATGTAGGATGAGGATAGATGATTTTATCTTTTTATTTATTTCACTAGGCTCAGAATTTTAAGTGTTTTATGTCTTGGCCAAGAAGAATAATCACTCCCTATCAGTAAGAATGGCCAAAGACATGACTGATGTTTTCTTTAAGGTAAATCAAATATTCCCTTAGAAATTTAACCAATCACACATGTTCTCAAGCTGCTCAGAGCTACAGTAAAGCTACTTTCTACTGTAACTGTCACATCTCAAAACTTGCAAAGGGGTGAGGTAATTGCTCACTGGTTATAAATACCAGCAGATTAGTTTATCTATAGATTTGTATCACGTTACTCATTCCAGAGCCCATAAAATCCAACATGAATTGGCTTGACTTCATACACAAACAATCACGTCCTACACAAAGGTGAGTCCACAGGTAGGAGCTGATGACATTTGATAGTCATGGGGGTTTTTAGTATTACAGAAAACAAGCAATTAGATGTGCGTGCATGTACAGATTCACAGACACATCCACAGACACACATAAACCTTGCTCCTTCACTGTCCCACCAAATATAACTCCATGGATTAAGGCCTTAAATAAGTCTCTAAGAATGTAACACAGTACAGTCTGAATCTCCCTTGGGCAAGCCTGAGGTAGCTCCTTGGGCTGTCACAGCTGAGCAGCTGTCCAGCCTAACACCGACTCAGGAGCCAAAAACCTGCCTCATTTGGGTGGCAGGGAAACAGTTGTAAAGGATCAGACAGACATTATCCAGGGCTGATGCAGGGAGGGTGCTCAGAAAATAGTTAAAACAAGTAATTACTAAGAATAGAAAGGTAAACAAATTGCTTGTAAATTTGTATCTGCTTGAATTCTGAAATAAAGCCTTGCCACATGGCATTCCTGTCCAGCAAGAGGGAAGACTCTCATCCTGAGTTTGAAGAAAGATCACCAAACTATTTACTTTTACCTCTGTGACACACACACAAAGTTCATAGCCCACACACAATCGGCAATGACAGGAGTTGCTGCCTTTGGCATATTACCTTGCGTTTCTGTTCAGTGTATGCCCCTTGACATCTCAGTATGTACTTCAGCCTAGGATATTTTGCTCTTGAGGCATAGGTGGATACCTTTAATTATTTTTTTCAACACTTGCAGCCTTATCTAACATTACTGTTTGTTTGAAAAATTTACTACTAGCTTTGGTGTTCCTCCTTGTGTGCTAACTGTGGGCTTCAAAAGCTTTTCCATTGAGTAGCTGTAACAGAACCACCCATGAAAGGTTTGGTTTTCTCTGTTCTGCTTTGCACGTTAGTGCAGAAGAAAAATTTCCAGCTACACAAGGTGAATACACACAGTTATTATTCTCTATATACCACATTATGAAAATTAAGAGGGAAAAAGGAGTGCAGGGTGTTTGATCCTTTGGAGTTACTACTATCCTTCTCCACATCAATATTTGAAACGGCACCATGTCCAGAAGCCACTGATCCTGGGACACATCCTACTGCTTTTCTTTAGAGAGGATGCAAGATGACATATTATCACCTTTGAGGTGACAGTAGGTGACAATGAGAAAGGTGGCCCATTTAACCCCCATATTGTTTCACTGATCACAGTGTGCCAGCTGCTTGTATGACTGTGCATGTCAGCCCACTAATCTTGAGTGATGCAAAGCTCCACGGAGTCTGGGGAAATACCATTGTCTGTGACAACTCATGCAGGAAAGAGTCATGCAAAGGAGCTGTCAGGGAGGAGGCTTGGTCTAGAAGAGGGGGGTGTGTGGGGTCAAAAGTGTAGAAAGCACTTTGGGTCCAAGGCAGTATAAATTAGCAGTGGCACCTATTCTATCCCACAAAATCTCCTATTTGCATTGTATACTCGAGGAATTAACAATGCAAAAATATACAACAAAGCAGCAACTGGCAATAATGAAGTTATTACTAAATACTCTGGATGGTGCTTAACTTGGAAAAACAGGCTCAGGTAGGAATGCCAACAACTATTATCTGAAGTAGCTCAAAAAAAAGAGTAAGCCATGACATCTCCATTCTTGGCAAATCACAGAGACTGCTGCAGGCACTCTGTTCCCTCTGCTGCTTGGAGTGATGCAGTCGTAGCTGCTGTCACTATTAGCTACTGAGCTCCTCTTTTCTGTGTCTTTGTGGGTAAGAAGAGGGCATGAAAAGTGGCTCTCTATTTGGGAAGCAATGGAAGAAACAGCATTTGTGGCTCCAGTCAAAGTTTTCCAGCTCCTTTTATAGATTTGATTTTTTTTTTTTTTTAAATTACTTGCATGACAAGGTGCCAGGATTTTAGCAGCCATATTATTGCAAATAAATAATTTTATAATAAAGTCTCTACTGTCCAGTAGCCAAAGATAACTACAGGTTATTCTCAGCTTTCTTATCAAAAGCTCTTTCAGACTTGGGTGTTTTATCTGAGTACTTCAGATGGTGCCTGAATAACTTCCTGTGTTCAGAAGAATCTCAATGATTGTTTATTTTGTGCATATGTACTTTACATGCTGGTGGAGAATGCCTAGTTGGCATTTCCCTCCCTGCCGTTATTAGCCATGTATGTGCCAAGAGCTCAGCACTAAACCAGAGAGGGATGGAAAGGTCTCCCCCTCCTCGTGTAACCACACAGAAACACTCTGTGTGTGAGATGGGGGACCCAGCTGCATGAGGCACAGACTGAGTGGGGCCCCTGCCACCTGGCCAGTCCCCTGCGCTGCCCCAGGCTCAGAGTGCCCTGCCAGGGCCATGGTCAAGCTTGGGCTGCCATCGCATCACACTGCCAGGACTCAAGCCCAGTTGAACTTTGGACATGTCAGAATAGGGATGTTAGGCCATATGACTTTTTACTACAGACCTAAGCGAGATGCTCCCTGCAAGGTGGATCATGTATCGCTCCTGCCCATCAATAATGTTCCAGTGCTGATGTCAAGCTGACAATATAAATTCAAAATCCTTCCTAGAAGGATCAAGATAGCACGTGAGCATGTGTTCCTGGGGTTGTTGGCCATCTGGGCTGCCTTTAAAGCCATGTGGTTTTACACCCTGCCCACGTTTCAGGCGTCCTGTATCCAGACCGTCACTAGGGAGAACTGCATGTGTTAACTTGCTCTCTGATCTACACCCCTTGGTGAACTTTTGACAGAGCCTAAGTCTGTGTTTTCCCTAGGATCTTCAAAACCCTTTCAAACAGACCTGATGACAGAAAGCCTGTTGATTTTTGTTGGGACTGCATGAAGATCCCTCTTTTCTCTCAGTTGTCAAAGGAAAAAAAAAAGTGAATGATAGTTTTCAAATGTCATCCTGGGGAACCAACCCTCCAACACTTCCTCACATATAAAATGTCCTGGCAGGATTACCATATAATATCCATTGCAGCAGTGGAAAATATCAAAGGATCATGGTTTAAAATTAAACAAAGCAGTACCCTTTCTTGTCTCAAAAGCAATACAGTGTTCCTCTTCCTCCTTTTCCCTTCTCACCTGCAAATTGCCATGCAGTTTGGTAAAGTGGGATTAAGTAGATACAATAAACACACCCATGTGAGGCCAGAAAGTGCAAATGGAAGCAATCGCTTTACTTTTTAGCCCAAACCTTCTGTTACTGTAGCAAATGAGATTTTTTTTTTGCAGCCGACTAGCAGAAACCGATTTAGACCCTTTGCACTTGCTGCCAGCAAGTGTTCCCACTCCAAAAATAGCCTATTGAAGAAAGAAGTGTCAGTTGCTGTCTTCAACAGGCTGCTCTCTCAACCCATTGTTAGAAGACACCTACTTCAAATGAAACCTGGCATGTCACCACAGCGGTGGGCAAAGTGCCATTCTAACAGATGGGCAGGGGGTAGGCAGTGCCAGCAATTCAGTCTGTATATCAACCTGAGTAACAAGGTTGTATTCCCATCTGAGGATGTCAAAGCCTGTAGCTGTGCTCTACCTTAACCTGTGTCCTTACATGTGTTGCTGCCCAGACACATCTACGGAGTATTTAAAATGTTTCTATTTGATTTTGAGCCCAAACTGCTGTGTTTGACCAGGCAGCAGGTTTAAGTTTGGGATGGGTGAGCCCGGCCTTCCATGGTCTGCAATGAAGTTGTGGGCAGGACCATGTGAACAGTGCTTGTCTTTCAGTGCCTTTCTCCCCACTGTGGCATTTAGCAGAAAATATGTGGGAAAACAATCCAGGGTGCTGTAGTCATGGCAAAACCTTCCAGAAACATCTCAACAGCTGTGGGAATGGTGAGAAACCACAATGTAGCTATCTCTGACTGGAGCTGTAGGAGTGCAGTAAGGGGTTAATCTCAGTGCTCAGGTCCCCCTACATTTAGTGTGAATGTGTGCCCAAGGACCAGGTGGTAAGAGCAGTCCTGCTCTCATTTTGTCCTAGTCTCACAAATCCCCGCACTCTCACTTGCGTCAGGAGAGCATCAGGCCTTGATGAACTGGGATTCATATGCCTCAGCCTCCAGAGACCAATGCGACAATGAAGTCTCCACCTTTTGATGTGTCTTGTGCAAAACAAGCCTTGGCTTTCTAGTGTAATGCCAGCCTATGCGTGGAGACTTTATCTAGGTTCTTCTGTAGTACCTGTTTGTATTAATTAGTATTAATCTTACAGAGAGCCTCAAATTAATGCATGTAAACTCTATCTGCATCTTTTCAAAATCCCATCATATATCCCATGAAACTATTAGTTTAGCTATCACTAGGTATTAAAATTTAAAAGGGTCACTAAATGCGTACTGCTAGAAGGGAACAACATTAGTTACACATTACCAGAACAAAACTAAATTAAGAAACAGCTCATTTCCTTTGTACCATCAATATTTTACTCAGCCATAGCCTGGATGCTTGTACTCACAAAAAGGAATTAATCATTCATGTGCTAATGTACAGCCATTATTTTTAAATCATCACTTAAGTAATCATTTTTGTGTGTGCTCAGATGTGTGATGCCTGCTTACGAAAGTGCAGGAAAAATCAATACAAATTAAATAAAATTTAAAAGGTGGATATCTGTGAAACAGATGCAAAAGAGTCCTCCATGCAGTAAAATTGTAATCAAATTTCTGTAAAACTCTGTTAGTGAGTCATAATTTGAAAAAGATACCAGTCTAATTCTAAACTTATTTATATGCCATACTTCCCTCTTTATTTTGGTGCAAGCATACACAATGCAGTTCATCACAGATTTTGTCTTAAAACATGCATAAAACTGAAACAACAAAATCTTTATTGCCATTTAATTGCATACAGCCATTTCCCAACAGCTTATTTACCGAGAGCCGCAGTGCTCTTATTGTAACATCATCTGTGTCTGCACAGGGAGGTTCCCCAAACCCCTCACAGAGTGGGGTGCAGGAAGCCTCGTGGGAATGCTTGCCCCTTGCTGGGTGCAGGGTTCCCACCTTGTGCTGCAGGTCCCACACCAAGTGTGGGAAGCGAGGCACTGCGTGTGGCTGAGGCGAGAAACAACATTCTCCTCTCCAGCAAAGTGTCACAGCCTTTAACATCTACCCAGCACACATCACAATAATCAAAGTCTCATTTCCCCGGCTCCCTGAAATGGACTAACTGTATCTCCTGGGCTGGATTTGCTGCTGCCTTGGGCTTGTCATTTACACCCATGGAAAGTGCTTCCAAATCAAGAGCCCTGCTTTGCTCAGATATAAATTACAGGCACTTTACTCAGACATAAATGTCTATCTAAGGTGCAAAGTAGCGAAGAACAGCAGTTAGTGCTGACTGCATATAAGAAGAGTTAAGATGGTCCCACTAGATTGGAGCCCACAGTCCCATGGAAATTAAATCAACTTGTGCTAAAAGTGTGATTGCTTCTTTTGGACTACCCATATCAGTGAAAGAATATGGCAAAGCTGTTAGATCCCTGCAAGGACAGTGAATTTCACAGCATAGTGCTTGGAGTAGAATTTGGTGTTGCAGTGCTGTAGGTTTTTTCTTCTGTTGCTTCAGTAATTTTATGGTGATGTATTTTGATGACAATTTAAGGAAGCTCTGTGTTTATGAGGCAATAACAAAATCTGAAAAATAAATTCCAAGGCCAAGTTGTCTATTAATATATGGTATGGCTTCTTGTGAATTAAGAGAGATTAGCCAGAACAGTGCTCAGGAGAAAGCAAGGGAGTGTGTACCTTGACTTCAAGATGGGAAGACTTGGGTTCCTTTTTCAGTTAAGACCTGACATTCTCAATCTGTGAAATGGAGAAAATGATCCAGCAGGCAATACTTCAATTTTGTAGAAACTTACAAGTCTTAGTAATAGGTTCCCACTCAGCTCTACACCAAAAGCCATGCCTTTGCATATTTAATTTTGAATAAAGGACTTTTACTCCTCTCTCCCCCTTCTTACTAGATCCAGATCTTCTCCAGATGAAATTTTTGTGAAAGCCAGTGCATCCCTGTGAACTGTTTCTCCCTCACCAAGACATCACATTTCCAGCCATCTCATCTGCAAATGTCAGTGAGTATATGGCAAAAAAGGGAGCACAACAGTATAATCAGCTCACTAATAGTGGACCATAGAAGCAGACACCCCCTCCCCCCCCCCTCCCCTTTTACCAAATTCAGCTGTTGAGAAGGCCAACAGAGGGAGGGGAATGAGAGGGCAATGAGCTTCTCAGCCACTTGGGTGGGTGGAGGAAGGGCCCTTTCCTAAAGGAGATGCATTTGGGTTACTGGACGGGACACATGTTCTGTCTGCATGAAACTACCTGACTGCTTAAGATTGAAATTGATGACAAGAATGTAAAGTTGGACCTAAAAATTTCTTTTTCTGGGTGTCTAAAGGACTAAGTGGGTCTTTTCCCAGTTCAGAAGCTGCAGGTGAGCTGGGAATCACTTGAGAGAGATTCAGCTGTTCCTGAAGTTCCATCACTCTCTATGCAGAGGAGAATCCCTGCAGAGAAACCAGAGTGGGAGCCCGCACAGATGTAGAGAATTGCCCCAAACCTATGTGTGTGCATTCACTATCTCAAAACACACACACACACGCCTTTTTTTGCCTTTGCTTAAATTTAGCAAAGTGCAAGTGTCCTGAAATGCACTTCATATGATGTGAAGGATAAAAATGTCTCTGTCTTGCTTGTGCCAGTTTATTGCTAATGCGGGCAGGTGATTCATCAGTGGATGAAATGAAATTTTCGAGTTGTTTTAAAATGATGAGGTAGTTTTCAGAGCTCATGCAGTTTGTTCCTAGATATACTATTTATTAATATATTTGTCAAATAATGTATTTGACAAGTTTTAAAAACATTTCTGGCTAATTGCTTTTATAGGTCATCAATCTTAGAAGGGGAATAGCAAGATAAGATTGTATTTTACAATTTGTATTTCTCTAGTCTCTCTCTTGTCATGGCCCTGTGAAAGGGATGGCAGTGTAAACACCGGATCCATATCTCCCCATGATTTTTCTTTGGTTTACTGTTCATTTTCTTTCTTCAAGCTAGACTCAACCTTGCAAGTTAAACTAGATAAGGAGATTGGCGAGTTTCAAACTTCAATTTACAGTTTCATAATTGATTGGTGTATCATGATTGCTTTCAGCACCATGGGACTTTTTAATAGGACTTTGCCTGATCTTTTGTTTTGATTTCACTCTAAACTATACCTATGTTTCCATCTATTCCTCACTGGGTCCCATTCAGAAATATCATTTTCAGGATTACCTTTTCCTATTAAAGGCTTGATTGAAAGATGGATTCAGGGCTCAGACACATGCTCACTTAACAAAGCAGATGCAGTGATTTCCTCAAGCTGTTTGTGACCACCTGCTTGTCAGACACTACCCCACCAAGGAGTGGATGGGGCGTTTGGTGGCTGCTTCAGTGCAAAGTCCTGTGGCTTAGTTAAATTCCCTGGATATGTTCCCTTCCATCTGCAGATGGCTAAGCCTCAAACAGGCACTTAAGGCCCACTGACATAGACTGGACTTATTAATGATCTGAGCACTTTTCCCGACTGAGACCAGAGTTTCCAGTCCTGTGACAAGACATGCCAGAAGACTCCCAAGCCTGTCCTGGGCAGCCGCCAGGTTCTGCTCAGGCAGAGGAGTCTGCCAGCTCTGGTGCTGGTGCAGGACCAGGGGCTCGGGCTGAGCACACACATCCCCTCCCATGTGCTGATGCTCATTGCCAAGCCCAGCTGCTTTTTACTGCCCCTCTGCCAACCACTGCTGCCCCATAACTCTGCAGAATAGATCATGTGCCTCTTCACTCTGCTCTCTGGGCAAAATCAGACAGACAGCTTAACCACCTGCTTAAACTGTTTAAACCTAATGCAGTTTTAAAGCCATAAAAGCCTAGCAGAAAACTAGGGAGAAGTCTTGGAGATCATTCTGCTGAATTAATGTGGGGAAATTTCTGACACTGGACTGGTAACTGGGAAAAGTAAAGCCCTGATGCCTTAAACCACAGCAGTGGTTTGTTAACTTATATTGTGGGTTCACAACCACTTCTCTGGGACTACTGTGGTGGGGAAGAGAGAGATGGGTTACACTCAGATGTAAATCTCTGCAAGATCAGCATGTACACACCCTTCACAAACCTGCTCATGCAGCTTGCATATAAGCCTACAAGGAATTGCTGATTCAGATTTTTCTTAATAACAGAAATACATTTTTTGGAGCTTAATGTTTGGAACTTAATGCATTCTGCTAAAGTATCTTTTATTAAAAAATAAACCAGAAAAACATAGAAGACATAGCATGAGCCAGTGCTGGGAAGACAGACTATTATATTGAGAGCAGGAACCTGTGCATCTACATTGAATAAACTTCATTTCTGAGGTGTGCCTTACTCAGACCCAGCCTTGCAAATGTACTCCACCAGGCTTATTGGCATGGGACAAAGACACTGCCTGATCCAGTCCTTAGAGATAAGATCCACCCATCTGCAAGAGCTGTTTTCCTTCCACTCTTTCTTGGTATTGAAAAGTCTTTGCTAGGTCAAAAAATTCAACAGCTTTATTTGATTAGTGACATGGTACGGAGTTTTTGTTTTATATACATTTTAAAGTTATCTTTGTCTTCAGCAGAGGGTGATAAGCTGTGTTGTTGTCACCCGAATAGCTCAGAAACGTCAGCTACCACAAGCAGAGTGAGCAGAGGCACTTCAGAAACTAATGAGAGTGGAGAGATCTGCATATTCAAAGCAGGAGCTGCACAGACAAACTGAGTGACTGCCACCAATGGATGAGCTGATTGCTGTTTATTTGCAGGGGAGAGAAATGAGTTCTAACTGGCTGAGACACTTTTGTTATCGTGAAATGCATATTTGGCTACAGCAAATGACTTCAAATCAGAAAAGTGACATTTTTGTGCTGGCTGTTTATAAACAGGATGTAGTTAGTGTAAGGCACCCACAGCTGCAGTAACTGCAGATTTTCAAGGCCTGACTCAAATGTATCACAATTTATCATTAGTTTTTTCATATTTGCTATACCCAAGGCCTTGAGGTTTTATGGGGATCCAAGAAAATAACTTGACAGATCAGTTGGCATTTAATATTGTATGACAGTTCATTGTTTTCAAGAGAGTTTGTATTTGCACCTGAAACTTTAATCACAGCATCACAGGCCCAGTCCTGCTTTTGATAAAGTCAATGTCAATGTCATGGGCTTTGGTAAGTGCACAACTGAACCCAGTAAAACTGAAAAATGGGAAACCTCTTCAGTATTGAGTTTAGCTGAGAAGAGGGTCAAACTTCTAAGCCTGTTGTTGACTACATGACCCCAGTGGGGTGGCAGGTGGAAATGGGTGAGGAGAGGAGGAGCAATAAGATGAGGGGGCAACATCGCAGGTACAGCTTTCTAGAAAGACAGATTCAGCTTTAATCCACAATTCACTCATCAGATATCTTCCTAACACTCGTGATAAAGTTCGTGGGAGTGGCTTGAGGAAATCACAGAGAAAAGCTCTATCTTGTGTAAACGTGTAACAGTAATTCTTGTTTCTTACAAGAAAAATATTGTGGAGACGAGCAGTTTTCTGAGGGAAAGAAAAAAGGCAGATGTGGGACTACATTTGAGAAATCTGTAAGCAGTTGCTAGAAATTGTGCTCCAAACTGTTATACATAGAGTTTACTTCTGACTCCACTAATAACTAAAGCAACTTATCTTCTGCCAGCAAAACACATTGCTTTCCAACAGAAAATTGCAGTGTGTGGGCCATCGTCTTCATCATTCTTCAACTTCCCCTCTGTGCGCAACACTGAAAAGGCAAACTTTTCCTGGTTGTTTTGTTTTTTGTCCTTCCCTGTATCTGTCAGTGACAGCACCAATAAGTTTTGAAACAAAAGGACCATTTGCTACTTTAGAATTAGCACTATGACTACTTTTTGTATGAAAATAAGGTTATTCTGCTCTAACAAAATTGCTGAGCTGAATGCACAGTTTGAAGTTCGTGACTCTTGAAATGATTTATGGAACTTTCTTGCAAATTACCTGTGTTAACACAGTATGTCATATATATCTATCATTAGACCGTTAAAAATAGTTTTATTTTGCAAGATTATTCTCATTTGTTGTAAATACTTTTGTTCTCTCAACACTTTCCCATAGAGGGTTTTCAGTTTTACAATGCACTAGAAACCTCTGAAGTTGCTGCTTTCAGATAAATGCTTGGCAGTGTCCATGCTCAGTCCACCTGGGTGGGTGTTACAGTGGAAAGGCTTTCTTCTGTACTCCAACCAATTTACATATGGTCTCAGCTCTGGAAAGACAGATCACATTGTCAAGATCTGCACCAAGATATGACAGAAGAAGAGGTAAGAAGAAAAACTGCAAGACTCCCTTTGTCTTCTTGTCCATGCTCAATGTTAAACTTGTTACATGAGAAGACAAAAAAAATCAAAGTGGGATCAAAGAATTAGGGGGAGATCATAGTGAATCAAGAAGCATTTTGCTTATGTAGGATTATAATATGAAAGGCAAAATTAAGTATGTGGAAACAAAAAACGCCGGGGAATGGGAACAGTGCAATGTGGAATTCCCTATGTGTCGTCTCCACTGAATTTCATTCACTGAAAGTGCTCAATATATGGCAAATATTTGAGAGACCAGTGCCAGAGCAGTATTTTGTATATTCTGTGGATGGAAGTGTACTGGGAATCTGGTCAGCAGTATAATTGTTTATATTCATTATAAACAATCTGTGTTATTTGGCAACAAACCCTGCCTTTCTGAGTTGACTCTAGTTGCTGCTGAGATAGTTCCATCAGCTGGTTGTAATTTTACTTTGGGGGCAAGCGAAAGTACACTGTATTTCTTCCAAATTATCTGTGGGAAAAACATGAAGAATACACTAAAGGCCCCTTACTCTTGTGGGACCTCTTTTGGCCCTCTTTCAATAGTCTTTAAGGGCTATAAGAGGATGCAGAATAGGTTTAGTTTGTGTGTGTCTTGTAGCACTGTTACATACAGCTACATCTTTCCTGGTTTTAATGCCCAACTACTTTCATCTTGAACAGTGATAGCAGTTAAAGTAACAATGAAAATTGCTATTGAAGGTAGACAAAGAATCAAGGGAAAAGACCTTAGTGTGAAGAAGTTAACCCCTTATTTGGCTTAAACAATGAAGCAAATAATGTAGAAACCATTTTCTGAGTCTTCTACACAAGGCTGAGTTTATTGCAGATGACTAAGTATGATTTTTGCAAGATGGGACCTTGTATTTGCCCAGGCTACCCTGCACCTGAAGCACCTCCTTGTGCTTCCTAGAAATATGTACTTGTTCTCCTGCCTAGAACAAGGGCAGTGTAAAAGATTTTCTATCAGACATTTGGAAGATTCCAAAGCATCCTCTGCTATATGAGGAGGAACCATATCTTTTGCCTTTTCTTTTTTGTCTTCTAAAAGAGTAGAGAGAAGGCATGACAATGAATTAGCCACAACTTCACGGTTAGGATCTTCCACCTCATAATCTTGAGTCTGCTCAGAATGGGTCAAAGCAAGGACTCAAAACCTGGCCTTTTACACCCCACATATCTGTTCTAACTAGTACGAGCCAGTCACTCGAAAGGAGATTTTTCTGTCACTCCTGAGCTGTTTCAATTTGTAGGAATAATTAAATATTATTAAACTTAATGAGAGATGGATTATACAATCCAACAAGTTTGAGCATTCACCTTTGGTGTTGCTGATGCAGGTTTGAGCCTCTGCTCCAGTGACTCATCAGAGCGAACAGACACAGCTGGATGGGGATTGCTTTTGCTTGACTGACATTTTCCCAAGTTAAAAAAGAAACCCTACACCAAAGTGTTTATTGAAAGAGGGCTGACCAGCTCTGAATGAGCTCTACCACAGCCTTGCTACTTCTCTGGCCACAGACCTGACCATACTCAAGCTAAACTATTACGAGAGCATGTCCCAGCTATGTGTTTTCCAAGAGCGTTTCATCAGCATGAGCAGCTTTAGTTCCTCTCCCATGCTGGCAGCCTCCACTGCAGGGGAATGTGTTTGTGCTCACACCTGTGCCTGGAGATCACAACTGCACAAGAACATGAAAGAAATTTTCCACGTACATTAGGTGCTTTAAAAAAAATCCTGTAATCTTCTGTTTTCCCTTCTTTCTCCCCTTGTCTATTTTTGCTAAGCCTATGCTTGTCATGCCTGTAGGGTTCAAAGGGAGGAAGACTCTTATTCTGAAAGTAGCTGTTTCTACTCGAGCAGAGCGTTCACTTTGGCTGTGATCTTCCTCCAGGAAGGTGAGGCTCTGCTCTCAGCTTACACCCAGGCTATCCCGGCTCCACTGAGTTGACCCAAGGACATAATTTAGCTCTCTGTTTAGTTCTCCCTTAGGAAGTCTGACACTTTCCCCATCTCTCCTGCTTTTGGAAAGTGCAGCAGGAGCTTCTCTAAATTTTGATTGGGCAATTTCATTTGTTCAGTACTTGAAGAGCAGGATTTATTTACTGAGGATTTAAATTTCTCTAAAGTAGAGAGAAACCAAATAGCACTGCTCTTTAAGCATGTCCCCACGTTTAGAAAGCATTGGGTTACACTTTCCATTTGAAGCTTTTCTTGTCAAAAAATAACTCAGGCACCCTTCCTGAGCCTTTCCTGGCACTGCCCCCCTCGTAACCCAATCCACCCCCGTGGAAGAGCACAGCTCGCTGCTTGCCAGGTGTGCAGGCAAGTTTGTCACGTAAAAGACTTAAGGTATAACTGTCGGCAACATGAGCTCTGAAAAAGCATTCAAAGAGGGCTTTATATGTATGTAAGGTATGTGCTGTTTTGCTAACGGGAGTCAGTATCTATATTTTACTGTAAATGTACCTTTTTCTCCATAAGCTATGAACGAGAAATTAATTTTATTGACTTTTTGAATGGCTTTTGATTAGAGATGGATCTCTTCCTACAGGCATCTTCTGACCTCTTTCCTTTACCTGAATGCTATCTAAACTACTAGGAGGAAACCACCATTTCTATTTGAATGAACTCTCTTGTTATTATAGTGTCAGGCACTCAGCATTGTCTGACCCTGCAATCTAGAGGCCTGAAGTCTGTGCAGTCCTGGGAAATACTTCTGAAAAATAGTGATAACTAAGATAATAATAATTCTCAGCACTCCTATAAAGCTTTTAATCCACTGATCTCAACAAGATACCAGCTCTTACTACTAGAGGAAAGCTAAATATGTGGCATGATGGATCCCATCATTTGAAGGAGGAAGCCTGCAGAACACTGTGCACTGGGCTGTTAGAAAGGACAATGGTCAATTGTTTTGGGTAGCACACTGATCTCACTACACTTAATGGCAAAATGACTTCAGTGGAGCCATAAACACAAACAAGTGTGGGGAGAAATAGTGTCACTGTCTCTGTATTCAAAATATGCCTTTTGTCACAAAGCACTGCACACTGTAATGCAGATGTTTGCTATCTATTGCTTATCTTGCATGTCAGACTTATTATTTTTGACTATTTATCTTCTTTGTCTATCTAATTTCTATCCAATTTGAATATGCACAGATAAAAATTTATAAAGAAATACTGCAAAAATACTCTGCAAATATTGTCATTGTTTTAAATCGATTTACTTGTATACCCGATTTTTTGTTTATATTTCACAGAAATTCAAGGAACCTTATTTTTTTGGCACCAGCATTCATAGCCTTCAAAGTGTCATTGAAGAGATTTTGGTGAAGAAAAAATTTGCATTTGCATGTGTACACACTGATATTTGCTCTCGAGAAGTAGGCAAACATTTCCAACTAGGAGTGGGACAGCTAATCATGTACCTATATGACAAACTGTAGCTAATCAATGCAATTAGAGAAACAGAGAAATTACAATCAATCCAAACTGATAGGAATGGGGAAAAAAATTCCTATTTTGGAAATAGGTTTGAGTAACAAACACTTCTGAAGCAGCTGTGATTTGCTGATGGGTTTTCTACAAAGAGAAGGAAAAAGTGTATTTCCCTGATAAATGATTTATTGTTAATTGTTCTCTGAGTGCCATTCTCCCACCTACTTTAATGAACTCTGATACAGTGAATCTTAACACCCAATATAATGAAAGCAAATTTTCACCCTTAGTGCAGTGTGAATGGCACAATCGCTTTATTCTTTTATTCACAAAGTGTCAGTCATTCATTTCAGCTCCGGATCATTCAATAGAACTAAGATGTGCAGTGAATGTGATTCCAGTCATGTCATCCTGTTAGTGCAAAGTGATTCTCAATAGCACTCGACAGCACATTGCTGGATTGGCTCAGTGCATTAAAACAAACCAAATTATTCTGGTTTTATGTACATATCAGTACTTGTTGACATACTAGTAAATTGTTTTAATAGCCTGTACTTATGAAGGTGTATATCTTTGTAGTTAAATTCCAATACATTGTAAAGCATACTTTACACAGAAAACATTACTCTCTCAGGAAAACTGTAATCACAAAGTTTAGACTGAAAAAATACAGTCATGTATTTAAAGTATACACTTAATTCAGTCTTTGAATAGCCATGATAAGCTAGATCTGTGTGACTGAATCAGGAGCGAGTGGCCCAAGATGCAGCTTTGGAGCAAGGGGGATATAATGTGCTGCAGTTACAGCCCAATTAAATGGTATTCTGCTTAGCTATTTGTGGCCAGAACTGCAGCCCTGATGAAAACCAAACCAAAATGGTTTTTTTACAAAGTCCTCAACAATAATTCCCTTTAAGCAGTTTTCCGACCAGATTTATATCTTAGGTCAAACAAAGGAGACGATGAATACTTCCCTCAGTTAATACCACTTTCATGTGAAAGGTGTGCATTGGCCTAGCACCGCAATAAATAAATCCACAGTGATGAATACTGACACTTTTTTCGCCTTTGCTTTCAGCTCCATGCTGCCATGCCAACTCAGACATACAGAAAATACCCATATTATGTATCCTGCTCATGAACATTGACCAGTTCCCTCTAATTCATTGTGGTCCCTAGGGAGGAAATAATTCACCTCACTAACCTTTATGGACTTCAGTGCACAGATGACTTGCTGATGTTTTTAATTGGTTCAACTGTACGAGTGGTTGAATGGTTTGATGTGGTTTGTTACACTTGCTGCTTCTGTTATGAAATATCTAAACACCCAGGAAATAATACTATAATGCACATCCAACCTCTCATCTACCCACACAGCTATACTGGCTTGTGGTTTTCAAAATTTGATAAGAGAGGTCTTCCAGTTACCAGATGAGTTAAGTTCCATTCATTGAGTCCAGATATTGGGGGGCAGCACACATTGCTGATGTCAGGCAGAAACTTTACTTGGTGCTAGTGGATCTCACTGATGCACCTATTCTTTGCCTGATTGCATTCACATCCACCTCTCTGTAGCACTTGGTGTCATCTCTCAAAATAGCTGAACCTTTGCCACTTAAGCATGTCATCTGAGTCCTTTCAGAGCAGAAGCAATTCCTAAAAAGCCCTAGAAAATTGGTGTCTTCAATTTGAATATATTTAGCATTAGAAATATATGAGCTACATCTACTTTGGGAGTGAAAGAAGGGGATAGGGTGATGGGGCATTCTAAGAGTGGGAGTGGGACATTTAGGGGTCCCTTTATTTTAATATTGCATAGTTTTTAGCAGGAGAACCACAGTCATGCTACAGACCTGCCTCCAAGGGAGACAGATCTGAAAATCCTACAGAAAGGATCTACAGGGTGAAGCAATTCTCAGAATTATGAATTTTAGCTGCTAGCCCATTGGTGTGTTTTATTCTATAGCATTGGTCGGAAACTGCTGTAGGACCAGGGAAGAGCTATAGAGCTACAAATGTTTGTATTTTATAAGCACTGATCAAATATGATTTAGATAGGTAAATCACAGTGGTGCCTATGTAACTCACAGTGTGAGTTTATTAAAAATAAAACAATAATACCGATACTCTACAACTGCCGGGACACTGAAATCTGGAGATTTGAGGTGGTTTGCAAAACACCCACAAATGAAACCTGAGAGATTGCTTGCAGTCCTTCACATGATGGGCTCTCTCCTTCAGACCTCATGGATGCATTATAAAATATCCTCAAACTGCCAATGGTACCTCTGCAAAGTGAAACACCTCACTTTCCACTTTGAACAGAAACTGTTCAATGGCTTCTAAAGTGCAGGCAGGCTGCAAGATGTACTGTAACCATTAACAGCACAAAGGGAAAATGGGATCTGTTTACATTATCACTGATTAAACAATACTATCTAAAATACTACTATCAGTATTTTTCATGATGGGAACTAGACAGACAAGTACTAATGATAGTGGCAGAAGTGCAATGGATAGATTCACTTCTGCAAGAAAGAACCCAGACCCTACACAGCTTCTCTCATACTAAAAGCACAGATTATTAAGCATATGCAGTTCTTGTATGTGTGAGTTAAGTGGGTCTATGGGCCAATGGAAATACTGTATTTGCATTAATATATTACTCTTCCTATAGAACAGTTGTGGCAGGAATATTATTACTTTTTTCCCCCTTTACAGTAAGTGTTATGTTTTATAACACTTGTTCTTTGAAGAATACCTAACTGATTTGTCTTTGCCCTTATTTCAGTTTATCAAAGGTTGGAAATTGTTCCCACTGAAATCAGTGCATTTTAATTTTGACTTGAGCAGTATCAGGGTGCAGTTCCAGCACACTCTGCTTGAAGAATATATTCACCCAGTTTTTGCAGTTCAGTAAATACTATTGATCTCCTCTGCATAAAGCATGTGGCCAGCTAAGGGGTGCTCATCTCCATTTGAAATGAGCATGTTCTATTGGCTAAACTGTTTAAAGGGTAATATATCAAAGATGTCAAAAGTATATTTAGCAATACCAGAGATTTTACAAATTTCTCTTTTTCTAAAAAAAGCACACACACACTGTAACCCCAGCAATCTTAACATCAACTGCAAACCAACCAAACTGCTCCCACTTGAGCAAAGTGATGAGAGGGGGGAGACTGAGGGCAAAGGGACTAGCAGGGTTTGGCACACGGGAAATCACATATCCTTAGGATGCTTCTGGTCTGTTCACTTAAGACATGGATATGCTTCTGCTTCTGGTTCTGGAAGTAATGGCTTATTTTGATCACACAGCTAAGCTTCTTCAGCAGTCAACTCCCACCTCTAACCCTCCAAGTCTGCACATTTTGCATTGCAAGGCTGTGCTTTGGCTGAGAGGAAGGAGGGAGGCACTGGCAGCCTGGAGCACCTGTAGCAGGCAGGCTGGAACAAACCACTGGAGGCAGTAGAGAATGTGTGCCCAGAATTGTGACTTTTTAAAAATCAGGATAAAAAATTTCAAAATAAATGCAAAAAAAAATTAATTTTCAATATTTTCATATAAAAATCCACTCAATATATCATTAAAGTAATAGCTTCAATAATCATTGAGTCATGCAGTTTTTATATCCAGGACTGAATTACAATCCACTATTAAAAATTTCTGGAGTGGAACCAACCCCAAACCTCTGACCTACTGTTAATAACACAGCATCAGCCTGCCTAAAAATATTATTCCATCCTACTGCCACACACAAATCATACAACAGAGAAGCTGTTCACATGAAAACAAAGCCTAGGAGCAACCTGCTTCTTACATCTATTTCTGTTGTTTGTTTTTAGTACTGGGTTATTTTGTTTGCTTTAATGTTCACTAAAGCTGTTACAAATTATTTGGGTGTTCAACTTCTCTTGGTTCCAAGTGATGTGAGGGGAAATTAGTTACTCTTCACATGAGTGATGAAGACAAATGATGTGACTCATCTCACCTGACTTCAGCCATAGGCATTTGGACCATTACATCCAGTTGAAGGAATTTTACAGACATACAGATCCCAGTCCTGCTGGAAGAGATGAGATGCCCTCAGCACATAGCACTGGTTGCTCCTTTCCCTCTCCTGGAGGAAATGGCTCTCTCAGGTCAGGCAGCACAGCTACACGTAGAGTTTGGAGAACCCCCAAATTTATTCCTATCAAAGTGAACCAGGTTAACTTGAAAAGTTTCACTTAAGAAGGTATCAGCCTCTTTCTGCTACATATGGTAGAACACTACAAAAACAAAGATACTACAGGAGACTGAAGATCATACTGAAATATGGCATTGCTCTTCTTGGTAAATCAGGTAGAAAACCTCACTGATGATTTTAATTTCCTTACCATCCCTGTGAACTGAAGAAAGCTGTCTTATCTCTGTGGTCAATATAAATGCTTTCCTCTTTTTTTCTTCATTTTTTCTAATTAGTATATTTTTACAATCTGTTAATTCTAACTTGTGAGTTTTTTGTATTGTAACTCCACAAAATCAGCAGTAGTTACTTTCTATTGCATTCACTACAGAGCCATGGATGGAGAATTTAATGAAGAGGAAAGGGATGTGAAAAAAAAAAAAAGTTCCTTCTTATTTATTCCAGCTCAAGCCCTTCCCGGGAAGGAAATGGAGATCTGGGCACTTTTTGTGGACAGCTTTAATTGCCTGCCAAGAACAATGTGATCAGTCTCTGCTGTATGCATCGTTCCTATGAAAATTGTAACATTCACTGTTGCAACAATGTAGGGGCTATTTAAAAACAATTATCAATTATCACAAATATTTAGATAACAGTTTCATAAATCAAAATGAAGCATGTCTATGTAGCTCTGCTGTTTTCAATAGCCTTAATAGCTTTCCAGAGAAAGACTATAGGGACACGCACCAACAACAGACTCCAAGCACAAAAATGACAAAATGTCTCCCAATTCAGCTGTGACCAGAAGAATGGGATGTTTCTGGGAGATCTTCATCCATGGCCAGATGTTTTCACCCCCATTACTGGGAAGCTTAGCAGCTTTCAGATGGCCTCTGCAAATCCCATGGTCGCTCTCAGACTACTGGAGGATGACTTTAATTTGCATGTTTAAAGATAGGCAGGCTTGCTTTATAGGCTGCTTTTCTGCAGTTCCTCACAGTTTGCCCCATAGATAAGACCTTCCCTGCAGATGGCATGATAGAAGTGGGAATTTCTTCTCTATTTGTTCACCATACAATCTTCCAAGGGTCTGATACTTGTCTTGGCAAGTGCTAATGTACTAAATAGACATACGCATACATAGGTAAGTGCATATATATAAGAATGTATGTATAAATTCCTGGGGAAATTTTCATTGAGTTGCTGATCAGGCCTCCAGGGGAGCCTGGCCTCAGAGCCTTTTGCCCTCAGTGAGCCGCAGTGTCCCAGGGCTACAAACATGCATTGTATATCTGCATAGAATTAGCTCAAGGACCTGCATATTGCAGCTGCGAGTTGCACAAGCACCTGAATGTGTTTCACTTCGGCAGCAAAAAAGCAGCACAAACAAGTGAAGAGGTCCGTGGGCAGGACCCCGGGTAGAGCAGTACCCCCAGAGAGAGGCTGTCCCCACACAGGCAGACCTAGCTAAGGCAAAGGCCGAGCCAGGCACAGCTCAACACAACACATTCATCTAACCGGATTCATCCGCTAACAGGACACTTACATTAATTTAACAGTTTTAAAAGCATTTGTGAAATATGGTTATTGACAAGGGGAAAAAATAGAACCTACTCTGTATGCCTCGTACCCACCTAAATTAGCAGCTAATGAAAACAAATTGTATTTAAAGGATTTTAATATTAATTAAGTTAATGATGACATATCCCAAGCAGTACACTTAGAATCAGTCCGTAATAGCAAGCTAACAGATGTTGGCATTTTTATTATTAATTATACATTTCATTATCATATGATGATTGTCAAACATCATTTGACAGAAGGAAAACGTATAAATGATTCACACGTTTTATATTGTAAAGATGATACTGTGCTTGATTTTATAATATGCTGACTTTAATATGCCAGATAAAAAATACTCTTTGTTTTAGCAGTCTGGAATACAGACAGCTTCTGCACAACACCAAAGACTGACTAATCTAATATGGGTTGAAGCTCTTAAAAAGAAACAAAACGAAACAGCTGTCACATTTGAAGGTGAAGCATGTATTTTAAGATTACCTCAAGTAGCAACAGAAGGTAAAAAATATCAATGTATATATTTAACAAGTATAGTTTGCCTCTGTCATTCATACGGTTATGAAACAAATGTGTTGGGAAATAATGGTGCTAACAACTTGCCATTCAATCATGATTAAATTGGGGAACAATTTATGCAATATTTGCAGCGTGAGTGCATTTTACTTAGAATTTGTTTAAAATTCATAAAGTTTCATCTTTAAAATGAAGCACTGGAGTTATCTTATTGATTTCAAATCACATTACATGTATCTTCTGGAATGCAGTTTCAGCAAAGCCTGCTGTAGGTACAGTAAATATCTCCAAAAGAACATTTGGGAAGGAAGTTTAAATCTCCACTGCATGTCAGAGCAGACAGATCAGAGCTCTCCAAATCAAATACTGGTACACTTATCTTTATAATCACCCAGGATTTTGTTTTGCTTACTGTTTTCTAGCTCAGCATAATCTCTGTTCATTGAATAAATGTTAAATACTGTAAATGACAGTTCTCTGAGGGCTATGTGAGTCTCCAGACATCATTCAATCTAATACAATCAAACAGCAGGAGCGTCGGAGAGAAAGGTGAGTCCGTGTCACAGTCAGCTTGATTTTTTAACAGGAAGGCTCATTTAGTAATTGTTAAACAAGTCATAAACATCCTTGCCAAACTCCATCACTTCAAAAGGCATGATTGGTAAATGAAAATGGATCCAAATTACCCTCTTTCCCTCTGCAGGGCATGAAGTGCTCGGACACAGTAATAATTCTGTCTTCCTGTGTCCCTCACGCACACTTGCCATTTCAGAATTAAGTTTTTTCAATGATCTCTTTCCCCCCTTTGTTCGAATTTCACAGTTAGACAATCCTTCCCATTCTGTATTAGCACAGTTCACAAGAAGGCTATTTCAGCTTCGTTTTCTAACACTTATCTGCTTAAAGTGCACATAATGTATGTCTGAAATATAGCCATTATCCAGAGCTCTGATTGTAGCAGGAGATTACTCTTAGCTGACTCACAGAAAATTGTTTAACCCTAAAACCCTGGGGTTTAGACACAGAAATGTTTTTGAAACTTTATCAGATTAAAATGTATCAGATTGATTGAATTAATTTTTTTTTAACTAACCAAGGGACATTGTCTCACTTAAAATACTGGATTTTTAAGGGCATGGAAACAGTGCTGGGGAAGTTCCTCAGCAAGGGGCCACTAAAAACACCAAAGCTGCAGAAGCTGCATCAGCTGCTCAACACCTTTTCAATTATTACTGTGCAAGGAGGTTAAATACTGAATTTCTGTTTCTCATTGCTGTGAATATGCTTTCTTTATTTCTCTTGCTTAGACAATGGCAAATGAACAGTCTTTTTCACCAGTATTTTTCATGCAAGAGCATGATACTGAACCGCTGGGCTCCCAAGTGTCCCAGGTTCAATTTGATTTGTGGTACCCTTTTTCCTGCCATCTGTGGTAAAACCCCCCACTCTTTTAGCAAAAGATTTGCTTAAGACAGAGAATAAGCAGAAAAGAATATTTACACTGACATTTTCTAAGTTGTACCATTGCCTGAATGTTCTGCTTTTGGAGGATTACTCCTAGAGGATCTATTTAGGGTTGGTTCTGGTCTGGTCTTTTTATGTTTTATTTACCCTGTGCCTGTTTATTGTTTGCAAAATACACTGAGCATGGAATCTCCAAGGGTCATTTTCCATTGCTGCCCTCTGCTGTATTACCAGCAATCTGTTCTCCAGCACGTGCAGGAACTGGGCATGATTCAAGGGCATAAAGAGAAATTTCCCAGCAGTTTGTGGTCACAGTTTTCTTGAGTCATGTGGCTCTGTAATAATCTTCTTGGGAACATCCCAGGCCATTCCCTGTTACGGGCTCTTTCTTCTGTGTGGGTACCACTGCTCTTCCCTGGATATCAGTGTTTTACACACGATACCATCCCTCCAGCCTGGCCTACAGACCATATTGGTGGCTCACATCCAGTGATGATGTTTTGACCTAATTGCCCATAATTGGCATTGAAATCCAGTGTGGAGTACATCAAGGTCTACTTTCATTTCAGTTGACTTTCCATCAGGAGGAGGACTGAGGAACTCTCATCATAAGCATTAACAAGGTTTCTTCTTGAATTACTGAGCCTCAGCTCTACAAGGACCTGGCAGATTTCCAGCAAAACCTATAAACTGGCTGAAGCTGAGTAAACAAATTATAGTGAATTTATAGTGCACAAATTTAGCCTCTCATTCTGTTTGTGATCTGTCGGTGAATAGTTTACAGCTTGTTTTGCTTCATTCATAATTCAGAATCTTTTGGTAAATAAGCCTGTACTTGTATGTAGTGAGTTTTTCGCAGATCTTTGGGATATTCCAGTCTCAAGAGGAGCTGACAAATTTTCATGAAGGCACAGGCCTTTCTTTTGAATCGGTGTCAATCAATCTCAGTATTAAGCTTGCTCATATTCAGCATTACACAAAAGTATCTACTTGCCTTTTTTTCTGGGGTAGTGAGAAATTTTTCCTTAAAACATCACGAAGGCACAAACATACATTACAAAAGCAGACACCAAAGGGAAAAAAACCACAAAAACCTCAAGGAAACCAATGGCCATTGCACTAAGATTTAACTGCAAATTTGAGTCAGAAGCAAGAAATCAGACTTGTAGCCTAAAGGCATTTCCTAGACTGAGGTTTCAGCCTGTTGTGAATCCTATTGGACTAAATCTTAACAGAAGAAATGCTTAGCTGTTCAGTGTAACCCCGAGTATAGTAGAAAAAGCCCCTCTTATTTTCCCTTCCCAAGCCAAATCATGTTCCTTACTACATAAACATAAATCCCATGGACAAAAGACTGAAAATCCTATTCACAAGAGCTTGGGCTGAGTGGACAAGTATAATTCAGTGCAAAAGTTATGTTCTCTAGTGACAGATGTGGCTGCACAAGCCAGAGTGATGCCAGACACCAGTCCTCAGCGAGCATGGCAAACCCAGAACCAGAATCCACCATCAACTCACATTGAAACTGTTGGATAAGCAGATCCGATGCAAGAACTACTTCAGTTCTTCCCAGGCTCCTTTCTCATCCTCTCCTTTCTTTAGCAGAAGCTCCAGTATGAATGCTTAAAAAGTGCCATAATAGAAAAGCAACTAAAAACATACAGCTTGTTGTCTGCTCTTGGTTGTACAATGCAGTAATTGTCTTATCACTAGATTTTATTAATATTAATACCATAAATGCATCCTTCCCAAGTAGGTGCAGACCCCCTAAGTATTCCCAGTTTGCCACTGTATCCTTTATGTAAAAGAGACTGTCATTGGTCAAAATCATTACCCCAAGTTTTTAAATTTTACAGTGAATCAGGGAATAATCTACTCTGTTTTGCTCTACTTGAATTCTACTTTAACAACAAGCTGGACAAAAGACAGTTGGGTGTAGAATATACTGAACTGGAAGGGACCCATCAGGATCCTCAAGTCCAACTCCTGACCCGGTGTAGAACTCCCCAGGAATCACACCATGTGCCTGAGAGTGTTGTCCAAACACTTCTTGAACTCAGAGAGGCTTGGTGCTGTGACCACTGCCCTGGGGAGCCTGTTCAGTGCCCACCACCCTCTGGGTCAAGAACCTTTTTCTGATATCCAACCTAAACCTCCCCTGACTCAGCTTCAGGCCATTCCCTCTGGTCCTGTCACGGGTCATGAGAGTGAAGAGATCTGTTCTTGCCCCTCCAATTCCCCTCACAAGGATGCTGGAGATCACAGTGAGGCCATCTCAAAGCCTGTGCATCTCTTAAGCTGCATTTACATGTCACTTCAGGTTTATTTCAAAGACAAGCAGAATACTTAAATGATACAGACTTTGTGATGGCTCTTTATACAGAACAAATTCTATCTCAAGCAAACTAATTTATGTAGATATCTGTGGAAAGAAAGACAGAAGACACTGGAACATTGTCAAGAAAAAATCCTTTTTTAAAAAAGCTGATGGAGGTTAATGCAAGTATTAAAAGCAATTAGCCAAATGTTTCTGTATTTGCTCAGCTGTAAAGTTAGCAGAAAGATTGGTATAAAACTCAAGTAAAGATTTAGAAATGTTTTAATGACATAAAACTGAAGAAATTTTCAAACTATCACAATCCAGATGGTGCAATGCTTTGGAACATGGTGGTAGTAGTTCATCAGAAGATGCTACCATCCATCCTGGCTCTGCACCATCTGCATTCATGAAACTCAACCAGAGCGCTCCTCCTGACTCACTAACCTGCTGCCAGGCACCCGTGCTTACGGCAACTTGGATGAATTAGCAAGTGCATTTAGAAAGCCTTTTTGGCTTCCTCAAAAAAATATTCTGTAAATACCATAATGCCTACAATGAATTAACAGGAACAAGTCACACTGTACATGGCTAAGATGGCTGGGAATTCTAGATGAGTTACAGCTAAAACTGACTGAACATTGCATTAAGCTCATGGTAAGCCCAGGTCCAGTTCTTGCTCCAGATACGTATAATTAGATGGTTTCATACATTTTCCTCTCTCACACACACATATGCAACAGAATCAGCTGATTGCTGTTTGGAGACCTGGGAAGTGTATGTTTGCCGATGCTGATATACATTTCAGAGCTGGAGGACAGAGACTAAATGAGCAGATTAGGTTTTTAGATGTGCCTTGGAAAGGGACTCTGACCTGAATTCACTTTTTGCTTGAGATTATTTTATTTACCTTCGTAGCCTACCATGAACAACGAGCAAATGTGGTATTTCAAACACACAATTCACTTCAAAGGTAGATTTACAGAAAAACTTCAATTTTAAACAGAAAAGGAATGCTTCAACAATAATAACAAAAATAGTATTTGATCAAGAATTGCAAGAACTTTACACTATCCACAAGACTTTTTAAATTTGGAAACTAAATTCACAGACTGAGTATTTCTTTAAGATTGAGTCCTTTTGCCGTGCTAACATTTTTCCTTCTGTGCTGTTGCAACCACTCTCCCACTCCTTTATCTGACTGATATGGTAATAACAGGTCCTAGGGCCATATGTTCAAATACATTAGAATTCATGATGGCTTTGTTCTAGTTTCTTAGTTCTTATTAAGACTGACAATCTTCAAGGAAAATGAGCTTTACTAGCACAACTTCCTTAACATTGTAAAATATGAACATATACAAATACAGTGCTTGACTGCACAAGTGTTTGTATATCTGCACCTACTCCTGGTCATACTGGGAACAGCTGCATTGCCTTCAAAGGAATCTCCTGGCAATGAAATTTACTGGTATGAACAAGAATATCCAGGGTAAGGCCCTAGATTTGTGTAGATATGGGTGAAAACAAAACTTTGTCTGGAGATAAGAGGGTCAGAGTCACAGAGCAAGCTGGCACATGCATTCTGAAAGCAAGAGATCCTAACCCAGGCTTGAATCCTGCCCACCTGCAGACCAGCTATTCCAACCATTCCCCTTGGCCAGAGCCCTGTGGGCAGCCTGGGGCAAACCTTACGACCTAAAGATGTGCCTTCGGGGAGTGATACTGAAGGTAACACAAATCTCAGCAGCACCTGCATGGTAACTAGAAGGAGGTTGAAAATATTTTCAGGGTACATAAAATGTACAGATATGCAGTCTCAGAGGGAATTAAACTATTCAGAAAGTCAGATCATGTTGCAAAATAGTTTAGCCAAAAGAGTAAAATCAGAGAAGTATAAATGTTATCCATTGACATTTTCTAGGTGAAATATTTTGACTTTTTGTTCCAAAATGACATTGCATTTTGAAACTGACAGACCCATTTGGTTTTTGGGATGAAAAAAACCCATAAATAACCCTCTTAGAAAATAAGATTCTTTGTCTCAGGTCAGGCAAAATGTTTTGTGTCAGCTGAGACTGACATTTAAATATATTTTTTCCAGGCTAGACATGAGCAGAAAAATCCATCTCTAATCTTGACACATCCTGGTAAATGTATAAAACTGAACAATTGTTTCCAAATACATACACTGTTGGGAAAAGCAGCAATTGTTGCTTCAGCTTTCAAGCAAGGATGTAGTTGTTGAATTGGGTTACTTGAAAAGCACCCACCATTCAGTTCTAGTAAAAGCTCTTTCCAATTAACAAAACAGATGTGTTTGGGACAAAAAACAACCACAGACTTCCTTAGAGCTTGTCTAGTCATAAATATGCCATTAGACATGCAAAGATTTTCACCTCTCCTCACATAAGATGTTCCAAGGTTCTCCTGGCCAGCCTTCAGGACCCAGGATCCTGTTTTATGAAGTTAAACTACTTTAGTCTGTGACCTTTAAGATTAACTGTTTGGGGATTTTCTTCTCACACATATTTTTAATCTGTTATCCAATTCGTGCAATTGTTTTAGAGCAACTGTGCTTGTGAAATGCACTTTGTAGAGCTTGAAAAAAGAAATAAGTGCTAAGGAAGGCTTCTTATTTATACAGCAAGGCTGTGTATTACATTTGCATAATATGATATCAGAAGAAATAAATGGCACCAGAAATAAGGGTATGGAGGGAAGTGCTAATGAGCTGTGCAGAACAGGGAAAGACAGTATTTTTTTCACAGAGGATATGGATCTACATTTTGGGAGAAGGGAAAGTCATAGAATTTTTCTCTAATGAAAACCTGAACAAGGAGATATTGGATCACATTTTCCCCCCCGAATTTGTTAGGTTGTTTACAGATGTAATGCTGAATATTAATAAAACATGCATACTAAGCTGTGCAGGCAGAAAACATGCACAGTGGAGCACAGTATTGCAGAGGCAGTTTAATGTGCTAGCTGTGCTCCACCAACATTTTGTAGAACAGTGAATGTACCTGCAAAAGTTGAAGACACAGGTGCATGTGTAAACACTCAAGCATGAGAAAAATGTCTCACTGGACAGGGTTGGCCCATGGAAAAGGGAGGGAACTTAGAGCTCAGGAAACAGAGCCAGCTGGAATTGTCCTGCTCTGGGGGATCTCCAAGAGATGGTGGTTAAAGTACAACATGAGCCCAGATTTGGCTCTGTGTTGTCACATCCTTCCCCTGTGATTTCTTGACCCAATCAATCACTGTGCTGTGTACAGATAGGTGAGAAAAGGGACCAAGTTCATGCATCTGTTCTTTTTTTTTCTGTTGGAAGAGGATATTCTCTCCTGGTAAGCATGCCTCAGTTTCTGCTAAAGTCAATGGCAGTTCTACTGTTGACGTCCATGGAAGCAGAAGTAGCTCCTATGCTTTAGCAGCTGCCATCCTTCTCTCTGGCAAGACTGATCAGGGTTCCCCAGACTTCAAGACCCATTGATTGATGCTGCAGCAGAACAGCAAAGGGTGAACAGGGGAAGGAAAAGCTGCAGTTTACAATGAACACACCTTTAAGGTGTCCTTCTTCTTAAAAAGTCTTCTATATGCAAATGTAGAAAACCAAAAGGATGTTAAAACACCTCCTCATTAAACCCAGCTGCCAGTTGCACTGCTCAGAGAAAAGTTAGAAAATATTTCTTAAAAAACAGCTACCACACAACACTGCTTCACTGCATGGTTTTTCTTGGACAAACACATTCACCGAAGAAACAAAACAACACCAAAGCCCAAACCAACAAGCTGTCTTCTCAATTTACGACCCTTTTACAATACCTTCTATTATTGATGGGACATGGCTTTTTAAATTTTTTATTTTTTTTGACATTACACAGAGATGACTGCATAGTGCACAGCCAGTCACTGCATCTGGTGGATAATTTTATACCCTGCTCAGATGCTGAAGTATATATAGCCCCATGGTGAGTACATCCAATAGACTTTTTTCTTCAATGGGGTTATAAATACAAGTAAAAGCAAAGTACTGCACATAAGGTGCCTATATATTGCTTTAGTGAAGAGTGAAAGATGCTGTGGATTTTGGCTGTGTGGATTCATTCTGTCTTACAGCATACTGAATAAATTGATATCTTTGTTCATGGGAAGGTGAATTACTCTGTGGCCAGTGTGTTCCAAAAAATATTTTCTGAGGCATTCTCTAAGGCAACTGTCTAACTACAGTGCTTTTTGTCCTGCTAACACTATGGGCCGGGACGTGGTCATGACAAATCTTGTATCTGCCACTTTCTTCTAGTTTCTCCTGGTGACATCTTGGAAAGAAGTTTCCTGGTATGTGTTAAGCCTGACGGTGAAAGATTTTGGAACTTTACAGCTTCAGAGTTTAGAGTTGTCACTGTCATTCCTAGCACTGGCATAATGGCCATTTTGCATATTTTGCAGTGGTGCTAGGTCAGGCAAGACCTAGACAAAACTGTGAGGAAAACAATAAATTATTGTTTTGTTCAAACTCTCTACGAAGGGGTACTTTTGGAATCTAAGGAAAATTCTGAAAAGAGAAAACCTCCTCAAAACCTGTATCTTTTCCTAAAAAGCCAGAGGTACAGAAATGCAACACCGAAGCCTTTAGCCTACCGTAGTAATACCGTGGAGTCTTCTGCAAGAAGCAAGTAGCAAATCTTGTTGCTCACTTACATTTTCATTACTTGTTTTTACAAAAAGTCAGGCAGCCTAGGTATGTCATAATGTAACAGGCCAGCTTGGGTTTGGAAAAGTGCCTGACATAACGAATGTGGAAATTATCTCTAGTCTAAACCTACAGAACAGCACTTTATTCCTCAAGTGGTCCCAGTAAACTGTCTACAGACCCCTGTGAAGGAAGTGTTACCCAGTTACACTAAATTTCACAATGTTGTCCTCAATCTAGAGTGCCAACAACCAAGAAGATGGCAAGGCAACAGTCTGTAATGCAGCAGAATCTCTAGTAGGAGCTGAATATAGGGAAGTTTTCAGATGCCTTTGATTTACATCACAGAAAGAAAACAACTCTACTGCAGTATTGTGGAGGAAGTTGTACTCTTGTTATCAAACTTCTGAAAAATATTCATTTGCTTTAGAAGAGGCATCTGAGATTTCCTTTCCTGGTCAGAACTGAGAAGTCTTCTGGGTTTTGTTTTCCATCCAAGCTTAAGACTTCTATTTTACTACTCTAACTTAAAGACCAAGGTTTGTCTTTTAACATTTTAGGCTGAGGAGTACCTTCTGAAGAGTACCTAAACACATCTTTGAGAAATCAGTGTGCAGAAAGAGAGAAGGGAGAGATAGTATCTGTCCCCAGATTGGACCTGACACTGCTCTGAATCACAACACAGCAAGGCTGGAAGGATTCCATGTTGGTGTAGCATCTAATGGGTGTGCATATCTTCTCCGAGGGCTGCAGCAGGACACAGAGGTCCTGGCTCTGCTGCCTGGCTGAGCTGGCACACTCCTGCATTTCAGCACTATGGAGTTAGGCCAGGCTGACAGAGACATTGGAGACTGTGTATCTCCACAGGCACAGCACCACAGCTGAACCGTGAAAGACCTTTGCTGTAACAGACCCAAGGCTGGCCTGACAGGCCTGGGGCTTCCTGCACCCACCACCCCTGCCCAGACACTGCCCTCCTGCAGGCAGCACCCTCACTGTGCACTGCACTGCCCTGGTGGGGACCAGGCACGCCCCTGAGCTGTACATCAGAAAGCAGTAAGGGTTTGTTTTGCATTTTCATTGTTTGCCTTGCAAGGTGAGTCTACAAGTTTCAGTACTGAGAAGGAAGGAAAATCAGATTTTGCTTTCAGCTTTCTAACCCCTAATCCACAATATTCATTATCTACGTTTTCAAGCACCAGTGTTTTGGCAATCAAAAAGTCTCAAAAAATGCAAAAAAACCCTCTCTTATACAGCAATCTGGGTTTAGCCAGAAAGCTTTGTCAACTCTGGCTCAGCAGTTAGTTATCCTGGTTAACTGGATCAATGGTGACAGCTGTAATTACTAGAGATGAGATTGCCTGCACTGTAATTACACCTCAATCTTCAGTGTGAGATGGACTGTAGGACACACACTGCAAATTCTCCCAATTACAAACAGGTTATGGAGAGCATAGCACTTCTGTGCTAATCATGTTTGTTATTATATAGAATAAAAAAAAAATATGGCACCAGCTGAAAGAATTGTTAATCTGAAGCAGCTTTGCTGATTCAAAGGCATTAATCCACAAAGCTTTACCGCTACGTGGGTTTTCAAGATAACCATGCTATAGAAACACACAAGGGTTTTTTTTAACCTAAATAGTTACTGGCTGTTCAGCACACTACAACCGCCAGGACTTGCTCCAATATTCATGTGCAGAACATTAATAAAACATCAGTGTTTATGAAAAAATTTTCTCCTTTCATTACCATGCATTAAATATAGGAACAATTCTTTAACTTTTTTTAAGTCCAACGTAGTATGGAAGCATGCTGTGCCTGTAAAAACTTGTTCAAAGAACAAGGACTAAGAATAAGGAAACCGTGTGTTTGACCTTTGATTTAGGTTTGATGACATCAGCAATGAATGTAACTCAAGAAAAAAAAGTGTGTCTGAAGGTAAAAGGATGCTGAAACATTTATTTTCAAAACCAGGGAAACTTTTAAAGGCAATATTCTATTCTGCCTCACTAATTCAGCCTGCTCTGGTCATCAACTCTTGTTTTTGCTTTTCTTGAGGGAGAATAACATATTTCTTTAATTAGGTTTAAAAATGTTATCACTGATTTGAAACCACAGCTACATACATGTATTAACAACTTCTGGTATCCATGAAGGCCACTGCACCTTGTTTTTATGCAGCTCTTATTCTAATCTAGTTTATTCTTCAGTGCCTAGAAACATCTATGATTCATGTTTGAGGGAGAGGGGAATGAAGGGAATAAACCAATATATCTTTTTCTCTCTTTTAAAAAAAAATAAAAATTCCGAGGCTCAACTATGTCTGATATATTAAAGACCACGTAGGTTTAATGAAATCCATTTATGATTTTATGAGTAAAATCTGTCCCTGAGCACCACTTAAGCTCACACATATGCCATCACAACAGAACTGAAGTGGCATGTTTGTGGGGAAGAGGTCTTGCTCCTGTTCTTTGCAAAGGGGTAAATTTGAGTTTCTAGCATTGAAACCCACAGTTTTACATTCATGCAGCCATCACATTCTCCTTTGCAAGTGCCAAGTGATGGCACTGCAGGGAAAGCGAGCACCATCTGTCTCCACTGCATGTGCTTTCCATGTGGTGCTTTACAGTGGGAAGGAAGAGTGGTCTTTGCAGGAGGCTGCTGCTCTTGCCACTGCCTCTGCACCTCCTCTCCCGGCCTGGGGGAGCATAGGCACAGCTCTGACTGGCACAGCAAAGCCTCCACCTATGCCAGGGCAAGGGCAGGTGCACAATAACTCCCCACTACACAACCGAGTGCCGAGAGCTAAAGTGATTTCCTGCATCATCACATATCCCTGCATCCACAGTACTGGCTCCTGGGGCTACTGGCAAATGCACAAACTGCTCCCTGATTTTTTTGGGGAAATAATCTATATTTTTTTGCACAAGTAAGAATTTTCAAAAAAATGTAGCAAATTGGGAGAGGAAAAGGGACAGATAGTTCAGCTCAAACCTAGCTTGAATCTCCTTAAACCATTGCTAGTATAGTAACAATCCCCAGCAGAATTTACCTGTTCCAAATAGATATTAAAAGCAAGTGTTTGGATATCATATATTCTGCATAAAAATTATTTCTAATTATGACTACTTCCTTTCAGTCATTTTTCTGTACCTTTTTTAACAGTTTGATTCAAACTACAAAACATTACGGAAGACTTTTGAATGAAAATTACATTATCTTATCAGGCACTGTTACTGAGCCTTATATGATACAAGCTATTGGGGATATTTAATTTGTTTAAGCTATGAGTTCCCTAATGATACAAATAGGTTAATCCACTGTTGTCTATTTTGAAAAGTTTGATATTGGATTTCAAAATGAGTCTACGAAATCCTGATTAAAAGAAAATGTTTAAGCATACATTCAACCTTAAGCATGTGATACCATTGAAATGAATGGTTCTACTTAGGTATTCAAAGGTAAGCATGTGCTTACTGCTTTGTTGAGTTGGGGCCTCAGACATTTCCAGAGATTTTAATATCACATTTGCAAACCAGATGGTAGTGCCTTAGTTTAGTAACAATGGAGCAAAGTGTCCTTCGTTTATACTTTAATCTCAGAAAATGAGATCAAGACATTCTCAGCAACTAGTTGATTGATACTATGTGAAAGCTGAACAACCTTGTTAATTAGGCAGTCCTGCTTGAGTGTCTGGAGTGCACGGCAAACCATAATTAAAAGATACCATTACAGTGATCTGTGGAGGCAACCTGCTTTAACCCTCCCTGAAGAACTGGCTTTCCTGAAGGTGCACTGCGGCATTAGAGGGGCAGACAAAAGAGCGCTGCCATGTGATCCAGCTACAGAGGTTAGCAGCTTTCAGTTTCATAAAAGGATTAATCCGACTGGAAAACCCAGGACAAAAACTGGCTCTCTCCAGCTAAAGATCTGAGTATTCAGCAGCTACATTCCACTTTATTTGTTTGGATTCCCAGTTCACAAACACAAACAAAAAAAGTAACTTTGTGGACTCCTCAAGGCTCCCACTAAAGCCTTGTCAAGAGATCCTTTTTGTCACAGCAGAAAGACATGGATGGTTGATGAAAGTTTCTCATCTGCACTGGCCCTTGGCAGTGAATATTTAAGAGGTGCTTACCTTACCAAGGGGACAAAACCTTCAAGGAAATTGGAAGGGGGAATGGGAAGAGGGTCAAGTTCATACAATAACTTATCTTGTAGATGCTGAATTGGCTGAGACCATCCTGAAATTGCCTCATTACCATTGCAGTGAGAACTGCAACAGGAAACTTCAGCAAACCAACTTCTTAAGACAAGTTTTCCACAGCTACTTACTAACTTGCTTGGTTTGCAGATCACATTCTGAATTTTCAACTCGCTCAGCAAGCTTAGAACAAAACTCACAGATGGATGCACTATTTTGATGCAATTAACTGTATATTTAGATATACTTGTTGTATACTTCTGGACTCTGTATAGAAATGTTTATTTTAAAATAACATTGAGACAATTGATGTTTCCATAGTTTTAATTACTGTTGAAATTTGTATCCACTTTCTGAGCTTTGGAGGCTGATTTTGGCTTAGATGTTTGTTTTGTCTTTATTCAGAGACACTGTGCAATCGAAAATATCTTTCCCAGAGATGGCAAAATGTGATGTAAAAAAAAAAAAATCTCAGTCAAAACTCTGAATACTGGATAAGCCAGAAAGTGTTAAAAAGCTGGAATTGCATATAATAAACCCCCTATATGTTGCTAAGTTTAACTCAGAAAATCTTTCTCTACAGCAATATCAGTCTCCCTGTAGATAATATTGTTTCTAATTCATTGCATAGCAGCATTCAAAACACAGTTTATTTCAAAAACTGCAAAAGCAAAACAGTGGAAGCATGTTAAAACCCTATTATTTATTTAAAAGTGGTAAAGAATGTGTCTTAAGTTATACAAAATTACCATATTTTTATTGGTTTTGAGCTCTGGGAGGAAATGTGTATGCAATTATAGTATGTCTTCTGCATCTGTCTGCTGAGTTTATAGTAAGAATAAATCGTGGTTAATCATGTACAGTCTTGTATTTGCTCATAACCACAACAGTGATATGTATGCATGGAGCATCCTGCTGTTTGTTATTGGATTTTTCCTAATTCATATAGTATTTCATGTTTTGCTACTGACAACATGAAGCTTTCAGTCTTGCATATATTAAATACAATCACATTATTAAAGTGACCTAAGTTCCCAAACCTTGCTGATTATCATAACGTACATACAGATCAATGTATTTGCACAGCTTTGGGGTGTGTGTGTGTGTGTTTGTGTGTTATGTAAATAGTAATGAATATTAGGTGTGCCGGCTGATAATACAGCCCAAAATAGGAAAGAAATATCTTATTTACAGTTTGACATTTGTGGGTTTTTCTCTCAACTTTCAAGTGTAGATTTTTGGAATTAACCTTACGTTCAGTGAGGAAAATTCCCTTAGGCACTGTCTGTTCTCAGGTTGACTCACCTTTGTGGTTAATTTTTTTCCCCATGCCCATACCTTTCCAATATCTCTGATAGTTTTAGTCTGAATAGTTGAAAAGCCTGTCTTTTTAAAAATCAAAACTAAAAGGCAAAATTTAAATTCTCTGCTCATAAAATTATTACATTAAATGTTGCCTTTCCAGTACTAAAACACAGCAGATGTGGTACTCTTTGAATCCAGACTACATGAAGAGCCAGGCCACCCACCAGGTGAGAGCTCCTCTAGCTCTTGGGTAGGTAGTGGGAAGGACATGGCAACCTTTCCATGATCTGAGATGAGGAGATCCTAGTTTTAATTATTCATTATTTGGATATATCCTGGGAGATTAGTACTTGTGACTGTACCTTCTCACAGAGCTGTCTAGACAGAATGTATCACTACCACTACCACTGTTCTACTACATCAAAAAGACCAATAATAATGGAATTATAGATCTGACTTGATGCACATTTTGATTTTCTGGCTTGATGTCGGTATATAGAGAATAAAAGTACTCAGGACTCTGGATCTAAACCCACAAGACCAGAGGGGAGGCATGAGATCCACTCAGTTTCAGAGGCACTTTCTTGTGTCTATGGATACACTGAAAATACAAACCCCCTCATTGCACAGAAACACCAGATGCAGAGAAAACAGTTTTCTACTGACTGAATTTGCACTTCTCAATTTTTATTTTTTTTTAGGATATATTTAGATTAAGAATTAATATTCCAATTGGTTGATTTGCAGGGAGTTCTGCATGGTATTTAGATGCTAATTACTGCACAATTAGAGGGCTAAGGTCAGACATATCTTCCAGTAATGGAGCAGGGAAATTTACAGTGTTAAAATATCAAAATTATCCACAAATACAGATAGGAGAAGGTTTTTAAAAGGACTACCACACATGAGTTTCTGCAGTTCAGAGGCCAAACTTTGCTCTGGTTAATTATACTTAAGTCAAAGGGAGCAAGATTTGACCGTAACGACTAGCAAGCAGAGTAATGCAGGTTACATGTTTCCTCACACTGAGAGCCAGCAGGCACACATTTGGGTTTTGGCACTTACACTGTCTCTCACTCCCTTCTCTGGCCAAACACCACATGTGCCCATTCAAAATGTTTCACTACCACACGCTAGACCTGCATGTTCCTTACTGAAACAGTCAAGGAGAAATTACTGTGTAACTCGAGTTAATAGCGTTATCTACCATGTCTTACGTCCTGCTCTAAAATCTGGATGGAGGAGAAGAATTTCTACATTAAGGAATGCTGGCGTCAGAAGGCAAACCAACCATAAAGCATTCAAGACCTGGGTGCACAGGCAGGGCACAATCTGTTTTATTACCACCACACCGTATGATCAGAAGCTTTGTAAAGGCAGGCTACTCAAAATGCACAGATATTTGTTCTTCAATGTGTTAGAAAGAGGTAACTCAAGTTCTTTCCTAGTTTGAAACATCTAAAACCTGTCCTCCTTTAGGAACAGGGGTTTTATTTTCTTCCCACTAATAGGCTAGCCCCAAGGTGCTACTATTTTGCATTCAATGCTGCTGAAATTATATCTAAACTGGAAAGCCAATGAAATTATATTGGAAGAAATACAATTTTTTTTTTTTTTTGTGTCTTTAGCCAGGAAAGCAGTGTCTGAATGGAAAATAACTAATAAGACCTGTGGAAGGGAAGGTGATCCCATGCCCACTGCTTCTCACTGAATCACTTTATGGGCACAGGCAGCAGCACCTGTGCTGCTGCCACCCCAGTTTTGTGAGTATGTGCGAGAGAGGAACCAAGGTCTGGGGAATCTTCCTTCAGCCCAAGTGATGAAGGGCCTTTGTCCTGAAAAACAGGATTAGCTTTGCTGCTCAAATGAATGGTGTCCTGTTCTATTCAGCTGTGACCAGGGCAACATTCATCAGCAACTGCAAAACACCTTCTTTGTCCTTCTAGGAAAGGAAACAATCAGACTAAGTGGAACTTTTCCCTAGTAACTAAGGCAATGTACAACTTGGGAAATCAAAGGAAAGTTGCACTATTTTTTGTTCTCCAATATCCCCTTTTGCAGGGGAATGAGAACATTTCTGTTTCCATAAAACTTATAAAAAAAAAAAAATCAGCTGGAAAGTAATTTTTTCTTTTCCTTTAACAAAACCAAGAATATAAAGCTACTGGTCTGACCAGGTGGGATTGCTATTCAGTAATGAGACTGGAAAAAGAGCAGCCTCAGTAACAGAAAAGCCAGACTAAAATTTTCTGAAACTCATGACTCCTTGAAACTTTTGAAAGCATATGATCATGATTACATACCTGTAAGCAACAACAGTTCTTTTGATTCACTATAACTCACCATGAACCAGTTTGTTTTCATGAGCAATCTTCTCTTCTGAACAGATACTGTGCAAAATTATTCTTGTGGAAGCAACTGAAAGCCAACAACTGTTGACATATTCACGCAGACCTGATGACAAAAAGAAACACACTGGCTGTTGCTCAGCTTGGTGCAGGTATTGCTCGCTGTGACAGGTTTCCCACGGCCTTTCTTAGATATAAGGACATCTAAGTCAGACAAGAAGCCTCAACCTACGGCTCTTTAGCTTGATCTCAGTGTCAAGACAATGCTCGGCCAAAACAAGGAACCAAGAGGAAGAGTTATCAGCAACCCTTGGATGTCACACTCTCTAACGACAGACCAAAATCAAAGAGCAGCAAACACACACCCTCACTCTGCCCCTGCGCATTTGCTGTCTCTCCTGCCAGCCTCCTCTCTTCCCTGCTTCTGGTACCCAGATCTCTTCACCTGGGCTTTGCTCCTGCAAGTGGATGGTAAATTTTCACCTTCTGCCTATGAGCTCTGCCACAGGAGATTCCTGTGTCATGTGGCTCCCGTAGTGCCCTTTTTGACCCTTCTCTGAATTTCATATGAAATTACCAAGGGTAGTTCCTTCATTTTGTCATGGAATGTCACTCTGTCCAGCCCAGTGCTCTCCACACTGCAGGCTGGCTGCACTTGGGCCAGCTCTGGTCTTGAGGCTTCATACCAATGTCAGCACAATGCTGAGCTACCATCACCAGCCTTAGAATAAAGCCAGTTTCTCTGGGCTTAGAGCTCTGCTTTGACCTTTCAGAGTGGAGCTGGGCTGCAACTGGCCAGCATGGGGAGCATGGGGAGTGTTTGTGGCACACCCCCAGGCTCACAGTTCCTTGTGGAGGAGCTCAAAGAGTTTCATGAAATAGCACAGAATTGTCTGGGCTGGCCCCATCACTCCCACTTGTTCCAGCTTTAAAAAAGAAGATGGATGTCTTGGTTCTGGGGAATGACAGAACTAAAAATCCAGCAAAGTCTCAATACCTGCCAAGAATAAATGTTTCACTAACGGAAATATTTTTCCCTCTTGATCTCCCATAACATGGCTGCTCTGTGGCAGTCAGGAGTATGATGAGCTCAGGGCATAAGAGTCCTTTTAAAATCAACACTTATCCACCAAAATTGGGGCTGCTAGGAGTTATATTGGACACAGGAGCCATTTTTAATGTATAGCCCATGACAAACCTGATTTACAGATTAAAATAACAATATTATGGCATATATAGGGTGTATAAATTTAAAGCTGAACTGTAGTAGCCATAAAATCTCAGATGCTTTTGTTACAGCTGTGACTAGCAGCAAAACAATACAGCAGCAAAGCTTTGCAATTAATAACCTCCAAGTATAACACTCTCAAAAAATCAGGGTCCCTTTCAGAGTGCGTTACCAGGTGACATGAACATTGCATTGTGTCACGTCACATCAGGCTTCCTTCAGGCAATAGCTCAGAGCTGACATAAACAGATGCAAAAGACAAACCTGAGAATATTTGGTAATACGGATTCAAAGAAAGACCACATGGCCTTATTATTCAGTTCTAACTATTGTTCTGTATTGCATATTTATCACAAGGCTTTCACTTTACTTTAGCCTGATGCACAGAAAAAAATGGTCACTAAGAAATCTAGTCCTTAAGGGTGTGTACACTACAATATTTCTAGAGTTTTTGAACCAGAACTCATCCTGTGCTCATGCACATTGGTAGTTAGGCACCAAGAAACCAGTTACAGACCCTTAAGTTCTAGGACAGCCTGCTCTGCCCTTGCCCTGCAAGCAGACACTCCAGACAGCTTCCCTGCACTACAGCAGCAGGTTCTGGTGCCAAGGAACCAGGGAGGGCTGTGGAGCTGCACAAAGGGTCAGGGAGGGCTCTTTGCCTACTGATGGAGAAAACAACAGGGCTACAGCCTTTTGTACTACAAGAAACGTGGCAGTCAATACTACAAACACATAGTTTACAGGACATATTTTAAAATACATGCATTTTTAATGAAATACTTTCTTCAGGCAGGCAAATCAGGGCATTTTGCAGTGCCAGTTCTCACTCTAGCATGACGGAAGGTTCTCAATTTGCTTCCAATAATGGGCATTACTGGGTCAATAATTCCCATTCTGGTTTGAACAAATTCACACTGGAAAACCCAACACTTGAAAAATGCAAAGGGTCAGCTGACGGAACAGACCCATGGTATGGGATCTCAGCCAGGGATAGGTTTTAGTTCCCATTGCCTGCTCCTGTATTTAGAAACCACTTATAATTCTGCATGCACCCTGGTCCATGCCAGGTTTGTGAAATTAATGATAAAGCTGGGTGCTGCTGAAAATAAAAATCCCCAGAAGAAATTCTCAGAAAAATGTGCAAATTGATTTCAGTTAATTGTGGCTGCTACGACGACTATTTAATTTGCAGCATCTTTTGATTGTATATGGTGAGGAATAGCAGTAGCACCATGCTACTAAGGAATAGCTAGTCAGAGAATACAACAATCTGCCGTTTCACACCAAGTAATTAAGTATCTTGCTCACCTTGCTCACCTGAGCATGGCATTTATGCAAAAATCACCCTTGTTCCTAAACCCTCCTCAGCAGAATGCATAGATCACCATCCCCATTTTGCAATTAGGAAACCTGAAGCCCAGGTTTAAACACTGCTGAAATAGCAGAGATGAGAATAATTGTGGTCATGGTCTCACACAATTTCCACCCCAGTCAGAAAAGTGAGAGCTCTGTAGTGAAGTTCCTGCCCTGCAAAAATCAATAACTAAACTCCCTCCTTACCCCTGTTCCTATTCACTGAACCATAATAATGACAAGAGAGCTATTTGCATGTTTAAAGAAGCAGAACTGAACGCATATAGACTCTTTATAATTAGTGTCGCAGCAGCTGACTGTAAAAACACGTAATTTAGGTTCAAATAATATATACTTTTAAAAAATCCTTAAACGCACCTTCACCTGTTTTCTGGCGCTGAAACCATAAAAACCAGCATGGTGTGGCTGAAAAGTGTTCAAGGCACAGAAGCAGAATGCTGGGCTTTGGAAGAACATATTGTGAGTGTGAAAGCTGTATAATCAATTAGCATCCTACTGGAAACCTGACAGCCTGTCGTGACCCATTAGGAGGTATCCTGTGCTCTCAATAGCTGTGGCTATAGGGACCATTTACACAGATACCAGGTAAGCCTCTACAAAACGGAATATGGTAAGGTCAGCTCTTTGTTTTACTTCTAAGTGCTTTTCCAAGATGATTTTCTCTCTGGTGGAATGAGCATTGCACTGCAGCTAAAAACGGCAACACTGTATTTCAGGTAAGTGGGTTGAAAAGTCATTCTCAATGGGAAATGAACTCATGACCTTTTCAAGGAAAGGTAAAGCTCAAGTCGTAAAAGTTTGCATGTAAGATGCACTAAATATATCGTTGAGTAATAGCTCAAGAGGGCAATAACAACATAGCCTGCCTAACAGCTCATGCTAATGCAAACATAATGTGCCATGTAAGAAGAGATTAATCAAGTTTTCCTACAGGGAAACTGACATCCTGTCGCGACCCATTAGGAGGTATTCTGTGCTCTCAGTGTCTGTGGCTACAGGGACCATTTATGAACTGACAAATCTGGGTGACTGATAATACCACACCAGGACAGAAATAAAGTCTGAGATGGGTGTCACCTTTCTGGTCCTTTCCAGCACTCTGCTTATAGACACTTCCCTTTCATTCATACTCTTTAAGGTATGTACAGTGTGCACACATACACATACCTTGTGTTAACTACAACATAGTGTGTTAACTGTGCCGTTAAAGCAGAAACCTTTCCCGGTTCCCAGAGCCATTGCTTCTTGGTTTACAATCAGAGGCTCAGATTTCAGCAAGGAAGCACAGTTAAAACTGGTAAGTATGCTCAAACCATATCCGATTCCCTTCACAGAAACAGAGAAAACAACATAGTTCAGATTATAATTTAATGTCAGAGATGAGTAAATAAGATTTAACGGCAATATCAGCATTCTTTGATGAGGGCAACCTCAAGTCGCTAGCTCATCTCTTCTGTAAATTGGAATCCACTCTGCCTAGACTCCATTTGGCATTCTGCTGTGCATTAGTCAGTTAATGCAGTGCTTATACCAGCTATACTTAATGAGGCAGCAGGCGTGCCTTCCTTTTCAAGCAAAAGCTTATCTACATGTCTATAGCTGATTTCGTAAGGGAGACAGCAGATCCTCAGGCCCTGTTTGCTTTCATTTGAAAATGTTTGAAAACATTGCGTCCTGCAGTGGAAGGTAAAATACTACTTCATAAAAGCCACACTGCCACGTGTTCTGTGTTGTTTTTTTTTTTTTTTAAAAAACCAATACCACCACAAATCTCCACCCCCCTCCCGCCTTCCAGAGAATAATAGTTTTACAGTAATAGTTTCAGACCCCTTGGTTCTCTCTGTGCTGTGTTTATGAAGGCAGTGTTTTAGCTCCTTGTGCATATCACATTGTGATTACTTTATTAGGGATTTACTGGATTAAGTAGCTAAGTGAACACTAAAAATTTTAAGCACAAGTTTCACCTAGAGATGTTCTAACATAAAGTATGTTTCAGTGAATTGGAATCTCTTGAGCTAATTGATTTAATGGCTCTACAGAACTCCAGTGCATCAGAAAATAGTGGGAGTTTAACTCATAACCCCCTGCCATCGCAGCCTTTTACCCTATTGCAAGGCCAGTGTCAAATGCTGCCAGATCAGAATGAGAGCCTTACATCTTTAATTCTATAGGATTGATTACAAGGTGTATTGTTAAGGTGGGGTGGGACCTACAAGTCGATCTCTAAGGCCCATCAAACTTCAATTCCGTTTTTTTATCCCAAAGACACCACAAATTATATTTTGATTAAAAGCCAACATCACCCACTCAACTAGAAATGCTGGCAATGTAGGTGCATTATTACAGTATATTTGTCTTGATTTTTCCTAACAGAAACTGGTCTTAATGTAACAAACCACATATCAGACTGCTTAGGGTACAGGCATCTCCAACAGTAGTCTTGTGGCAGCTTAGGGGGATATTTAGCAGAGGAACAAATTTCTGTCTGGGTTTGGAGCCTCTTTTGTGTTTACATCATATTTGGTTAGCTTGATACTAGCTTGGGCATATAGGTCATGAATTACAGGCACACCTTCCACTGCTGATCAGAAATACTTCATTTTAGCAATGATGATTTCAAAATATTTTGAAGCTATAGCTTACTGTTGGACATGACATTTGAAAGCAACATCCCCTACTGTCACTTAAAACTGACTGCTAGAAAATAATTTCCTATTATATGCATTCTTCTTTAATACAGTCACAAGTACGATGGTTAGAATAGTTTATTTTAGTGGTAAGATGTTAAGCTCACTCTGTGATTATGTTACTAATGTGGGTATGGCACAAAAATAGGGAAAAGTCAGTAAATGTTGCTATGAACCAAAACTTTGGTAAGTTGCACTGTTCCACCAAGCTATTCTTGCCATAAAATATTTTTAGAAGTCAAGATTCAAACAATTAACTGGTAGGTAGTTATGAGCAGCAAAATCTCAGAGAAAAGCAAATATTTACATTCTTATGTGCATAAAAGAAAGTTGCACAAGTGCAATCTGAAGCACGACAAAACTATAATGAGTTTCATTTACATCAGCAGAAGAGATAGCAGTATGAATAAAGTCAGGCATGACTGATTGGTTTAAAGTACTCCCCTGCATCCTTATTTGATGTTTACCACCCCAAATCATGATTACAACAGATTTAAGGCCCTCTAGTGTGCCACAAGTTCTCATAGTGTATCATGTACTTCCAAATTTAAATCTTGGATATCAGGCATTAATAAATGAGAATTCTGAAGATTTCCTAACTGTTCCATGTTACTTAAATCTGTATCACAACATTTAACATAAGAATAGAGAATTATTAAACATTTACCATTCAACCATTCTTGTGTTTTCACTGTGCCTTTCTGAGAGGGATCTAGCTCCATCATTTCTGTAGTTCCTTCTCTGGGGAGGGTAAGACTGATTTCACCCCTCCTGAGCATTCTCTTCTCCAAGTGAAACAAACCTAGCTCCCTCATACAGGGTATGGTCCAGCCCCTGCCTAACAGTGGCTCCCCACTGGACTCTCTGCTGTCCTCAGGCACCCCAAAACTAGCTGTGACATTCCAGACAGTCTGAGACAGTCTCAGAAATGCCAAGTAGAAGGGAAAGATCAGTTGCTCTCCAGTCAGCTGCCCTCTGTGAGCACATTACATTGCAACCTTAAGCCTACATTAGCAATATTTTCGGGCAGTTTACACTGATAGTGTTTTGTTTATATGGAAACCAAGAATTTTCTGTAATCATATGTATTTCATCTATTATTCTCTTACCTTACCATTTTTTCCAGTAATCTCTGACTATTGTGACACTTTTGCAGGACTATTTTGTGGGCAGCTCTTTCCCAATTCAACTAAAGCAATGTAAGGGGAAGCAGAGAAGATTGCAATATGCTAACATTTTAAATGTCCTTTTGAAGAGGCCTTTGGGCACAGATGTTCCATAAAACTGTATTTATTATTATAATAATCTGCCGAAGAATTCAACTGTTTATTCATGGGTCTGAATATGGAAGACTCCCTAAATCTAATGATTCTAAGCCTGCCCCACTTACTTCCCTTCCAACACTAATAAGAAATACAAATTTGGAAAATCTGTATATACCATTGCATTTTAGAGCACCACAGAATAAACACTGACTTACAGTATAAATGTTGCTAGAAGAAATCTTTCAGATGGAATCCCTTCAAAATACAGGGGATGTCAAAAGAGCTTCTAAGGAAAAGACTCAAACCCACAACAGAGGTACAAGTTGAGTTTAACACCTAAGCCACCGAAGGATATTAACAGTAGATGCCTGTCAGTACTTGGGCTTGTAACAGAACTGACTCACATGGCCAGGGGACTCTGGTTCATCAGCTCTCCTTGAGGCACTGTGGAGATTCAGTTTGAACTCCATGTGACTTTTTGGACAATGTTATTTGGTCATGATTTCCTGATACTATTTTGGAGAGGAGAACAATAATTTGAACATCAGAAATGTGAAGAAGTCCATGCCAAAAGCATAAATGTCACAACTTTTTTTTCTTAAATGATGTGGCAACTCCTTGCTCAAAGAACTTCAGAACTGGATTTCTAATCAAATTTGGGATGCAGTGATTGGTCAGTTTTCTGTCAGTCAATGCAGATAGAAGAGATCACAGAAGAGTTAGAAAAAATGAGTTTAAAGATGTAAACTATTCTTATCTGGACCCACAACTATTTTGCCTGACTGTAATTATCTCTTCTGATTTTGCCCCCCTGGAAAGCTGAGTGAAATCCAGAACCCTCCTCTCTTTGCTAAATGGGTGCCCCGGCAAGAGCTTCCTTGGAAAGCTTTCCTTTACGTGCTCGGCTCATCCTCAGCAATGAGCACTGGGAGGTCTCGGAGCACCTGGTTCCTGAAACAGATGTTTGCCACATGAAGCTGGGGGTTGCCTGCTGCAGATAAGGCAGAAAAACCCAAATCACAATAAGTATTTACCTTTATTAGCCTAAACAGAGTTCAAACTGGTATCTATTTAATCATATCATATTTACTATCGTCAGAAGCAAGCTCTGAGGAGTCTCCAGAGGAAACTGCCTGTAGCTCTAAAAACCTTCTGAGCCTGTTCTTTTATACTATGTCATGTTGTCAGCCCTGTCTGAGAAATCCAGATTCTATATAACCACCCAGTAATGTAAATGTTTTATTCTTAGAGATATTAAATTCATATGCCATTTTAATTCAAAAAACATTGTATTTCACTGTGGAAAAGCACTAGTTGTTCCTCTGTTCATGAACTGTGCAGGCTGTAGGTTCACCGAGGGCCTAAAATACTGCTGAAATCCTTTGCCTTTTCCTCCGCGTTTTTGCAGACAAATATAACTCAAAACTGTTAATTTTTCACTTCGCTATTTTAATAATAAATGCTCTAATTTCCTAAACAATGCAAGAAGAAATATTTGAATTATTTGTTTGCAGATGAACATTACAGAGGAGGCTACTTTTGCAAATGGGAAAGGTTTCATGTCATCTTGTGCCGAGACCCAACAATTCCCAAACCTTGTGCTTCCAGGGTTATGGTCCTCAATCTACTGTAATAAAATTCTCTGTAGAAACACTTGTGCTCCTTCCTTCATGTTTGGCTTTCCCAGCTTAGCCCATGTTTGGTTCTAACAGCTGGCAGTGGGTTTCACAGAGGGTGTGCTCTCTCTGTGTCCTCAGAGCCACTGAGGCCCCAGGGCTGTCCCAGCAAGGCTCTGAGCCTCGTGCTGCCTCGGGAGGCTGATCCATGCTGCAGGCAGAGGAAAACTCTTTAGAGGATTAGTGGAACTGCTGGCCTGGCATGGCTCCGTCACCACCAGGACTAAAGGAAACAGCACGACGAACAACCAAGTGTTACTCACACGTACAGCTGTCCTTGCTGCCATGTGTGCACATTCCCCAGGATATCCATGCACTTCAAGGATGAAGGGGCCAGAAAAATAAATGAAGTTAGTCCAGGCAGAGGTGTTCCTGGCAACAGTCTGTATTTTATGATAATGAAAGATGCAGAAGCCAGCAGTCCTCTCAACAGAGCACAAGCTGGCTCCATGTGTTACAATAATAAGCTCTGCTCTAAAAACCTGGGCTTCCATATCTTGTGTACCAAGTACAAATCCACTAATGGTCTACAAACTGACTACAACCATAGCTATGCTTCTGAGTTACCACACAGTTTAGTGATACATAAAGAAATGGTAGTTAAGTTCTGTCTGTTACAGCAAGGCAGTAGTGGCTCAAATCTCAAAAACTTCCACTTGACAACATTTTATATCCTTTAGTGAGAAAAACATGCCAGGAGTGGTTACGTAGTGTAAAATCATACTTAGCATAAGGTCTCATGCCACAGTAGATTAAGAGTGGGAGAGCTGAAGAAGTAGTAAAAGTGGGTGCAATGACATGCATCTCTAGTTCTTCCAGCACATAAATTTATCCTATTTTTCCCTAAGGCACTAATTGACTCATTGTTCACCAGCCGTGGAGCCCATTTGCTTTGGGAACATCACCAGAGAAAGAAGGTGGCTCTTAAAGGATTTCCAAGTGTGAGTGAGCAATGGTTTCCAAGCACTAAGCAAAAGAAAATAAACTTTTACCGGAACAGTTAGTTGAAGGCACCTCTTCCCCCAAACACTGGCCAAATTTAAGCTTTCTACCCCAACTGCTGTGGTTTTTTTGTTGTTCAATAACAGTCCGATGTAATTTTTATAGTGGGAGAAATGTCCTTTATGCTTCAGCTCATTCTCAAAAGCAATAAACTATTTTTGCTTGAGCTTTATTAAAATTAATTTTTAAATGTAATAAAAAAAGAAGAGTCACCAAGGACAGGAAATTTTTGCTTGAAAAATGAAAGATTCAAAAGATATAAGCAGCTGATCAAATAACCCCTGAGTGGAAATGGCATTGCTCTCAGAAGGTTGGTATTTAAACTGGCATGTGATTTTAAGCACTTGAGTAATCCCTAAGAAACAAAAAAAATTAAAAAATCATGTGCTGTAAGTTACATATAAATACAAAACCTTGCTAACCTGGAACCGTGGACTGTAAACATAAGCCAAAACTGAGTAACTTCCATATTAATGCTCAAAGTTACACACTCATTCAGGAGCTTGGAGTAGACACAATCTAATGCTGTTCTCAAATTGCTCCACTATTTCACAGAGTGCTGTGGTAATATATTCTGCCGTATACAGTGTGATGTTAATTTTTATGCCTTGCAGTAGAATGTGCAGTGAAGTTGAATTACAATTGCTGTGGGAATCATAACACTGGAAAACATGTCTAAATCTCAGCTTTAAGGCTGTGCTAACATATCTTTTACATTTAATTTCCACTAGGAAGAAAAAAAAAGAAAGAAAAAGAAATAAAAAAGAGAAAGTAACAACTGTCTATTGCCGACTTTGCCAGTGAAAAGAATGAAGATGTTCCAGTGTGGGTCATCTGGGGATCTCTGTCACATTCCCCTTGTTCTCATATCAAGCACTGTCACAGAGACACCCCAATGAACTGTGTTCTGTGACACCTTCACAAGGCCTTATGCAAAAAGGGAGAGAGGATGGGAAGAATCTTCTAATCTTCACACATACCCTCAAGGTTGTTCTGGATTCACAGTCCAGAAAAGAAATGATGTGAGGCAAAGTTATATCTGTTAGTAATCAGGGACAACTCGAGGCCCCTTCATGGAAGAATCACAGCAGAGATGCACTTGAAACAAGGTGAAAAAAGGAGAGAGAGAAGCAAAGCTGACATTCCCACTGAAAAGAGCCTTTTTCATTCCTCATGTGATACACGAGCAAGGTGCAATAAAGACTCTTTACAGCCAAAATGTCATTTTGTTGACTAGTGACCTCCTGTCTTCTTTGCACTTTGGAAGTGATTTTTACTGGCTTTTGGATGCTCTTTTAGTTGCCTTTGCTTTTTTTTTTAGACTTAGCAAATGGCCTTGTTAAACCTGTCCTTTCCTCGGATTCCTGGGTATTTTAGTGGAGTATTACCAGGATCTGAATCCCTCTGAGAGTTTTCTAACTGTGGATGTTTCTATAATTTCTATATATAATATGCAAAATAGCTTGGTGCTTTTTTTCCGTATAAATATGAATGTTCATACAAAGAGGAGAGCACCAAGGCTGAAATGGAAAAATCACTAGCTTAGAAAATGGAAGGTGATATCGTGCTCTTAGTACCTAAACCCAGCATTCCCAATTCATATTGGTGCTGTGAAAGATAGTGCCAAGAAGAGCAAGAAACAGAGGGGGACAGGTTATCAAATTTTCATAATTTGGACTCCATCTCTCTGAACCCTTTCATGACATTGTATTAGAGCAGTACAAAATGGAAAGAGTTTGTATAATTCCTGTGTTTCTTACATGATGTCTCCTCACAGGAACATGACCAGTGCCATCAAGCAGTTGTGCCTGCATAGACATGGATACGCAGGCACAGATCCTGTGTATGTCTACTTTCCAAAAAACATCTGTGAATATCTAACAGCTCCTGCAAATACATACATGTTTTTGGAGCTGGGTATTTTTTTAGTGCTTGTCATCTTTCATTTAAAAGTTTCTACCCTCTCCAAAAGACATACGTTGTCTTGAGAAAAAGGCATGTGTATTGGGGGTGGTCTGCCTCATAAAGAGCCACAGGGCTTGGAGCCAGTCAGCTCTTTTCAATTATCAGGTCCAGGTGGGAAGAGATCAGGTGGTTCCTACAAAGGCTGAGGGACTGCACGTGGAGTGGGAGGTTTCTCTGAAGTCTGTTTTGGTTGAGGGAAAAAAGGGCTGAAATTAGATTTTACTAAGTTTGAAAATAATCTCCTGAAGGTGTGGTGTTCAATGTTGTTGGGCTGGGGACTGCCCACAGACTTTATGCTATGGGGACCTATATGTACCTCCAACAAGCCCATTAGACTTGTTTGCATTATTTCACAGTCCTAGCTACAGTAAACAAACACCAAGACACCTCCCCCCAAAACAAACAAACAAACAAACAAACAAACAAAAACCAAAGCAAAAGCACAAAGCAGCCAACCCACCATGTATGTATTAAAAATTCTGGCTAACGTACATATGGCAGAAAAATAAGTAAGTAAGCAATCATCCAAAATGACTTTTGTGTTATAGATTGCTCTTGAATGAGGCCTAATGGTGGAAGCATCATTGCAAACTGTTTTCCATTGTCCGCATGCATTTATGATAACCATTTTCTCCAATTTCCTGTTCTTTTGCTGGCAGAAAGGGACAGATTCCCCCTCCTTTACACTAAGGCTTCCTCATGCTGCCTGGGCTGTGCTTCACGTGTGCTCAGTCCCTTCCTGGGAAGCTGAGAATAGGAGGGGGAATGATTATTGTTACACAATAACTATTTTTCTTTTATCTTTTCTGATGGGGGAAAAAAGGTGTGAAACTACTGGCCACATCTGCAGTGCACCAATTAGAGATAGAGAGGACAGGTATTCAGTCTCCACAGATGGTTCAAGGTTAAAGAAAATTACCCACTTTTAGCAGATAACAGAATCCTAACTATCTGCCTTAAACTGGGATTGACTGTACACTATCTGAGCTGATAGTAGGTACAATATTTCATCCAAAGACAGGCGTATTTGCCTTCTAGTTTTACCACTGTGTAATATTATTTTGTTGACCTTCATTCACACTGGCACAGGAATTGATGTAACATGAAGGGATATGACAGAAGGCAATCAAAAACACAAGAAGATATGAAAAGTCTAAAGAAGAAGTTATGTCCTCACAAACAGGACACCTACCATCTAGTCACATACAAAATTTTGAGTTGTGAAGAGCTACCAAAAGATACAATGTAAATCAATATATATCCACTTTATTCAGAAAAATGATGGATAATGTAGCAAGCCAGCTTGATTTACCTTAATTTGCAAATCAATTTCCTACACTTAAAAAAAAAAAATCTCACAAATCAATTTCAGATCAAAATAGGCTGAAGCACAGGGAGAACTGCCAGCCCCATCAGAACAGCGGAAACCCCAGAGCTATGCCAGAGCAGTCCTGGGCACAGCCAGGAGGCACCCAGTGCTGTGCCACATCATGCACCTGCGATGCTTGCTGCACACGCTGCTCCATCCCAGTCTGAGCTCCTCAGATCCAGCACTAGCTGTGCACTGGGTTAGTGCCCTGGGGAAAATGTAGAGAAGCCCAAAGGCAACACTAGCAATGTGTTTGTATTTAAATGACTGTTGCCTGCTAATTCACCTTTGGGAAGCCATGGATGCTGCCTGGCTCTGGGATGATGGGATTATGGACTTTGGATATACAGATGAGTTGGAATTGCAAGACGTGAACTTTCTTCTCTTTATCACTCAAAGAAATGACTGCAATGCAGGCAGACCCATACAAAAGACAGTCCAGGCTGCCCTCATCCCTCCTGCCCAGCCCCACAAACCATCCCACTGCCAATTAGGTTCTCACAGCACTTTGTGGTGACCTCATGTGCCAAATGTCACATCTGGCCAGTGACACTGTCCAGGACAGCAGTGCTGGTGTGGCACAGCTGTTCTTGGGAAAGGGCAGCAGGTCAGGCGTGTCCCAAACCCTGCCTGTCACACCCCACCTGGGCCTGGGACACTGAAAGGGAACTGGTGGCTCCCCACAGCTCTCTGGAATCACTCAGCCCGTTCCTACAGCTCCTGTCTAGCTGTGTCTGCAGCTGAGACTGTTCTTGCTACTCTAGCGCTGTCTTTTTATTCTTATGTGGGGGCAGGGGAGAGCAGACTGTTGATAGTCCTCTCTTGTGTGGTGCAGGCCAGCTGATCTATGTCAATTTTTTTGGTCAAAGCTATTTTAAGACACAAAATTAAAAGACTTGATAGATGGAGCTCTGTGGGATTTTATACTTGGAAAACAATCTTCACAACATCCTCGAATATGAACAGTACTTTTCTGTGGTGAATCTGTATGGGAGCTACACAGAGTCTCATCTATCACAGTATTGTAGCAACAAAAGTAATTACTACATAGTCTTTTAACCAACAAAGCCCTTGAAGGGCTTGTGAGTTAGGGTGCAGAAGGAAATGTTTCAACAGACATGGAAAGTATTTCTTATGTGAGGATTTTAAAGAGAAAGCAGCTGTAAGAATGAAAATATTCAGGAAGAGGATCAGATCTGTTAAAATACTCAGATACTCTTCCGTGTCTATCCTCAGAGCAGCACTTTACAAAACACATGCAAACCAAACTGGAGTTCATTGTCTCGTTCCACTCTTGGCTGGTCTTTTGGAGGACTAGGAGAATACAGCTGCAGAGTAGAACAGTTTAAAACCTGAGCTCTTGAAACAGACAAGGGTAATACTTCTCCATTTTAAAATTCAGACGGATTATTTCCACAGATGATTTGCAGATGTAACATTTCACTATTTAAAGGCTAGGGTTTTTTCCAACACATTTGGAAGAGCAGTAGAAAATCATGTTTGTGGCAGAACTTAAGCTGAAATTGTAGAGCTGTTCCATTAGTACCCATAGCACCCATCACATTTTTGCTCTTTGTTTCGGTCAAGGGTTTCCCTTTTTTTGTCCTTGCCTTTTCTCTATCTCACACTTGGCTCTTTTCTGCCTGTGTCCATAGCAGCACCCTCTTGTAGAATGCAATGATGCCAAGATGGACTTCTGCCAGGGGAGGGACAGAATCAGTGAGCAACGGGCAGTGCAGCTCAAGGTCGTCCTGGGTTTTTCCCCTCCAGCTCCAAACCCTTCTAAGCAGCAGTATCTGAACTGTTCTTTCAATCCTGATAATCTGGGCAAAGTGGGACTCATTCTGCTTTTAGTTTTACCTGATGTGTCATTGGGATGCCAATAAAAACCACCTAACCAATGAAAGTTTACTGCAACATGTGCTAACAGGTACAGCGTTCAATGCCTGACATTTGAGTTGCCTTCAAATGCTTCTAGGAGCATTTAAAAAAGAATGAAATCATTTGCTATTGTACATAGCAGAGAAGACACAATGTGCCAAGCAGTTGCTACATAGTAAAAGATTTAATACTACTGTAAGACTCACAAACAAGAGATCACTGTGTAGACAAATGTGCAGAGAAAAAATACAAAGAAAACATGATGCATTTCTAACTGTATGGACTCCATACTTTACAACTTATAAAAATGGTTAAATATTGCTGGGTCAAAGCTTTGAAAAACCTGGGATGGCTAGAATAAGATTGCCCATGTGGCTGAGTTGAAGACTTAATGTTGTGGTAATTTCATCTAAAAGCACAAAAATATTTGGCAGATGGGGTAGATAAGAGGCAAATGGATGTTGAGGTCATTATTGGAAGATGGCAGGCAGAGATGCAAGGACTCAGAATCAAAGGCAAAAGCACAATTAATACGAGGGAGTTTGTGGGACGTGCCAGAAGCAGTATGTATAAAGAACTGTCATACTTAGATGTAAGTCCTAACACATTTGGGAGCATGTGGGGTTTGAAAAATATCAGGACTAAAGGGATGGAGTGTGCTGTCACCCCAAGGAGTGGAACAGAGCCAAAGAAAGGATCATTTGAGGTGAAATAGCAAACAAAGCTTACTCACTGTGCCATTTATTTGCTTCACATATTCACTTCTAGTTACAGCCATCCATTCACAGCTGGCATGTTTCCACAGAAAAATTTGTGAATCTCACAGATTAATAATTAAACCCTTCCTTATTCAATCAATGCCGCATAATTACCAACAGCCCACAAAAAAAGAACCACCACCTTCACCTACTCATTCAAAACAAAACGAAACAACACCCCAACCCTCCAAAAACACCCAAAAGCCCAGAAAAAGAAATCTTGACTGTGACTCATCCCATAAAGTTTAATTGACTCTCTTTGAATGCATGAAACAAATACCCACAGACAAAAGTAGGTTACCAAAACCTCTTCAAATATAATTCTTATTGCTGCAAAATCTCTCCCATTTGATAACCTGTGACAATTAGTCCTGAGAATCAAAAATTATCTCAGCTGTCATAATATATCATGAAGAGAAAAAAAATCATATCTTGGGTAGCTGAATCTTGGATTGATAGTTGGAGAACCTAGAGAGGGACCCAGAGAAGGCTGAAGTGAGGACCACATGAAATGTGTGCTGTACCTACATACAGAAGAGAGGTTTTTTTCCTCTGAAATATCCAGTTTAATATACAAAAGAGTGAGCACAGAGAGAAAAAAAAGCAGTTATCCATACAAAGAGTTCTTTAAGTTTTTATAGATGGAAAATGGAAATATACAGCCATTAAAGTCTAAACCCAATAATCACACAGTTCAGACTTGGAACTTTTTCAAGGTTATCAGTTAACCACAAGCCACTTATCAACCATGGACTCAGCTCGTTTCTTGCTTAGTCCCAAATTGCTATTTTAGCCACTGCCTGTGTAATGCTGCAAGAGCAACAGCAAATTTGCTTTTAATTGCTAAAAACTTTGACATTTCTGCAGGAATTGGTAGCCCTTTAAAAAAACAGAATGGTATGAATAAATTTGCAACTAAGCTATGCTCTCACAGAAACCAAACTTATAAAATTATGTGACCAAAGGCTGAAAATAATGATTGAGAGAAAAATTGTCAAGTTGCTATGGTAACTATTAGAGATTCAGACAGGCTGTTGATATGATATCTTATTAAATATGTCAAACCAAACATTTTATTTATAATTTAAAACTCCAATGTTGACACTTTACAGTTAACAGAAAATAAAAAGAAATTCAAGATGTAACTTAATAAAGATTTGAGAGTTAAGGCTGAGACAACACTTTCATTCTACCTTGCCACTTCACACAATTTAAAACATCTTCAAAAATCCTTTTATGCTAAAATTTTCCATGCTTGGCCATAGCCTGAAGAAAGGCAGAAGCAAAACCATTTGGCTTCTTTTGAATTAACTTCTTTGCGAGGGGGAAAGATGGGAACATCTTGATTTTTAGTCCCTGACAGAATCACTGTGGTGTTCAAAGATCACACTGTGATTGTGCACTATATATTGCTGTCCTTACCTCGAGTAAGTTACAGCTGCTCCATTGTTTTTGCCTCAGTGAATCTAGCTAACTTTACAGACAAAACACCAGAAACTTTCCCAGAAAATGACACTTCTTTAAGATTCCAGTTCTGCAAAGTACTGACATACTCACCAGGATTACTCATGTGCTTGGAACTGGGCAGGAGGTTAGTTCACAATGCAGTTTAATTTATTCTGTGATGCTATTGCAATCCGAAGAAGAATATTAGCACATTCATGTTGAGTTACAGGAGACAAGACCCTCCCTTGCTTGTGGCCATGATGGAATGGGCAGAACTGTAGGTTCTGTGACTTGACTAAGAGCCTGCTGAAAGATCCCAGCTCCACACAGCTCTGCTGAGAGGTGGCCTCTGAGACTACATACACTCTATAACCTGCCAGTCTTGTAATCCTGGTCCATCTTTGGGCATCTTCATCCCCAGAATGACACTTCTATCTTGGCTGTGAGAGTGGACATGAGTCTTAAGGGCTGTGGCTACTCACAAATACCAGCTGACATTGGAGCCTATCTTGTGGCCAACTCATCATGTGCTGCAAGAAGTCAGATTTGCATAGGTGGCTTCTTCATGAAGCCTTGGGTGCTGCCATGGTCATCAGAGACCAATTTCATGGATAATTGAAGTTTCAGAAGGTGCTGACCCTTTCCCTCAAAGAGTGGAGTAAGAACTAGTCCCGCACCGTTGGCTGGGTCCCTGTGTAGCCCTGAAGAGAGGGGCTGTAATGCACATTCCCAGGCAGGCAGAACCCGCCATCACTTGAGAATGACCACGTGCTCTGCAGATTTCTGCACTTGCCAGGAGACAGTGCTGAAAGGGCACCGATATATTAATAAAATTACTTTTTCCTGTAGAGAAATCCTGGAACATAGTGATACTGTGCAGACCCACAGCTAACTCGTTGGATGATACATACCTAAGTATCATGATAAATTAGCTGTTTCTACTTTACATTCCAAAATATTATCTGTAATTTTATTGTTTTTATCTATGCAAATTGTATTTTTTTCAAGCAAGATGCATTAGTATAGAGTTTGGATTTCTGTTTAGTGGAATGTGCATTTTTCAAATGTCAAACTGTACTTTGCTTTGAGCCTCTGAGTGGGCCTTATGTGACAGTGTTTCCACAGGCAAGGCTAACTCCAGTGATTTCCACCTCCCCCTCTCCTGAAACACCACGCAGTCATGACCTTGGTGTTGCCATTTCCACCCCTTCAGAAATATAAACTTGAGTTTTAACTAAAAAATGCACTGGAAAACTTCTCATGTGGAAGCCTCTTCTAAACATCACGACATTTCAGGCTTCCTCACGGAACAAAGTACACAAAAACTGCGCTCCCCAAACCAATCTATGTTTTCCTTGATGACCATTTTAAACACAGTCATTAATTCCTTATCAAGTTAAAATTCAGCAATTGCATATTGCTTGCACAGTTTCTGGTTACTGTTTACTGCATTCACATAGCAGGATAACACACTCCTCTAGTCATACAACTATTTTCAGGTGCTGTTACATCACTAACAATCAAATAGCCTACATTTAATATTTCTAATTAGCTTATTTAGCAATCATGATGGAAACACAGGAATACATTTAGTGGTGTCCTCTCAGATATCCTTAAAAATGAGGAATGTCACTAGAGGCTTGTCCTGATGTGGGTGTTTTTCCAGCCCAGTCAGTATGCATCACTTTAATGTGCCTGTGATCATAGCCCCATTGTGCCTGCCAATCCCAATTAACAGGATCACCCATCCTAGGGCAGAATTTATTGCTGCATGTGCAGCTTCCTGGGACACGAAGCAGTAGTCCTGCAGTGCACAGGCCTCTGCAAAGCCATGCCTCTGGGAACTGCACTCAGCTTTGCTCAGCTGTGAAACCTCTCTGTTGCAAGATCTGTTTCTGTCACATACTCTTCCTTATGGCAGGCTGAATATTTCCCTTTTTTTGAAGACTCCAATATAATCAGTGATATCTTGATAAACAGAAATATATTCTGGACACAGCCTTGCTGTGAATCTTGAAGTTACCATTCAGCCTTGAAAACTAGGGCAGGTTTGCTTATCACTGAAAACATTTGGTTTGCACTGGCACAATGAGTTATTACATCTGAAAATGAAATGGCATCAGGCTTTTTTTGCTCAAAATTGGTGTGTGTGTCATAATACACTTTTCAGCACACAGCTAGTGTCGAGCCATCTATGTTGTATCACACACGTACAACGTAATTCGCATGTGAGGTGCCTATTCGGCACAGCACCAGCCTTTTCGGCTAGCATCAAACAATCTTACTTTTGGTGAGTAGGGGACAAGTAAGTCACTTTTATCATACAAGACCTCTTTTTGGCAAAAAGACAGCACCAAGAATTTCAGCAGCAACAACTAAAAGGCTGTGCACAGTGCAAAGATATGCAATATCTTTTTGCATCTCCAGGGACTTTCCCTAGATTCTGTGGCAGACAGAGTGCAAAGGGATTGCTTGTAGCTCTTTTGTTCCTTCATCTCACCAATTTTCATTTAGAATCAAACACTTTTGCTGGAGGCAAAGGCTATATTTTCTGGCTTCATGTCCTAGAATTTCTGTAAATTGTTCCTGCACATGTCTGCAGCTGACATAGAAAATATGCAAACTCTTCTCCTGATTTATACTTTATGCTCTCCATGGAGTCTGTATAATTGTGGAAAAAAAAAAGAGACAAAAAAAGTAGTTTTTCCTTGAATTTCAGAAAGTAGTGTACACTGCTTGAAAAAGATTCCACATCATCTTACTGCTGCCCCCACTGGAACCGTTCGTTTCCAGTGTGTTTCTTGTAAAAAAAAAATTGAAAAAAAACAGAACTTTTTTCAACATTCCTAGTTATGAATCTTAGTGTGAGAGAAGACTTCCTGTTCCTACCACTGTGGTAATGGAGAAAAGTTAAGAAATAAATTTAGGAAATTCATTAAAGGCCACTTTTCAGAATGGACTTGCAACCAAACTTTTAACTACAAAACCCTGGGCCAAATTATCAAAAGCCTTCACCTCCCATTTGGCACACGATTAAGGACAGCCTTTTCAAAGCATTTAGCCACTTGAAGTTCTCAGTGTGACACCACTGCCCACATTTCCAAACTTTCCACTCGTTTAAGGACCTAGAAGTGAGCAGAACTCCTTTGAAAACAGTTACTGGTTTTGGACACTTCAAAACTATATTGTATTGAACACAGTCCAGAGACTACACGACTCTAAGTATTTATAATTACTTGATAAAATACAAGCGTTTCCTTCAATTTCTCCATGAATAGTTTTTCTGCATTCCTCAAAAAACTTCTGAATCTATAAACAGAAAGTTTTCTTTCTCTTCTCTTCTTTTCAGAGTTCTTATTCAAAAGCTGAGATAAAACGGCCCTTGCTGGTTTACTGATAAGTTGAGTAACTTCCACCCCTTCTCTTCCAGATTCATAACCCCCCTAAGATTAGCTTTCTTCACAAACAGTAAATTCCTTTATTTCCTTATAAAGACTTTGATACAACACTTCAGTTAGGAACAATTTTTATCACTAAAATTGCACTCATTAGAAGTTAAAGATACTGAATAAAATAGAGCAACCTCAGATCAAAGTAGGCCACTCTTAACTACATAAAAACAAATTAAAACAACTAATAAGAAATAGGCTAAACACATCAAGGACCTAAATGATTAACTTACATTTAGCAATTATTTTGACAGCTTACTAAAGCAAGACTGCATAATACTGACCAGCTTTTTCTAAATTAAAGCTTATTATATTTACATGAAAAAAGAAATGATGGTTTAGTTATTTATCAAGATCCTCCTTACCAGCAAAGAAAAAGCAGCATTCTTATCAGAAATAAATTGACCATGACAAAATATGACTCTCTAAATTATGCTTTCTGCATATTTGTACAGTGATACTATTGATTCCATAGTAACAAACTGCAGTAAAAGTAATTGCATTTTACTGTGATCACAAACCCAAATATTTAGGGTTTGACTACATGCAGTATTAATCCATTTATAATTAGTGAGACTACACTATGCTTTCTATTTCACCATGATTTATCTCTGCTATCAGGGAGCTTTTTGGAGGTAAGCTTATTATTACTACTTTTATCTGTAAAAGTTTCATTAATAATTTTCCCCCTCCTGATATGGTTTCAGTTATTAAAAAGGCAATGGGAGATGAAGGGAAAGTTTCAAAGTACAGCAATACAAGACCAGAGTGAATTTCAAACTTCAAGTAGTGAAGATTGAGCCACCTCTAAGAAGAATGCTAAGGAAGCATATAATTATTTAGGTTGGAATAGACCTTTAAGCTCATAAAGTCCAACCGTTAACGCAACACTGCCAAATCTATCACTAAACCATGTCCCTAAGTGCCACATCCACACAGTGAACAATACCCCATCCAAGCCACGAGCAGCCAGTTTCTCCAAAAGAATGTTCATTCCTCATCCTTGGCACTAGAGATTAGGGTTAGCATGTTAATGCTATGTGGAATAAAATGGTCTGAAGTCCCCAGACAACTCTATATATCTGAAGACAGACCTGCAAGTATTTTTAATGAAATCAAGCATAACATTTAAACACAGTAGTGAGTTCCACATTAACTCTACTTTGTATTTTTAGCAATAGAGTTTGATAGATATGACAGTGCTGAACAAACAATTCATATTTATCACTTGCTGCAGTAGGAAGATTATTTGTATTCAGACTCAGTTCTGTCTAGGATTTCACATACTCATGGACCAAATAAAGGTATCTTGTGACTTATCTCATAATGTGCTGAAAGAGTGATGGTAATATGTATCCGGTGCTGAATGTGTAAGTCCACAGGCTGTCTAGGGTGCCTTTGTGTCCTGTGCAGTCTGTATCAATACGAATATACTTAATATTGAGATAAAAAATAAATTTTTTACAGTGAGAGCAATCATTCACAGAAGGAACCTCCCCAGGACTGGTAGAATCCCTGTCACTGGAGATTTTCAAGATGTGATGGGACAGGGTGCTACAAAATCTTATCTAGGTTCCTTTTGCCACAAAAGGTTGGACCAGATGATCTTTCAAGGCCCTTCCAAGCTGGGCTGTTCTGTGGCTCTATATGCATCTTAACAATGTTCTGCAGGAATCCACAGCAAGGAGCAAAGGCTGCTGCATCACAGAGCAGTATTCCCACTCATGCTTGTCTTCCTCATCACCCTTCTCAAACCAATTCCTGTACCATCACAACAGGGCTCACTATTTTCTTACACATTGAGATAAATTCAGTGTTTCAAAGATTTTCTTTTCCATTGTAAAAGCTGAAGGTTTAGACTTACAAAAAAAGCCTAGGTTCTGGAATACAGTTACAGGGCAAATAGAAAAAAAAAAAATTTGAACTCCTTAGCAGTTATGTGGCAATTAGCGTGGCAAATTACCATAATCATCTTAGAAATGGTTGCAAATACATCACTGTTACCTTTTTTCTAAGTGTGCAAAATTACTCTGTGCCTTATAATTCTGGGATACCAATGAGATCTTTTTCAAAGAGTTCCAGAAAATACTTGAACAAAAGACAGACATGTACAACCAATTACCCTTCAAGCAGAGAGTGGAGTGCATCCTGAAATTAGAAGTGAGGTCCAGAACTGAAAATACCCAGTCAGGTATACCTCCAGCTTGTGGGCATGTCCTAGTGGATATCCATTTTATGGATCAGCTACCAGCATGAAATACATTACCTAAGGCAGGTGAAGAGAAGTGTCTGTGCTAGCACAGACACAGCAGACATAACTGCATGAACTGTCTCATGGAGGTGGAGGTTGTGCAAACCCTTTTCCATGTTCCCAGTACTGGCAGAATAGAGGAGCTCTCTGGGCTGGGCTGCTGGCTCACAGGGCACTGCTCTGCTACTCACTGCACTACCAGGACAGTGGTTCAAGGCACTTGGCAGATTAACCCAAGCCATGGTGTAGCTCACTGAGTGTGGCCAGGACTGGGACTGGTACAGCCACCTTTGAGGAGCAGCTGTGAGCTCGTCCCTGCTGGAAAGGCTCCTTCCCTGCAGCCTGTGACAGCGAGCCCATGGGCAGCACAAGCTCCCACTGGCCCGCACTTCCCTCGGGGTGTAGCAGGAGCAGCTGCACGGAGCAGGGAGTTACTGCAGCACTGAGGTGGAAGTCACACAGCTCCTTCCTGCAGCCAGCGTTTGGGGGATGCTGTCTACCTTAAGAGAGTGGATTTCTATAGACAGCATTTCATATTTCCTCTGGTTTGTATTTTTGGGCCCCTGGCCCAGACTGTGTCTTGAAGAGACCTCAGGCCAAATTCTGTTTTCAGCTACAATGCAGCTGTTCTGAAGGAATTGCTTTGACTTCCACTGCATTGCTCTGGATTAGCACTGTAGTAATAAAGGGTAGAATTTGGATCATTGCATTCTTTCCCTGCCATCCAAAGAAAAAAGAGGTTAACAGATTTGCATCTGATGAGGAGTTTTGAAGAAACACAGAAAATGAGTCCTGACAGATAAAAAAAAGAATCCCCAAACCCAGGTAGCTCAATTCAAATGACAAAGTCTGCTTTTCTGACTTTTTCTAGTTTCATTTGTCAACATCATTTAACTGTACATGTATTTTAAAAAATAACAATTTTGAAGAACACAAAGATGTTTTTAAGCAATCTGGGGGAACTTTAATCATATTCAACTAAAGTGTTCACTCAATTCTCAGATCTAGTTTGAACTCTTATTTTTGTTCTTCTGCAAGATTCATGTGAAAAGCAACCACAGCCTGGGGTTTTGAAGTTGAAAGATTATAATTTAGCCTTCTGGCATGTATCTTTGTCAGTTTTTTAATCTCTATATGCCGTCTTTCAGCTTTAGAGAGGGCCCAATTGATGTTCCCTGAAGCGTGTATATTCTTTCAACACCATAAAAGAAGTCAGCCATTGTCATTTCCAATCTAAAAGTTTTATTCTCTTTATTTTCAAATAATTTGGCTTACTAGTTCAATTGCCCATGTCAGGTTCAAAAAACAAGAATTAATGTAATCTGATTTCTACAGCTATCTATAGACTGTTGGTCATACAGCCTGATACTGAATGTGATACAAATATACTCAGCAAAACCAGACACCTCAAACGGCTTAAGAGATAAAACCCTTTAAATAAGCTTGAGACAGATCTGAATTTATTTAAATGTCTGATTCTAAATGTACTTATGCCTAGTAGTAATGTTTACCATCTGCCTGATTCTGTCTGATGAGGTAATTGTAAATCTATAAATAGCTTAACATATGCTGCACATATTCTGGCCTTAAATATAACAGCCTTTGTGTAAAACAACTGGAAATAATAAGAAAGGATATTAGTTTGGGCATTATTCAGCGTAAGACAAGAAAGACATATAAAGGGTTTTCACTTTGTATTATTTGTATCTTTTCCCTCCACAGGACTGGTAAAACCAAAGCATTGTTTATAGGCCCAATACTAACAAGTTGTCAGTACTTTCTGTGATTCATACCTACCAAAACAGGCATTTGAAATGGAGTAAAGCAGTTACAGTCAGAGTAATGTATACTGTAAACCAACATGAGAGCTACATTCATTTAAGATGAACAAATAGTTTATACTTTTCTTTCACAGGGCAGAAGATGGGAAAACGATGTACAGGCACAGTGATCATGAAAGCTTGGCTTGAAAGAATTGCTTTACAGCCAGATTCGGGGATTCTTGACACAGCTGTACCCACAGCCATTGTATGAGCAGTCAAAGTGCTGTTTCATAATTACAACTAAGAATACCATTAATGCCAATTATCTGCAGAAAGAATTGTAATTGCTCATGTGCACTCACCTAGAATGAAACCACAGGAAAGGAACAAAGTGCTCTAAAATCACACAGCTTTGAAACTACACTTGCTGGTTCACAGCTCTTTCCCTACATGGTGGGGAGACGACGAGACGTAACCAAAGACAGGCCCATGGCTGGGGAACTGGGTGATACTCTTTTCTGGACCATGGTTCTTAGCAAAATCATTTAGTTAAGAGAGAGATCATATTTTCTCTTGCGTGATCTGTGCCCAAGAATCAAGACTGCACTGCAGACTTCAATGAATTAGCCTGGGAAATCTGACATTATCCTGCTTATTGAGGCAATCATTTCAGCTGCTTGCAGTGGCACCCTAGTGCAGGTGGGGGGAAAAATGATACACTACCAAATTAGAAATAAAACAGTGAGTCACTCTCCAAACCTCCTCCCAGTGGCATGGTCAATGTCTATCTTGACTGTAGTCTTGATATAAAGCTTAAAAAAGGGGCTAAATATGCATATAGGTTCAGCTGCCCACTCCAAACAAATAAAACTCTTAATGTGGAAAGCTGAGAGCAGGGGCTATTCTAAGGTTTCTTTCCGAACACTGGATTCACTGAAGAGAGTTTTGGCTTTAGTTCTGGGAGCTGTGGGACTGTACTCTGTGTCACATGTGCAAAGAGGCAGTTCTTGTGTTTCTTGCACCATTAATTAGTCTCTGATGTTTATATGGGCTTTTAATTTAATTCATTGAAAAGTTTTGCTCTGTTTGTATTTTAATGATGGTTCTTCCTGAGCATCTGTTTCTTGACCTTCAAAGCCCTCACCTGGTCCAGGATTCTCCCCAGGTTATTCAGTATCAGCATGAAACTTGTGGAAAGTAAGTGAGAAAAAAGGAACCAATTTCCAGCTGTGTGCAACTATGCCCAGCCAGACATCTTCATACCATATGGGTGGCTAGACTTCAATCAGGCAGGACTGAGAAGCTGACTGGAAGAAGGAATTCTCTGAGAAACCTCATCTTCCCCAGAACTATCATTATTTTGAGAGTGCTTGCACATTTTATGTAAATCTTTAATCTGCTTTCAAATGCTCTGTGAGGCTGGACACCCAGATAACCTTGGATCAAAAGGTGTCCAGATCTGCCTGTGACATCATGCAGTTCATCCCAGCCTTCCCAAGGAGCTCACTGCAAATCTGTACATTCAGTGCCAGAATTCAGCAGCTCTGAGCACCTGAGGCAGAGAACAGCAGACCTCACAGAGGACGGGAACCACCACAGCAAATGTGACAAGCTACAGGAATAACAGGGAGAAAGAAGAGAGCACTGTGGATGAGAAGAAAATTAATGAAAAGTAAGCAGCAAAATTTTAATGAGAGGGCAAAGAAAGAAGAACCTGGAGTGAACCAAAGGAAAACTTCAAAGCACTATTTATTACTTTGTAAAATACTTAAATAAAAGCACTATCACAATACCAATTAGTGCACTTAATTATTTGTTCTGCGACACTAAGAGAAGGATATATGCACTAAAGAGTGACAGATCCTTACAAAATGGTTTCAGGAATGCACTGAAGGTATTCCTGGCGTACTCCATCTCCAGTCACATGGAGGTGTGAGCTCTGCATTGTCTGCCTTGGGATGTGGGTGGAGGGTGGTGGGAGGTGAAATAAGGAGGCAGGGTCAGGTGCTTCTTCAACAGTAAAGGAATAATTAGTTCACAGATCATGGAATTCATATAAATTCAGCTCAGATTCTCATCCTATTTTCACTAAAGTATATCTGATGCAATTTTTTTTTTTTTTAATTTTTGACTACTACAGGTAAAAATTCTAGATAGACATCTAAATATCTAAATCTCCTCATCACTTCCTCTATTTTTTATTACTTCATTATAGAGTCAAAGCAACCTTCTTTTATATGAACAATTTCAGTCATTTTACCTAACTTGCAATTATGAACAGATTATGGCCTTCATTTCTTTTGTATCCACTGGTTATGTAGCAATTTCTAAAATAAAGACAGAATGGAGCTCATATCAAAGCAGATTGTGCTTCCTGCCCCTCTAAAGTAGTGACATATGCTAGAAAGAAAGGAAATGATGAGGTCCAAGACAATAAACAGAAAGAACATGTGGAAAATAAAACACCAAACTGTCCTAATTCAGTTGTGCATCTCTACTGGCTTCCCTGTGATCTACCCATATCCTCAAGGAAACAAAACCCACTAATTTTGTACATAGCTGGAGTGTCAGGAGAAACCCATTTCTGCCTAAGATGCTTTACAGAGACATGATTAAAAGCCTTTATGATCTCCACCCTATGCTCAGATTTGGGCAGCCACCATTCAAGACATAGTCTCTAAGGAGTCATGATAAAATTGAAGTGGTATCTTTCCCAATTTAAGCTGTCAGTAAAATCCAAACTTGCTGGGTCCCAGACACTGTTAGTGGATACAACATCCATATAGATCTAAAGAATTTGTTTAACCATATTGCCAAGCCCTGATCTGAAGATAGACTTCTGGAAGATTCAATCTCTTTAAATCACTGTTGGTTCAGTGAAATCAATGGGATTACCTCAAAACAGGGCCAGTGCAAAGAGAACATGAACTCTGACTAGAAATTCCAGCATGTCTTGACTGTATATTCCAAATGAGTAGATCCTGATGCACTCAGGTGAGTGAGTAGATAGAGGATGAAGATGAAGGGTGCACAGCAATTCCTTAGGCCAGTGCCATGAAAACAAAATGTAATATTATCATAACTTACTTGTACCATTGCCCAAATGCCTAGACAGCAAACATTTGCTTGTGTCATTAGTTTATCTGTCCCTGGGTAATTATTAAGATAGCTGTGGTTACTGTGCTGATCTGAGGTACTGGGCAAACATTTTGAAACATTTAGAATTGCTTTATTTATGGCAGAAGAGAAGCCAAAATGACTTGTATTTTTGTTCTCCAGTATCAGTGTAATGATATGTGCTGGAACAGACTGGGGAAGGGAATATTAGTTAACTGCTTTTGCAGAATAATGGCTTAGTGTCAAAGCCCCAAAACTGGGAGTTGTTCCACCTTTCATTTTTTCTAACAATATCATGAAATGAATGCTATTTATAAACAAGATCATAAATAATGAAAAACACTTGTCACTCTCTTCATATTTTACAGATATTCCCACTACCTATTTCCTTATGCAGTGACTCCATTTCTCCTTCAATTAGCTTTTGAAGCCCTCTGCTCTAGCCCTTCTCTGATACAGATAAATTTCACTCCATCTTTAAGGGCAATGTGAGCTTGTATACAAACAACAGGGTTTGTAAAGCAGAATCCTCAGGGCTGTCTCCTGAATTTCCTTACAGAAATAAAGGGTTCCAAGAATACAACAGGAATCCATTCTTGAGGGAGGCACAAAAGGAAGCAGAAAGTGTTATGTGCAGTGATGCAAGGAAGCAGAAAAGTGTTACATTTCTGTATCAGTAACTAAATCACACTGTACCGTGGATCAACTATTGCCAGTTACAGTACTCTATTTCAGGAACAGAGATAAGGATTTCAAATAACTATTACCAAAAACCAGATTGTCCATAATAACTGGTATACAAAAGATGAAATAGAATCAAGAAGTTGTCTTTGAGTTTAGTGGGAATAGTCTGACACATGCACTGTCTTGCCTTTGCAATACTTTGGGTGGAACTTAATAGTAAAAATTATAGATTTTCCTCTTGCCATTTACCTGAATCTACCCTGAGAGTTGCTTAAGATCAAATGAAAAATTTGACTATAATAAATATTAAGAAGATGATTTCATTTAATGAACATCTAAAATACTTCAGTCAGGCTTCTAACTGAACACCACTTTCCTTTTGAAGAAAGGTTGCAAATATCTACAGAACTGAGCTTTGTTGTATGGTTAAATTAAGGATCCTATAATTCAAACATATTTTACAGAAACAATGCCATGGTATTCTGGTTGTCTTGCTACACAGAGATGAACAAAAGATCAAGCATGTCCTATATACCTACAGGCACTGGAGGCAGTGCCATATGGGTCATGGAGAAACTCAGATGCAAAACAGCAAGACAGACACTTGTGGGGGGAGGAACAGACCTGCAGTGTGAACTTCAGCAGCTACACAGGCTGGACAACCTGAAATGCCCTTCCTTAGAACAGCACATGCATCAGCTGTTGGTATAGTCAATACCCAGCCAGGGCAAGAATTTCTCTGCACACAGACTGCCATAAGAAAGGTATATGGCATTTGGTAGTCACATAAACCAATCGCTGCTGGAAGAACACATTCAAGTTATGCCATTTCATGTTTGGTACATTCTTTATAATGAGCAGGTGGATTCAAAGTTTTAATCCTGCTAGCAGGTGACCTTTTCAAAATTCTGCATTTTTACTGCCTATCAATTTTGTTTCTTTCTTCCAAGCTCCTGAGATTGTAATCAAAGATGAATAGGAATTGCTAGAGAATTACTGAATACTGAAAAAGCCAGTGTTAAAGATGGCTTTCACGCAGTGTATGCTCTAACGCAGCCATGATATCTGATTTTTAATAGATTAGGTGCAAATATGCACATTAGCAAACTAAACAATGTAGTAATATCCACAGAGAACAGGTTTCATCGATTAAATCATAAATATAGTATCTTATTATGCTTTTGGGGAAACAGAAATATGAAAAGCAATGCATGCATTTTTGAATTACAAGAGGAGGGAATATTGGCAAATCTTTTAACAGCTGTTTATCATGAAAAAGAAGTTACAGTTACCATTCCCCAGCCATGCAGTCTGAAAAACTAAAAACTGTACATTAATAAATTATAACAATGATGCATGAAGCTAATATAAAACTTTTGAAGGCAGTTTCTTAGTCCAGAGGGAGTTGTCAAATTTGCTATTTGTGACTTTAATGTTACTTGGAATTTCTTCTAGGGCATTTAGAACTCCTTTTGTGACTCTTCATCAGCAGTTCCGCAGACAGCAAAGGCCTTGACAATATACATTTTCACTTTCTGCATGGCTGACGGACTTCATATGCTATATCCAATTTAAGGGTAGAGCAGTAGATTACATTGCTAGGATATAGAGAGCTATTGCCATTGAGACTGAATCATTGCTGTTTATAGTAATTCTTACTATTTGGTTTTTGACAGCCCTTTGTGACTGGAATAAAAGATGATGCTGAGATTATTGTCAAGCTACTGTAATAGCTAGTAGTGCATGAAGTCTGCAGCAGATGGACTTGAACTTATGAGCTCTCAGATTCTCAATAGCCTTTCAAATGAGCAATGTTCTCCTTGGCCACATGTAATGTGACTGGCTTTGACAAACCCTTATTTCAGAAGATGAAATATTATTTCAGCCAGCTTTCTTTGTTCTATTTGAAATGTTTTAGAGGGCTTAATTTGAGAGGTAGCTTAGAATTGAGAGAACAAATTGATTTTCAGTTGCATGAGGGAAACTATGTTACGAGTACATCCAAGCTGAACAACAAAGCAACTTGACATAGTCAGAATGTTTCCAAAAGCGCCCCCCCAGCCATTTCCATTACAATGCACAATTGCTATATACCTTTCTTTGGCTAAACTCATAATTTTCCTCATGAATCCCACTAATTCACAGACCTTTAATATGACATATAAGAAGAAATAGTAAAAAACTGTTTGGGATATGGTATCCCAGAAGGATTCTCTCATAACACAAACAACTGCTATTGACTTCGATGCTGTTTTAGCTGCTGTCAAGAACGTGGATGGACAGCAACCAGCTTGTGTTGCTGCAGGAACATCTTACACCTGGTTTGTCTCACTAAAGACCCCTTAGAGAAGCACATTTCTCTCAGGTCAACAGTTTACTGATTCCTTACTGCAGTGCAGTGCAAACTGACTGTTGTTCATGCACAGTCAGCTGCTCAAGCCAGAAACCCACAATAGAAACCCACCAGAGTGAGCAGTTCTCAGGACCCAACCAATGCACACCAACAGCCCAGAAGTCAAATCATAAATGTTCCAAGGGCAGGCTTAAAACTTTCCCAGATTAGTTCTTTTGTCCATATTTAGTATCTCTGTATCAAGATCCATTACTCCTGTAAATATTTTTTTTTCCATATCATGATTCTTTCTTTACATTCTAGCATTACAGTTTGATCTTTTATTGCATTGCTGCTGTTCAAGATTCTATAGTTAAAGTTGTGTCAGCACTTTTACTACAAAACCCATTTATGGGGGGTTTATAACACAGCTATAAAGATATACTACAGAATGAAAGGTGGTTTACAAAGTCTCAGCATGGGGCATTGTCTTTTTTTTATCACTTTTTAATAAACAAATTAGACTTGCTATTTTAAGCCTTTATGAGTGTAAAGCAATTCCAGTTTATAGGTTACTGCCTATATAATGTGGCAATCAACTGTTATTAAAAAAAAGTAAACTGAAGCAACTTATAAGTACTATGATTAAAACTGATTATGGAAAAAGCGGAATTTTGTGACGGTAGAAGCAGGCCAAATATATGCATCCTTATGTGAGTGAGCTCTGCACTGAGAACGTGCTGAACTTTACAAACCCATTTTCCCCAAGGGAATGGGGGAGTCCAGCTTGGGGTGCAAAGTGTGAACCTGGTGAATAAATTCCCCTGGGATGTCTTGCATTGTGTTTGTGTTGCAAGGACACCAGTTCCCAGTGGAGTGAACACAGGGTAATGCATTTTTCTCTCCTCTAATGTCCTTGGAGCTGGATTCCTGAAAAAATGTTTTCTAGTGCTTTCAAAGGGCAGGTTGCTCATGTACCTCATGGATGTTGTGAGTTTCAATAAAAACACAAGGATGAGGGTCAGTGAAGGCTCAAGAGTGCCTGTTTTGAATTGTAGTTTCCCCCCATTACTGGTCCTTCTACACATAACTTAGTCATGAGTACATTACCTTTCTGTTTTTTCTGCTTAGCTATGTGCAGGACTGTTTGGAGGCACTTTGCAATACCCCTCCATGGCCAGAAGGTGCTACCTGGTTGAGCCGCTTTCCTTGGTAAACTGCTTTCAAGGTACTGGGGTTTGATGAACAGATTCACAGCTTCTCACCAGTGACTCATCCCCCAAACAAGTGCCCAGTAGCCCGCTCAGGACTCACAGATCAGTAATAACATGAAATAATGAGTTCAGAGGGACTGCCAGAGGAAGCTGACCATACTGCTTGCAGTACCTGACCTGTGAAGTCCCATGTGTAAAGTTATCTGTGTACCCTGGTACCTGAAGTAGCTTGGATTCCATTGCCATAAAAACCTGTGTTGCACCCTGGAGACATCCTTAGTTATACACAGTTCCCAATATGTGCTGATATATTAGGAATGCCCTACTAAGTCATTACATTTGTGAGGTTGTTCATGGCCCCAAATTTGGCTGTGATGTGATGAGACTGGGAGACTAGTTTCCAAGCATGCTAACTGTAGAGGGCATTCAAATAAAAAAGGAGCACAGGCTATGTATAGGTATGATGTTATCTGCAAAAATACATATACATAATACCCTAAAGCAACTCGTGCTGTCTCTATGGTGGGACCAGATGTGTATGCAGAGCTGCACCTGTAAATGCACTGGATGAGGGAAGCTGCACCAGCATACACTTCAGCCCAGGCTGCTCATACCTTCCAAAGGCTTTGGGTGCTTCTTAGCTGACGTATGTGCTGCCAGAGCCCTGGCTATTACCACCATGCTGCAAGTGAGCTAACAGATGTGCTACTGCCTGCAGTGAAGGGAGCCCTGAAGTCCAGGTTCCGCTGGCTTCTACTGAATTGTGGATCTGAAGCAATTTTAAAATGTTAATATCTTGCACTCAGTGAAAATGGGGCTGTCTTGGATTCTGATCATGCAAGCGCTACATAGATAACTTTACACATGGGACCTCCCAGAGCTGCCTAAATTACAGTGTGTTATTACAAACTCCAGTGAAGACTGGCACAGAAATCAGGAATGATTTTTAAAAACAGACCACAAATTCCAAAGGAATAACTAAAGGCAATGAAGGGAAAAAAATTAAAAGTCAGGTTTTACAATGGTGCTAGCCTTATATTAACAAAAGATCTATTGTTGTCCTTCTCATAATGACTGCGTATTAAAAGGAATTAATATACTAAAAATATGCTTTCAGAGGAGATGAAACTTCAGTTGTCTGCACATAAAATACCAATGATGTATTTAAATAACGTTTTAACAGGCGAACTATTAAATATATTTTCCAATATACCTGGGAAGGAATCACTAAATACTAATCTCTTCCTAAATATTTAAACCATCAATACCCTGTTTAGGCTACCAATGAATTCGTACCAACACAAATGGTTCTGTAATAATTTATAACAACCTTAAGTACCAAACGTAGAACTGCACAATCACCTCCCCGTGACCCCGGGTTTTTCCTCCGTTTTGCAAGGAAGGTTGCTGGCAACAAGGTTGTTACACGAACTGACAAAAGCAAGTGGAGACAGGGAGCTGTGCTTATTTAAGTCTCTATTCTTCCATGCCACTCAGCTTCAATCCTGTGCCTGGCAAAACATCATCAGTATTCTCTGCCTCTTTTAACTAAAGGAAGCAAATCAAGAACCAGACAGGCTAATGGGAACTGAACCTCATTTCTTGGCCTCTCGCTCAACCTGTGAAGCCAAACGGAAAGCAGCCCACTTCTGCAGGCCTTGCACTCCCCTTGCCAGCTGGGAAGTGGAGCCTCTCCGCGCTCCCGGCTCCGCGGCAGGCAGCACGCAGGCTGCTTTCCCGGCTGTGAGCACCATGAGCCAGCTGGGAATCTGACTGCTTCTCCAGGTCTCCTGTCCACTTGCCAAGCAGAATCTGCAGGGCTTCTTTTCCACTTGCCCCAGCCAGTTAGGAGGTGATCTATAGTGCTATTATCACAGCTAGCCAAGCAGTCCAAAAATCTCCATTCAAAAATGAAGTTTTGGGAAGGTTTCATAAGAAGGGGGACCAAAATAGCAATTCAATAAGGAAAGGGCAACCTTCTCAGTTCTTTCTCAGTTCCCTCTGAGTTGACTCAAATTTAGGGGCTCTATTTCTACCCCTTCTCCTAAATGAACTTAATCTGAGGCACATTCAACTAGAAATATGAGAGACACGTTAGAGGGAGGGAACTGAAAAAGCAACAGCTACTGACTAGAGCTGGTTGAAAGGTTTTCAACAAAACCTGAAACCACATGAAGCCCACCTCGTTTCATATTTCACTGCAACTTGAAACTCAAACCAGATTTGTCGAAAGGTTCTCTAAGGATTGTGGTTCCAGTCACAACTGGCTGATCCATTTATAGTACACAACTTTACTAGACAAGCTGAGGGCCAGTATAGCTGGGCTCTATTTCACAACTCAGATGGAAAGGAGAAGGTCAGCTTGCCCTGCATGCTGTCCTGCGTGGCCTTGCCAGACTCCAAACCCAGGGAAGAGCCTCACCTCCCTCCCACAGACATGCAATAGCAAGACAGGGCATATCCCCTCTTTCCCATTTCTGTAGGGGCTAACCAGTCAGTTAAAGGATCCTTAGAAACCAAGAGCCATGGGATGGACAGGTGCAAAGAAAAAAGCATCATTCTTCCCAATCAGGAGAGGAGAGGTTGTTCCCCCCATACACAAGCCACAGAAGGCTGGTTTTTGGCCCATTTTTTTGCTTGTAGTTTGTCCAAGACCAGCTTACTGTTTTCACCTGAATTAGTTGCTGCATTGAGTGATTTGACAGATACTTTGTGAAAACAAATTCTGCCTCTGAACTCCTTACAAATACGTCACTGTTGTCATTCATGCACTGTCTACACAACTCCATGCTTCAGATGGTCAATACAAACCAGTCCATGTCTGCTCAGTGAGTCATTGGTTATAATTTTTACTGTTTTATGCTGCCTCTGTTCACATACACATAGATGCTAGCAAACAAAAAAACACTCATGCAGCCTCAAGTACATCCACAAGCCTCAACTGACCCAAATGGCCACAAAGAGCAAATACACAATCAGCCCATCTGTACACAGATCATTTCACCAGCTTTTGTAATGCAGATATTTAAAACTACCTTTTCCTTTTCCCTTCTTTCTTCTCTCCCTCTGTGCTTTTCCAGGTCTAGTTTGAGTTTTGTTGTGAAGCACTGGATTCATTCATACATCAAAGGGAAATCTAAGGCATCAGAGCCCACATAGACAGAAAACAAAAGCATGGTTTATGAGGCAGAAACTTTCTGAGAGAAGCAGCTGAGTTTTGCAAGGCTCACCCACTGACTGCCACCTTGGAGGTACATCAAACACCATTACTTGCTCCATACAGTCAAACATTTCTCTTTCAAAGCCTCCTAATATAATGGATTATTTGTATTACTGTAGTACTGAAAAGTCCCAGCCCTGACCAGTGCCCTGTGTGGAATATTTCCCCTTTACTGAGTTTTGCTGGATGAGAAACAGTCCAGCTCTATGGGCACAGAGGTCCCAGTGGACTAATGTATAAGAAATTAGGCTGGAAGGAGCTACTTCCTACCATGGTATCTCAAAACTAGGCACCCATGTTAAGGATTCACCTTGCCTCACCCAGAGTTTGTACTGAGTCAGAAAAAAACACTCAAAAACCCTTTTTATCCTAATGAGTTTCTGTGATATTTATGATACACTTAGGCTAACATATAGGGGTTATGTTAGGGGTTGACCATATTTTTTAGGTCCTGTATGCTTATTCTCATTTAAATAAATTATTTCCTTTTTGAGCAGGGTCAAAAGAGCCTCTGGCATGGGAAGGCACAGGCAAACTAGCTATTTCACACACAGCATTGCATTTTCCAAGCCAAGTGTGGAAAGCCATGGTGGATTCAAAAGCCATCTTCTTTCCATCTGGCAGAGCACGAGCTCAGTATCCTTTCTATCTTGTAAACATGCTTTTTTCCTTTAGCTGAGAATTATTAATTATAGTTAGAGTGTCTGCTTTTTCCTGTTTGTTTGTTTTTGCTTGTATGCCAGGCTGCACACAATGTATCCAGTATTCTGAAAATACAGCTGAGTCTACCAGCCTTGCACTGCCCTTTGCCACAGTAGCCCTGTTCTTTACAGCTCAGATAAAAAAGAAGGGATAAGTATTTTAAATGATACTCATCTCATAGCCTCCATACAGTATGAGTATTTTTTCTTCATTGTGGATAAATGTTTTGGCAATTAAATGAAAAACACACAAAAATCATAACCTTGTTCTTCGAGAACTCTGTTCTACAGAGTGTCTTGGACTGCAGCAGTACTGCGGATTTCCAGTCCTCCAATACTTCACAAAACTTGGAGGAGCCCCTTGTCAGTCAGAAATTTGGCAGGTTACTATCAACACAAATGAAAGGCCCAGCTCTGACCACAGCTCAGAGGAAGCCTGCTCATGGAGAACTTTTGTACTGTCACTGCCCTAAATGAGAACAAAATGGAGGCTGCATAGCTGCAACTTCTGGGCAGCCTTTAGAAATTTGTTGTTAGTGTTTATTACACCAGATATAGAGAGCAGTGGGTCTCCTGTTAGACTCAATTTTCTCCACTCTTGGAAACACAAAACTGAGTGTTGAAATCCAAACAAGTAAGTTTCCTTTTAAAATGTGGACACGTTAATTTGGCTTACAGGGTAATAGCTTTATTCTAAGAAATGCATCTTGAAGTACAGTCCACAGAATATGATTCCTAAGATATTTGCTGGATGACAGTATGAACAGTATGCTTGGTGACTGTTCACACTGAGAAGGGTATTGCTTATCTATGCCTTCTTTGAGGGGGCTGATCACTATTTGCAGTGATGTGGATGTTGCACTGACTTCACTGTGCTAGGTCAGTGAGCAAGAAGATTTGAGGCTTATTCAGGGTCTGCACTTTCATCTGAAGCAAGATGCAACAAAGAAGCAAGCAAAAGGAATGATGAAGAGGAATAAATGCTATATATAGAAAAACTTGTAAGCTAACAAAATAGCTATTTCACAGTTTAATGATTCCAAAATAATCTGAAAGGTTTTAACAAAAATCTCCACCTTTGATTTTGGCTATCACAGAACCCCTACTGCCCCTATGTGTGACTTCTCATGGTATCACAGCAGACGTTTCTTCAAGGAGATATTCAGAGAAGAGCATTTCATGTGTTCATTAATCTATGGCATTTTACTAGAAAAGCTACGGAGTGAAATAAAGAGATGCCTGTGAGGAGGAAGCCCTCCAACCTAGTACCACTGGTGTAAGGAGAAGAAAAAAGGGGGCAACACACCATTTTGAACTATTTTGCTCCGTGGATTGGGTTCTGTGGCTGGGAGGAAAAGCCCAGCAGAGCTTCACTGACTCTCACTAGGTGACTGCAAGCAAAGGGCAGCAGCAGGGGCTGGAGCAGTGGCACTTCCATGCTAGCACCTTGCCAGCTGCATGTGCAGCTCCACTTCAGAGCTAGAGACACTCAGAGAAACCAAAAAGAGAAAACTGCTTTTTGTTTCATCAGGGCAAAGTAAATGATATCAAGGAATTTTTAAGGAAAATTTGAAAAAGCCAAACCCCATCAGATTAATATTTCTGTGGATATTTAAAAATATTCCTGCTTCCAAAAGCTTTAGGCTTACTTCACGATATTCAGTGTTACAATCCCAAGAGCCTAACAATCATTCCTTATCAATGAAACTGTTCCTGCCCAGAGTTCCATGGGAAGAGAAGGAACAGAAGTGCTGGTTTATTGAACATTTGCCCCTCTACAGCAGAGTACTGTGTATGGGCACATGATCCCTCTTCCATCCAAAACATGTACTCAAAACTCTCATTTTCTCTTTTCAAATACACACCCAAACTGTCTTGCTCAATATGCATACATAAAACTACACGTGTAACCTCAGGTAGGTATTGTAAGTATTTTTGGTTAATTGGAGATATCTGTTCAAAATTCTGGTTGCATCAGCAGTTCTACTTTCTACAACAATTCTTCTGTGATATTTTAAAAACTTTTACACCAAACTCCATGCTTTCTTTAACACTTGAAATAAACTCCATGTGAATCTGTTTCTTTTTAAGAATCAACTGCTGCTTTCTCCTACATAAAGAAAATGAAAGATACAAAATTGTTTGAATCGCCTCAGTGAATATGAAGTTAAACACTGTCTCTCTTCCCAAATTCTGTTACTTGGCTAAAAAATCTGGACATAAAAATCTCAGTTATCCAAGATAATCTGCATTAACGAAGTTGCATTTATAACACTTACCATGGCTAATAAACATTTTAATTATTGATTTCAGCTGAAAAATTCCTGAGGCTGAGTATAAACAAAAGAAATAAGTATCTGCCTCTTGGTTAATGTTTTTACTCAAGTGTAGAGGTGAAGCTATAGATCCCAGAGATGGAAAAAACCATTTGCTATTCTCACTCATATTTAGAACCCTATTAGTGGGTTTGTGGAAAAAAAAAGTCATATACTTCAAAAAACAGGCTATGAATATATGTTTGTAGATTTTATTGCTTCTTGCAGCTCTATTTTTATTCTCTATTCTTTGTAATAGTCTTAAAAGACTCCTTAGAATTATAATTTTCTCCCTACAGATGCTGTGTTTTTCTATTAAACAAACATCGATCTCCTGCATTTTCCCTCTTTTGTTCCCCTGCCACCCCTTTTGTTTCAAATGGATGTAAAATTATCCCAGGTATTTTTGTGTTTAGCATCTACAACTTCATTTCACATAGGTCTAATACAGACCCCACAATAATAATAACAATAATCATCAGACTGCTGTATATTACAAAAGACTTAATTTTTTTCATTGCTTAGGACTTCCTTTCCTAATGACTTTGGGCTAGACTTGAAAAGCACAGCCTGCTGTCCATCACAGGCAGCCCTACAGGGAGCTCCAGCTTACTCAGTGGGAAGTATCAGGAAGGAGATACAGCTGCTGATCTGCCCATCAGGACCATACCCACCCCAGATGACCTTTCCCTGTGTACAGGCCTGTTAAGAACACCAGCGGAGAGCAGACAAACGTGTCTCGATGGCTCTGAAAGCCTGAACCAAATGTACTGTCAACAGCAGACAGGGGAACAGGAAACTTTCATTTGCTCAGGTCCTGGAGGGTCTGTGGCACAGCACACTGATACAACACAGGTCACTTTATGTATTCATCATGTGTGGGGTTTGCATGTAGGAAGGAGCTTGCTCTGAAAGTCAGTAAGAACAGCAAGACCCTGGCCCCAGTCAGGAGTACATGACTTCCCAAATCCACCAACATGCCCACTGGGACAACTGGGTGGGGCATATCTGTTCAGATTAAGGAGTCAATAGAAAATTTGATGCAGGATGCCCCCAAATACTCATAATCTAACAGTTTAAGTTGTACCAAAACATCTTGGATGTGGAAAAACTTCCCCTTTTTTCTTATATGAAGATCAGATCAGGGCAACTAAATCTTTACATGAAATAAACACATCATTCTTCCAATCTTTTTGGGTTTTTTATGATACAATGCCAGGTATGATCATCTCCATGAAGAGAGAGAGAGCATAGGCTGTTGAAAGTCTAGTTAGACAAAAATTTCCAGGATTAGCATCTGCACCCTAAAAGTCTTCTTCCTCTTTTAATTGTATTTTCAGTGGAAAGAAATTTCTATGTAATCAAAGTCTTTTCCATTATATTTGTCGCAGTCAGAGAGGACATCTTTAGCTCACAATTGTCCTGGTCACAAATTTGTTGGTGTAACAGATCAGAGCAACTGGTGAATCAGACCTCAGAATGCTTCTGTTGCACTCCTTCTGCACAATTATTTTGAACTTATTTTGTGACAAGGCAACAATGCCTCTGGATTCACACTCCACTGACTTCAGCAGTCAATGCTCATTTAGCTGTTATTAACCAGCCCGAGCGCAATATGAAGTCCACACCTAATGTCTGAAACTCATTCTAAGATCAGCAATAGGAGTCACCTGATAATTTTCTTCTCTACTAAAGGTTGCTCTAAACTTTAAACATTTCACCTCATGTTGTATGCATTAAAAATGATACCAAGACCCTGATACCAAGGATACACTGGTAATCAGTGAAAGGAAAAGGTGGATCTTTAAAGAAATTCCTTTTAAACAGAATTGAAGGCAAGCTGACAGGGACATCGGTTATGGTGGGCACTTCCACTGTCCAGGTAGCACAAACCAGCACATCTCCTATTTGTACACATCAGGTGAGCAAATGCCAACCAGGCCATTCAATAACTGCTGAGCTGTCCTGCAACACGGAGTGAATGTAGCTACAACATGGGCACAACCTTCCTCAACAGTTACACAGGGTGCTTTCTGCATGTGTTTGTTTACAGACACCTCCCACAGAGCTGTCCCATGAACACCAGGGCACCCCTAGGGGCAGAGGGGGGGGGTTTGCAACACACAGGCACCACCCAGCTCTTGCTGAGAATCCTCCTGAGCCTTGTAGAGAGCACGAGACTCCTCCATGCACCCAGCTCTGCTTGGCTGCCTCTGCATTCGCCTCCAACAGGGAATAAAATGTTGGAAGGACAGCATGTTAATCATAAGCAACCACATAAAGTCATGTTTTTTAAAAATAAAAGTATCTCAAGAACTTCTGGACATACGTGACAGATAATTATTTACCCATGTCCCTTACCTAATGGAAATATCTTCGTGTGTTTTCTCTAGTGAAATGCTTATCAGTCCATATCTGACTTCATATGTGCTCATAGTAATTAGGTCAAGGAACCGGACAATTTTTTGTTGTTGCTGAAGCAAGTCACAAACTAAATTCTGTTGGAAGTTTCCTTCCCTTTAAATAGTTGTAGACATTTATTACTGAACTCCCTGCTTTTGACAGAATTCTATTAAAAGAAATTGATTTTACAACCTCAGACTATTACATTGTGCTGAAGGATAAAGCATCATACCTAATTTTGTTCCTGATTTTTATTAAGAATATTTTTAAAAATTCAATGAGTCATTGACTGAAATATCCAGTGTCACAGGTGCCACTGCTTTAAAAAGTTATCATTTTTTTGGAATCAGATATCAATATACTAGAAATTCTGTAAAAAAATAATAAAAAAATTAAACTTACTTTTTAAATACTCTTTCAGGAAAATTACATTTTAACAACTAAACACAACAATATGTTGGATTACATTTTGAGCAGAATGTTTACCTTTCACTGAGTTTCTTTGCCAGCTGTGTCAGCGTTGACTGTAATAGCTTATGTATAAAAAATATTAAAAAGAGCTGTTTATTTTTTTTAATTGCCATGATCGTGCCAAAAAACACAATGTGTGGGCTGAAGGCAGAGTGCTGGGAGCAATATTATTCATGTTAAAAACAGTTGCCTGATTTGCTTTCTTTGAAAATTAGGATACTATAAATAGGAGCCCAGTGGGATTTGTCGATTGCAAGTTATGTTTTAAAAGCTGCTAGGATGAAACTTTTGAAAGACTTACAAAAGATAGAACCATTACATTATGGCTTGTGATTTCCCTTTGGCCCACATTAGACCTTTAGTTTTGAACCGTTATGTATTATAGATCTACCTCCTATTTCTATGCATACGTCAAAACACTAGATTTTTAAAAAAACCTCCATAGAAAAAATTGTTTGCTTTTCATATGTCTTTCTATAAGCCAACTACCTTAACTCACTGTTTTGTTCATCATCATTAAAAATGTTGTATTGCTAAACTCAGCAATTTTATGTTGCTTGCTTTGTGGAAACCATTCCCCACAAATCACCTTTGAACCACTCAGAAATTAAGGAATACTAATTCCTTACAAAAAGTGTCTAGCCTCTGTCCCACAAGAGTACCACAGCTGTCCTTCCCCTTATTTACCAGTCCATTAACACCTTGGGGCATTTCCTTTTTTGCCTGCCTTAGAGATGATAGAAGGCATGCTTCCAAAAAATCCCCAAACACTACCAAAAACCCAAAGAACCAACAAACCCCCAACAAACCCCCAAAACACAGAAAACGCTTATACGAATAACAAAGCAAGAAGAAACTATTGCAGAGATTTTATCAAGCACTGTTTTCCATGATAAATTATACATGACATTGACCATTAGAAAGCTGGTATTTTGACCTGCATTTGGAATGGGAAGCAATGGGAGCTATTGGGATATGCTGACTTTTTAACAGCAAACACAGGGAAAGAAAGAAAAGATATTTTGCTAATTGAATTCTGAGCAATAGGCCAACAAAGCAATTACACAGCTTGTAAGACCTACCTCAATTCCAGCTTTGCCCACTGGATTCTGTACAGTATAAAGAAACAATTTTTCCCAAATGCTTCAGAGCTTGACTGTTTCTCTTCACGAGAAGGAGTTTTTACACAAGCATATTCATACTGCACTGCTTACATAAACCACACATCTTTGAAAGTGCTGTGGGATTTTGGTGTCCATCTTAAAGCACGAAGCAAATGACCTGATGGCCATTTTTCTGAAGGCACAACCTTTCATCAGGAATTTGGACCCTGTTCAGAGGAGTTTGAGCTGAAACACTTGACAGCACTTAGATGCTGCCAACCCAGCCTTGATGCCTGTCTGCATGTCTTTTTGCAACTCTTCTGTTCTGTGACTGTGTGTGACCTTTGAGTTTATTTAACTCCACTGTCTCAAACTTGGCTAATCCCGAGATCGCAACTGCAGCACTCAAGTTCCAGAAGAGAACAGCAGAAAATGGAAAAAGAGGGGAAAGTGGGAAAGAGGGATGTGGTAACAGAAAAGAGGAACATCGCCTTCAACGCTGTTCCAGAAAACTAGTACCATATTTTCCTTTGTAAATTAAATACTTCACGATGTGTATCACACAGCCATCCTTATAGAAAGAAATCTGAATCGGAAGCTTTTCTTAGCAGAATTGTAGCTGAGTAAGAAACAAGAGCTCAATCCCATATTTTGGTCTAATCAGACTCTAAAAAATTATTTATCTTAAGGAGGTGTTAATTATCTCCTGTCCACCATAAAAACTCAATCAAAATATGAAAGCCCGGGTTTATCCTATATAAACCATGGAAAAGCAATTAATAGTGTGACAAAAATCCATCGTACTTCATCAGGAGGGTTGACCCTGTTCCAAGGATAAAATGATAACTAGTGTCCTGAGTCCAGCTCAGTGACCTTCTGGAGCTGGAACTTTCAATTATGTCAAATTAGCTGTGTCATGTTGGCTGTCTTTGTGAGTGAGGCTGGATCAATGCAGTGCTTTTCACTGATGATGGCAATGATTTAATCAATCTCAGTCACTCAGCAGACACCAATGAGGTGGTGAAGCAAGCACAAAAAAAAGAATGCTAGGATCTTTCATTGTCAGGGTTACCTGAGGCTCCCTATTTGTGCTTTTCCTTTAAATGCTAATTTGAAACTATGAAAAAATAACACTAAGTAGCAATTTCCTAGAAGGGGTTTTGTCACATCTATTCAGACTTATATTCTGCGTACCAAATTGCAACCTGATGTTCAATAATGCTGTTTTTGACACTTCTGTGTAATAAAAGCAAAGATCCTTCTTTGCTCAAGGATGTCTATGACACTTTTGACACTTCTCTCCCAGAATTGCAGGCAGCCCAGATGTTCTTTGCATTAAGCAGAGCATTGCCACAGCTGCTCTGGAATGTCAGAAGATATTGGGCTCTAGGCAAAAGCAGCAAAGGGCATCTTTCCTCTTTTTAACTGAGGAGTAATTTTGGAGAGTAAAACCTTTTGATGTGCACAAAATTAAGGCCTCAGAGGGACTTTATAGGCAAGGGACACATTGCATTTTCTCTGCTCATGTTTCAAGGTAACTCAGAACCGTTACAGAGCAGCTGTTTCCACTTCTGTTCAGAAAAATATTCCTTACCTATCTATGCCAGCATGACACTGTATCTGCTGGACATCAGAATGTTGTGATACAGGCAAAAATGAGAGAACAGTAACAGGTCTTTGTGATAGACTGAAGCTTTGATTTCTGGGGACTCACAAGGGTGCAGGACCCAGTCGGTCCTGGGTTGTTTGGGCTTCTTAAGACTTGAATCCAGGGATTTACGTTCAGAAGTGTCTCCTTCCACAGCAGTGACAGCTGAAGATGTGCCCCTGTACCCCAGTATTCTCTGAAGCTGAAATAAGTGTTTGGAGACAACATCACGTTCCTGGAAAAAAGTGTTCCTGGGTAAAAAAGTGATCAGATATTTTCAGCATCCTCTTCCTTATTTCTGTCCTCGTACTGTCCCCAAAACAGATGCTTGTTGGACTGAGTAACAAACAGGACTGTGTTTCCCCTTTATTTCAAAAACACATAGGTCTTACTCTTTAACACAGGCCACACAAGAAGTCCTTCTGTGCACAACAAAGACGTGTAGGATGCAGCGGTCCATGGGTAGCTCCCTCAAAAGAAATACTCTTCAAATTTAAACTAAAGCCCCGGGGCTAGCACCAGGCACAGCTCCTGTCTGTGGGTGGGCTGACAAGTCGGGGTCTTTCCCTTCATCCTGCTGCTCTTCAGCTCCATCTCCTGGAGTCACCCACTGGATTGGAAGAACCACCTTTCCACAACCATGCACTGCCCTTACAGCAGGAACAGGTTAGCAGAGGGTCTAATTAATCAGTTTCCTCAGGGGAAAAAAAAAAAAAAAGGCATGCTAGAAATAAAATTTCTAATTTGGAAATTTCAGTGCAGGGATCTATTTTTAAGCACTTGCAACAGACATTTCTCTGCTGGAAGTTTTTTGTTTGTTTGTTTGTTTGTTTTTGTTAACAAAAATCTCTGTGATTAATACAACTTTTAAAAGGCTTAAAACAGCTCAGAGAGATGTTATTTATACTCTTACACACACTCCCAAAGGTTAAGGTAGTCACATCGCCTTCCTTAAAATAATATGAAACAAAATTTTATTTTTTGGAAGAGTCTCTTCTGTCATCTCCAGTCTCCTCTGTGGTCTCACAGAAGAATCTCTTCTGTGCAAGTGGCATGGGAATTTCTCAAACAACATCTTACTGGGATTACTCTTTGCCTGACCTTGCTCCGTGGCTGTACAGCAAGTTCACTGATGTAGGTCTTGTCTGGTTGAGATGCTGGTTTACAGACATAGCAGGAACAACAGAAGGCAAAGCGAGTAGTGGGGAAAACCAGTATTTCTGGGTGCTGGTAGGTCAGATTAAAGCAGATGCCATAAAACTCTCATCATCTGGAAAGATTACTTGTGGTATTCATACTGGGATTTTCCTGCTGCACTGCCAAGCCAGTGTTATCAAGGAGCCATTAGCATACCCAAAGAAAGGCAATGAACATCAGCATACTTTGTTGTACCTGCCACCAGTTCCTAAACAATACCTGGGATTCCACCTTGCACTTCAGCCCTCCATGGTCCTGATCAGACAGGGGTCAGGGAAGACAGAATGACTACCTAACACCTTATTCCACATCCAGACCAGGATGGTCTGCAGCAGGCCCCGGTGAGCTGCTGGGCCTGAGCATGTTGACTTTTTGGTCCGCATTAAAAGTTTTTGTCCCTGTTTGGGACAGAGTGCTACAAACTGATCAGGGATGATCCTACTTTAGCAACAGTTGCCATGTTGTCTGTGCCTTTTCTAGACATATTCCCTAGTGTGGGTGTCACTTTCACAGTCAAATGCCACTGGACACAGAGTTATGGCAGTGATTACTATGGAAAATAAGAAACACAAGGACAAATCATTTTAACTGAAGCGTCAGCAATGGAAAATGGCACTCATCCTTAAATGTCATAGAGCCTCCCAGTTGGGCCTGGGCTCTGTGAAATGGGGAAAGGAGTCCAGAATTGCACAGATCCATTATCCTCAATGGTTTGGGAGGACAAGCTCATTAGAACTATAGCTTCATTAGGTAGCAAGAACTGCCCTGTTGTCAGGCTATGATCTATTTCTTATCTTGGATTGTGCCACAGATTTTCTCTCCCACATCCCAACCACAATTGACTACCACACCTCACTGCTTTTGGTGATGGAGCATAGATCTTGCTGTAAGAATTATAAGTTCAAGTTTCAGTAATACCACAGCAATATCTGCTAAACATTACTCAGCATTATCCATGTACAGGTATGCCCTTACTTCTCCTCTCAGCTATGGGAAGGGATCACTTGCCAAGGGCCTACAACTATTAGCAGCTCCCATTAAGGGATTAATCTGTGTTCAGTCACTATACACACCCGAGTGCACAGTATAACAAAAACACTGAACCACACCTTTGCAATGTATATCTACCCTTGCATTTAAGAGATGCCAAGTTTACAATACAAATCAAATAGTAAAATGAAACCACAGACATTAATTAAAAATATCAGTTAAAAAAGTGACTGTTTTGGAGACGCTGGAGGGTACAGGGAAAAAGGCAGGGCACTACTTTATTCTGTGGGGATCCTTTTTCCTTTTAAAATTTGGGTTTTTTTAAAGACAAAATAGATTAATATTTAATCTCTCATTATAATGATATATAGTATTTACAAAGAATTGAAAGAGTCAGAAAACAACGATATCTTAGAAAATTCTATGTTATTTCTCAGGCTTCCAAAAGAAGTTCTCAGATATAATTGCTTAAAGCAGACTTCAAAAGATTTAATACACCAGCAGCTGCAGCAAATACATGGCTTTTGCTGTTTTAATTATTTGTTTCTTCTAATAGGTTCTACAAGACTTAAACATGAATAGAGATCTGAGAGAGAGCCAGGTTTTGTATTTTACCTACACTATTCTGAAAAGAGGGTAATTATTATAGCAATGGCTGAAGCTTGCATAGTGGTTTGTTTGTACTCATGAAGAACTCCCCCAGTGTTTCTCTTCTCCAAGTCCAATGATTAACTCCACTTAAAACCCAATCCTTGTGTGTCTGTTGACAAAAATCTCCGCAATATAAAAGATTTAATGGCAATACTTGGCATAAAATATTTTGGCAAAATGAACTGAATATCACATCAAACACACTTGAAAGGCAAACTTCCCAGCCAATAGAACAGTTTTATCAAACTCCAGATTTCAATGTTCTTCTATTGTGGCAAAATCAAAATTGCTTCTATCTTATAGAATTCCTTTGGTCAAGGTGAAAGCACTTTAGATATTGTTATTTGTCTTCTTTGCAGGGATGTAGCACATATTCTATTATGGCAAGACTCTCTGCTTCCTTGCTCAGAACTGTAAAATATATTGTTGTCCTATTTCACTAAATTTAAAGCTGTTCTGATGAATACACAACTTTCATTTGGAGTTAAAAAAAATCTTTCACACCTCATTTATTTAGAAGCTCTTTGCCTTATCACTGCTCCAGCTATTTATAGTACTGCCTTTTATCAAAGCCAACTTTCTTCCTTCTCCTTTACATTTTTAAAGAAAAAAAAATTAAAAAGCAACCTTTCCAGTGACATTATTCTCACAACACATACCAAATTGATCTGAAAACATTAAATTTGCCAAATTTCTCCTGCATGTTGAACTGGAATCTAAATATGGCTCCCTTATTTACGTAAGTGGAGCCTTATTTATTGAAGAGACAGGGCTTTTTTGGAGGATCTTCCTAATGAGTATGGTGAGAGCAGCTCAAAATTTTTGAATTAGTTTCTCTTTTTTAATTTTTGGAACATCAATTTTCAGACAATTTTGGGACATATAATTAAACGTGCTGTTAATTATGTGTTTGCAAGGACTCCTTTGATGCACAGCTTTCCCTGCAGAGTGGCTGTGATCTGAGCCCAGCGCCGAGCGGACTGCCAGGCTGCTGCGCACACCTCAGCTCCATGGGGTGGGACCGGGGCAGTCCTGAAGGTGCTCCTGCAGTGGGTGAGAGCTCCAGGCCTTTTCATTGAGGCTCCTTGCATGTCCACCAAGATGAGCAGAGAGAACCTACAGAACCCTCACCGAGGGAGAGGTTTAGGCCCTTGATACCTATGACAGGTGGAAGTCCAATTAGAAATGCACCCTGTAAACTGGAAATATGGTCTCGGCAAAACCCCCCTGTTTTTCCTCGCTTTTAATTCTCAAAACTTGCAGCTTTTGTGCTGGGCTGTTACATGATTTCAGCAGGTATTTGTAAAGTCCAAAGGAAAGCCTGTTAGGAATTGTTTATGTTGTGAAAATGGCTGATGTTTAGAGCCTTACATTTGTCACACTAAAACTTCAGTGCTGTTAAGCCTGAGCCCACCTGCACTGACACGGGGCAGTGCCCAAAGTGCTCTGATCCTGCAGACACGTAGAACATGCCTAGCTGTGAGCTGGTGAACAGTCCCCACCCAAGTAAAGTAACACAAAACCGAGTCAGAGAAAATAGAAAAACAGAAATTTCTAAGAGTCCATGAACCCTACAGTGAGCCCTCCACAGGCTCAGAGGCTTGTCTTTTAGGGTAAATTGAATGCAGCCCAAATTGTTTTAGCTGAGCTAACACCACAGAGGTAACAAATTCCACAGGTAAACACATTTGCACTACCTGAGCACCAAAAGCATTGCACATGTCTCCCGAAATGCTACCTTGTCAACAAGCTGAAACTACATCTGTTCACTGCTCTCCTCCTTTCACACTCATTTCAAGTTTGTGATCTTGTCACTCCACTGACTACAGGCAAAAATATCAGGTGATTCCTAACTAATTTCCTTTGTGAGCTCCAGGAGGCCATGGAGCTCATCATCTCTTCCAGCCAGAGGGTGGCATGTACATATCCCCTCTTTTGTTCATTCTAACACAATTCACATAATTTTGTAGAGTAAAATTATTCCTAATTAGTACATAATAACATGAAAATCAAAGAAAATTCAAAATAAAATTATGACTATGCTGTTAAACTGTAACAGAGACTAGAGGGCAAATGTTTAATCCTGTAGGGATACACTGGTATAAATGTGAAGTTGACTGCTGACATGGCTGGAATTTATATATTTTTATATAAATTTATATACATATGTTTATATACAAAACCTCCAAATTTATATTGGCAGAAAAAAGACAATCTAGCTAGTTGTTCCTAAAATTATTAATTGAAGCAATAGCTCTTGAATAAATTATTTACAATATAGATAAAAATATTGCAGATCTCTGGACAAATCAGGCAGGATTACACTGCAGTCAGAAGTGATATTCTAATGAAAATATAGACATGAGTTCAGTTTAAGTGAGAAATAAGTCTCTCATATATCACACATTCTCTTCTCTGTAAGAAGTATCCAGGCATTTTCAATACGTTCACTGGCCTATACAATGTGACACCTATTTTTTGTACAGGCAGGAAAACCTGGGATGATAGCATTGGTTCTGAAATTGTTCCCTACCAGAGGTGTCCTATTCGACCAAAAAGAATTCAATTTCTATTTGAGTTCTGTTTTAGGCTAACTCTTGTTTAATTTTTTATATTGAGTTGCAAACTTGCACTAACAAGCTGGTATTTTCACAAGAGCTGTAATATCTTTCTCTTTCGTTATCAAAAAATCCTTTATTCTGCACATGCCCTCTGTTAATGTGAATTATTTGTTAGCTGTTAGGTGGATTTATGCCTTTCATCTTAGCCTGATCTTCCCTCATGAGCATTCAAATAAATTGTTTTGAAGGCTTTCAGAAGCCAAACATCCAATTGTATTATGTTAATATCACACAATATCTATATTCATGTATCACAACTGACTGTGCTATAGTTTACTTAATATTTTGCTTTATTACATAAATAAGAATCTTAATACCAATGCATTAGTTCCTTTTCCTCCACAGTGGTTAAGACTGCACTGAAGTTCTGTTGATGCCATAATTGAGGTTAAGCGTAAGTGCTGCCTGAGATGGGTCCCTATTCCCCAATGTGCCGTTTGTCTCTGCTATGTGACAGGAGATTGCTTTACTCTTTGCTCATTAATATAAATACATCTTATCCTCTCTTTGCACAAGGTGTGTACCACAAAATCATTTTCTTCATCATGTTACTTACAGTAGCACAAATTTTAGGAATATTCCTTATAACTGTTTGTGGAATTTCACCTGAAAATGTGTGGAGAAATACAGATTTCTGACTTTAAATTGCATTTCAGCGCACACTACATGGGTAAATTAAGATTAAGCACTGAATTACAACTCTGTGTTTCCTGGCTTTGAGCTTCATTGTGCCACCTTTATATTGGGTTAGCATAGTATGCACATAGAATATTTGTTACAAGATTTGTGAATGAGTGATTCTCATCTCCTTTGTAAGGAAAATTGACTCCATTACAGGAGAGAAGAGACATCAAGCTAACATTACATGAAGTCATAATCCTCTACTGAGACATCGCACAATGACATTGTTAACATTAGTATGCAATATTTATCATAAATAAAAGAGGCTATTGAGGCTTTCAACCCATAATCAGCTCTGGGTGGATGACTTCACTGTACAAACACAGTGGAGCTATAATGAGGATAAAAGATTTATTTATACCTAAACATGTTCTCATTAGTAATTCTGCACTAGCATGTAACAGATACAATTGGAGGACCAGTAGGGTTGTTGTGGTTCTTGTTTTCTTCTTTCTTTGGTTGTTTTTGTTTATTTTTTTAAATTACTATGTATTGTTTGCACTTTGACTATGAACATTTAGTAAGAAAAAAACAATAAGAAAGTAATTAATGAATTTATTGTACTGTGCATTATTAATTGTCATGAATGAAGAATTATTCCATTTTTATGGAATACAATATCAGCCCATCACTCTGTAATATGGAGATCCAGTGGACCTTTAGCTCAGAGCTTGATAAAAAGGGAGAATTGTTTTTGAAGAGATCCCACCTGCTCATGTAACATAAAGTCACAAAGCACCATAGTGTCATGTGAGATTTCTTACTGACCTGCCTTTATTTTATACTCTTTTTGAAACACCATATTTTATACTTCTTTTAACAGTAAAGCACTAACCCACACTGAATGGAAGGCACCCAAAGAGTTGCCTATAGACCCTTCCAAAATCTCTCATGGACTTTGTTCTGTCATCTCACAATCTGTTTGGAGGAAATTAAACTCAGCTTAAAGCCACATTCTTTGTACTACTTCAGTGTGTCTTACTAGCGCAGCTCCCTCCTCTCTGGGGTCTGGGTTTATTTTCAGACTACGGTTTCACATTCACCTTTGTCAAGTGAAACCTGACAAAAATAAGGCAATGGTTCAAAGTATACGTGCACACTTCACGCTTGAATACCATTGGTTTTGTTCAAAACCCAAATTTCTTTTTTGGCTAGCCTAATTTGTCATCTTTAATTAATTTTCAGTGTTCTTAAACAGTTCTACTGGTAAAAATGTCAAGATATTTGGGGATATTTCACTACTAATAGAAATACAGTACAAGAGGAGTAAGTATGCTTATATATCATAAGGAGAATATTCTCTGGGTAACAATAAACATAGAATTTGCTGAGTTGGAAGGGATCCACAAGGATCATTGAGTCCAACTCTTAGTCCTGCATAGAACCGACACCGTAACTGCTACTTAACAGAATTGCCAGCAAAACCCTTACAGTAATGTATTATTTTTTTTTATCCTGGAAGAATGAAGTTCATCAGGTATTCGTTTCTCATCCCCAGAATTACAGTGATATGGCTCATCTCTTTCTAAAACTGCATTTAAGTTGATTACATGTAAGCTGACTGATAAGAAAATCTTATTCATATTGAAAAACAAATAATTTAATTTAGAACCACTCAGCTCAGCAGAGAAAGTCCTTAACAACAATTACTGAGATCTGAAGAATTCTACTCCACCTTCAGATGTAGATATAAAAACATTTTTCTGTTAAATTCAGCTTTTCATTTTCAGCAATAAAAATCTCAACCTTCTTTTTATTGAAAAAGGAGACTGACCCCTTGAAAAATACTCTTTTTTATGGTCTTAGCCTTCCCCTTTCATTCAGTCTTTGTATAAAATTTTATTTATTCGACTGAAAGTAGGATTTAAAAAAAAATGAAAAAGCTTCTGCTTAAAGGAACTAGCTATAAAAAAATTAACACAGCTGACAGAAGTTTCTTTAATTTCCTATGCTCTTTCTGTCACCACACTTACAAACTCACAGGCTCCATTTGAAAAGATATGATGCTGAGAGCAAGTTACTTCCTGTCACAACATAAAGGAACAAAAAATAGAGATTGTACAAATTCCATATAATAGAAACAACATTCTGTTTAGATCTTACTATGCTGGGTTTTTTTGCCTCAGTTGTGATGAAGTGCCTGAAGTGAACAGAAAGATGAGCTTCACAATTTTGATGAAATTCCTCCCATAAAAAAAAAAAGTTTGCATCTATGTAATCTTATAGAAGTACACAATACAGTTTTTCAGACTATCCATTTGGGATATGAATGACGTGTTTCAGCATGTTTTTTTATAAGTATTTCCAAATTTATAATTTCAATTACTTTTTGTGCTAATGATCACAACACAACCAGTCTTGGAAGGCGACCCCTTCTACCTCCCCTGTCAATCCAGCTCTTGACTCTTTAACTCCCCAAGGGTCCAGCCCAAGTCCTGTGAAATGCAGTGGAAACATTCCCACTGACTGCACCAGAAACCAGATCAATACAGATCTTAAATTCAGTTATTGAACAACTATTATTTTCTCCTGATTCATGCATTTGTCAGACATAAAAACAACCCAGTTTTGTTTCTTTAATGAGATTTTCACAGTAATCTAGGTGGCTGGTGCATCTGTAATCTGACAAAATAGATATCTCTTTTTGCATTGAGTGTATGTAAGTTTCCCCATCTATCTCAGAAAAAGTCTTACAAAGCTATTCAGAACTCAGTACACGTTCTTTCCTCTTCACAACTCATTTTCCTTTTTTTTTTTTTTTGTGACAACCTAGGCAATAATTCACAGCTCACTGGGTCTCCTAAATAACCCCCTTTATATTTACATGGTAGGCATTCCCCCCATTACCCTGCAGGATTCAGCTGTATTGGCAGGCAGTCATTAGGAATTCTTAAGACCATGGAGGTTTAACATATCCTTCTCTAGTCAGTGTCTTTGAAAACACCCTGTATGGTTACAATCTCAGCAAATATGTAGAAAATCTTGACAATTTAGCAATAACATAAAATGTGTCATTTTGTAATTTCAAAGTGGTTCCTTCTTTGGGTCCCATCCAGACTCCCACATGAAGCCTTTAAAGCTCAGAAGCATTTCACCCAATGGAGGAGGATTGCTGTTTCTTTCTTTTGCTAGAAAATTAAATAAGCTACTTGAATCTCTTTGATAAAAGAGAGAAGTGCATACTTGCTTTGCATTATGTACTGCAGTTACTTTAGCTCAGCATCACTAAGAATTCTGGGGAAAATTAAAATTATGGAAAAATCATACCTGCTATTGATGAATAGAGAAAAGTCCTTTTAGGAAACACAGGTGAATTAATATAAAGGTAAGAAAATGTGCTATGAGAAAGATGCCCAAGTCTAACTCTCACAGAAGTGAGATTTTCACTAGATGATAATCTTTCACCAGAAAGACATAATCTGAGCACAAAAGAAGAGCCAAATTTCCAGGGCTTATGGCCTTGCTCTGACTAAGGATGCTCCTCCCAACTGCCTTTCTCCACCGCCTATTGAAAGTTGTTGGAGACACTGCTCCACAGCCTGCCCTGACATCTCCCAGCAGGGTCACTCCCCTTTCCTAAGACATGGACTACAGGAATAACAACACCTCTTCAAAATCCTTAGTAAGTGCCAAATTGTATTATGGGGGCTTATAGGAATAGAAAAGGAGGAAATAGAGAATCTGATTCATATTATTATTACTGATGCTTGGTACTGCCACACCAACCTGCAGTAACAGATTGCCAATCATGCCCACAGCACTTTGCATCCCCTGAGCCTTGAATTGACACAAATGTACAAAATTGGATTTATTTACTGCATGGATAAATGTTTTAAATTAATACGTCAAAAGGCTTACATCAGCAAAAATATCTCAAGGAAAGTGATTTCATTTTGAAGAAAAACAATAAAGAATATAACCAATTTTTTGTTTACAATTGGACTATTCTCTTTTTAATACTACTGGAAAGTTTAATTTGGGTATCTGTTTCTTTGATAAGAACCAGAGTCTTCATGATACAATGCCTCATATGTGTCACATACAAAGTTATTAAATATGTCCAGATTTAAGGAGCGAATTCCGGGTAATTCTTAAAATAAGAGCCATTCACACTGATCCAGAAGTCATGACAGAATATGAAAAGTATGCAGGGATAGTTAATCTGCACTGTCATTGCTCATGGTAGAGAAACTAGTAAAAGTATTTAGAAATCTTTAAAACCAATAAGCACTTCAGTATATGCTTCCCATGCTTACAAAGTTCATGTAACATGTTGACAGTTCCAAACAACTCACCACTACAGTTGCAATGAATGAAAGGGTCCAAGACCCGGCAAATTGTTTGGGGTTTTCTTTAATCAAAGTGAATTGTTCTTAGTTATATTTTTTCTTACATCATCCTGTAGCTTCTGAAGACTTCTCTTTCACTTTAAAAATCTCTATAGAACACAATACCCCTCTACCATTTCATATGCTTTGGTAATGCTTTTTAAAAAAACTGATGATTTGTTTAAAGTTCAAGCTAATAAAAGTAACAAACCTATTGAAAGAAAGCCTGGTTGTGGAGTGGTATTTTTGGATGTTAATTGGTCCTGTGTACTAGCCATCCATGAAACATTTGCTGAAAACACTCGAAAGTATTCAGAAATGCCTCTCAAAGTCATAAATCTTTTACAGGTAAAATTACATGAGAGAAGGAATAGAAAAAGCACATTCAACATCTGGAGTCAGATGAGTTTACTGAAGTAAAATTGCAAAATGAAATTTAGATGAACTTAATTAAAAAAGGGGATCCAATTTAATATGGACATTCATCAACTTCTCATTGAAAATCTTTCTTGCCTGAAGAAACTATAATAAAATTTGAACACAAAACCCATATAAAGGCTGAAATGAAGTGTGAAGGGATGGTCAAATAAAGAAACACAGTAAGAAAGAACACTCTTTTTTCCTCACTTTAACACATATGTGCATATAAACACTTTCCCTTAATTGCACAGAATACTGAACTACTTTTAAACTCTGTAACAGTTAAACAAGTGGGTTGGTCATCTGTTTGCCCTGAAGGTCATTATTCTCTCAGAGGCATATGCTATGTATTTATTGATAACATGAATATGGAAGCTTCCGTTTCTCTCTCCCTGTATGTATTTCTAGTCATTAAACCTGTCTCCTAGATCCTAAGGGACTTTATCTAGTCCCTCACCCAGTTAAATATTTTAGTGTCTAAATGTCCATTACCCGAGTGGCTCTTGATGAAGTGAATGGGAGTTTTGTCACAGGGCTGAGCCTCAGATGACTTACAATGGATTTTCATTTGCCTCAACAACAAATGGGGCTCTCTTGTTTTTCTTCACTAGATCATTCCTGTCTTCTTTTTTTCATGGGAAAAAGATCTAGTAGTTTAGTACCAGTCACTTCTGGCTTCCGTGAATTCTGTCTGTCAGAGTAGCATTGACTTTCATCTCTCTAAGTCACAGTGCTTATAGAATTTGCTAGTGTCAAATAACAATTTGAAAAGTTAAGAATAGTGTTAGGATGATAGGAAAATGTTAGGATGATATTATTTCCTTACAAAACTGCCTTGATAATTTGTTGTTCTGCACACTGGTTATGTGATCAAGTAACATGATATGAATGCTGTATTCTTTTATTTCTAATAAAGAACATTGCTAGAACAGTATGCTCTGAGAGAGATACTGTCCTTTATTAGAAACACATTCCTACATTATAAAAGTCACCCAGCAATAATAAAATGTAATCTGTCTTGAGGATTCATGATAACACAGTATTATGCTCATTTTTTGTATGAAAAGAACATGATTGAATAGGAATGCTATTGTTGTTGAATACATCTTTAAACTGAGGGAGAGATTTTATTGAACTACATGGTTAATGACAATAAATTGCTAGAGGAATTCTGAATACAGCTTTTGTTTCCATGTCAGAAGAGTTCTAGCTTCTGCGGTGTAATCTAATTCAAAAAGATATATACTTCAATAGCCTGTAACTGGCAGGACTTGGAAGTTGGTGGCACTTGACATCTATATCACAGTGATCTAAAAGCAGCAGGAGCAGGACTGGCCAGGGTGAGGTCAAAGGGCTAAATCCTGCCTCTCTCAGGGGCCATTGCTCAATGCTAAGTGGAGGATCAGAGCACGCTTCCTACTTTCCCAGGTCCCAAAATACTAAACGAGGCATACAGCATAACAGTGAGAATAATTTTAACTACAATATTATCAAAAACAATATTATAATCCAAAAATTAGGTCTTTCTTCCTGAAAAAGCCAAACACACACCAGCATGAGTTCCTGGTAAAGAACTGCTCCACACTACCTACCATAGAAAGTGCATTGCAAATGATGCAAAAGTACGTCAGGATTCAGCTATTCCCTCTTCTCTTTCTCTTTTACAAAAGCTCAGAATTGATCTCTGCAGCAGAAATTCGGTGCTTCAAAATGAAGATAGATTACATCTCTTCACAATTTCTCCACAGGAGTATTTTAAAATCTGACTCAAGGTTTGGAAAACCAGACTAGTTGCAACAAAGAAAGCATTAGAAGGAAAAATAATTTGTAATGTTACAACTTAATGCTGAGTTTTCAGCAAAAAGAAGCAACTGAATTTCCTTTTTGTGCATTTTACTTTCTCTTTGGAGTCTGCCCAATGGTTACATTGTTCAAAATGTACAATGTCAAAACTTCCAAGAGCAGCTAAATTAGTAGAGAGGACAATAAAAAAGGCCTTCTGATTTTAGTCTGACGAAAATTGCTCAGAACTTTTGTCCTGAGCTCAATCTCTTGCCGATCAATATATGCTCTTATATCTCTATATTGTTGTATTGGTCAAGGGAAAGTACTTTGTTTTTCACACAGATTCAGTTTCAGTGTAACGTAACAGCAAATATTCTAATGTGGTTTACTATGGCATCTTTAGACCTTACCACTGAGACCAAATGTGAAGATCCTTAAATTGCTGGCATCAATGTTCCTGTAAAGTCTGGCACGAATTCAGATGGGTTATCCTGCCAAAAGTCAGAGGAAAATATTCATCAGACAGATGATTATTTTTAATCACACTTTCCCAGTACCCATTTAAGCCTTACTTTACAAATGCCTACTGCAGGTTTAATGATAAGACCACTACAATAGATTTGCATGCAACACACCTGCACATTGACTTTTTGAGTGACTGTGAACCTGAATACTGACTCCCACAGGGTACTTTCTATAGAAAAACTCTCCTTTTATGAAAGCAATCCAATAGATTTTACCAGGCAAAAGTAACAATATATTGCATTATTAGTTTTATTAAACTTCAATAGAGAGATGCCTCCTGGAAAAGAGTGAAAAACCAAAAATGCACACAATTGGCCAACCCTAAATTAACGAAGCATACACTCATACACAGTTCATTTTCCTTTCAGATCAAAGGGGTTTTGAAGTTCAAATAAATTTGCCTCCTAATAGATTTAGTACAGGATTATCTCTCCTAACATCTGAAAAATAACATTCAGAGTTGGCATTTAACAGCTTATTTGTATTGCAGCACTTCAGGGACAAGCAAACTTGTAATTTCTACCATATGTGGAACGTTTCTTTCATTAAAGTATTGCAATGTCCAGACAAAAAAATGTCTGAGAAAAACTCCAGCAAAAGGATTATTTTACAAAATACATGTATAACATACTTAGTTTTGCATAAATTTGCATATTATACTGTAAATACAGATATGTACATATATACATTTGTTTCATTCATATCTGCACATTACTATCATATATTATTCAAATTACTTCTGTTTAGGAGAACATGAAACTATCCTGAAGTGAAAGCAAAGAATTGGCACTGATGACAAGAAATACACAGGCAGCTGGAGCAATCTTCTGGGGTCAGACCAGTTTTACCATCTCGTAGCACTCAAATCTGTACAACAGAGCAAATTCAAAGCAAGGAAAAAGTGCAAAGAGCTAACATCAAGCCCTAGATGAATACATTCGGTCACCACATCTCTCCTCTCTTACTCAAGCTTCCACTGAAAATATTACCATTTTCTCTATGTAACAAAAATTCCTTAGAGTGAGATTTTCAAAGACAACTAGAGAACTGGGTGTCTAATTCCCTCAGGCAGTTTTGAAAAGTGCACGATAAATACACTATATAGCTCCTTATACATCAAACAATTTCCCAGTGCACTTCACATTAATCTTTAATCTAGACACTTTAATCTTCAAATCTTCATACAATAATCTTCAATGAAAGGTTCTTTCTGGGAGTTTACAGTATATTTAACACAATTTAAAAACTACTAGTGCATTGCCCTCGCTTTTAATACCCAGAAAATGTTTTATAAATTAGATCAACCACAACCTGGCCAAGGTTTCTGTATTTTTAATATCTTTGGAGGGAGATTACAACAAAAGGGTGCTGGAGGGAATGACTTAGCTGGTTAAGCACCCTAGAACCAGAGCTGGTGATCCCTGAGTTTACTCAGTGTTTCACTTTTTCCAAGGTAAGGACTAGCATCTCTTCATAGGTTATTGGGGAAAACAGCATATGTTACAGTGTATACTACTCTGTTTTGGCAGCTCTCTGTGTGCACATCTGGACATGGACATAGTTTCCATATCTCTGTTTTTGCCAAAAATATTAACTGTTCAAATAGTGTGCCAGGCTCATTCTGCAGGGATATAGCCATGACTTCAGCTCCTCCTGGCCTTTACTGCTCCCTTCAGTGCTTTTTACTCTGAGTTCTACACATGGACCAGGACTTCACAGTATTAGCCCCAGCTAAAAGCAAAGTGGAAAACACTCCTAAGAATTTGTACAGTGGATTGAGGACAAAAGGCAATAGGTCAGTATGAAGTAAAACAAAAAAAAATATAATAGCCATTATGACAAGTTGTATTTTTTGTAGGCAACCTTGTAAAGGCATATTTTATGGAGAGATTTGAAGAACCAGTTTCTCAGAAATGTCTGAAGAGTTCCGGAGAAAGCATGAAGGTGCTGTCTTGAAAACACGAGTTGAGAAGGAAACTGACAGAGAGTATGGAAAGGACAAATGAGTTGCCTAAAAGAGAAAAGGGAGAGTCACATATCACCTGAGAAAAATGAGAAGAAGGCAAAATGTTCAGGAAAAAAGAAACAAAGAAAATGACTTTTCTAACAGTTTCTATTTGAGTTGGGTAAGATGATGTTTGACTTGTCTGTAATCTCCCACAACTGGAGATGAGAAGACAGATTCACCAAAGAGCACACAAAGGAAAGGACCGTGCTATGGAAGCCAAAAGAGGAGAGCACTGCAGCATGATTATCAGAGCTAAAACAACTGATCGACTCCCATGGCCCAAGGTGGAGTATCGATTCTGATTAGACTGGAGAAAGTTACTACAGACTGGTTTGAGCAGCTACCATTGACTACAAAGAGTGGGAATTAGATGGCAATGACTGTAGGGCGCTCCAGGCATTCAGGGTTGAGAGCTTCTTAGAAGAACAGGTTGGGTAAACACTGGGATATTTTGAATAAGTGAAAGGCTAAGGCAAGCTTGAAAAATTGCAAAATAAAAAAAAGATGAAGAGAGTGACAGATTGAAGGAAAAAAGGGATAAGATGGGGAAATGCATAAAGTGGATGAGCAGAGGACAGCAGCTGGCAAACTTTATAACTTGTGATGGGCTAGAGGACTATTTCAGGAACAGCAATCAGTGAAGGGAGCAGTTATTGAGATGAAGATCATATGTTTATTAGTTCTCACTGGGAAGAAACTGTCAAGATCCTTCTCAGGAAAAGAAACTGTGGTGGGAGAAGAGGCCTTGAGGAATGAGTCAAAAGTGGTGAAGAGGAAATCAGGACTGTGGGTGAAGGTTTCAATTACAGTAGCTAGGCATCTGAGAAAACTGACAAAAATGAGTGACTGTGCCATGGAGGAAGTCAGCTTGGTCACAGGGCTTCTACTAGAAATGCCTCATTGCACAAAGCAACAAGCAGAGAAAGTATCCATAAGAACAGTGGTCTTGGTGGTTTTGAGAGGTTCAGAGAGAAGGCAGATGCTGAATTCAATCAATTCAAGAACATCACTTGCTTTTGTGCAAGGGGACCAAGGGAGTAGAGACAATAAAGTCGCTGGGCATTTTCCACCCTTCCTAGACCAAGTCATAAGCGGGCCTTTATTTAAAAGTCTCATAGTGTCTGTCACAGGTGAATAGAACTTGACAAGTGGATGAATTTAATATACCATGAAGTTTCAGCACTTCAAAAATGATTGCAAATCCATAAAGAGGTCTCTGAATACCTGGTTTATATTCAGACATGACACCTGAACTGGCTAAAAGATATAGGCATATTTGTTCCACTCTGCTTTTTATCTCAGAAAAATACTATGATTTTTACTTTGAAGAAAAACATGTGAAGTATTTCATATTCATGGGACATATTTCAGTATGAGGACATGAACAGTTGATAATTTGGGTTCAAATTTCCATTCTTTTCATGGTCAAGTCCACTCTAGAGATAGAAAGATGCATACAAGCAATCCTATCACATTTCTAGTAATGCAGAAGGTTTTCAGCACATAGTTTTGAGCAGAAGCAGCACCCCTCAAAATGTTGTCAGACGAGTGGCTGATACAATGTCTGAGAAAGCAAATGCTGTGATTTATATAAGGCAAATTTATAGTCCTGGGAAGCAAGGAGAACTTGGGGATAATATGGGCACTTATGGTCCAGAAAGCTTAGTGAAAGTAACTATTGTAAGACACTAATAATGGATTATTTTTTTTGTTTGTTCAAATGAAGATATTTTCTTATTAAGCATTCATACAAAATTTTACACTGTTTTGGCAAAGTCAGGAGTTGAGACTGAAGGAGAATGAGAAAAAAAAATCAAAAATCTAAATGAAAAAAGCTTTAACAAAGGTATTCTCAAGTGACATCCAAACGTGCATTCAGAGGGGAACAATTAGCTGAGAGGTGATTTCCCTAAAGATGACATTTATATTGCAAATCACAGGGGTCTGGGCTGGCACCCAGGACCCAGCTTGCTAAGCAGTGCTGCAGACAGTATCAAGCACAACGAGGAGACAGACTGTAGCAAGAGGAACATTAATCTCCAGCAAACATAGATAAGCACTCCCAAAAGTTTAGAGATAAGAAAGAGTAACTAATGGTTGAGTGGGTAATGCCCTAAAATTCGCTATGCAATTAATGTTTAATTTCAATCTTATTGTAGTCAACCTGTATGAATAGATTACCATAGAATACTCATTAATTTACACATCGTTAGATTAATCAGTGTACGCTATTTTTGTGGCACAACAGAAGAAACCCAGTAGCGTCAAATATAACAACTTAGAATGAGATTTCTCACCATTTTTGCTCTTCTTCATGAATTAACTTTACATCTATTTCCATGTAAATTCACTGAATCTAAGAGAATTTTCCAAAATAATAATAAAAATATTTTTTTCTTCTAGATGTATATGCATGCATTAAGGAACTGCATTGTCTATCCACCTTGAATAGAAACTGATGTTCATGCTTTACTAAGAACGAATGCAACATCTGCTAGTACATCTAACAATGGAGTAAAACACTGGAAAACTACCACTCGTGTTATTTCCTTGAAATAATGTGAATCCAGTATCAAATTGGTTATGTAACTCAGATATCACAAGGTTTCATACAGCACAGAAAGGCTGCATTTTAATGTTTTATGAGGGAATGAGAGGAGGTGTGAGGACATGTGAGTTCTGTTCAACACTGAACTGCTCTTAATGCTGTGAAATACGTGGAAGCAAGGTTAATTGAAAACCCGAAGTAATATAAAAATAAGTTCAGCCTTGACCAGAAATACATATGGTGTATAAAGCTCCACTGAGCCCAGGTGGATAAGTGAACATTTTTAATGCACATTAGTTGAAGAAATGAAGAGGTAGAAGCAGATAATAAGTATTACTAAACTGGAATATTCTGAAGGCCTGGAAGAGAGAGAGAAAACCACTACCATGGAAACATCTTATAGATTACTTTTCCTTCCCACCCAGAGAGTACTAAGTAGCCCATTTCCCTTTGGACAACAATTTTATTGGCCAAGGTTATCATTGCTTGGGGGAAAAGGGGGTGGCTTTCAGAGACAGACTTTAGCAAGAACATCTGGACTCCCCCACAGAGACAACATCAGTGAGGTACAGGGTTTCAGAGAGCAGCTCTTCTATGCCTCAGCACTCCTACACCCTCTAGGAGAGAGGTCCAGGACTGCTGAACAGAGGAATGTGCAGTCTGCCTCTGTCCTCCAAGGATACTGTGATCTCCTTCAGCTTGCTTTTATTAGTTATTCATGATCCCTGAGAAAGTATAGGAATCACAGTATAAATATTCATTGTAACATGATGTGTCCCACATCATTCTTAAAACCCACTTAAATAGAAGCATATCTATCTCTCTATCTCTGTAAAGAGATATATAAATAAATACATGTTTATTCATTGCCACATAAAACGATTCCAGCATTTGGTTCGTCTAATATGGACGCATGTGGCAAAAGCCCAGATTCTCTGCTATGCTGTGTGTCGGCATCAAGCTGGTGATACCCCAGGCCAGGTACACCTGAACCTACTAGAAGCTGTATTCTTTTCTATTCAGGTATTAGTGGTCTCTTCCAGAATGTAACAGTCCCCAGTTCTTCAAAAATGAGCCCTTTCTAAAATAATGCAGCTTCTTTAGCTATTATTGCTACCTGGCCTCTATTCCAAAAGGATGCAAACTTCTGACCTCACTACCAAACATATGAATTTAATGTGACTCATAGGCCAATCAGACAGAACCCTGAAAGTACACCAAAATATGAAGGCAGAGAAACATCTTTACAAAGGAAAATTCCTTAAAAGGTAGTTTTTATCAAAAAGCACAAAAGCCCCAATCATAATGATACATGACAGTTTAATGAATGGCTATTACTTGCTTATTTTGGAAGAGTGATATGCTATAATTTATCATTTAAAAGAATAGCTAATTGAAAAGCTTTTCTTTTATCACATCTGATTCAAAGTATCTTTAACATTTTATAGCAATATTATGCTTTCCTACATTTGAGATTAACTGACAGTAACACCACCTCCTGTATTTCAAGACTGCCTTAAGCACAATAATATATAGAAGTCTGAATGCTCAAGAGGATTTATGTGAAAAACAGTACTTGTATTTCATTAGCTGCACCCCAACCAACTTAATTGCATGTCTAGAACATACTCATTTAAATGCAATTGCATGTGTGACATAGTTTTGGAAGGTCTGGCTTAAATTAACAGTACTTTGTTGTACTTTCATTTTTCTTGCCACTGATTTACAAAGGACTATCAAACCCCTCTGACTTTATTGTTTAATAGCAGTATGTTTAGCTGTTAACAGGATCTGAAATATGTACTCAGGCAAGGATTCAGTACCTTCCAAACCCCATTCTGTGAGCTAGAATACTTCTGAACTAAAGCCATTTCTTTCTCTGTCTTTACAAGACAGTCAGCTCACGTAACTAGATGATGATAATCGCATCTGAATTATAACTCAGAAGTTATTAGGTTAAGAGCTAGAGAAGAAACACCCAAACAAAGCAATGCATTTAATCTTACTTTTATCCAGTGATTTGCTACAAAAAAATGTACTAGCAGCTACATAACTTGGTGTTGCAGACCTGTCTGTAGCTCAGGTTTGAGGCAGTCTCTTGCTTTTGTAATATATGAGCACACACCAAAGAAGTCAACGGAGAAGGGTATTTGCTCCAAGAATACATCCACACCTCCATGTACCTTCTGCAGAAACTCAGTCCCACAGCCTAAGCATTGTGTTCTTTGCTACAGGCCCAATTTTTCCTCCAAACCCATCTCTCCAAACCTGACTTTAGACATAAAGACTTGACTTTTTGGCGCAAAGACATATTGGTGTGAATAAGTATCTAAGACATCACTTTCATTCTTAAAAAAATTAAAACTCGACAGCTTGAACGCAAAACAGTATGTCAAAATCCACTTATTTTTCATCTTACATCTCTATGCTTAGTTACTTCAAAGGCATATTTAGGTACTTTGTCCATTTTAGAAGATTCCCTTTGAAAATGCATTTGAACGAATGTTACCTTTTTCTACAGAGATTTGGCTAAACATTTTTGTTACAGCAATTTTATTTAGCATGGTAATGCAATCAGTATCCCAGGAGGCTCATCTTTCACAAGATGCCTGCCTGCAGTTCTACCTGCAAAGCTATATTATGGCACTCTTCGCAGATAACAAAGTACAGAAACTGTGATGCATAAAGCAGCACATCATCTGTCAGAGGCTGGCTAAAAGACAACCAAAAAAACCCCACCAAAAATCCCCCCACCCCAGTTTTCAATATAAATATTCATGTTAGAACAGTGCTTCATTTCAGGAACCAGTGGGCATAAGCTCTATTGTTCATTCACTTAAAACAAATAGTTAGGAGATTCCATGAGCAATTTCTATTTCCTGGCCAAAGCGAAGAGCATTACTGCTCTTCAGATGAAAGGTGAAACAGTAGTGATCAAGCTGTGAACTGAATAAATATAAAGCCTATGAAGTAATTTACTATTCTTACTGCAGCCAGCTAGCAACAAAGTCAATCTCCTCTGCTGGGGCAGTGATTAGTGAGTGCAGCTGACCTGTGGTACCTACTGCTTTTAATCCAATGGTTTGCACATTACCTTAAAGGCTGAACTAGCAGAACAATATATTTATTCCTTCTAAAATCTTTCCAGTTTTTTCAAAGATCTCTATTTTTACAAAGTGCTTCAGTAAAGGGATATGTATAATTAAAAAGTGACTGAAAATAATTACCAGCAAAATCATAATATGGGTCACATTTACCTGTATTTAAGTACATATGCACTGATAAAGAACTGTGAGTCTAAGCAAGTCTTGTTGAAGTGGACTTGTAAACAGATTTTATTCAATTTTTTTTTCATAGCCTTAAAATAATTTGTATATTAGACACCTATTCTTTTTAATAGCCAGGCATTTATTTCAATTTTGCAGCTATCACAGGAAGATCTTTTTATGCTCTTTTTACAGTTCCTCACTTCTACTTAAAGGTAACTGACAGGATTTAGAGGAACTGGGAATCTATAGGCTTCACGTTTACTATCACATCAGTTTAGTTCTGGGGCTGATTATCATCATTATGTGCCATACCTAGTAGTGCCCCATATGTGACAGGTGCCTTCTGAGCACCATTAAAGGCATCATCTCTTAAATTAACCATCCAAGGAACAGATTAAAAAGCAACAGAGATATGCTGGAAAGCAGGATGAAGGGAAAAAAATGCCATGATCAGATAGCAGAGATATTTCCCCCAATAAGAAAGCCTTAATGGGAGCGATAGTGTATCTTTACATGTATAGTTTCAAGGTTCTTTTGCTCCATGTACAAATATGAAGGTATATATATGTTGCCAAATAAAATCACACCACCTTCTGAATGAGAATCAAGTGTCCTTAGTAATTGCTTTATGCAAATAAACCACTGGAGGAGTCTGGGATATCTCACAACTCCCTCCCCACAGGGCACCTTGGCTCTCCACCATTTCTGCAGGTGGATGAAGACACTGCAGTTTGGATAAGGACACAAAAAAGCACTAGCAAAGGCACTGGTTGATTCTACTCTTTCTGCCCCAGCCAGAGGAGCAGAGGGGTCATGCAGATAACCTCAGGCTGCAACACCAGCCAGGTCACCTGTACATGCACACTCATCACCCAGCATACCAAGTCCAAACAGCTACAAAGCCAGCCTGGCAGTAGCACAGTTGTGGCAGGTGACACCAGGCAATCACAGTGATAAATTATCACCAGGATAAACTACAGGACCAGATCAGAACTGAGAACCTTGAAACTAAATTTTGTTAGACTTTGTATGTACTTGCAATCAGATTTGAAACTCAAGCTAGAACCCCAAGCTATCTTTCTTACTGAAGCAAAACACAGTTTAGTGGCAGTTGTACAGAAGATGGTAGCACTGAAAAAAAATGGGAGGGGAAACACACACAGATATTCTAAGAATCTGCTGACACTTAGGTTTTGCTTAAAGCAAAAGCCTTCACCCTGTATTGCCTCTAAAAACCTTTGAACTGCTAGGTAAGTTTAGTATGCAAACTACATCTCTGCTTCATTCTATTATTCCTCATTCAAACTTCTTCAGGAGAAGCTCATAGTGAAAATAAGGGACCAAAACATAGGTGTACAAGGTAAACCTGCCATCCTAATCATCTCAGTATGAAGATGCTACACTGAAATCATTAATAATATTTTCAGTCTTTTAAATCTTTATTCACAGCAGGCAGCCAAATATAATTTTTAGTTCACCAGTTTCAAACACGTTTGTACATTGTTGCGGCTTCAAGAATGCTGAAAGCTATTTACTTATGTAAATCTTGAGATTTGCTACACAAAGAAACAGATGTATGTGACATTTGCAAGGCACTGAAAATGAAGTGTCATATGTTGGCCTGGGAAACAAAGCTTGGGAGGGGCGGGGGGGGGGGGGGAGAAGGTGTGCCATGTTTCTCCTAGTCTTCATCATTGAAGGGTTGGAGCACACACTGCAACAGGATATCTTGACAGCTGCTGCAAATCCCAAAGTGAGAGCAGCAGTATGGTTTTGGACATACCTCACAACTATACATGTCATCCCAGGATTTTCTGCACAGGGGCAAGCTCATACCTACACAGGGACAGCTCTGTAGAATGGAAACATTCTGCACAGGTCCATTGTTTCCTGATCTCTGATGCCTAGAATCACTCTCCCTTGACTTCCTCTGTGAGAGAATGCTCATTTGTTAAATTCAGTAAGGGGCCAAATACATTACTTTGATTGGTTATATGTTTTAAACAAATGAAAAATGTATGTTCTAAAACCTCTAATAAATTCCACTCATCAATTTTCAGATGTTACTTCTTAGCAATTACAGAATTCTTGATTAAAAAATTCTATTTGAAATAGAAATTACTGGGTAAGTTACTGATAGAATTACTAAATAAAGATGCATCCCTGTCTAACTTGGTATTTTTGCATGCTTTACAAACCTGCTTTACAAACCTGGGCCACTGTCCTGCAGCTCTAGTTATTTGGGTATCAGGATTAATTGATCAGTATCATTCCTTAAAATGTTCTGTGACAACTCCTAGAACTGTCACAGTTAAATGTACTAAAACTTATCTAAAAGGAAGAGGAAAGAACAAAGTCACGGTCACAATGTAGAAAGCATATTTAAAAAGTGAAAACAACTTTATTAACCCATTGCAATCTGGGAGTAGACAAACCACGAAAGATCAGCAGACTCTCTATGTTACAAGTGTTCTAATTCTGTATTTCACCTGGGACTCCATCAGCTGCTTCCCTGCTGAAGAGCATTTTTTCACTGTCCTACGAAATTACAGTAAATGACTAAGGAGCTGTGGGAAGCCAAGTGGTTTATAAAAACTTAGTGTCATCCATACTGTTAACAGCTAGAATTTGCATTACAAGGGTGATTCTGTGAATTTCTAAGACCTGAATTAATGAGATGCTTTTCAGGACACTTACGACAAAATTCGTAAAGGACTTTGGTGTCTACACCCAAAAAACAAATCTGAAAAACCTCATTTACCTGTAAGCTAAATCAGAAAATTATAAACTTTACAGATGTTAAATTCTCTTTTCACCTATGGCTCTGTATCTGCAAATATGTAGCTGCTTCTTAGTTTGAGAGCACCAAGTGATCCAGGTCTTTGACTCCTTGTATTTGGGAAAGCAGGAGAAATTTTCTCTGCTGGGCTCATGCTCAGAAACTGAACGTATTTGAAAATATGTGGCTTCAATGACAGAATATAAATACATTTTCAAACTCTTATTGAATTAAGAGCTTCAATGTGGGGAATATCTGACTTAAGTAGTATTTAAGGATACACCTTTTGTTGTCCCTAAGAAAATGCAAGTTTGGCTACACAAAAACCCTTCCAAATATCTTATTTGTATAAGATCACTGGAGAGATATCAGATTCTGAAAACTAAATAATCTGAAGATATATACCCTGAGCATGCCTTGAAAGGTCTTCTTGGGGACACTCTGTAAGAGGTCAGGGTAAAACTGAGTGTCGTATCAACAACTGTGGTGGTGCTGACAGCCAGTGCCAGAGAAGCAGCAGGATTTAAGTGTGCCTGAGACAAAGAGAAGAAGAGGAGGATAAGGCAAGCTTTGTTTCAGCACCTAATACCTTTTCAGTGCTTAATTTTGCAACCTTGATGCTCTTTTGCTGTCGAAAAATGTTTTCGAAAGAACAGAACTGAAAAAACATCATGAAACATCCACTATGAGAATGAATATTCTTGGTTTAGGTACTTCATCCCCTGTGGAAAATTATTTATGTTTAGTCAACATAAATGATAATAAGTTCTGGTAAGTCTGTACTGCAAGTGTGTGAGGGCACCACTTTAAGCGCCCCCCGCCCTTATACTTATTATTAATGAACCCTAACTCATCACAAACTGCAAAAGAGAATCAGATAAATGTTTTGAGGACTGCAGAGAAGGTTCGAGGCCTCCAGTATCCCAAGAGCTGTATCTATCAAGTTTATGCAAAAGAAGACTAGTGACCCTAACTGTGAAAATAGTTGTTACAAAGAAGTTCTTTAATACCATGAAGAAATGGATAATAAGAAACAGTTGCTAGAAGCTGAAACAAAGCAAACTAAAGTTACAGCTCCTTTTTCTTAAAATAGCCATTAGAAACTGTAAGGAGGAACAGTGCATTCACTAGCAAATTGGATTGGGTACAGTTTAGCAACTTGTTTCAGTTAAAGAAACCTATTAAGACTCATGTTGCTGTAACCAAGTGGAATGCTGTGATTTATGGTATACAAGGAGCTCAGATCTGGTTATCTAGCTGGAATGAAACCTTCTCCCTATACAGAGACTGGTACAAGCTGTAAGCTGCGGCTGCCAGAGCACTCAGGATCTGGCCTTCACTACCTGACAAGAGCATGTGAGCCTCTTAATGTTGGAAGTGGCATTGCCTGGTACATTTTCCTCATACATTTAATAAAAACATCTGTGCAGGAAATGCTTCCCAAAGGACACATTCAGAACTTGTTTCAGGGGGCATCGGCTCTTACTCAGGCTTTGACCATTAATATATATGATTCCATTATCCCTTCTCGTTAAGTAGTACTAGAAGCCTTCTTTTGCTATTGCAAATAATACACGGCAGATGGGACAACCCTATCAGGTCCTTTTGGGAGGAGAGAAGCTCTTTCCTGATTAGTTTAAGTATCCTTCGAGGGACATTAGTAACCTAATTCATCCATTTTAAACAGGGGAACAGGAAAAGCCTAGCATTACTGGAATAAAGAGCATTTCTAGAACCTACTATCTTCTAACACTGTCTCTTACTACTCCACTTCTTTTTTGAAAATTAAATTATTTTAATTAATTATTTTAAAAGAGTAACATATTCAAATGTAGATGATAATATTTTATGCCCAGTGACACTAATTTCACTAAAATATGTAATGACATACTTAACAAATGAGCTTTTTTTATGTGATTCAAAGTTCTATACTGAAAATTTTAATCAAGTTTATCTATCAAGAAAACATATTAAGAAATTTGAGATGCTTGCATGAATGGTAAAGTTAGTTTTTTTTCTCTAATCCTTGCATTTTTTCCATGCAAATCAACAGGAAGCACAAGCAGACAAGGCATTCCCCCTTTACATAGATCAAAATTAATATTTAATATCTGGAACACAGAAGCTCTAATACTGATGTGAAATTGGGGTCTAATTGAGGAAAATCTGCTGATCTAACTAGCTGTCCTGCCCCTGGGGAACTGTTAGAAGCCTGTAAGTGACAAAATATTTATTAATTAGCTGTGGGATTACATTATTGAGTCATCAGGAAGTTGTATCTCATGCAAATAGCAACACTATTAACTACTTTTTAATGTAATAGCCATGCCCATAGATTGCTGTTTGCATCCCTCTGTTTCTAACAACGTGGCTTCCCTACAATAACTGTAAGGTCTGAAAAAATCAGGGAAGTTTGGCATCATCTGTGAAGTTGTTGTTCCTCCAGGGTTAAGTTCAGCTCTGTGAAGAAAGGTCTCAAATTCCACTTGGGTGTTGCACAAGGGTGAATTTCATCCTCATGATTCAAGTCACCTCTCAGCTTCTGCAACCGAGTATTGCACTGAAGAGCGACCAATGCACTCAGCTGGGCCATGAGGGGAGAGGGCTGGAGGAAACCATCAGTGCATCTCACAAGCCTCCCCCAGCACCAATCCACAGACATATGTTGTTGGTGCACATAAATGTGGCTCATCAGATGCAACAGCTTTTGCTTTTATCTCTGTGAGTCCCTGACTCCATTTCAAGCACGTCAGACAAAAGCGAGCTCTGTTGTTCAATGTTTGCCTCCCACACACTCCGGGCCTCGATCTTTTACAGAGCAGACCCGGATCCAAACACAGCAGTTCCCTCATGGGCTCAACCACTATGACCCCACAGCTGCACTAGCCCAGTGGCTGTTCCTATGAGTTCCTATTTTCCTTTTGTTACTTCCAATGAAGTCGTAAAACCCACACACTCTTTGTGAGCAGAAACCACAGACACATTTTGATGCAATGTCAGAACATTTCAGAGCCCTTCCTCATGACAGCTGAGGTGGGTGCCCCCATCTGGCTGCCACTTGCCCACAAGCTGCTCCCTCACTCCACTCCTGAACAGGGCAGGGGGGAAAACGGGATGGAAAAGCTCATGGTATGAGATAAAGTCAACTTACCAATGGCCATCAAAGGCTGAACAGACTCACTGTGGAGAAAATTAATTTACTGCTAATTAGAACAGAGTTCAATGGTGAGAAACAAAGACTAAACACCTTCCTCACACCTGTTTTTCTCTGGCTGGCTGCTGTCAGGGCCACTCCTGAGACTTTTTCACCTCACACCCTCCGCCTGTGGGGCTCTGCCTGCTCTGAAACGTGTTCCACAGCAGCTCCAGCGGCCTCCCCGAGCTGTGCCCCACACTGGGAACCAGCCAGGGCAGCCCCGCACTCCCCTCAGGGGGGCCCCTGCACCCCCGGCCCCTCAGCACCTGTGCCCAGTGCAGGGGGACAATTACAATTCCCACAGTGACCCAAACCATAGGAACTTGTGCCTCAGGTCACACAGATACTTATTGTTACACAAGAATCCTCACCCCAGACCATCACACTCTTTCCCCTGCTTGAAGAAAAGCTTCACCATGACAAGATGGTCCTTATCACTCAGTTATTCACAGGCACATGCACAAGTCTTAGCCTGGAACCCTGAGACATCAGACCAGCCAAACCTCAAGGTTTCTCTTGGTTGCTTTTTTTCCCCACTTAGGACCACAACAGGTGAAATACATAACCAATTCCTCTGTCAACCTACTCTTATTTCCAGCTGCATAATTTTATGTGCCAAGGACCTCATGCATGTAGGCAATCCCTCACACAGAACCTACAACTTATTACACATAAACTGTGCCCTAACACTGCACAGCCCGCCCTCCCCACATTGTACCCCCTCATTGCACAGCCCCCCATTGCTCTGCACACATATTCTACTGTTGTTAATTCTATCCACACACACATTCTACTGTTGTTAATTTGAAAGGTATAAAGGTTAATTTGAACAGTATGAAGTGACAGGAGCACCTCTCCATCAAACTCAGCAACAGCTGCAGAGGCTTCACCATCTCCTAAGCCCTGTGAGGTCAGGCAGCCTCGCTGTGCTCGAGGCAGGGGTGAACAAGCCCCCGGAGAGTGACACTGCTGCCTCTCATCCTGCATGCTGTGGTTCTGTCAGCAAATGCACAAACTGCACCCATTGAAAGAAGGAAAAAAGAAGAGCTACAATATAGTAGTCTCTTCATCTTTTTTCCCCTCAGTGATAGCTGTCAAAACCAGTTCAATTCTAAGTGCAACAGGGAGCTTGCTGCTCTTGGTGCATGTGGTTATCCTCAAGACAGCTGTGACAGTCATCAGGCAGGAAGGCTGTACAATTCTGTGGAAGCACCATCAGTTCCCGGGTCAGTATAGGAACCTGCTAGTCCAGGACTTGTAAACCTGGCATCAGAGACTAAGGCAGGAGAGCTTCGTCTTGAAAGCCTGACATCAGGTTTTGAAGAGGGAACATGCCTGCCACTGTTGTGATCTCTCATTTCTGCAGGCTAACATGGAATATCATTGCAGTGATGAATTAACTCTGTAAGGCTCTGGGCTACCTCAAGAACTTGTAGCAGCAGTGGTTACTGCTTCAGAGCAGGAGCTACAGTGAGAGTTCCTTACACCTCAGCATGCAGCAGGATCCAGGAATGACTGGGGATGGAGACACATCAGTACAATCAAAGAGGAAAGGAATCACGCCTTGAAAGAGGAATAATTCAGAAGAGTCTGTCTCTGAAAATCATCTGCTATTTACCTCCTCTAATGGAGATTTCTCAGCCATACTGATGCACAGGACACCAGAGCAGGTGCAGGCTTTTCATGAGATAATAACCCTGTGCTTGTACCTTTGACTCCTGAGAAACCAGAGAGGAAGTTGCAATATTTTTTGTGATGCCTCCTGCAGACAAATGTGCTACTCAGGAATATACGTTTCTCCCAAGAACCAGATACATAAAGCATCTGCTTTGAATTTGTACAGATGTTTTGAAAGCACAAGGCTTGTGGCCTTAATAATACTACCACAGATCTAATGAGATTTACAAAGGGAAAAAGGAATGGAATATATTAAATATATGAAATTAATGATGATTAAGAGAGAGAAGTTCCATGGTAGAGCAGTGGAGTTTTTGGAGTCCTGACACAGGCAGCAAAAAGCCTGGACAAGGAGAGAAGTGAGAGCTGCCAACACACAGGAGGCATGTTTGGTCTTCCACACTTCCTGTATGATTCCCCTCAGGGATACTGCTGGCAAGCATTCAAGAGTGAAAAACCACACAACATACGCACTGATAGAGGTACAGGACTGTAATAACTGCTTGAGGTAGCAACACGGTCCTAAACTGATGTCTCCTAAGTCTTTATTTTCTATGTTCACTAATACATTAGCTTTATAACAAATAGCCAAATTCTATGCAGTCTCTGGCAATGAATATATTGACCTTTATGATGCATAGTTTTGTGTTTTTTTCTAGCAATATTTACTAGCTAATTTGCAAATCTCTCAGTCATCAGTACAGATTAACAGAACTGTTGTGCAGGCATTAGGATTTAAAATTTGTAATTAACCCTTACCTACCTTCAGCTCGGAATCAATTCTGACATTAAGATAAATAAAACTCAGGAAAAAATCAATCAACTACTCTGCATTAGCAGAAAAATCAGTTTTCTAGAAATAAATGTTGACTACAAAATTTTTTGAGTATTTCCTCTTCCTACAAACTCCAAAACCAATCTGTCTTTTATCACAAAATCTAAAGTATAATCAGAAAATAATTATATTCTAGCTGAGCTGTAAATTAAATCAGAATTGCTAAACATGAATTGCTATCTGAGATTGGATCATTACAGCACTATAAAAAATTAAGATGCACAGGCCCCCTCCTGAGCTGAGTGTTGTCATGTAGGAACCTACACGTTCTGCCACTAACAAAAGGAAACACCGACATTTTATGGGAAGCAATAACTTCAATAAAAACCTCCACATGCAGTATCTTTTTCAAACCATCAGTACAACCAGTGGACTGACATTAACCTCTGAATGATTCGCAAACTCCTAAAATTTTCTGTCTCACCACCCCATCTCCTCCTCCTACCTACCCCAAAAAACCCCACCAACCAATCACAAAGCCCCACCTTGTTTCTGAAGCTGGTATTTCAATAGATTTGTGGTGGTATCAAAACTACAATTTGCCTTTCCATCTCCCAGGGCCAGCACTGTTATTGGTACTGTTTTGGGATACCTGCTTCTCAACTGTTTATTCCTTTATGCATTTCCCAAACTTATGCTTATTTAGCAGCCTTTACACTTTCTCATGCTAAGAGTGCAGTACCTCAGAGGGCATTGCTCAGTACACCATTCTCTCAGTGTCAATCCATCTTTCTTTCACAGACAAGGAGAAGAAAAAAACCTAAACCAAACCCTTTTGTCCTACTCATCCCAGACTTGCTCCCAGTATCCCTGTAAATACAATTTCACAGACTCTCTCATCTGTATTTCCTTGTGTTTTCTGGGTTAAACATGAAATCACTGAGCTCAGTGGGGTGGAGAGTACCTTCTTTACCACTTTGCCAGGAGAATTCGAATCCACTCAGAGATTCCTTTTTATGTCCAAACATTTTTGTACAAATCCCTCAAAAATTCAATTTTGTTTCAAAAACAACCCTGAAAAAATATATTTGTATACATATTAATTTGTCAGAAATAAACATCACTTTGGATCATTTCATGTGCTTGAACTGAAAAATTAGTTTTACTTGCACAGTTCAGTGTCCTTTCCTGTGATCTGCTGTAGAAACTACCAAAATACTGGAGAGAGAGAGAGAGAGAGAGAGACAGCATATCCAAATAGAAAAGCCATGCGTGTTTATACACAGTGGTAAACAAGAGTTACTTGGAACGCAGCTGTATTTCTGTGGTTTCCTCATTTTCTCCTTGCTGGGTGCACAGCACAACGTTAGATGATACAAGCTGCTGACAGCAGTAAAAAGCCCGATTACTAGTGCTCTAGATATGTCAGTACTCACCATCTGAAAAGATGGGCAGATCTACTTCTCTGAGTAAAACAAGGCACCGGAAAAGGAGACTATTGCAAATCTGGCTCTGTATACTCTAAGGAATGAAGGAGGACGTGGCATAATCAGAGCAACTGTAGAGGAACGTCACATACTGAGCATAACTAGCCAGTGCAGGAGTAGCAATTTGACCCAGTCTTTCCATATAGTTTAGCCAAAAGAGAAAAAAAAGGAAAAGAAAAAAAAGGAAAAGAAAAAAAAGGAAAAGAAAAAAAAGGAAAAGAAAAACAAGGAAAGAAA
>JAWWEE010000016.1:11532985-11598187 GCA_035221455.1 Xenops minutus
AAAAGAAAAAAAGAAAAGAAAAAAAGAAAAGAAAAAAAGAAAAGAAAAAAAGAAAAGAAAAAAAGAAAAGAAAAAAAGAAAAGAAAAAAAGAAAAGAAAAAAAGAAAAGAAAAAAAGAAAAGAAAAAAAGAAAAGAAAAAAAGAAAAGAAAAAAAGAAAAGAAAAAAAGAAAAGAAAAAAAAGACACAATGATCAGCAGTGCAAGCTGGTCTCTACATTAAAGCTAACCTGGACTCCAGCAAAAAAGAGGGGAGGGAAGGAGCATGATCAGAGATTAGCAATGTGCAAGAGGAAAGGCAGAGCAATGTAAAAAATTCATGGTCAGGACAACCACAGGAAATGATGTGTTGCTGGCAGATGTTTGTTTTGAAGTTTTCCACAACTCTGACTATGCATGAGCAGCAGTGCTCTCAGTATGCTGAGAGCTGCAGTCAGAGGAGCAGGAGCAACCCCGAGGGACAGCCTCTAAGATTAAGGCTTCTGAAGAACATACCTCAAAAAGCCAGGTGCTTATTGTCCTTGCAGTGCCAGCTTGGCACAGCATTGTCCCTCAGCTGCCACCCCTACCCCCTGTGCCAGTATCACCTGCTGCCTCCCTTCAACAGAACAGGCATGACAAGGCTTTCACTCTGATGGTCGAGCTCTTGGCTCTGGCCCACTGTTTTACAGGGACCAAAATAGACCTCTAACTTCCTTCCCACTTCCAAGATTAATAAACTTCAATGTTTTAAGCCAGAGGCATTAATAAGACCTCTTGTATACCACAGGTCATTAGTTGCTCCAGTATGAGCTCAAAATATTGTGTGTGACCTTCCAAAAAGGCACCTAATCTGGATAGAAGTCTATCGAGAACTGGAAAACCTCTGCACTCCCTTAGGTTTGTTCAAGGTTAATCAGCACCACTGATCACCTTCTGTTTGATTTCTCATTTGAATTTATTATGTTTCAGTTTCCAACTGATGATTCTTGTTCTGATTTTACCTCCTGGATGAAGCAACTACAAGGAATAAAAAGTCTTTCTAATGGGGAATAAACACTATAACCACCTCATCTTTCTCTTCAGCATCTTCCTTGATTTGTCAGCATCACTTATAAAATTGAGTCTCTGAACTAGAGTATTCAAGTAGCAGATCCACAGACATTGTATAAATTGTTTAGATCTAAATGATGGTTAATATTTTTTTGCTTACTAAGAGACTTCAAATTATTTGCTTTCTTCATCATGCATCCTTCCCAGGAGAGAAAATAAATAGCAAATGCACACTGCAGTCTTAATAGTTTGTTGGTGATCTTGCCAGTCCTGTTGACTAACAGGCAAAACTACAGCAAGGATGCAATCTTTTCCTAATTTACCCATTTCTGTAGCTGCATCAGCTATACCATTTCTCCTGACAGCTCTGCCTTTCCATTTCAACTTTCTGTTTCAATTTACCCATTTTTGTAGCTGTATCAGTTATACCTTTTCTCCTGACAGCTCTACCTTTCCATTTCAACTTTGTTTTGTGGCTTTTTCATATGGATTACTGTAATTTTTTTCCATTGTTACAAGGTTTGTTATTAATTTCGTATCAGTTCCAGTTGTCAGTTCAGACCTGGGTCAGAGCAGCCTTTAAGCCAAATCTTTGCTCATTCTTGAAAGAACACTTGGGGCTTTCTGGACACTAAATGCATTCCTAAGCAAGTCCAGGTTTAAACTGTTTTTGTTCTGTGTCATCCCATCATCCCCACCCCATCTAAAATTTCACCATAACAAGTTCTTAGCAAACAGACTTTAGAAAACAGGTTTTTCTATTACCAAGGCTACCTCCTTTAATGACGTGATATCAGAAGCTGCCAAGTTTTGCGATTAATATTTCTAATATAAAATAGCAGTTTGACATTTTGGATACGCAGCAATATGTCTCAATTAAAGGATCTGAAAAACAGAGGGAATCACATTACATGAATGAGTGTATTAGCTTCTGGAATTCTCCTTCTGGGTTTTTTTTGCTGAATAGCACATAGAAATGGTAAAGTTAAAAACTTACCTTCCTGTGTATAAATAGTACAAAGATCTATATCTGACATTTGGCATAGAAAACCACAAGTGCATTGTCCATGGAGATTTAGAAAAATCTGATGGTATTTCATATGTAGAAGTACTCTCATCCATGTACACATACTCCTACACAACTGGGCTTTGAGGCTGAAAGGCTTTCAGACTTGTGATACCAATATAATAAAGTATACTCTTTAGTTGTTTGCGCACATTATAGCAGTGTGTTCTTAGTATTACTACATGTCTAAATTTTAGAACCAATGCATTTGCTCAAACTTTAAATGTCAGTAGCCAATATTATATTGAATTCAGCTTTTGTGTTTCAGATTGAACACATGCTATGTTCTAATTCAATGTTTTGAAATAAATCATTTACTTTCTAACTTTTCTTCCTTCTATCATCAGAGTAATTTAACACATGTCATTTCCTCCAATGCTATCCAATTCACACATCAGCAGGTGGTATACAATTTTTCCTTATTTTTCCCCTCTTTTTACTGTATAACATTTTGTATGTTTAGATAGGACCCATCTTATTTAAAAAGCATCAGAGTGGCACTGTAAAACAATGACAGTTTCTACAACATATATCTCAGAGTTTTTAATTACCCTTGTCATTGTTGTACTTAGAGATTATGACTTTAAACTAGTGATAGATTTAGCATACGTCCCATATTAATATATTCAAGGAGCAATTACCAATATCAGTCAGCTAAAGCTATATGGACAAATTCACAGGCATCTACTTAATGAAATAAAAATAAGAAGCATTTCATCACTTTCATGATCCTCTATTCTAGACACAAGTATGTCCTTCAGCATATTCTTCTAATGCCTTTTAGACAGACCTTTTATAGCTGTTCTTGGCTACTTTGCCTGCTGAAAATCATTACTTTTGTCAATAAAGTTGTGATTTTTCTCTAATTATTTTTTTCCATTTCTTCTGAACTAATCTTCTCTACATTTTTAACCAACAGGACAGTGAAAGAAAAGTCCATGTAGACACAATGAAAGAAGGGTTTTGAGTGAACACAATTTAAGGAAAAGAAAAACCTCGCAAAACATCAAGATCAGCATATGGATCACTTCTTCCAAGCCCCACCAAAATACCAAAAGCCAAAAAAGGTCCCTAAAAGAAGTCAAGCAAACCAGAGCCAAATTGTCAACTATCACTGGAGTTCGAAGGAAATCTGTGGTGAGCTGACCTCGTATTTCTGTATTCTTTAAACACATAAGTTTACTGTCCTCTAGCAAACTCCACATAAAGTAGAATAATAGCTTTACACAGCTTAAATGAAGAGTTTGGTTTTTCAGACAAACATTTCTGTTTCCTACAGTAGCAATTATAGGAGACACTAGGAGTTGGCTAGAAAGCTCAGTACAATCTATAAACACTTATTCATAGAACCACTGGGTGGACACTGTATTGGAGCCAACTCTTATGTTCAACATTTCCGCTGTGAAACAAGTTGACATTTGTGTCTGCCTCCCTTTTTTTCAAAAGGACAAATCAATTTGTAACAGAGAGACAGCAGTTTGCAACCAACTGTGCTCAAGATCAAAATGAATTAATGATATTGAAATAAAGGTAACAGTGCAGTAAAGAGCAATAAATTGGAAATTAAGAGCAATATAAAATGGAAATATGCATTAGAAAGGCACACAAAGAGAACATGGATTAGACAACAAAGCTTCCCTACTTTCCTAATTTCCTCTTACTAATTCTTTGTATCATGGCAAATTGATCAGCTGTTAAACACATGGTCACCTCTTTTAAAAAAGATCACTATCTTTTGTGTTTGGCTTGAAGCTAATGTTATCTAGTCTTTTAGAAAATGATACTGGATATCCCTTTCAAACAATGTCAATTCTTTATCTCTGCTGCACTTTGTTGTTATCCTGCTCAGATGCATCTCACATTTCTTGTGGGCAGACATTATCTAGGGATCTGGCGTCGTTTCTGAAACAAGGGGATTACTGCAGCTCTGACCTCACAAGAAAAAAAGAGTGTGCTTGCAACCAAAACATGTTCAGCTGAGAGCTTTATCAGCTCACATTTCTACATTCACAACTTACTGTTATGGTTATGAATTAAACAAGAATATCCATAATAAACATTAGTAACAATAAATATTTGTAACAACAAGAGACATCAGCTGAGTCTCAACGTGAATACTCAATCACCCCTTCCAAAGAGGGTGCTGCCCCAGCTGGGCTCACCAACCACAGCAGAAGGGCTGCAAAGCTCCGAGCTGACTCCATGCCACCAGTTTCCACATGGCCCACAGGCAGTGAGCAGGCCTGGCAGCCTGCAGTTCGAGGAGTAAAAGCAGGCTCAGAGCAACTAATGCAGCCTGCAGTGTGTTCCAGCTGTGCTGGGATTGTCCCAGCATGGACCAGTCCAGAGAAATGAAACATCTCTGGGAATGGTGTGGTGTGTCTGCATTGCATAGAGGGGAGAGCGTGACTTCTCAAGCCAGCCTTGCTCGTCTCCTGTGACAGCCGAAGTGCCATTCCTACAACTGCATGAGCGGGTGGGCTCCTTCCATGACTTTCTTTAGGCTAATGCTCAGGGCAATCACGCTGGATGGAGAAAGCCCATCTGAAAGTCCCTTCTTTCCTGACTTGGGACAGGATCTAGAAAGCAAGCTGAAACCTCATGTTAGGAAAATGTAGAGGAATGAAGCTTTTTTCCCCCTCTCCAGCTGTTCTCTGAAAGGCACTCGTTTTTGTCCAAAACACTTAAACAGTCACAGAATCAGATGCTGAAGTTTAGATGTTATGAAAAATTACTCTCTTAACTTCTAAGCTACCAGGCCATCCTTTTTCTTCTGCAGAGAATAAAAGATGGTTCCACTGGTTCCTCTCCTTCCCTAAATGAAGCCTATAGCCTGATTCCACTCTTGGGACATTCAGAGATGTCCCAAGTTAACCAAAATGTTTAGATTGCAATCAGTATTCAGAAGTTGTTGTTATTGAGTAACTCCTTGCAGAGCCAAAGCCCCAAGAAACAGACAGACACAAATACCACAGGACGCTTCTAAAATTAGAAGGTCTAAGCTGGTTAGAAACAGAGGGATCACAAAAATTCTTTCTTAGCAGCAACTTAATTCCTCTCAAAATTTATCACTCAGGTTAGATGAAGAGTCTGTAACTGTAAAGGGGCTGCAGGAAAGATCAAATCATCTTATTTACCACTTTTTAGGCACTTACCAAATATCTGTTAATGATACTTCAGCTGGACTAGAAACAGCAGCCTACATAATCACAGCTGGCCACCGATATAATAGCATAGTGACTCTACAGGAGACAAAAGAAAAGGCTAAAGGAACTATATGACATGACTTGTGGAAGACATGTCTACCATGATGTGATAGTTAGCGCAGCCAGGCTGGAAACGTTGCACTGGTATGACTACTAAAAGTTTGATGAAGATATTAGAAAGAACAATACAAGGGACTGAGATATCCACTTCATATCTGAACAGGTCTTTCCACAATATTTAGCAACCTTGTGGTATCAGTGCTGCAACAGGTATCCAACTCTGCAAGCAAGTTCTTTCCAGCATTCTGCATACCCCTGAATCGTGCAATTTCTTTGATGTAAAACATGTAATTTCTAAGTTTAAAAACCATAAAAGCAGAGTTTTACAAAAACTATTGCACAGAGTGGATGTGCTGGAAATTTTACAGCATCCTCTGTCTGGCTGAACTTACTCAACTGCCAAGGCAAAAAGCCCTTTTAAATATAAGATCAGCACTCAGCCCTTGAACAGTAACGTCTGTTCTCTTTAGAGTTTAATTGCAAATAACAGCAGAGGATAAAAATAAATAATTTGAACACAACTATATGATGCTAAAGCCTTTCTTGACAAATACTTGAAACAGAAATGGTGAAGCTCTTAATGATAATTTAGATGGTTGTCTGGAAGAAGCTTCTTTGGAGTCCATGCTTTTATTACCTGCTTAGTCACCCACATTTTCCATATTAATATTGCTTCTGTGAGTGAGTAAAACAGTTCTTTGGGATAGTCACTTAACTAGATTAATACAGAAAGTGGAAAAAATGAATACAGGATCACAAGTTGGGCATTAAGAGACTCCTTGGTTATTTTAATAAGCAGTTCCAATTTATAGGTCTCTAAATTATGTGATAGATACTTTCTTGGAATATGTTCTTTCGACTCCAGTGTGCTTCAGCATGGTGGTGAGAATTTGTCCTGGAACCATGTCAGCACAGTCCTGAGCACTTGTTTAATATACACTCATCACTGGAATCTTTCCTCTCTCATGAAACAGTGGCTCTGTTGTAGAAGGCTATATATTCTGTACAACAGGAGCTTCAGAACTGGTCATTTTGGATGGATTACTTGGCTTTTGAGTAGTTTTTTAAGGTAAGTCCACGTACCCTTTTCTTCTTTGTTCCATGCTACATGTTTCCACACGTTTCTCTTCTTGGAGCTGTCATGAAATCCAAAGGATAAAACTTCTACTTCTCCTTATACTGCAACATTATGTTGGTACAGCTTGTGCCCTGGTCACTACCCCAGGCAAAGGGAGTGTTGAACCTGTATCACCTAAAATACTCTTTGCCAGGCCTCTTTTCTGCTGCTGCAAAAGGATTTAGCTGAAATGGTCCATAATATATACATACTATTTGCTTAAATAAGAAGAGAGGTTTTTGAACCTTTCAGCTAAGGCAATCTGGTTTTCTGCAGATTTGCCTTCAGCTTTTATCTGCCTGGTAAGATGCAATTGCTGACTAATTTCTCCCGTAAGTCAGGGCAAGGATCTTACAAAACAAAGATCTTTCTCTTCTAAGTAGGAATTCCTTCTACAGCTTTCCACTTAGTGTCACAGAGTATCTCTTTTGCCCATCTGAAGAACTGAGCACTACCCTGAAGCTTTTGCTTCTTTTCCCTGCAATTGGCCCTTTGGTTCATAAGTCATGAGGGCAGAAGGAAAGACAGACAGATGCAGACAGATGCTTTCACAAAGCTGGTGCAAAAAGCTGTGGGTACACAACGCAAGCCAATACTACATTGTCTGCACTAAGGGCAAAGAGCAGCCTGCCCACAGCACTGGACTGCACTATAGGAACCCAAAATCCTGTTACTGGATACTTCACAGGCTTCCAGTACACCTCTGAATAAGTCAGGTGGTATCTTTCTGTCCTGTCTACATTTAGGACTCATTTACTTCTATGGGATTATGAGTAAGGATCATATTTGACTACAGTTTTAAACAGTCATCTGGGTAATCTGGAGACAAATCCCAATTAGACTTCTGGAAGTTGTAATATAAATAGTTAAAAATAACCCAAAGCATGGCTATATTAAGTAGCTAGTAGCTAATGTGGCATGAATTATTTTTTCAAGCAGTGTAAATTACCAACCTGCACAACAATCTCATGTCTACAGTATTCCCTGTCTCCAGTAAATACCTCTCACACACAGCATTTTAGCAGGTACAAAAGCATTCAGTTGGGAAAGGGCTCTGCTCTCACCTATTCCACTGAGTCTCCCCTGGCAGACAAGGCTTTAGTGTTAGAACAGATAAGACTGTAAGGATAATTAATATAGAAAATAAATACTATAGAGAGAATAAGTGAAAAACCAACATTTTGTTTTCAGCACTGTATTACTGATGTATGCCAAACCCGTCTGGTGTGACATGTATCTCACACACATCCAGGTCGATGTGTACAAGAAATATTTAAGACTTCTACTGCCTTTAACAAGAAAAACCTTAGAAATGAAAACTGCCTATCTTAAAAAAAATACTTTTTTATAATTTATTATGTTTTAAGACATAGGTAAAATAATAAAAAAAAAAAAAAGTTCTAATATGCTAACTTTTATCCTTGCATTAAAATGCAGTCTGATCTCTGTAATTATCAGCAAGATTCAGTCTGAACCTCATTTCAAGATAATTGCCATCTTTTAGTAGTGAAAAATTTACCTTTTCAACTTCAATTGAAAAGATTTTAAAATCATAACAGCAGTTTTTGATTTTGCTCTCTAAGTAGTGTGGGTGAACCATCATAGAAAATTAAATCATAAGGCAAGGAAATTTGCTAAGAAGGTGTTACATCTATTACAAATTATTTAGTCTTTCTTTGACAATATATTGTAAAAGTGTCAAACAATTAGAAAGAAATTATATAAAACTCCTTATAATTTTAAAAGATCCTATCTATTCTAGGAATAATGGTGGCTTGCCTAAAATGAGGAAGACACACTGCTTGAGCCTCACTTGGTCCTGCTGAAGCAAAGAGGAACGGTGGTTCTGCTGGAGTTCTCTGCCACCATCCTACCAGGCTGAACTCTGCCCAGGCACTGCTGGCAAAGAGCAAACCCCCCAGTGCAGGAAAGCTGGGTATCAACCTTCTGGGGATCTCTGGTCCCAGAATTAGAAGGTCTCCCTTTGTTAAATGGAAGTGGTGATGAGCCAAAAGCTTGTCATCAGCCATAAGACAGAAACACGGGACAGCTTTAACTTATTTAATTGAAATGTGTAGTAGATATTAGTGCTGTCAACACAAAACTGGGACACACATTCCTTATTCCCTGAAGACCGTGGAACATTAAGCAACAAGGGAAGATGATAGACCCCAGTTTCATCTTCCCACTTACAGAAAATGAAGGCACTGAAGAACACCAAGCAAACACCTGTTAACAGCTTCTAACTCCTTCAATTCAAAGCAGACCATCAGTAAAAGCAGCTAGCATTGTACAGGCACAAATGCTGACAGGACCTGATCCTAGAAGAATTTGCTTTAAAAACAGAAGTAATAATTGATCAGTCTCTGGAGTACTAGCAAACTCCAAGCTTTGTCCAGCCCCAGTATATGCTCCCTTTTGGGTTTTTAACTGAGACACAAAAGATTACTAAAAAAGATGTGAAAAAAAGATCTCTGAAAGTCAGGCTTTTTTTTCTTCCCCTAAAAAAATATAGATTTTTCTTTTAAAAAACTTCTCAGTTCATAGAATCATTGACTTTAAAAATACATTCTCTGGGGATTATTTCATAAATATGTTTGATCTTTTTAATTTTCTGCTCTTAGGTATATAATCATCAAGTAAGAGTGTGGAATGCTCATTTTCTGTGAATTGGAACCGAGAGCCCTACACTTTGAGAACCTGCCAAGCTCCCTATTTATTTCAGACTTTGAAACAGCAGTGTTTTTCATTGCTACTCATGGTTGTCAAAACTGCCAAAGTATTAATGATATGATGTGGCTCTTTAATTCTCTCCATTTCTCTTTGGTTGTCTCCTTGCCTTCCATCTGGAAGAGGCTAGTACTTGATGGATACAAAAAAACATAAAGAAAGGTTAATTTCTTGCCAGGAATGTTTTTCTCTTTATCTTTTGTAGTTTTATTTTTGTACTTCAGAGTGAAATATTCCTACTGTGCAGCCAGATGTTCTATAATCCTATTTTTATAGAGCCCAAAGGACTCAAATCCTAGGTAAAGTCTCTTCCATGATGACTTGAATGATGGGCGAATTTAGGCTTTAAGATCAGATAAGAGTTTAAGGCAAAACTGAAGTGTGCTTTTGCTAAAACAAAACCACTCCTTCTAATACCACACATATATAAATATACCAATATTCCCTTGCTAAAAAATGATGGCATATGTTTGTTGCCACACCAGTATGGAAAAGAAATGACACTGTTAAGTATTCTGCTGCAATACAAAAATGCAAAATAATTAAAACTTGGAAACCTGCCTAGAGGTCATCCCCAACAGATAAGCACCAAACCTAAAGGGCCAGCAAAGTGCAGCTCCACCACAACCATTGGGAATTTGCTGAACTAAGAGTTTCAGGACACCCTTTAAGATTCCAGATACTTGTCAAAATCAGGAACCTTGTCACAGGACTAGAATGTTGACAGATTTCAGATTTGCTGTTGATACAGTTGTATCACCGCTAAAGTTTGCCACTCTCCTGAGTCATAAAGATGGTCTGTTTAGAAAAGAGCAAGCACTTGAGGTGAGTTTGCCTTTTCATCCTCTGAAGTCAATGAGGGTTTTACTGCTGCTGGTGGAAACAGAGGAGAACCCACATGGAACATCTTGGGGACAAATAAATCTGACTTGTGGAGTTGGATTAGCTGTGTAATGATATTAAGATAGCAAGAATGGATTCAAAATTACACATCAGAAGTTTGTGTCTTCAATAAGAGTAAAGATGAACACACTGCCTTTGTCCACACACAGAGCTGTAACTAAACCCTTCCCTGGGAGCAGTGCTGTCACCTGCCCCCAGAGGCAGCACCACTTCAGGCAGTGCCTGTGCTCCAGGTCATGCACTAACGCAGAGACATGTTAGATGCACTTGCAAAGTCCTTTTATTTGCTGGCCCTGATGCCTGCACAGAACAGCCACAGCTCTCCAAAGCCATCAATAAAACCAGCAGGAGTCTAGCCACAATGTGTACTGCCCTTTCTAGTGTCAAAAAAGTTGTTCTTTCAGTCTGTAAACAGCTGATTCCACTATTTACTCTTGAATGATGGGGTTAAATTTCCCACAAGGAAAATCAATACAAAGACCATAAGGCAGAAGTACTACTGCAGTTAAAACACTAAATAGCTGCTATATGGCAGTAGGGTTTCTAATGACTAGGGAGATGTGTTTTTAGCAGAAACCTCTTCTTACCACCGTACAGACTGAAAGGAAAACTAGCTATCACATGCCAATGAGAAGAGGGGGTAATTACATGGTTTTAAACAAGAATGAAAAAATATTAACATAAGAGAAATAGGTCACAAAGATTCGGGCACAGCTGAAGATGATGAACTGTGCTAGCTGTGTTCAGCTCCAACTTACACCACCTTCGGTGTTCACCCCGTCCTGAAGTGGAATGTGGACAAACTATCCAAACTCTGCCAACAAGGAATCACTCCGGCCTGGTAGGTGACAAAACCAAACCATACACAGACGAATTAGCTACAGATCGAGAAGTTTATGTTCACCCAATTTTGATCTTCATATCATAACACTGTCCCTAGAATGGTCATGCTTCATCCTCTTCCAGAATACTTCTTCATGGATTTCTGCATAACTGGACTTTGAGTCGTTAAATGCTAGTTTCTGACTGCCAAGTTTGAGTACCTAGTTCTTTCCCGAAATACCAATATCCTGGAAGCAAGTGATTAAAGGAGAGCCTGTGCTTTCTTAAAAACAAAAATAAAATCCTAAATGCCTCAGGAAAAAACCAAGCATGGAGTTATTACCTCTTGTAGTTATGACGCAAGAGCTTGAAAACAGAATATACCTTAACAGCTTAAATAATGGAATGCAAACGTGTTTTGTCTTGAGGGACAGAGCAGAAAAATTCTGGTAATTTGGGGAATAATTTATATGTTTGAACACTTAGAACTGTAAGAAAACAAGCCTTTTCCAACTTTATCTTCTGGAAATACTGCAGAATACTAACCTGGTTTATCCCACACACACTGTGACTTTCCCTTAAGATCATTAAAAATGCTGGTAATCACAAATATTTTTATCCTATTCTCCCTTTTATATCCATTTTGTTCATTTTACCTATAAATTGACTTTGGTCTTCACTACATGGTAAAATCTTTTAAATGAAGAGTATCTTACACTAGATGTTGTCACAGTGCTTAGCACAGTAACACTCAGAGCTGTATGGAGAACGTAAGAGCTGCTCCTGTGAACAGTCAGCCCTCATGAAAGCACTGAACATTGCTCTGCTGTCTCTCCAGTTATTCACAATCAGTATTTCTGGGCAAAAATCAGTGACACCTGCATCTCCTCTTAAAAATTTAAATGAATTAAATCAATTTCAGATTTAAATAATCTGAGGTTAAAAGTGTTCAAATATTAATGGACACTTAATGGGCCAGATAGAGAAGACAGATATCTGAAGATGTCTCTAAAATTTTAAGACAATAAGACAATCATATTTATTCTGAGTTTGTTTTAAACTGCCCATCCTGTGCCTTTTTGTGCCCTTCTATTTAGTCATCAAAGTGAAATTTCCTTTGCTTTCCCACTCTCACAAGCATTGACCATGCTGGTGTGTTCTGAGGTTGAATGGAGTAGGAGTTTAAAACTGTCACCTGAACTACCTGTGCCATTCTCCTCAATTCTGATTCACCTCAGTGAAAATTCTATTGGAATGGCAAAATTAGCAACTGTTCTTAGTAAATTTGCAATATTTTTTTTTAAATAGTTGAAATGACTAAACAGATGTGAGACACTTAAACACTGCATGCCACTGTGTTGTACAGCATGACTTCCCTTCTAAGCAGACTTAAGCTTCAACTGGTGCCCCACGTCATGTCAAGCAGCTGGCACCTCTCATCAGAAACAACATTTTAATGAATCTTATTTCACATACTCAAGATTTCACTTCCCATGTTTTATAAACAAATTAACTTTTCCTTACAAAATAAAGATTGGTTGAGCCACTGCAGACTTCAGAATAAATGGATTTCTAATCAGCTACAAGAGCCTGATTTCTCTATGCACCTTCTTTATTTCTCCTCTCAGTATCCTATGGGATATCCATTATCACCATTCCTGATGATTTAAAGCATGCTTCTGTAATTTCTACTTTCTTTTAGATGAAAGATGCAATAACAAAGTGGCATATACAAATGGTGTGTAAATGTGTTCAGTAAATGTGTGCAAATAGGTAAATTATATATATCTATTACAATCTCTCTTCTGCTTGCCTAGATCCATTTTTATATTTGTGGCCTGTTCAGAGTCTGCATCCTGCTGCTCACTCACCTTCTGAGTAACATTTCCATCAATGATTATCTAAAATACAGTCATCTCAAATGGGTAGCCAAGCAACCAAATATTGCCCCCATTATGAAAGCCAGGGAGCTGCCTAAATCAGAACAATTCATTCAAATAACTGTCTTCCCAATAAGACTCAGATACTTAACAGAAACTCTACACAAGTTCCAGTCTTTCTATAATTGTTAGTGCAATCAGTACGAAACTACAGCATCTGAGTATCATTTAACTTGACACGTCACTGGATGGATTGCTAGAAAAGATTCACCCAAACTGTTTATCAAGCTGAATTTTCATCCAAACAAAATTTGTTCTGATAAAAAGCTTTCTTTCTGCCTTTTTATTTCTTAAGCTGTAGAGAAACAAGAAACCTTAAGTATTCAATTCACAGATATTGCCATGGGAATTTATGCCAGTTGTTTTTTGGTATGGCCTTCCTGGTAGTCTGCATATTCCAAGAAGGAAGAAAACCACGGAACAAATCTACAGTTCACCTGCAGTCATGAAAGTGAAATCAGAGAAAGTACAGTCTAACCATGGAAACCAAAGCTGTAGATACTGAGGTTTGTGGTGAGAACCAAATATCTACACACCATATATTTTGTGTCATTTTACTTGAGTCCTTCCAGCCTGGTCCCATGGACCAAAGACTGAATAGAACCCAGAAGACACGAGGTCTCCTCCTGCAGTGCACCGTCTGATTAGTTTCATGCAAAAGAAGTTGTTTCCACTTGACAGCTGCTCTGTTACCAAATCCAAGCCCATCCAGAATGACTGGCAGATTCCCTTCAGAAGTGTGTTTCTGAACTGGAATGCTGACCTAGTGGCACCGAGATGGCCCAACTGCTGCACCAGAACACCACCACAGCCAAAACGTGGAGGTCAAAAGCAATTCACCAGGAAAAAAATGTCACCATGTAGTCAAATAGGGTCCCGTGAGAAGGAGCAATTTTTTAGCCTTATGACTTTTATTCCTCATTCTCAAATAATATTGCAGTGTCTAGACATTTCAACAGCAGGCATACTTTAAGTCCCTGTTTTTTTAGTCTGTGTAACAAAAACCTTTAGATCATTTCATGAAGAGGTCTGCATTTACAGCCACGTGAAGATAAGCCTAAGCATTGATTACTTCCAGTTGCCCCATTTCCCTGCTTGCAAAAATGGGGTTAATTTTTGTAACCACAATCATACAGTGAATGTGTTGCTCGTGGCCTGGGCTGCCTATGATCAGTGGATCACATATTAAGTCATACTTCTTTAACTGATTAGAGTAAGTATAAAAATAGATTTTTCCAGGCTTGCTCTCCCTGCATATTTTTCAGGATAAATTCTAATTTCAATATGACAATGTCACAGAGTGAGATACTGTTCAATGTGGGGAAATGATCACTGACAAATAAAATTATTTTCCTTTTGTTCCAGGAGAACTAGGGAAGGGAAAAGAGAGTGCAGTAAATATTAGAATTGATAGAAATTGCAAGGGAAACTTAATTCAGTATTAATATTAGAAATATTGAGATTTTGTTCTCTCCAAATGTCTATCTTATCACAAACTTACTCTTTATCACATCTTATGCATATCTGAGATCATTTCTGCATAAAAGAAGAGAATATAAAACAGTACTTAGCAAGTCAGGGTAGACTGGTACTCTTCATGGGAAAATCTAAACCTTTGCCATCCTTAATCAGTTCAAAATTTGCTTTCATTCATCCTATTTCTGAGCTTAAGTAGGTTTTAAGGGATGTGCAGAATCTCGATGAAAAACTCAGACTGAATTCCGAACCTGTTGTTTGAGCATTTTCATTCCAAGGGGTTGGACAATCAGATACACACATTTAAGGCAGATTAAACTGTTAAACAAACCTACTTGGTTTCTCTTTTCTCTCCTGTTGCTGCCAGCTTTAGAGGTTTGCTCAATGTGGATTTTCAGCCCTTTAGAAACATCACACAAGTTCTTCTTTTAACAAGAATGGCAGGCAGCCATTTCTAAATCTAACTACTATCTGCCTTTATATCAGATGACAACCACACAAGATGTCTCCTGGGTAAATAGCATTATGTCCCAGTAGTCAACACTTATGCAGGAAATAAAATATTTGGGAGAAATGTCCGTGTTCTTTAGATAAAAGTTAAGAAAAAAGGAACAAGCGATCTTTACGAAGCATAATTTTTAGAGGCGCATTTTTTACGTATTTTATGTGCACCTTAGATATGTTCTTTACATTAAAACGATTGTAAAGTAGAAATTAAAAAATCACGTCACGGAGCCCATAGAATGCTATGAGTCGTTATTTATATACTGTGGGACTAAAACTGTAATTTTCCTCAAACTTAACTTTCCTCTTCAGTCAGCTACAAAATTACAGAAATACCTCAAGTTATTTACTTCCAGAACAAGTTCCTGTGGCAGAAATGAGCTACCATGCTCAGATATATTTCCCAAAAAATCCCTTTTCTGTAATTTGTTTCTATACCCACCTAGGTTCTAGCTTTACTACCATTATTAATGATGTGTACTGCTTTGTCTGTTTTAGACAGAATGAAAACAATGAAGACTTATTTACCTTATTTAAGATTTTACTGATATGTGGAAGAAATGAGCAGCAGAGCAGACAATATTTTTTCCTAAGTCTGATGGACCAAAAGAGTGAATATTGGCAAATGCTTTGCCACTTTTTAGTTCTGCTGTACAAGCTCATTTCCTGCTTCATGCCAATCACTGTGTACTGTCACTGTACTGAATACTATTGGAAGCTTTCATTAAGCAACTCAGCAGCAAATTATTTGTGCAAAACAAAGGTTATAATGCAACAGACAGTAAAATTTGGAAAAACCCCATAATTAAAAGCAATCGTGATTGTTTGGGGTTTTTTTCAGGGTCAGAAATCACTGAGAGATGCAGATTTTCCCTGTGGGGAACTGCTGGGAGAATGGGACAGGACAGAACTTACTTAAAAATAGGAGCACAGAGGACTGTGGAAGAACTCCAAGACAGTGAAAACTGTCTTAGAAACTGTAAACAAAGAATGGTTATCAGTGGGAAATACTTCAAGAATCCCATGGAAACAGACTAAATAATATTTTATGAATTGGATCCTTTAGTCCACATTTTGTAGACTTTCAAATAGCCTTTGGAACACTTGTTCTTCAGACCTGCTATTCATAATAGTCAGCTTAACCTTTCTCACTGTGCTAATGGCCTAAATTAAGAGATGTAAATCTGAGTGTAATGATTTAGAGATGAACTCTTAGTGTGACACACCAATTGCACAGCTTTGGCTTCACAGGTCTTACAGTCACCATCCCCAGGATCCAATTTATTTGCTTTGTCCATTTCCCAAACCTTGCAGAAGTTCATAGGAACTGACCAGGCATTTCCTCCCTCACATCCTAAAGATACTGAAGGATTTCTTTCTTTGACAGAAGAAACACAAAACTACTTTCTGTGGTTATGCAGAAGAACAGAAGACAACCACTAAACAGCTCAGGTGCAGGCTGAGTAAGCGCTGCCTCCTTCTGAACTCACATTGCTGACCTGGAGTCCTTTCATCCAAATATGGGGCTACTGAGAATTAAAAACCAAAAAGGGTAACTTGGCTCTGTGATTAGTTTTTGTATTATAACACAACATTACATATAAATGTTTCCTAGTATCACATTTTAGATTTTTTTTTCCCCCAAAATTACTAAAGGTTTCATTGGAATGAGGGAGCTTGACTTCACTCATGGAGATTCCCAAGGCATGAATTCTATGGCAGGCTCCACTGAAGGCTCCCTCTACACGAGCCAGCAGGTGAGGACACAGTAACAGAGCATTAAGACTGAGTATGTAGAAACACTGCACAGCTGAAAAGAAGCATTACTTTTAAAGATTGTGCAGTTTCTACAAGTTCACGAAATTTACTTGCCTTTGTGGTTTGACAAAGGCGGGATGCCAAGTGCATGCAGGCCAAGCTAACAGGCACTGCAGTGCATGGGAAAACTTCAGGTGGGTAAAATGTTCTCTTGCTGCCTGATTCTTTGGTGATGAAATGGTCTGAGCTGCCTCCTTTGAATAACAATTTTTTTAAAGTAACATCCTATGCTAGCTGCTGGGGCACTTTGGATTTGCAGAGGAGTATTCTGGACTGAAAAACTAAAGGGAAAACCTGTCACATTTTTTACTTTACTGAATTTCCACAATCTGAATATCTCTACAGATATGAATTTTTGCTGCATGTATTTTTGACTTCAATGCGTATGTGTGCCCTTTTCAGTTACTGTTTTTACACTTTTTTATACCCTGTTCTTCACAAGAGGGAAAAAAACCCCACTGCTGTGTGTGCAGTAAAGCAACCCACTTAGAAGAGCTGCTACGTACATCATCTTTTTAATGGTGGTGGTGTTGCAGAAGCCTCTTCAGGAAAATCTCTGTCCCTCAAACTAAACACAGCAGTTCAAAATTAGGTTTTTTAAGATCATGTTTTAGGGCCACTTGCTTATGTCAATGGAATAACATTTATTTAAGAAACAACAGGGAGATTAATTGGAAAATGTTCCACTGTTTTCAAAATCAACTACCAGAAAACACTAACAGAAGCATTTATGAGTAGCTTCCTACTATACTGCTTCTCAGGAACAGAAAGTTTGTTTTGAAGGCCAACAACTTCAAAGAGCCATAATTTAAATCAATGTCTAGAATTACTGTGGAAATACATTTTACCAAAGACTCTAGTATTGATGAAATTGAAGTCCAAACATAATCATATCTATTATAAAACACACAAATTTCTTATTGCTGCTGACAGAGAACGAATTTAAAGCCTCCTCTCCTTTATCAACTGATGACAGGGCCTCAGTACCTATATTTCTTTGCTAAGAAAACCCAGTATGACCCCAGTCAATCTCAAAAAATGCTTCAGGCTTGGTGGTTTGGGTTTTTTGTTTATGTTTTCAGGGGGTTTTTTGTTTGTTTGTTTTTAATTTGACTAAGTTTACTATGGGAGTTTACTCTCCCCACTTTCTTTTGCAATTTCATAAGCCAAAATAGCCCCATGCAGGAGGGGTAGGTGCAGTGACACCTCTGGCAGACAGGACTGTCACGCAGGGCCACCCCAGCAGCCTCAGGTGCATCTTCACTGGTTGCACTGCTTGAAGGTATGAAACACTGAACCAGTCCCTCCCAGCTGAGAGGAACCAGTTCTGCCTGCCTGGGAAGAGACCTCCACACAGCCAAAGCGTGCATTGAGTACTTCCCAGTAACCTTGAAGAGAAAGGAACCAGCAAAGCAACAGCAAGAAAAACAGGTACAAAATGAGCAAGAGAGCAATTGCTGGGGTTCCAAGGGGCTTCTCAGAAGAATTATGCTGGACAAGACAGTTCACAATGTTGTATAAGCAAAACACACCATCAGGACTGTAGCTCCCCAAATACTATAAAACACAAGAAGCTGTAAATTCTTCCAGGTAGCCGCCAAAAATTACAGGACAAGAATAATGATCAGAGCCTTTTACTAACCAAGTACAGAGGCAATGTGTAAAATTTCCTGTTTGCTGCTCTGAGGGACTCGAGATATGAGTATTGTCACAAGGACTATAAGTTTTCTTTGCTACTGAGAGTCCTTATTTTCCTAACTTTTCATTCTGATGATTCTCCAGGTCAGTTAGTGTTGCCCACTCCCTGTCCACAGCTCCAAGTAAATCATACTTCCATAGGCATGCCTGTCAGCCAGCATTATGAATTTAAACACCATCCATACATGCTGTTTCAATAAATACATATTTTTTTAGTATATAAATACAACATAACTGAAAGTAATAATATGCTGCTATTTAAGTCACTATAATGACAGCTACAGCAACATTTGATCATTTTAATACAAATTAGATCTTATATAAAATGCTCTGTTCATACAAATGTTTGTCAGAAATGCACTGTAGAAAATTCCAGTGTTAAAAATCAAATTTCTCCTCTGCATTATGTTATACCTTTGCTTTGACTGGGCCTAAACTGGGTTTGCTGTTGGAAAAAGGAAGGAACTGAACCCTCCAAAAAGTTCACTAGGCTTTCCATGTTTTCTTTCTTAGCAAAAAACCACAGAGCACAACATCTGAGTTGCGTAAAGGGGTCTTTTAAGCACGTCACTATAGCTTGTGTGTTAATACTAAACATTGTGTGTTATACAAAACATATAATTGGCTTAATAGAACATCTGTAATCAAATAAGGTCCCGTAAATAAAATGAATTCTTAAGGTCATTTGCAATAGCACAGTCACACTAATTGACTAAATGGAAGTGTGATACAATACACAAATACTGATAGAGAAAATGGAGTCTTTTCTCCAGCAAAGCTCTTCAACTATCAGAACTGATTTTCAAGCAGAGCTGCTCAGTTAAAGCTCTTAAAGGAAGTCGCTTTAGAGGAAAACTGCTCTCTCAGTTATTACAAATAACAATAGATAGGCAGAGACTGCAGTGAATTTATAGCTGTGCATCACTCTTGGGACTCTGCTTCTGTTCATAAACAACTCAGATACACTCTCATGGTTTGTGCTGTTAGCAGAGCCCCTAGAGGGACTTAAAACTTTGTATTCATGCAGCAACTGTCCATTATGCTATATATTTTAGATGATGAAATTAGCACCCAGGAGATACATTCACAAAACATTACATGGGGTTTTAGCTCTGTGACTCCCCTTGATTTGAATGGCACATGTGCTTAAACCCTTTGCAAACCTTTGAGAATTTAGCTTAAGATACTTATCTCAGTGTCAATAACAAATATTAAGGTCTAATGCTCCTCCCTGAAGCAGCACTGCTTAATGCATGTTCTTGATGCTGCCATCTTAGTCCTTCTGAAGAAAGCGCTTTCCTCCCTCATTCATCAAACTATTCAATTAAAAGCAGTAGGACTACATGCATAAAATGGCACTATTCAGTAGAAGAATAGTGACAGCATTAATACACACATGCTACAGTAACCAGAATTGTCTTGCAAAAGATTATCAGCTGCAGTACCTAACACAGTATGTGTCAATTGTACAGCAGATATGTTTTGAGTTAAATTATGCAAGTCAATTTGCAAAGGGCTATTGTTTGCCAGCTCATGGAAATTAAGGGATTGAAACCTGTACTCAATCATGGCACGACTGTTCCATTTTATTCCATTTTTCTGGAAGCAGTCCTATGGCAAGAAAAAAATGTCTATAAAGCATTCTGAGATACCAAAACCAATGTTAGGAGAACAGTAAAGAGTAAGGTGATGGACATCTTTAATCTCATGACACTGTAATACAAAAAAAACAAGGGCAAGAGAAATGTCACCAGAGGGAGGTGGGGAGGGTGGAAATTGCCCTTTTAGATAAATTCGAACCCAGTTTCAATTCTACTATTCCCAATTAAAAAAAGCCAGTGTCAGTTAGATGAGAGCCCCACCTATCACTGAAATACAAAGCCATAAAACTGCAGCTATTTATAGGAATTCTTGAAAGGAATGCCAGCATTCTCTTTCACCAGTGCTTAGATATAGTAAGGAAGCACTGCTTTCTAACCAGAAATTTGATTAGCTGTTTAATTATTGCTAGTCATTCATTTTCTTAATGAACTTCAGTTTTCACTGCATTCTGAGTTATGAATAGGTATACAATGCAAATCACTGTGATACCTGCCAATGCTCAGAGCCAGCTCTGACTTCTGGTGGTCAGGCCAATATCGCCCTTTTTGCCTGTCCAGGCGTGGGGAGAGGAAGGGAGAGAGGGAAGGAGAGAGATTGCAATTGACAAAAAAGATGTCTCCAAACAGCATGAGATCAGCATGAACTTCTTTGTCTTTCAAATATCTTTAGAGAACATCTGGCTCTCTGTGTTTTATTATGCTCTCTTCTGGCACCACAACCATGCCCGTGGTGGCAATATGGGTCTGAACTCCCTCTCTCACTGCTACTTTTCTTGCCTAAAGAGAGGTGCATAAACAGCCACACTGGAAAAGGCTGCTACAATATCTAAAAGCAACCTGAGTGGGAAGGCACACCTGAGTTCAGCAACAACACTCCTCAACTTTTTCTTCTATTTTCCATACAAGTCTTTTGGTCCACTGGACAATACACATTCCCTGCTGTCTCTTATTTACAACACTGCCCTTCAAAAAAACCCCAAAACCAAGCAACCAAAAACCACCAAAAAAAGAGACTCCAAGTAACATTAGCAATTTGGTTTACATAGCTCAGTCTATGTACAGAAGATTCAGAGAATTGTAGAGGTCAACAGCTCTATAAACAAAACCATTTCAATAATTAGAGAAACACAGTGAATCCTCACAAGCCAAGAGCTAAATAGTGTCTCTTTCCTCTTCACAACAAAATGCACAGCATTCCTTATTAATTCAGATAAATTTTCTTTGGTCAAAATCAAAATAGCATTTACTATTAAATTCACTGAAGTAATATGCTCACAGTAGTTGCTGACTTAAATTTTAAGTATGATTGTATAGAAATTTAGTTCCAGTTATTTTTTCTGCCCAGTAGCTAAGAAAATAGTGGTGATTGCACTTGAAGATCTGTTCCCCTTAATGTTTTTTTCAAAACTAGTGCCTCTCAGATGTTATACTGCTCACAGAGGCTTTTCATAATGGCAAATGGTCAGCTGTACTTGCTTGTATCCCTAATGTTCCAAATAATTTAATGCCAACTACAAATCCTGAAAGTCTTCAAAATTTCCTACAAATCCAAATTCAATTAGATCAGTAAAGACTAATCAGTGACTATATGAGTGTCCTCCTGGTATCTGAAATACTATTCAAAGCCACAAATACAGCACTTTTTAGTATTTTTCTTCAGCAGGGATGCTAAAAAAATAGAAGAATCACAGCAGATAAACTTCCTCATTGCAACTACTCTACATTTACTTTGTCAGCTACAGACAGTGAACAAAGGCAGACAAAGCACAGGCTGAAACACATGTACAGGAAGAAAAAAGAAATGCAAGGGCAGCTTTGGATACCAAGGGGACACCCACACACTACAGAGGCCCATGGGCCACGACTTGGATGTCAGTAATGGGAAGTGGAAGTAAAGGAAACAAAGCTTCGTGTCGCAGTCTAAGAGCAATACTGAGATATCTGTGTAGTAGGTGTGTGAAGAAGAAAGGAATGTGAAAACCACCCAAACTGCAGCTTCTGCAAAGTAATGGTTTGGGAGAAAACATGCACACCTAGGCCACAAGCACACATTCATCTGTACCTTCAGCTGCAGCGGTCACTGCCTGCAGGCCCATGTCCCTCCTTCCCTGGTGGGGAGCAGCTCTGGATCTGCTCTTGCACACACCCATCCATCAAGTGCCTGCACCGCTGTTATTATATGAAGGATAATGAACTTAGAACAGCCTACCCAGGAATATTGCATTATCCAAACCAGTAAGGTAACTGGAGGCAGGAGACAACCATCAGACACGACATGGCATTTGTCACTGCCTACAATCATCAGTGACACAGGATTATAGGAGAGAATTATTGGAAGACATTAGGGTTTTACTCAAACATGTGAGAATTATATTAAAGTCATATTTGCAGCAATACACTTACAGAAAATTAATGTTCTCTCTGTTGCTGCAGGGAAAGGATAGGAGAAGCTGTAGGCACTTCAGACAGAATCATCTATCACTCAGTATCAGGACCTGGTTTGGAGGCTAATTCTGGCCTCCCTCAGCTCCCAATAAAAAGCCAAGGGTCCTTATCCATTTAAGGCCAAATCTGTCACAAACATATCAGCAGCTCTTCTTTACCCAAGGAGTGAGAAACAGCTCTGATTTTTCCACAAAAAAAGCCCAAAACATCCTTTATTCTTCTCCTCCAAGGCAACAGAAAGAAATGATTGATCTATGGAAAGAGGAAGTCTCCCTGGACAAGGTAAGCAATGTAGTCATTACATACAGACTGTTTAAAAAGCTCTTGTCCACTCTAATAATTTTAGGAGATTTAGTTGAATACCTTTTTAAGAGCCTGGACTTTTGGCAATTGCAACTTATTTATTATTGCCAATTTAAATCTGGAAAAAGCATTGGCCTTGTAAGAAGGGCAGAAAATGAAAGCCTCAGATGTTTATTCATCTGAAGATGCTCCTCGTTTCCTCTGATTTCACAGACAGGTAATACTCCATTATTAACCTAATTTTGAAGCCTAACACACTGCTGATTTTCCAAACTCTCATTAATTACTCCTTGAGAGAATAGCAGGTGGGGTTGTGGCCTGTGGATTTGCCTTGTTTGGAGCTCTGCTACATTGTTCTTGACAAATCAGTGTTCCAGAATGCAGTGCTTCTCAAGCAGCAGGCCCCAGGCCCCTCCACAGTCAGCCACAGGTATGCTGCCCTCACAGTTCCACAGAAGTGACCTCCTGGCTATCAACAGCTCTACTTAGTAGAACTTTTTATGTCCAAATAAAACCTGCACAAATTTGATAGTTTCCAAACTCTTCAGCTTCAAAAAAGCCCTCACCTCACACAATTTCACAAGCTCCAAAGAGCCCAACATTTTTATTTCTACAATATGCCACTTCAGCATGATGCTGAAGAGAAACAGTTCCTATTTCTGTCCCTACCCTGGCAAGTCTTACGTCCTATCACACTCCATTAAAGTGCTGAAGAAATACAAATGTGGTATAGATTATACATGCACCTGGCTTGGGGCAATCCACAGCACAAATACAGACTGGGGGAGGATGGATTGAGGGCAGCCCTCAGGAGCAGGACTTGAGGGTGCCGGTGGATGAGAAGCTCAACAAGAGCTGGCAATGTGCACTTGCAGCCCAGAAAGCCACTCTCGTGTTCTGGGCTGCTTCCAAAGAAGCATGGCCAGCAGGTCAAGTGACTTTAAACTGAGAGAGGGCAGGTTTAGATTAGATATTGTGATGAAATTTTTACTGTGAGGGTGGTAAGACACTTGAACAAGTTGCCTAGAGGAATTGTGGATGTCCCACTGCGGGAAGCGTTCAAGACCAGGCTTGGGCAACCTGGTCTAGCGAAAGGTATCTCTGCCCATGGCAGCGGGGTTGGAATTAGGTGATCTGTAAGGTCCCTTCCAACACAAACCATTCAATGATTATGATTCTTGGCCTATTTGCACAAAAGAAATTCAGTCTCATCAGCTCCAGCTGCCCAGCTCATGAAATCAAACCCCGCTAACTGCTGAGGACAGAGAATGGTGCAAGAGGCTTCCTCTCTCAGATACTGTGTTCAATGGCCTTTGACTGCTGCAGTTGGGGATCCCTACATTCTTGCCTTCCCCTTAGAGTTTCCAGCACCAACTTGAATTTGCCAGAGTGAGGGCCCTGTCCCCGCTCCTGGAACAGACATGATCTCCCTTCCATCCCAGGAATTCTTGGTTTGTGCTCCCTTCAACTGCTTTCCTGATTACAGACCCGTGCCAACATTGAGCAGCGCTTCAAACTGTTTGAGCAGCTGTGGTATGGGGACAAAAAATGAGTGATAAAATGCTTTATGAGGGTGTAGTCTCAGTGCAATCTGAGGGCAACACATGGGGATGGGTTTTTAAAGGTAGGGAGGTAAAGGCAGTTGGCACGAAGCACTGAGAAATTTGTAAGATCAGGATCTTACCTGTCTCTTTGAAAGAAGATAAGCATGGTTATAATACTGAATAATTTAGATGCAATTTTCTAGCAGGGCTCCACACAGCTGTCCTTATTTAATATCAAATTGAGCATAATCTCAGTCTTAAGGGATTAAAAAATATAATTATACACAGGTCTATGAGTTCTTCCACAGTGTGAGTATTTTAGGTTCTACAAGGACAAATGATTGGGTTTATTTGGTTGTTTGGGGGGGGGTTCTTAATTATTATTAAGGTAAAATTGGTGGTATATATAAAAGTTATTCTCTTGGTTATTCTCTATATTTAGAAACAGTTCCTGGGAACTGGATGTTGGGAAGAAAGGAGTGCCTGTGTAGTGTTTGAAGCTGGCTCTTTTCCTACAGGTTATGTATCTATTTGCATGCAATAAAGTAAGTTATAAAAATTCTGCATCGTGGATTTCTGGTAGGGTGTCAACCTGTGATGTTATCAGGATGCTGACAGACTTCCAGAAAAATGACAATATTGTTAATAGAAAAAGCAACAACATGAATCCATAACAGCTTTCTGGAGGAAATGAGAAATTTTAACTTGAATCAAAAAGACTTGTACAAGGTAAGAGTAAATTGGAAAGAAAAAATTAAATGAACTCTCTCCATTCCTATTTTATTTCTCTTACACTTTCAAGCATTGCCATCCTTGATGCCTTCCCCTCAGATTTCATTTTAAAAACTCAAACTCACACAAAGAATTTTCATGAAAAGCTCTGACTGAATTTTCTTTCTAAGTGATTCCTACAGGCTTTAGTTTCATGTGTTGCTTCATCAGCACTCTTGGAAACAGCACCTCCTGCCAACTGATTGACAGGAAGTATTGCTTATTGTTTCCAGGAAAGCTAATTCAGCAGAAAATGAGTTTTCACTGAATGGGAATGAATATGATAAAAAAAATCCACTATAAAAGATGGTTTAAGCAGTCACCCTCCCTTCATATGCAATGCTAAGTGATAAAATCTCTACTTGATAAAAGTAGTTTGCCACAGAAGGAAAGCAGGAAAAGCATAAGCAATAAAGGATCTCCACTTTCTCCTTTGAGGCCCAGTTATTATACATGAGTGCACATCTCAGGCAGAAATAGTCTGTTCACTGGTGCCACCTTTTCCTGTCTTTGGGTGCCTCATGCAGATGAAGATTTTGTAAAAGAGAAGGAAAGCTCTAGGTAGGGAAATGTTTTACCCTGTTTTACAGCAGCCTTCAAGGCCAGGAATGCTGGGGTGGAAACCAAGGGTGAGGAAAGGCCGGGTCTCCACTTTGAAGTCTGAATAAATCAGTTTCCTATGGGGCCCACAGAGCACCCAGAAAGAGCCCCATCTGTGCTGTCCCACCTCTCCCCAAGTCTGGGCTCTGTGCATGGCTTGACACCATTTCCAGACAGACAAACCAAGCATCACTAAAAACATTCACACTCTTTAATTGCCTTTGTCAAAAAAGAGGGGTTAGGTTGTGGGGAAAAAAAATAGAGCAATAAGGTGTTAAAACTTTGTCTCTTGATAGTTTGTACAAAAAGAATGGTCAAACGTATGACCATTTCTAAGAGGTCCAAGTAAAAAAAGTATCAATAGAGCATTTGTTTGTCTCTTGAGTTTTGCTGCTAAATTGAAAAACTCACGCATTTTATAAATATTAAGAAAATAAATAAAATAAATCTAAAAAAAAAAATTAGTGGCAAAACATGAAATAAGGGGAGAGATTTTATGGAAAACTTTACAGAAACGAAAGATGCAATTAAAAAAAACCAATCTCACCAGGATCTAGGCTGTATGATTTCATGTTGACACTATTATGTGTTGAATTCTCTTTACTAAAATTTATGTCCAACTACAGTGCTAGTAATACCATCACCCTCAGCAGGAGACCTCAAAACCCTTTGGGAAATGTGACCTCCTTCATGAGTTCCTTTGACTGGGCTGATAAACCCTGCAATGAAGAATTCAAGCTTCAGGTTGGCTGTTTTTAAAATGCAAACATATCACCTTTGCAGGCAAGGGGATGTATTTTTCATCACAATGAATACTGTCACACCTGTATGTCTTTCATAGAGCACCTCTGCTGTGCTGAACAACAGCAGCACTGTGTTCACACTGCTGCTGCTCCAGCAAGTGCCAGGGAAACCCTACAACAGAGAAAAAAGCAGGAATTGCTTTCTGTTTTCCTCCGCTCACTGGGTGACTTCTCAGTATTTCAGCTTTAGGGCATATTTCTAGCAAATATTTTTACCCTATTTTTCGTAAACATGAGTGTTTTCATTTTTAAAGGAAATATTTAATCCTTTCTTGAATCCTGCTAAGCTTTTTGCTACAATGATACGCTACAGCAGTGAATACCAATCCACCAATCCTTATCTTCTTTGTAATATCATTTTTAGAATAGCTCATCAGAACTGCATACAAGACTTAAAACTGCAGTAAACAATTGTTTCCAATTGCAGTATTTTCAGGTTTATTTTCTAAATACTCCAGGCTTATCTAACTTTATGAATTTTGCTGACCATCATGTTCTACTTCAAAGGGACATCTAATTAACCTTTCCACAAGGATTCCTGTTCTTTTTTTAGTATTATTATTTTTCCTGTGTAATTACAATTACATGTCTGTAATCTCTATGAGCAGTTGAAATTATTTTAATGGGCAATACTTTGCAGTAGTCAATATCACATTTCACCTTCTATTATGCTGACCACTAGCTAAACTTTAAGCCATGCAATCTTCTTCAGTCTTCACTTTCCTAAATAAACATATAATCTGAAAATTCATTACTTTTTGCCTATTTTTCCCACAATACAATAAACTTTGACCAACCATAGGCAAATAAAAGGCATGAGCATCAAAGCAAGCTAACGAGAAAGGAATGGGAAAGCAATTTGATTGCTAAGTTTCTGAGGTCATATTTGACTTGAGAAACAGTGCACAGAAATCAGAGGACTAATCCTTTTCCAAAACAATTTAGTGTTCATAAATATTTCTATAGACAGAAGTCCTCCTTTTACATTTTGCCTCTCAAACCATGAGATGTGTGTGCATGTGAAATCCACACCTATGAAATCTCTATGCTCACTTACATTACAATTACTTTGCAGACTTTTCTTTATTAAGAGGCAGTAATATAATTAGAGAAGTACTAATATCATGCTCATCTCATGTGGGACTATCCAGCAGTCAGAAAGTCAGTAAATACCACAACTTCACCACACTCAAGTGTCCCCAGCCAGTCACTGAAGGTCACAGTCAGGAAGAATGAGATCTGAACAAATACTGAAATGTAGGTGAACATTTCCAGTTGCTTGGTCAGCAGCTGAAGTATTTCTGTACTTCTAAAAATTCACTTAAAATGCCTGTTCAAAAAATCTGCCCTGTAAGAAAGGTTTAATATTTGATGTTATATTTTATGAAAACATCAGCCACCCTTTTATTTTTTTTTATAAGCCATTCCCTGAGTTAGCAGTAACACATATTAAAGCCTTTGAGGAGGGCATTTCACTTAATAGAACAGCTTGAAATATCCTGTTTCATATGAAGAAAAAACTTAACTGTTTTCTAGGACAAGATTGCATCGTCATAACCTCAACATTTTGAAAGTAGAATATGTTATGGTTGATGACTCAATTACTTTCCCCTTCATTACAAACACTTCTGCTGTAACAGTTTTACCCTGAGAAGCCACCAGATTTTCTGTACCAAACCACTTTCCCATCTCTGTTTCAGAAGCAAAAGCTACAAAAAGCAAAGCTTCTGGGTGATTCTATAATCAATTTTAAATGTATATTAAAAAACTCCAAGTCAATGCTTCTAACTTTTAATAGTGTATATAGAGATGTAGTAAGCAAAATGGGACTGGGAGACATTCTCAATTTTTCTATGAGGCTTCTGAAGAGTGAAGAATAACGAGTTTACAAAGATGGTCCTTTTAGTACTACACCATAGTAAGCACTACACCTCAGAAATATTGTAAGGATTATAGTTTGGGAGCTTAGAAAATTACTCAGAAAACATTTTCCATTGAAAGCATTCTATCTATGACCTGGGTGTTTTAAAACGGGCTGCTAATTGAAATCATCAGCATATTGTCATGTTCCCATGGGCTTTTCAGGATGGATTCAAGCTCACTGAATCATGACTCTCATTACTATGTTATCTTGGAATATCAGCTTACTAGGCATGTTTTCTATGTGTCAATGACCAACTTTCCAAGATAAAAATGAAGAACAAAGTTGAGACTGATCTTGGGTAGCATTACAAAACTCCAAGTGGACATAAATTACTGCCATGTCTTGCCCCACCACTCATTTTCAGCTGATCTGATGACTGTATCTGATAAACAAATAGAAAGAAGCAAATGCTGCTGTAGTGTGTTCATCAAAAAAGCTCACAGCTGTTTCCTCTCCCACCACCCAGAGCAGCCAGTCTACATCCCCAGCTTCACCTGTGAGATACCAAAAACCAGAGGTAAAAATTCTTCAGTATTTTAGTAGGTTATCTTGTGTACACATTTTCTTTGAATTATCCACTTGGAAAAAAGAATCATGTGGTGGTTCATAAGAGTGTATCAATCTGCCTGTTGTTCTTGATACTATTTTTAGCTTCCACTCAGTCCTTTCTCATTTTTACCTTTTCAACTAGTGGAAAGTATTGCACATGCTGGTGGCAACTGTGATCTCAAACAGTCACAATAAACATGTTAGAGCGAGTCAGAGTAATAAAGGATTGCTTTGCCACCTCAGCTGTTCAGAGAGAAAAAAACTAGCCAAGTACAATTCTGAAAGCATCTTCAGGCACAGTCTCATGCAGAAACTCATTAGAACTTCTCTACTCTTCAGAAGAATTCCGATTAGGCTGGAAAACATAAAACGCTTCAGGCCAAACATGCAAGTGTGTCATTGTATATAGATCTCTTATGTAATTCTTGTAAATCATCTTCCAGAAGATGGCTTTAAATGCTGAAGCATAATTAGGATAATTACTGCTTTGCAAGTAGAAGGAAGTTGTATCCAGTAGGGACAAACAAGCCAGTTTGAAGAGATGGGGGAGGAATATGAAAGAAAATACATCATCCCAAACTCTGGTGCTGGAAGGATTCTGAATTAATTTCAGACTATTTAAAGAGTTTGCTTCACATTGGAAATATTTCATTTTAGTGACAATATTCCCTACAGGGATAACAGATTCTTTTAGAAATATGTTGGCCCCCTGAGAGTCCTGCTGGATATCTCAAAAATTGAAGCATTCAGTAGAGTGAGGAAACAGGGTAAAGAGCTGCAATTCAGTGACCATCTGCAAAGGGCAGGGTTGAGGAAAATGACTGGAAATGGGACATCACAACATAGTTAACGTTTTTTATATTAAAAAGATTGATTTACAGTAAGTACCAGACAACACCAAGCCATAATACAGATAACCCTGACATGATGTACAGTGTGACTGCTGCATACTTCCCAGGAAGTTCAAGACCTCAGAAAGCTTAAAAAAACCCCAAACCAACAAAACAAACAAACAAAAAAAGACCAAAAAAACCGAGGACACCCCCCAAACTCCCACCCCCTCACCCCAAGCACTGTGCTGAAAAAGCAAATATGGAAATGCAAACACTTAGTATCCCCTACCCAGGACTCGCTCAGCAACTTGCACCCTTTCTCAGGTTTGATCCTAACAGATGCATCAGCTGGAAGCAGGTCCCCTACAGCTTTATAAATTATTCTATGGATTTGAAGATTAGTACAAAGTAATAAACAGGGGGAAGGAGCATGGGGACTACACCCCAGGGGAACAGAAGTATTTTTGAACTCAGCTAGCCTGGGGGTTTTGACAAAACTCAGATATATTCTGCAGCCCAATTTATGCACCAGTATATCAGAATCTTGCGAGATTCTTTAATAGCTGCATCAGTGCTAATTTTATGCTAATCTCTTACTGTGCACATCCATGATCATTAAGACTTCTGGAGATTGGATATTACACACAATAGCTGATAATTTGTTAAATAGAGAGTTAATGGGAAATATCTGATAAATTTCAACATTAACTTTGTATTTGTTTCCTGTACAGCTGTACACAATAAGAAGTTATCTGGCTAGCATTAATGTACTCTATTTTTGCATGATTGCTTTTGTTAACTAATACACCACAATAAGAAAGCAGACTTTTTTAGAGACTACACAGTTACTCAGATGAGGAGTCCTGTTTCTTTCTAGTTCTGTATTACAAGAACAAAAATGCTACATAATCTGAGAGAATAAAATATTTTCCCCTCTGATTTCCCTGAACCTCATTAAATTGCAGTTTAGCTAGTGTAATTATTCCAGATTAGTCCCACCTCCTGGAATAATTTTAAAATCTGTTGCCCATAACAAAGCTCTCATGCTGATAAAACTGAAAAACCTGTTGTTTCTTGGCTTTGCTGATCGACTTTACTCTTATTGCCAAGGCTAAATAACCCAAAGTAATCAAAACTGCACTAAATAAAATTCTGGGTGTGCATAATTTGTTCTTTACTTTGAGTAAATGCAGCCTTGAAAGGTTACATACTCATATGGTAGTTAGTTTTATAGAAGCAGGCTTTAGGTTTCCACAATACCAGTACATATCTGCCTTTCTTGGGACTTCAAATACAGCTCTGCTTCCACAGAAAGAAATCTTTTGGTCTGCTTAGAAATCTGTGCTCTGGAAGTAAATAAAATAATTACATTGAAAAAATATTGTTTTGCAACTTCTGTAATTCCCTTCACATGCTGGGGACCTGAGGGATCACTTTGATTTAGTTTTATCCCTTACGGTTCAAGGCACAGAGCTCTCCTTTCACTGTTGACTGCCCAACCAAGTCTGCCCCTGAACCAATTCCAACAGTATTTATCAGCATTACTTAGCTGGAAATCTTAATGTAGGATACATTTCAGCGACTCTCTCAGTACAAAAATGAGGGCATGAACTGGTGCAAGTTCCCAACTGCAGCCAAGTTTAACTGGTATGGCTACACATTGCAGAGATGGTCTGGAAAGTTCCCACCCTGACACCACACCCAGTCCCCACAGATCCCAGCCTGGGCACCTGCTACGCTCCCACCACTGAGAACTGGGTGAGCAGGGCATCACCCCGTGTCCCCTGGGGATTACAGGCAGGTCTCAAAGGGTAGTGTCACCTCTTGAGGGAGCTCCTCTTGTGCACGACTCCTCCCTGGTCACATCTCACCCATTACACTCGTGCTTCTGTTGTTGAGAATAGCTTTGATTAAGTAACTGGACAAATCTACAGGGTCCAGTGTCCCCTGTCCCCTCCAGGTCTTGCAGAGATGTGCAGTATGACACTCAGCAGTGCCCTACCCTGTTAAAAATCACTTCTAATATCACGTAGACCAAGGGACCTTGGAGAACTCATAAGGAAAGAAGGGTTTTTTTGATGTGATTGAGATGATCGCTCGTGACTTGTGAAGCTTTACTACACGACTACAGAGTCATCCATGTCTGTTTACTACATTTCTCATTACTACTTGGGGGCAAAAAAAGAAAACACATTTTAGTATTTTCAGCTTCCTCCCCTTTGCTCATAGTTCACCCTCTTTGTAATTTACTTGTTCATGTGTGTCAATAGAAAAAGGAAGGTGCTAAAAAAACCCCGTAAAGATAATTGTCTGTTCCAGGTTTACAAGTTACACCTGATGACAGTTTGTGTAGGTATTTACTCATCTGTTAAACCAAAGAGACTATTTCCTCTCATAAGTCCTGCATTTTGATAATATAGTACCACAGCAATACATTACTCTGTTCGAAAAGAACATACTCATTAAAATATTGCATGCAGCGCCAGATTTCATATGTTGCTGTAAACTATATAGGGACACATAAACTGGTTTTTAATTAAAATTTTTCTCTTGGATTATTTTCTGTTCACTGACTCAAGTTTCAGTGAATAACACATATTATGTGGCTATGCAGCTACTGGGCTTTCTGTGCTATAAAAAGGAAAATGTTTCCTCGAGACCCGTCTTGGTCTTAAAGGATAGTTAAAAATCTATGCATATTTAATTTTCTGTTCATAAGACACTTCCAGAAAGTGAAAGACCCTGTTCAGATATGACAGAATATTTTATTTATAAGAATAAATTTATAATGCAAACTATAATAAATCAAACTTGATTAGCAGCAAGAGAAACAAGAGAGATGCTGACCATCATTTTCAATCTAATAGCAACTTGCAAAGTAATAGGATTTAAAATAATTAGAACATACTCAAAAAACTGAAGGGAAAATTGTGAGTTTGCTCCTATTAGTGTGAAGGCTGTTAATATTATAACTGATAGTTTTCTATTTAGCTGTATACCAGAATGGGGATTTGATCCTACATACTTTAAGCATCCAAAATCAACTATCATGAGGTACAGATATACAAGCAAGATTAATTTTGACCTGCTTGGAGTGTTGTAAGGGGAAAAGAATAAAATACTGTTAGATTTGTATACATATATTTTTTTTTTCAAGTTCACTGTATTTCAGTTGCCTACATCCATTGTGTGCAAAAAAACCCCCCACTTTCTTAAACAGATGCCACCACAACTCTTGGTGCCTAATATAAATTGATAGGTCTCATGGAAAGGTATGGCTGGAGTTCAGTCAAACATGCTATACTTCAGCTACCATTTCCATGGGGAACATTTAGCAGTCATCTCAATTTATATTATTATGCAAAGGCAACTTTTTCCTACTCTTTTTGGAGTTAAGTGTGCAGTAAAGCTGCACATTCAGAGCATCAAAGGGTCAGGAGAGCAAACACCAGAAGTAATGTTAGCTTTCAATGCAGGTACTGTATTATACTCCCCACTCTTCATTTTTGCATTGTTTCTAGTTTAGTTTATTATCATTTACATAATAAAAATAAAACAAACTCTATATGTGGTAAAAACCCCTGTAGAAATCCAGGTTTACACATGTAGACAGTAATTTCAGTGGTGAATGTTCAGAAGGAACCAGCTAACCAGGCCCATCTCTAGCTACCCCCAACTGCTCCCCAATCTCCTTCCCCCATTCACTAATTGCCAGATGACAACAAGAAACTGAACCGGGCAAGCCAATTCAGTTTCTTCCAGTCTCATCCACATCAGATTTTGCAGACCCACGTGGCCTCCAGTTACTCTGAGCTGCTGCTTCATCCCCAGGTGACGCAACTAAACACTCATTGTCTTCCATGTGCTTAAAGGCATGAACTGAGAGGAAAGAGCTTTATAGGCAACTCTGAAAGGCAAAGCATCTACCAGCAACTACTCAGAGACCCAGACTTGATAGGCATTAGCCTGTTGCCCATGCCCAGGCTCCCCTGGCACACTGAGAGCTGGCCAGAGCAGCCTCCCTCTGCCCAACCTGCTGAAGCAGAGGAGATTTGTTGAACAGCAATCTGCTATTTGCACACATTCCCTCTGTGGTGTAAAACCTCCTTTTTCCTCTGTATTGGCATAACTGACCAATACAGCTAGCACAATCTCCGGGCTTTTGCATTTAAAGTACCAGCTATCACTACGGCCATGAGATAATTTCATCCTTTAAAACTCTAGAGGCCAGAAGCAACTGGCCTTGCAAGGACAGTGCTTTTCTCCAGTTTCAAATAAATGTATCAGTTTCCTGAACATTACAGTCCCAGGCTGGTAACATTTTTTGTTGGTTGTGTACTCGTTGCTCAGCTGGTTACAGCCAACTGATAAATGGGTGGGGAGAAAGAGCCCAGTGTGGGCTTTCTTGACTATGGCTCTTTATTGGAACTAAGGTACACCTCTTTCCCTGCATAATGGTTGTAAAGAGAAAAACAAATCCCGATTCCTTTGAAAAAAAAAAACATTTTTCTTTAATCTCCCTTAGATCAGGCAATTTTCAGATGATTGTTTCTTCACTGCCTGAATCTCTAGATGGATTTCTGCTGGGCATTCTATAAGCTCTCTCACTTTTAATAGGTCATACATAATTTTTAGTATGATGGCTGCATACATATAGAGGCATTATGGCACTAAGGTATACTACAGCTCTATCTTCAAATGTTTTGGTATAATCAAGTACTTCATCACCCTCCCAGCTGCTCAGTAGCACACTCCTGGCTTTTTCTGCCTCCCTTTCATGACATCTGTTCCTTCCTCACACGAACCCTTTCTGAATTACATGCTGTTTGAAGTGTTCACTCAATCCTAAAATCTCATTCTTGTTTTAGTTAGATACTCTTCAGAATTATTTCCTTCAGGAGCTGGAGACTATTATTCAGTGAGCCTGCCTTTATATTTGCCCCTTGTGTTTAAAGCTTCTAGATCAAAATAGCCAAGTGTACAGAAAACCAAGTTACAAAGTTTTGAACTTGTCCTGTGATCAATCTCTTCTAGGGTGAGGGATGCTCACTCACAGCTTGAAAATATTCACCGTTGGAAATGCAGGAATCCAAAACAACTAGCCCATGTTAAGAAAGGTCACAATCTACATTATGTTTAAATGAATAAATAAATAAGTTTTACAAAGGTAACAGGATCTGCACAATTGTGTAAAGCCTTTTTTTGAAGATCCAATAATATTTGCTTGCCAATATACACACAAATGGGAACTCTTCCTCACCTCCAGTGGTTGTACACTACTTTCAGATATTAGAGCGACTAATGTGGTCATTACTCTAGAATATCAATATCTGGAATTGATAGCCAGATAATATTTTATCTAATGTTTTACATTAGGACAAATGGACAATAGGAGAAAAACAAAGCATAATCCAAACAAATTCATAATCAATGTGACAAGAAATTAGACAATGTGGTCTTCAGACTTGAAAAAGGAGGAGAATCAGCAGGAATATGTGTATACTCTTCAGGCAGGTCTTGCTGGAAGAGGCTGCCTGCACACTTTTCAGAGTGCTGCTGCTGCCCTGCAGATGAGTGCAGGAACCAGCACAATAAAGTTTAACCAAACTGCTGTACCACATTCAGGAGCAGAGCAAAACTACTGTCAGCAAATAAAGCCCAACAGAATTAAGGAACTGCTGAAACAAACGAAAAGAATAATTTTTCCCCCTAGCAAAATGAAAGAAAATAGTGGCACGTTCCCTGTGCATAAACCATGGTTTATATCCTGCCAACTGCTTTGAGCAGAGAAAAAGAATGTGCAATGACTTAAAATGGGACAAAGAAAGAAAAACTAAAATTTGGTGACACTCCCTTGATGGTGAAAAAATAAACTGAGATATCACAGTAAACAAACAAGATAAATATTTTTGACTTGTCAGTGCAGCCATTCATGTTTAAAATCCTTATAGAGTGACATCTCAAAGAAGGTATTATTTAGATTTCTATTATTTCAGTTAGCAAGGCTCAAGAGCAGTAATTCAGGCAGTTCCTTCTCACTACCACCACTCAGTACGGCACCCTGTGCGTGTCACACAATGAAGCAGACACTGTGCCACCTCTCAGGGCCTCAATTCCCAGCACAGCCCCAGCCGAGCCAGCCAGCAGGGCTCCTTCACTAAACCTACACTGAATTGGGTCACAAACTGGACTCCAAGACACTTCCCACTACAATTCATGATAGCTAAATATGATCAAAAGTGTCCAAAGATGTTAAATGTAATCACTGGGCTTGAGTCTAATCTGCTTAAAATAAAAACTGGAGAATTGCCAAAGGCTGTTTAAAAGGAAAAACAACAACAACAACAAAAAAACCGACAACCAAAAAAACCCAAAAGCAAACAAAAAACCCCCCAAACCCAAAACAAAGAAAAAAAAAGAAAAAGCCAACCGAGCACAGCTTATTTCATTTTTACCTTACCCCACAGCTGCCAAGTAAATTTAATAAGTCTTTGTTTTATGAAGAATCCTAAAAACAGTCCAAAAGCAATTTTATATAGCCAAAAGGTACTAAATAAATATACCTTCACTATATCACACAACTACTTTTCCTGGTCCCATAAAAGCAGCTCCAATTTTACATTTCATTCCTTTTGGTGTGTGTTAACATATAACTTGTCCCCAAATTGGAAGGGCTCTGACACAATCACCAAGACTTTCTTAAATGTTTCCCAATTGCCCCTCTTTCATACTTATCTGTGTAACTACTTCCAGTTTATGCACAATGCTGACTTCTCTTCTGCTCCAAAAATTCTTTCCTATTTTTCTTCAAGTCTATTTCTGCAAACTTCTGATTTTCTCCAGGCTCTACTCCTAACCACAGCTCTCTCTTCATTCCCTACAGATGAAATGCCTGCTTTGCCAACCTACAGGCCCAGTTCATCCACAAATCTGCTTTCTCTACTATTATGTACTGCTGTGGGCATTCCTGGCAGGAAAGAACTGACCAACTTGAAATCTTTTTCTATAAATGTTTCTACCCTTCAGCTCTGACATCTTCCTAGCTAAAATACTCTAATTCTCTGCCCTGGCAGAAATGTATGCTTGTAATCCTAGATTTCTTTATGCTATTTCTGTCTTTTTTGTTTTGAACCATTTTTTTTCTGTGTATCTAAAGATTATTTCAGTGAATATATGCCTAGAAGCATAGTCATTCTTTGTTGTCTTCCACCTCTTCATTATCAACAAGATGCAAGATTTTCATCACTTCATACTTTATCCCCCACTTGCTCCAGTGACTCTTCCTCCTCAATCTCACTGCCATCCCCATGCCACTTACCCCAGTATGTCACATCTGTCCTGCTCTTTTGCCTTCTAACTCACAGCTCTTCCTGGAAGTGTAACCTAATTCCTAGCAAAAACCTTACTAACAGTCAATATTCCAGCCTCTTCTTTCACCCTCAGACCTGGCTTAAAAGCACTGATAATACTCTGTTCAATCTCTCTCCCTCCCTTGGCCCTGCTTTCTCCTGATTCTCTCTCGGCCTCTCTAATTTCAGTATGCTGTTCCCAAGAACCTTGTGGTCCAACCTTTGGATCTCTTTCTTCTTCTGTACCTTGTCTCTGAGTCACCCCTGGACTTTGGGGCAGGTGTGGCATCATCACCCCCACAAGCCACAGAGCTGCCTGGTTCCAGATCCTTTCAATCCACAAGAGGGAAAACCTACCCTCCCTTACCTCAAATGACAAAATCTAACCAATATTACTGGCCAAAAATAGTCACATACAAGTTTAATGCAACATGTATCACATACTGTTTCTCATCCACTGACCTAAAAATTTGATCTTGGACTTCCCTTTTACATAATTTCTCTTCCTGGTGGATTTATGCCCTCTCTAAACTTATTAATAACTCTGCAGCAAAAATAATTTTGCTTGCATTTTGCTTTGGTCACACTACTTTATTCTTTGCATTCCCTACGCAGATTTCCTTTCCTGGTTGCATCCAATTCCACAGGAATGCACAATGGGTACTGTTTACAGAAGTTTGAGGCATTTCTGTGAGCTATCTGAGGCAATATCAGCTAGTTTATTAATTTCAGAGTGTGCACATGTAATTCTGATTAATGTTAACAGGAACTGAACACGCCTAAGACCCCACAGTGTGTTCAACTGTGCTATGCCTTGGGACAAGCCTCCTTCTCGTTGCAAAGTATGATTGAGGAAGGCACTGTGGTATCCAAACGGCATAGCCCAGACAGGGCAGAGTACTCAGGAAGCTCTCTGAATTAGCAATCTCCTCCATTTCACTGCAAATTAGTATAATTCTTTAACATTTTTAATACAAAAAAGCATAATTAAATGCATTAGTGCAAGTAATGAAAAGTTTAGAAGTTTCTAGAGCTACACACGTTTTACCTTGTATAAATTCAATATAAAGTCAAAATCAAAAGAACATAAAACCTTGGGGTTCCATCTCTAAAAATTCAAGTCACCTATTATGGCAACACTGCTCTCATACTAAAATACAGTCATGGTGTACTTACTCAACAGTTTAAATGAAATGTTATTTTATTTATTAGTAAATAACAGGCAAAGATTAGTAAAAATTATACAGACAATTGTATTTCCTAGTCACATATAAATAAAATCATTCTAATAGTATCTGTTTACCTCTGGTAGTTATAGAGTACCTCTCACTTATGTCTTGCTTCAGACAGCAATTAAGTCTTCTTCAGTGTGCAGCTAAACCAGCCCTAATTAAAGTCAATAGGAGCTTTTCCACATACTTAATGGCTCTTGGTTGAGACCCAAAAGCAATCGTGTAAAGAGCAGAGTATGTAACTAAACAATAAATTGACTCTGCCTTTGAAAGAAATATCGGAAATGCATTGCAAGCTCCTCATTCCATATCCAGTTGCTGGAGTTGGGTGCCCAAATGGCTCCCCAAGCCTTTGATAAATAGGGAAATGATCGTGCACAAACCCTGCTAACCCTGCTCTCGCTGAAGATGCTGCTGAAACTCCCACGGGGCCTAATATCTATCTACCAGACACCACATTTAGCATACACATAGCATGGAGAAATAGACTTTATCATGTATTACTCCACATTAAAGGCACCACTTTTCCACAATAGCAGATCTCAACACCTCTATAAAGATCCTGCCTACCACAACAGCCAGTCATTCACAAAAGCAGTTTTTAGGATCCAGCTTGTCTTAAAATGTCAGTTAGAGCTGGTCTCCACTTTTTCCCATAGGTCAAATCAATGAGAAGGCCAGTATCTCACCTGGATATAGGTCAAACAAAATGGAAAGAACAAACTAGGTTTGAAAGTAAAACTTCAGTTTCCATTTTCATAGAGAACTACATTTACCAGAGAGGCTTTCTTGTAATAAAAATAATTCAGCTATCAAAGTTTTTCTTTGATGAGCAGAACTGCTGGACCAAAGCTCTCCTGGAAGCGAAGGGCAGGTGAGGAAGTGTTTGTCCAGCAGGGCACCATCACTGGATAAAAGACACAGTGTGCAAGAGGCCACAGGCTGGCAGGAATACCAGCATCTCCAGTGATTCACAATGGGCATATCAGCAACTAACAGCTATTTCAAGGGATGGAATGGGGGAATATTGACACAGTCGTACCCATGAGACACTGCTAAAAGGCACACGGCAAGAGAGCAGAAAACTGGCAAGCTCCTGTCTGCCCAAGCAGGTTGGCAAAGTTGACTGCACCAACCTCACCACTATATTGTAAACTCAGCAACATAGACTCAGATGAAATGCTTTTGTCTGTACACAATTTGTGAATTTTAACTGATTGACAGGTGCTCACATTGACTCAAGACATTAATATCCCAGTTCCTCTTGACGAAAGACTGAGAGGAAGAGACAAACAATGTTTTATTCCTCCAAGTTTTTTGGAATCATCCTCAAAATACTACCATGAAAAAAACCCTTTCATTCACATGAAGATTTCTCACAAAAACTTGATGACTTCCATGTCCTCTCAACAGTGGCTGACTTTTACCATCTTCACCCCTGGGATGATCTGTTTCAAATTCCCAGTCACTTCTGTTCTACCATAAGAGTTCTCGCCTGCTACCAACATGTACCTCAACTGCTCAATAACTACGGCCAAGAGAATATTAAGTAGTTTATGCAGACATCCCACTTAGATCTTCATAGATTCTAGAATTTTTACATTCTCATGACTTTTTTGATTTAAGAGAGAGACTACCACTACCATCACCACTACTCAGAAGAGTTTTAAGTCAGAAAGACCAGTAGCTATTTAAATCTGACCTTCATTCAATTCAATTACGAATCTAATAACAAAAGTATCTGCTTTCCAATTATACTATATTGAGCCTTATACTGAGTAACACAATGGCTCTTCTGCTGTGACCTACAAGGCCACGACAAAGTGATCCTCAGGTAGTGTGCAAAGCCTAGGATTTTCTTTTCAATTATAATATCTTTTCAGTATTTTCAATTACAGTTACTTTTTCAAGCACACGCTTCCACATCACCATCATCACAGACTAAAAACTTCATTGCATCTACCATTATCTTGTTTTAATGGTTAATCAGATCCACTATTTAAAAGCAAACAAAACAAAAAAAAAAAACCCAAACCCAAAAAGCTCTCTTCAGATGTCAACTTTTTTTGTCCTTTTTTCACTGAATTCGGGTACCATTTCTGTGTATTGTTTTCCTGCTTCCAACAATGTTAGACATCTTAATCATGTTCTAATAAACTTTCAATAAAATGTGCTGGCTTAGCTTATCAAATGTTTCACTGCAAGTGCTTTTGCCACTCCTCAAATAGGTTTATGGTTCTTCACTGCACCATTTAACTTTTTACAACATTCATTTTTGAAAACCAAGAAGTGGATAAACACACAATAGCTGCTTGCTGTTACATGGTACAGAACCCCCATTTAAAAATGATGGCGCATTAAAAACTGATGACAGCTGACAGGGTTGGCTTGGGTGGTTTAGGTTGTGTCGTGAGTTTTTCTGTAGTGTTTTGTTTTTGTTAAAAAACCCCAACAAAACCCAGAAGCTAGTAGTTATTCTATACACAACCCATAAATGCAGCCACCCAGCCAGGCACTGCGAAGGGACAACTGAGGGAGCAGCTAAACTTCACACCAGGAGACAGGACCTTCAGTGCACCTGCTACTGAACCCACCCAGCCCGAGGCTCTCTGCAGTCAGGTCTGGTACCCAGCTCCTCCTGCCTCCTAAGCCCTACTTGTTTACAGTGCCCTAGGAGAGAGTTTAATTGCACTTTTGAAGTCACAGCAGAAGAGCGTGACAGGTGTGCCACTCCTTTCTAATGGAAGCATACCCAGAGTATTGCCCCTGTCACTTCCCCATACAAATCTTGCACCCAGTCTCACAAGGACTGTAAAACACAGCAGCACTTGAGGAATATGTAGTTGCAGAGCAACCCTGGCTGCACAGGGGTCTGTCATTCTGGCACTCAATTCCTAGGACTGTTTCCCCACTTCAAATCTAGCTCATGTCATTGCTAAAAAGGCCACATGCAATGAACAGAGACTGAAAGGCACCACATATGATAATGCAACATTATGCAGGCAGCTTGAAAATAAATTATCATCTTTGCCTGTTGGTTCTGAATGAATGCTATTCGTGTGACATTTTGGACAACATTATAGAGGTAACTTTACTTTAATGGCTAATTAGCAAACTTCTGCAGGAATAACATGGCAATGTATTAGACAAAGTGTCACATCACAGCCATGCCAGATTTCTCCTGAAACTTCCCTTGCACTCACTGTCTCTTATGGGGCTGGCAGAGCAGGGATGTTGCTTATGCTACAAAAACTCATTATATTTAGAAACAACAAACAAAATAGGAGAGCCATAAATATTTACAGCACAAAAGATAAAACATGAAAGGCATATAGTCTGTGGAATAATCAATCCTCTTGGACTTGGAAGCAATTTCTGCTCCATCTTCATATCTGAGTCTCCCGGTAGCATAACCCTGAAGTGGTCACCATGCTTCCTTCCCTTCTCCAAGTGACCCTCCTGACAGGCTTTCTCCCACAATTTAATAGATGAGTTTCAGAATGAGAAAACCACAGTTATCATATGAAACTTCTCTTTTGCTCTAAAAGCAGTGAGTAAATTACATTAAGTGCCTTGGCATCCATAGAAAAATAAGGACACCCACATCCTGCATACAGATGATATTCTCTGTGCAGCTGGGAATCAAGCTACTTCACTTCTTTAACTAAAGTGGTTTGCTATATGTGGCTATGTACCTGGCTATTTCCATTCTGTTTATTGCAAGTAAGCAATGAAAATGGCCTTTGGAGGAGTTTTACTGAGTATTCCAGCAGTCAGTATATCTGTTTGATCAGACAAGAAATTAGCACTTTTACCGTTACTAACCTTATGCGTTGGCAGGACAGATTGCTGTGGCAGGACTCAAAGACTAGCAATACAGCCACTAGGAAAAATAACAGTCTCCCCCACTCTTGGGAGATTTTTTGATGGTTTGGACACAGTGTAACAGTGAATTTTACTGATTTTAATTTTTTTAAAATTAAGTTAAATACTATCCATTTCCATTACTGAGTACCTGAATACCAGTTATGTGAGAAAACTGGTGACAGGATAACACTATCAACCCCACCCCCCCCCACCCCGCTTCACCAGATAAATAATTCACACACAAAGGTCTCAACTACCTGGGAAGCACCCTCTGTAGCTGAAATGGTTAGCATGCACTTTGTTAGGTATGATATGATGTTTGTCATTCATTTAGTACACAATGCCACAGCCTGAGGAAGAAGTGTTTAAAAATCATGTCAATAGACAAAGGATCTTACTCAAGAGTCACCTACCTAACCTTGCTGTTCTCCCTGAGGCAAATGCATATATGAATTCATTCAGGGCCATCTATTAAATATGCAGGGAAGTGTTTATCAAACAGAATGAGGGGGAGTTACTCCCTACACAAGGTCTGAAGGATCATGTCTAATAACTAGAAGTTGAATTTCAAGATTTCAGGGATTCTCATTTAAAAGTACCTGAAGCAAAGTCTAAACAGGAAATGATAAGAGAAGTAATGGGTGTACCAATCTGGGTCCTGTGCCCTGTTTGTGATAGGAAGCACAACACAACTTGTACCAAAGATTAGGACAAGTGCAGGGCACCCCAGTACCACAGCACAATAGCCAGCAGAGATAGTGCTAGCATTAACTCTCAATTTCCTGATTGCTGTCAGCCACTTTCACAGCAAGTCTTTTCAGCATATTCTATAATTTCCTTGACTTGAAAAAGGAATTCTTTTAAAAGGAAGAGGTTGAGAAGTTATTAGTTTAAGAGACTGAAATATCCTTCCTCTTTCAATTTCTTTTTTCTTGCCTTCCTTTGCTTTACAGGTTCCAGTGTAGAATTCTTCACACATCTCTTTAAAAAGTGTATCTCCTCCCATTATCACCTTATCTTCTCTTCTTCCATTGTAACCTTTTTATTCGTTTCCTTATGTCTTCTTTACTCACCTAGACCTCATTTCTCCCCTTAAAATAATCCTTGTTCTCTATTTTCTGTCCCTGTGTTTCCCCATTATGTCAAATTCATTCATGTCTACCAAATATTCAGGCAGCTTCTTCTACCAAATATTTCAGTATTGGTGCAGCAGGGAAGAACTCCCATTCATCTGTAAAATTCCTGTGACCAGCAATAAGACCTGTACTAGACTTTTCCCCTTTGTTACACTGTGAGAGAATAGCTGTGATAGGGAACAGCAAAACAGACCCCATTTATGCAGAGTCATTTGGGACCTTGGCTCAGTTAAAGGAGGTCAGAAATGGACAACAAAGGATTAGGAAACAGTTACAGGACCCTTTATCTGACCCTACTTTTTCATTGCAAATCCAGCCCAAAGAAATTCATCAGTTCCTTTGTTTTTAAGCAAGATCCATCCTTTCTGGTCTAGTGCCTGATGACAGAACTTCTCTACAACACCTTTTTTTCAAAAAAAGTTGCAAATCAATGTATCACAGCAGCACCTCTCAAGTACATATTTATATATTTGAGTGACTCCTCCAATGTTACACTGGAACATTTGAAAACATGCAAGAATAGTTTGATCAACAGTAGGACAAGAGCTGTAATGCCTCAATAATTTATTTCTGTTCCCCTGCTGCATATCACAAATCAGCAAGGTGATGTATTTTTCTCAATTTCTAAATTTTTTAATCAGATTTGTTAAACATTCAACTGAAACACGATCAGTAAGGGAAGGTCTATAAGCAAAACATCAACCCCAGAAAATACCTTGTTTCTTATGATAAAAACACTGTTGCCAGTCAGCATGACTTTTTATAGGCAACCACGTATTTACTGTGATATCCAGCATATAGCACATCTTCCTTTCCTATAGTAAAGGCTTGCTATTAGAGACTTGCATATTTTCAGATTGATTGCCTGGCATAAGAATGGAAACGTGGAAGGAATTAATGGGTTTACTCAGTCACAGTCATATGTCCGGACCTTTTCAAAGGCTTGTTCTGCTTGTGCAGTCATGCTTTTAAATTATCTTTCATTATTAATATAGCTCTTATTAGTAGCTCTGCTTAGTAAAATACTTCTTTTAATTTGCACCTAATATAAAAAATTGGCAAATGTTTTGACAATATTATCCAGTTCATTTTGTCTCTTGAATGTAAGAATTTGCTTCCACAATAGTAGACTAAAGATCCTGCATGTGAAGATTGACAGTGGGAGCAGGAGGACAACTGTCAGATATGGGACAGGCAAAAGATAAAGCTACCTCTTGACAAAAGAACAAAAATTGCCATTCTAATAATTTATTATTTTTTTATCTGTACAGTTGTATTTTAACTAAACTTTAATTTCACTTAATAAGCCAACATAGAAGTTACACAATTCCATCAGACTACACTCAATACGAGACACTGACACAGCCAAAGGCAAATAAAAAAAGGGGGGGAAAACCCTTCTAAAAACAGAGAAGAAAATGTATCAGAGAACTCTAGCAATTGTTAACACACTAAGACTGGATCAACCATCAGCTCCCGATTCAGTACTGCCTTTGGGTACAGGCTTTTTTCCCTAGAAACTATTTTTCTCACTTTCCAGCACTCTGGAGATTCTGTGTGAAAAATGACCCAATTGAAGTGAGTTTTGTTATTCTCCTTAAAGGTAAGCTCTCAACTCTGATTTTTATATTCTATGCTATTCCTATAGCATACCATTTATTTAGCAAATACAATCAAAGTGATTTATGGCATGTGAAGTCTTTTTTCAACAAAGATATACAGTTTCCGGAAATTCGTATTTGGTGAACCTTTCCTTAGAACAGGACACATTTAATGATAGATTTCTGACAATAACTGGATGTTTGCAAGTTACCGTGAGAACAAGGAGGAGATACAAAAACTGACACTTGCCAGTGCCTCTCATTTCTTCTTAAGTGGATGGGCAAATTCCTTAAATAGGCAGCATTATGTTTCTGGCAAGTTCCTTTCTCCCCCTCCCTCCTTGGGTTTTCTGTGGCTTCATAAGGTTGTGTTAGATACAGGCAATCTTTTCTGAGACAAAGAGCTGATTTCTCACAGTCACAGAGAAATAATTAGGTTTACCAGGGATAGATTCTGCAACCTTATTCCACATACAGCAGAAGTCAGTAAGTAGATGAGACCTCAAAATGATTTATCACCTGAAAGAAAGCTGATGGTGGAGCATTGCTGTACGTGAGGCTGAAAAGAAAGAAGCAATGTGTACATGGAGTTCTTCCAGTATGAGCAGTTTTTCACTTGTCAAAAATCAATTTTATGTGCCTCCCTGCTTTCTGCTCATCTGGCTTTGTTAGCTCCTTTCAGAGTTAATACCGAGCCTTAAAACTACAGATCACAATGGATGTGTTGGTGGGGTTGTATCTGCTTATGTCAGTAACAACTCCAATCTGCCATCTTCACACACCATCTCAATGTTTACTGCATAATTTCCTCCTAAAGGAGGCCATGAAGTGTGCAATAGTTCACTGCTCTGCAGTGCTTTGCACAGATAACCACTGACCTTAAAATACACCTGTAACCTCTCTAGATTCAGCTGCCTTCCTCTACAAACACCCTTCCTGACGAGCTTTTCCTGGCTGCAATCTCCAGGCAGAGGAGCTCGAGCTGTTCCACTGCACACTTGCTTTCAGCAACAGAGAAAGTGTTGAAAGGCACTTACTGATTGCACACAAAGTGTATGACTGCAATTTCCATATTTTAGTCTAGGATCTAAATTTGTTTTATTAATTCTTTAGCAGACCAATAAGTACTATGGAAGTCTGATAAAAATCTAACACCTGCATATGCAAAAATTACTGTATTTCTAAGCAGTCCATGGTATTATCCTCTGACCAGTGAATTTTCACCCTCAGTTAGCAGTGTACGTGTTACAGAGGCCCTGAGGACCACATAAGCCATTTCTGCAGCAAGTCAAGTAGTTATGAGAAAGGTCAGTTCTCTGCACTAAGTTAGAAGAATATTTATTCCTCTACTGTAAATATGGCTCTTTCCCCCCTTAATATCCATTCCTGCCACATGGAAGAAGGATGAGTTTATTCTGTGCTTAAAATATGACCTTAATCCTTTTCTCCATGAGACTGGTACTATATGAACACGCATGTACAAAATACAACACAGTTCAGACAGACTTGCTCACAATAGGAGAGAGTCACACTAAAAGGCTAAAAGTGCTTTTGTTTGTCTCCTACTGCTATTACAATGGCAGACTTAGAAGAAAACCTCTAGCATATGATTCACAATTACTATTCAGTTTTTTCTTGTTTTTAAAACACCTCCACACATGCTTAATAAAATGAAATTGTTGAATAGCAGTACATCCATCAAAATAGGAAGATTCTACAGTAAATAAATAAAATTACGTTTTATTAAATAAATAAAGTTACGTTTACAGCAGGAATAACATATAGTATCTTGCATCGTAAAATGAGTTTAATGAGGCAGCATCATGCCAGAAGAAGAATTATGTCATACAAACTCTCATGTCTCTTAGAAAGCATGCCAAGTCATTCATTCAACAGTTATGTGCCAGAATACTATAGGATAGACTGTGTAGGATGCCTGTACCTATATATGTATAAAAATCCTCAGGAATTTCTTTCTCCTCTTACAGTTCCTCTTTTAAATTCTTCAAAGCCTCTCACCACTCAAGCAATTTGTAATGCCTAAGTTCCTCATGTGCTCCTTTAGTATCTGCAGGATGACCAGGTGTGGGACAATAAATCAGAGCTTGCTGAAGAAAAGTAAATAGCTAGCACTGCAAGCTGCAGCTAATTACATTCAATAAATTTCAGTCCTTTGTATTTTTCTCCCTGAAAGAAATATCTGATTTGGAAAGCAAAGAACAATTTTAATATCCCTCAACCAGTTTAAAGGATTAATTTGACATGCCTCTGTATATATGCTACAGTGGCCTTTTTTTGGGGTAATTACTTTTTTGAATTCCGTTCAAACACAACAGCTATAAAAAAGGCATTTCTAGTTTACCAAAATATGGTTTTTAAGGTTCATATAAAAGTGATTTGACTGCTTACCCTCCCAAGAATTTTCTGCAGACACAGATCTGGCAAGCTTTAATCAGGTCTCAGGTAGAGTCTATAATAAAACTTTGTCACTTACCTTGTTTCTCTCAGCCTGAATTACAAAGTACTTTAGTTTTACAGGCATAAATTTTGCTACTTGCGCAGCTCTGAGAGGATTTGAAAGGTCTAAACTTCAGCAAAGGAGCAAGACCAACTAAAGTTACATTCTTGCTCTGGAAAGAGTGAACTAAAAAAAAAAAAAAACAAAACAAAAATCCTACCAGTGAATTGAGCCCGTGAGTGAAAACACGTAGGGCTGAACATCTAAGCAGTTTTGTGGTTTCCTCTCCAGGCCCTCAGTAAATGTGCTCCTGGGCCTTTCCTGGCCTCAGCACCCCAGAGTGGTGACCCAGGCAAAGCGAGGTGAAGGTGGAGTGACATAATGAATTGCCTGTCTCTGCAGAAGACATGGTAAATTGTAAAACAAACTTGTATGGCAAATTAATAAGCTCCAATACAAGGCAAGGCACTCCAGAAGGAACAATGTGGACTGCTCTTTGAGTGCAGCTGGACAAAACAAGCCAGCTTTAACAACTAGCTGTTATCAGTAAGGTTATTCAGCCCTCCCCTGGCATGACCTCTGTGGTTAAGCCAGTTCAGAGATATGAACAAGGGAAAAAAAACCCACCAAATTTATTTTTCACATGCCAGTTTTCCACACTTTAAAGTCCTTGATGTAGTTCACAATGCATTTATGAGCAGGAGGAAGCAGAATCCAGGCCAGGAAAATTCCTCAACAGCTCCTAGGCAGCACACCAGTTCACTGGGAGCTGCCAGACTGCACTGGGGTGGACTTGGGCTTGCCAGGGACACCGCCAGGGCCTGGAGCCAGGAATCAATAATGAGCTCCCTCTTGCACTGGAGGTGAGTGTTTTGGGTCCTGGCTGAAGTCAGAAGGAAAGGGGAGCAAGGAAGATCCAAAAGGCAGCAGAGCTTGCTGCAGACAGTTTTAAAAACTATGTTTTAAAGGAGATTCAGTGCCATTTGCTAGATCTGCATAGTCCTGCTTACATATTAACTTCAATCTGAACTGCAAACACACAGGGAAAAAGCATTAGCATATAGAGAAATAGAATAAACATTGAAAATACAATAATGCAATTATACGAGTCAACACCAGAAAACACTGAGGAGGTCCAGGGATGGGCAGTGAAAGGATCAGAGGCTTGGAAGAAGGCCTTAAAGTCTTGGAATATCTAGTTTCCATAGGAGATGAATACACAAGACCTGATATACTAAAGCTATGGACTCAGAGAGGATTAGGTATTTTAATAAATAAATAGCAAGACAGTATTGACTGTCTAGCTGAGCAGCATACATTTATAGATGATACATAAATCCTTAAACTTCAGTCAACTGTTTGCTAACAAAGGTAAGGAATACATTTTGCTCTTTTTTAATTATTTTGGATAGCCATTACTATGAGATCCTGCAAATTTTTAGATACTTCTGTTTGCAACTAGATTAATGTAAAAATTCCTCTCTTTCCCTCTTCACCCTAATGACAGTCACAGTACTGCTGGCTACTTTGCTTTTATTTTTTAAAATCACATTTATGAAATGCTGCAACACTAGAGCACAAAAGCAGGAAGAGAAATAACTGTGAATTCCTAGGATCACACACAGCTTGTAAGACACTATCAAGCCAGTTCCACAAGGGGATCCCCTTCCCCAGCATCCTTTGCCAACCACAAAATACAGATAACTCAGTCCTAAGAGAAAAATGAGATTTTTAGCACTACAATCCCAAATGTCAGAAAAAACAGTATATAGAATAAAGCAAAGGCTTTGTCTGTATTTTATATTCATGAGCAATCAATTAAAAGAAATATTCCAAACAGCTCTAGTAAACAAATCATACCTCACAATAAAAATTATAAGAAAAGTGTGCCAGTGGTCCTAACAGAAAGACCCTTCTCAAGTCCATATCTGTCAAAAAATTGCCCCATAAGAAAACAAAATGAATACATTCTTGCCTGCTTCTTAATTCTAAAATCTCCTACCACAACACTCTTTTTCCATGTCAGTTTTGCAGTCCTTGTTCCCAGCCTATAAAAGTGCTCTGTACTCCAGCTGATCACTATACAGAGAGCAAACAAAACATGGTAGGATGTGTATGAATTTGTTTGTTTTCCTTCTCAAAATAAAAAACAAAACTAATTTTGTGCATAGAAACAGTCATAACTAATGGTTGCAATGGTTATTCCCATCTGTCTACATTCCAGGGCAAGATTAGCTTTTATCCAGTAAAGATGAAAATCAGTGAACTTGTGCAGATTTCATTTCAGAAAAAGTATAATTATAAAATCATTAAAATCAAGGGAAAGAAGTAATTCACTAATATTTCTTTTGAGGTAACATCTTGTGTGCCCTGAAAAAAATAAGCTTTCTTCCTAAAATTTTAATAAGCCCTTGAGCTTTCTCTGAAATACTTAAGAATAGCTGGTAAAAAAACAATTGGAGAACAGATGTTAAAACCTATGAAAATGTACACTTCCATATTTTCAAATAAAACCATCTCCTACTAACTGTGACTTCATATTATTTAAAAAAAAAAAAAAAAAAAAGGAAACAAGTCTGCTCCTACTTTAGTTTGCTCCTCCTGTACTTTGCAATAATGCACTGTTTAGCTGGATGCTCCATACTGGAAAGTGTCAAGTGCTATTAAAAATATCATTCATGCTATTTGCTTCCCATCTTTCTAAACAGAAAAAAACTCCTGACTTCCACTGCATTATGGTTTTCACCACTTTAGCTGTTTTTAAAGTACAAATTATTTCTATAAATTATGGATACCATGTATTGGAAGGGTTACTTGGACTGCTGACTTGGGGATATACTTCGTGGCTTTGCTGGTTCTGTAGCTATGACCCTGTGGCATGCTGGTCTTGGTAGGAATAAAGCAAACCCCTTCAGAACACAGCACCAGAGAGGCCAAAATCTGACAAAATTCTGTCACCTGAAGAGCAACTCCTTGATTTTATTTATTAATTTAAATATCCATTTCATATCAGCAATGAGATGCCCTTGGTAATGAATTAATGAAAAATTAGTGTACCTCTCAGGCAGTTAAAGTAAGACACCGTTTAGGTCATTCCCAACTATAGCTCTGCCATCAGGAGTGTATTTAAAAGGGATTAATGCCTGTTGTGCCTTATTGTTTAACTATGCATTGACTATGGAGAATGTAAACATGTAATATAATACTGAAATATTCAACATTTCTTTTTGATCACAGAGCTCAGTGGGTAACTACCACTTCCAGAACATGTCATTTTGATTGTGTTGAATTTATTTAAATATCTACATTACCTGGCTACCAAACACCTCAAAATACAAAATGCTGCAGTTACTTCTAAACTAACAGCACACAAAGGCACAGTCTGTGGGGTGACAGACGAGTTCCTTATTTCTCATGTGCTTCAGGGAGAACTTTAATCTCAGTTCCCCCAGCACTTCTGCCTGTTGTAAAAGCAGAAGGACCACAGCAGCTGGCACATGTACCAGCCTGGGTGTGTGAAGGTCCTCTGCTCTCTTCTCTGTGATGACCACTGACAGGACCCAAGGGAATGGTCTGAAGCTGTGTTGGGGAGGTTTAGGCTGGATATTAGAAAGGGGTTCTTCCCCCAGAGGGTGGTCAGGCACTGAAGAGGATCCCCAGGGCAGTGGTCACAGCACCAAGCCCGACATAGTCCAAGGAGCATTTGGATGATGCTCTCAGGCACATGGTGTGACATCTTGGGGTATGTCCTGTGCAGGGCCAGGAGTTGGACTCAATGATCCTTGTGGGTCCCTTCTGACTGAGATCATTCTGTGATTGTGCTGGTGGCTCAGCTCTGCTGCCACGCGTACGCCTGGGCAAAGGCTCTGCCTGATCACAGCACTGCACTCCACAAACCACAGCCTTATCTCCACAATGGCACCAGCTGCATGGAAACACTCATTTTCTGTTCAAACTGCTGGAAACCTGCCTGATTTAGTGATGTGAATTTGACACTAGTTAGCTTTCAAGCAGCAACCTCTAGTTCAAAACACAACAAGCTTAATATGAGGGATTATCTAGAGCTTTGTAACTGATCATTTAAAAAACAAAGCCCCCACCTCACTTGTTATACAACTGCAAATTTGCATAGAGGTTGTACTACAAGCAATTTTTAAAGCAATTTAAACTGCTACAAAAGAAAACATAGATAAATCTCACTTTTATAATTTTCACTTTCAAATTAGTCTAGGAAATTTCTTAACCACCTACAAATATGCCTATACAATTGTTTAAGCCACCTTTACCTGATCTACTTGATTTTAAAACAGAGCATTCAGGAGCAATGCAGGTACCTAAACATAGACATCTAGTGCTATTTTAGATGCCCGAGGGCATCCCACCATGGCTCTCAACTGCTGCTAAAAAAGGCATTAAGTCATCTGTCACACCTGCTAGCCCTGACAGATGTCTCAGGTACCCAAAGCATTTAAAATGGCATTAGATGTCTATGTTTAGGCTTCTGAATCTTTTCCTTGGTGCCTGGAGAAAGTGCAAACAAGGGGGAGAATTGCTGTCCTGGAGTCTGTCATTTATCTCAAACACAAGCACTACAGAAGCAGCAGAAGTGTGAAATCTTTACACTGTCTCACTAATGTATGTTTCCACTCTGTTCCCACAGACCAATCTGTGGCAAAAATACACAGTATGTTATGCATTATTATAGGCAAAAACTATTGCAATGAGGAAAGCTAGTACAGATTTTTGAGCATAATAGTGTCTCACTCCCAAAAAAACCAAACTGGCTTTGCATGAGAGAGAAGGATGAAATGTCCTTCTTTAACCAGAGTTCAAGTGGAATCAGTTTCTTGCTCACTCCCCTCACAGTTTATTTGTGGCACAGGATGGGGAAAAAGTAAAGATGGTTTTTGTTCCCCTGCATCTCTTATATATTGATGTTCTCTGCAATATGACACCATCTTGACTCCTCTATCTGGACAATCCATAGAGAAGAATCAAAAACAAGGTCATGGCAAAAAGTCTAAAAACCTGCTGTCCCAAATGCACTTTCCTCTCAGCCAGGTGAGATCAAAAAATTAGCTTGTAATATTGAAATAAATCTCTTTTCTCCATATCTAGAGATTTCAGGCATATGAGAAGGCTTCCTGTACTACACATTCCCCCTGGGCTCCTCCTGTGGAACTTACTTATGGGAATTTAATATTCCCACTTGAATAGTCCTCGAAGTGTCATCCAAACAAAGCCACATAAGGTGCCTATTTTATTACTACAGCAATACGTCCTCCCTCCTATTTTTTTTAAGCTGTAGGTCAAGGGATTTCCATATAATTTTCTAAGCTAGGCTTAAACCATTATAAAAAATAATAAAAACCCAACACAACCCCACAAAAAAAAAAAAAAAAAAGAAAAACACCAAATAAAACCCAGGTTTTTTCTAATTAGCCATCATTCCCATGGCTTTATTTCAAAGTCTTAAAACTGTGCCTCTCTCACATATTTACTTCTGTTATAGTATTTTACCATAAATGTTTTTAATAATAATATATTTTGTCAAAATTAGAGTTATAATGGTTTTATACGAGTTATAGAAAACACCCAAAGGAATGCTGCAGGAAGGAAAATATTTTTAAATCACAGCAGAAACAATTGCTTACCTCAGACACTTTCTGAGTCACATGAATTTTCTCCAAGATCATACAATAAATTGTACTCCAAATTGGTTATGAACAATTGAAATTAAACTACAAAGTCTGGCAAGTAGTTAATTAAGCCCTGTAATGAAATGCTTAAAAATAACCCATTCAAATCTCTGAATCCCCACAAGTAATTGTACAGCTCTACTTTCTTTTTCTGGTTTTACAGCTATTCCTAGGTATAAAAATATTTAGTATATCCCTTTAGGAACTTAGCATATACATTTACTACTGCTAAGAGCCAGCAAAGCAAGTAGTTTATTTCCATTAAACAAATTTAGACATTTAACAACTTGAGGAAAAGAGAATGTATCTGTTATGAAAAGCTAAACCCCAAGTTACTGAGAGATGTGCAGTGGTTAAAACGTATTTTGGGGCTAACCCTCAGTGTTAACAGCAAAGAAGGTATGTATGTGATAACCCTCAGCACGGCTCTGGATCTGCAGCAGACAGGTGACTCGAGGGACAATGCTAAGGAGCCACCAAGAGTCCCCAGCTCAGCTCTCCCGCTGCCACCACTTTCCACGCCATGGATGGAAACAATCAGAGAGGCTCTGTGTTTGCCAAGGTACTGAGTTTCAAAGGCAGGAAGAGGAAAATCAATACTATGTACAGGAAAAAAAAAAATTAAAAAATTAAAAATTTGTTTCCATTACCAGAAGTTGGATGACTGCAAAGTCATCAGCTACCTCTAGCTAGGAAGGGGAATCCACTTACTATCTTACCATGATACACTACTTTACGAAGCAGGTAAGAAAATTGAGGTTCTTCATGCCCATGTCATGTCACAAAATCAGTGTGTTAAAAGAATATCCAGAAATTATCATGGTTACCTGGAACACAAGACTTCAAAAGGCACCTAAGCAATCTCCCTAATTTTTTCTATTCAATCACATGTTCCACTGTTGGAGATGGAGGGAAAAATGCACTTTTCCCTTCAGACCACCTGCCTGAACTTAACTAAGCTGATTATTGCTATTGTGTTTATATTGCAGCAGCACCTAACATGAGGGATGCATATAATCCTTTAAGGCTGATAACTTGTCTAATAGTCATTTCATGGCTTATTTGAAACAAGCTGATGCTTTAGCGCAACAAATGAAATCTCTTGAACACTCTGCGTAAACAATAACAAAGACTGAAGAAGCCTTCAGGCTAATTTAGGATTTTTTTTCCTTTGCATCTGTTCCTCTCCCCATGGGTACATGGCCAAGATGCTCATACTCAGAGAGAATGCAGGTTTGGGATTTTTGGGGGTGGTTTTGGTTCGTTGGTTTTTTGTTTTGGTTTTTGTGTGTGTGTGTGTGGGGGGGGGTTGTTTGTGTTTTCTAAAAGTTGCTTGTGAATCACAAAAACTTCCCGATAACAAGAAAAATGTAGAAGACGCTCAGTCTGAAGTTCACTAATGCTGCCCTGGGTGTGAACGCACACAATTTCTTACCAGGTCTTCAGGTGACAGTATTGCAAAAACTCTTGTTTGTTGAAGGCAATACAGACTCATGGAGCCTGGGCCTGTGATCAAGATGGTCCACTGCCTTTCTTCTGCTTATTTTAGACATAGACAACACCCTCATTTAAACTGAGAAACTCAAAAATATAGGATATTAAATAAAGCTGTGGTTCTTTTCATTACATGCATAATATAAAGGTTTGCTTTTCTTCCCTTCTCCCTCCCCCACAAAGTTTCAGAAGTCTTCAGCAAAATTACTTTTCTCTACTCACTTGCACAAGTCTTTGGCTTTTACAACACAATTGTTCTCAGAAAATAAAAAGGAAAAAAGGCAGCCCAACTTCTTCTAAACTGAAAACTCAGAGAGTTTTTTTTGTTGGGGTGTTCTTTGGGTTTGCTTTTGTTTGGTTTGTTGGGTGTTTCCTTCAAAAACAAACACACAAAACCAATCAGTGTTTGCCTGTGAAAAGCAATTTAGACTTTCAGCCTACTGGGTCCTGCTGCAATCACGACATTGTTCTAGTTCAGGATTTTCAATGTGACAGAACTCCTGGTTCAAAGTACCTCTGCTTCCCAGCAGCACCTGCCCCCATGCAGGAGTGCTCCAGCAGCACCCACACACCCACGGCTTGGGAAGGGGCCACAGCACAGTAAACTGGCTAGTCCAATACTGAGTGGAAAAAACTGCTGACATAAACTGCCCTCCATCTACTTAAGGCTCCTAAATCAAAACCACCACTTTAAGTGTCAGAATGAAACCTGAAAGCACCAAAAGAAGATTAAGAAGTGACAGAGATGCCTAACATCCAGCTGACAAAATTGTGCGAGCTTTCCATACAGGTTCTCAGTGGTTTTGCACATCTTTCCCCAAGGGAGGCTCACAAGACACACTCACTCTAAAGAGACACACACGGCCAGGCTTTACCAGCAGCCTCCCACCCTAAACTCCAGCTCTGGCAAAAGCAAAGGTTCCAAGTTTGCCCTGTATCTAGGAGAATGACCCCAAACACATGCAAATTAAACATAGGCCCATTCAATATACTGAGCTAGATATGAGTATTCATTAATATGACTAATTCATAGTAAAAGACACAGGGATTTTGAAAACATTATTTCCACATAACGATTTAAATTCTATACTGGACACCAAGTTTACATAAAAATGTGTTGTTTAGTAAGTAACTGATATCACCAGCATTGCATATTTTTGTAGCTTTCTGGAATTTTCCAAACTAAGAAACAGCTGGTTTGCTTTATCATTACATTTTATACTCTTCGAGGGTCCCTAGCTCTACTTAGATTCCAATTCTCACAACACTGATCCAGTATTATCAAATATTTTGCTGTATATCGCATATATAACTTCAGTTTTTGTTGTTGAGGTTTTCTGCTTTTTCCACATCAAGAGGACAATATTAAATAAGAACACTAACAAATTTCAAATCAGACAAAGAAAGAAAATTAAGTGAATCACTACAGATTTTATACTTCTTTATTAAACTTCTTTTCTTTGACTTCAGGTGATATAAAATTCCTGACAACTGTTTTATGTTACACTGGAAGCTGTCGTTAAACAGTATATTTTTTTGTTGCTTGGCTAACTCTTCCAGCTTTCAGAGTGACTCTTCACACCACCCTAAGACTGACTAATAATGAGGTGACAGTAGATGAGTTCATAACAGCAACCTGGGCTGTACATTTCAGCCAGGATAGATACAGTTAAGAGGAAGGCTTCCCTGTAAAGAAAAATAATGTGCATAATTCAGCAGCTATGCCATTCCACACACATATAATTAACAAGTCTTCAGCTCATTAGCAGGCTGTATAAAATACATATAATATGCTGTGCAAAACTGATTGAGAATAAAAAGCTTCTCATGCATTAAAATAAATTATTTAAATTCTTTTGAAAGAGTGGTATCAGTGGCATTCAAGGACGTGATTCCCAAACCTACTCATGGGCTCCAGCTTTTTCAGACTGACTTTTTCACTCTCATGATTTCCAACAGATATCTTGCCATGGTAATTCTGGTGCACTCGGTTTGATCAGTGGCTGCTGAGATTCTGCTGCAGCCCTGAGAGATGAACGGGGCCAAGGGAGGACAAAGAGCTGCCCCACAGCCCTGTGTGCCCACAGATTCCCCAAAGGCAGGATGCACACACGTCACGCTGCAGGCACAGTCCAGTATCCATGTAGGAAGGGTATTTTTGAGGAACAACACATTAGCATCGTCTCATTACTTGTCTATATATCAATTAGTACACTGCACAGTTTCAGTGCTCCTTCCCCAGACATGTGATAAAGGGCTATGCATTATTGCACCTGACAACACCAGCACTTAGACAGACCTTGAAACTCTGAAAGACCATCTCAAGGGAATGAAATAGTTACTCCTGAGCTGTAGTGACACCTCCTGGCAACAGATTGAGAAGGTCTTTTCCCATAAAGAGTACTTTTTCCAGTCAATTCTTGGGGGTTTTAGCCAAAAGCCTACATTCATGGTGCTCCCTCTAGCCTGGCTTCAAAGGCACATGCCCAGAATATCAAGCAGAACCTTCTGATTTACAAGCCCTATTGACATTTTAGAAAGCAAGAAGCTAAGAGACAGGAATATCAGCCTCTAAAATCTCTAGATTTACTGTACCACACATTGGCCTTGCTTGAATAGTTGGAAAAATCGCAGCAAAAACTAATCAACCCATAGCTTAATTCATACCATGAATCTTGCAAAGTGTTTTCTCACTTCTCTGTGACGCCTTGTCTATTTGCTAAGAGTTTATATCTCTGCCCTCCACAGAATCCTGACAAATATTGTAAGTATGACTTTGGTAAGAAGAATGTAAGTTAACACAGAAGAAACAACAGCTTAAGACTACCTATAACCCAGACAGCACAATAAATAGAACAAAATTTCCACATGCTTCAGTGTAGGCAACAAAGTCAGTGTAAGTTGTAACTTCTGTAAGAAGAGAGAGATTGTAATTGCTTACATGCATTCTAAAATACATTAAATATCACAGTGGTAGAAGTAAAATTGATTTTGATCTTTATAGCAGTTTTGAACGGTGGACTTGGAGGCAGAGGGACACCCATCAACTTTAACAAGAACACCACATTTACAAGTCCAGCAAAACACACAACTCAAATATTCAAGTGACAGTCAGACAGCAAGTGCATTTGATAGCTGAAGTTTAGCTTGTTCAATGTTTTACACAGCAATGTGTTCCCCCAATCCCCGATCAACCACCATCTAGAATTTTGAAAAACTTGATTGCTCTCATTATAACATTCCTGTTACATCTTTTGTGCTGCCTTTATGCAATACCATTTTCTTTAAACTTACATAATAATAGAAAGCTGAATTTTTGTCTGTTTTCTTTTGTGTTTTTCTCTCCCCCTGCCCCAACTCTTCTGAGGTAATTATGACATTTTAAAATACTTTGCATATGCTGCAAGGCAATCAAGAAAATTCATTTGACAAACTGGATTACAGACTGTCTGCCAGAAAGCAAAGTGGTAAAAACATTTCCAACAATTTCTCAATGAGTCTGTCTGTTAGATGCTCACAACACACTGAAATAATGCTCAGATAAGAAGAGTTCTACATTTACAGTTTAAATAAAGCAAAAAGCCCCATAAAAATGATGTATTTTCTCTCATCACATGCAGAGTTAGATTGTAAAATTCTTTTTTAAACAATTGAAAGCCCAACAAGGTAAATCCTTCTTTTCCAGTTAACGGCTATCTTCAGAAACTCCACACTCACAGACCATGAGCAGAACCATGTATGAGAATGTTTCTACAGGGTAGGAATGGTTACAGAACAGCCTTACTTGACAGACTGCAATGCTTTAAGATTTAACTGCATTTTATCCTCACTCCAGTTATTTTCAGGCAGATAAATACCTACATATGTACCAATCCCCTTCACTCTCTGCATCCATCCATCAACACATATATCTCTTCCAATTACAAGCAATGCAGTCATGCCAGGCTGGACTGCTCTGGAAATTTCTGATGCCTCCATTACCATGTGTTTTCTCCCTCTCCCCCGTGCACTGGCAGGCACACTTGCTGTATACTCACAGATGTACTGGCTCCTCAGTGCACAGCTCCACCCTCCATGTCAGTCACTCACAGAGATACTGAGCACAGAGTATTTTGTGGGAATTGTGGGACTACTTCACGTGCAGGAGACCTGGTAGTCTCTGCTTGTGTTAATTCCTACTGCTTTCCTTACTGAACTGGCTTTCCAGTGCAGACGCATCCCAGCAGGTCAGGGGACATCCACAAAGAAAAATACTCCAGACTACCCATGATGTGTCCAAGACAGGATAGGAGCTGTGTGCCCACCTAAAGCTGCCCAACATTCCCTGCTACAGGATGCCTTTATAAGTAGAGCAAGGTATAGTTTTGTAGAAATGTCATCATGCTGCCATTTTACACAGGGACAGAAAAAGCCTTTTTCTTGTCCTTTTTAAAGAAATGCTTCATCAATGCTGGATGATAAAGCAGATGCTTCAGTTTGCTACATAAAACTGGCTAAGAGGAAATGGGAATGCTTTAACGTGGACTAACAATGTTTTCCTGAGAAAATCTGAAGGCTTTCCTGTATTGGTGGAAAGACTTGACATTTGGTCAAAACAAAAACATTTCTAGTGTGTCCTGATGACAGAGACAAATTCTTTATGTGGAAGAAGAGAAACTTGTCTACTTCATAAGTGTAGAGTTTAACAGCTGTTTCCTCTGGAAATTCAGCATGAGTTCAACACATTTTATCTTACATGTTCAGAGACATGGAAAAAACTCTCCCCAGATTTATTGAGTGGACTTTGGTTTGTTTTAATTTGGTGAAGCTAGCCAGGCAATGAGCAGGTAAAACTTCTCACAACCTCAAGCAATTTGGGGAAAAAGTGGGTTTAGGTCAGTTTTCAAAAGGGGAAAAAGAGTTGACTCACTACCAGAACAGAACAGGAGTAAGAGATCTAACTGGAGACTGTCTAGAAAACATGAAGTTCTAGTCTGAAAAAAAATTGAATACTTGACTGTATGACTACTGTTCATATACCAGGATTTTTCAGTTTTACATTTTGTATGAAATAAAAAGGGACTTAACACTTCATTAAACTTTGCACAATAAACTCACATTCTCATGCTAATAATGTTTGTGCAATTTCCCATTTATAGCTGAAATGTCTCATCTTGCTCTTTTGATTTGTGAAATGGTTGGTTTCCCTTCCTTCCAAGGGTGATTTTTCCTTTTAATTTTACAGCCTTAGACAGGTTCATTCACCTGTTCTTTCAATTATGGGAAAATGAAAAAAGTAATACTCAAAATCACAAAGTAGAAGTGGGTCTCACCTCACCTAAACCCCAAGTCAAAGATGCTGAAGTTTATGATCTGACATTTTCAGGTTGGCTATGTCTGACTCAGTACTGTGCATGTTCATTATATGTGAACAACTCACTCTTTTCCTTAACCCACACCAACAGACAAATGAGGTTAAAGGATTTTCAAAGCAGATCTTTAAAATTTGGCCAATACTGGAATTATAATAATTTCTCATTATGAACTAGGAAGAAGCAACCACTAGTGAAGAAAATGCAGGGCTAGACTATTCCTTCCTAGAGCAGCAACAATAAAGCAGAATTGTGTACTTCAGGCTCTCCCAAAGAGCCCTTCAGTGTGTTTTGTAGACCAAAATGAAGCTCTGCAGAAGGGAATAGATCTCAGAATTTTGAGCCTCATTAGACTCTTAAGGAAAAGCAGCACACCTGTTGACTCAAGAAGACTGCTTCTTTTTGGTTTAGGAGCAAACGGAATTCACCAGCAGTTTGCTGGCTAACCTGTTAACAAAGAAAATTAAGATCACATATGTCTCAGACATTCTGCACAATGGTTCTGCTCTCATACACAGAGGACTCAAGTCGTTAAGAATCAATTCTGCTGGCTTTCAAGAACATGGACATATCACCCCTTTCCACAGTAATACTACTTGTCAGGATGAACTCTCTTCACAGGGAAAACTTGTGCTGTTTGAATGTTGTTGGCATGAAAATTCAAGTTCAGAAACATAGTTACAGATACATGCTACAGCTGCATAAAGAAAATACGTGCTGTCACATTGTCATAACTAGCTTTGAAGCAGGAGAAAAAGTTATAGGTGTAAAGGGATCTTAGAGCTAGTGAGCAAACCAAAGAGTTGGAGTAGAAGGAATTGGGTTCTTTGGAGAGACTAAAAGAGACAGAAGTGGTGTATCAGTGGGAAACAAGGATTAGGGAATACAAAATATTTCTGAGAACTGAAGGAATATGATCAAAACCAAAAGTGACAAAACAAAGGTAAAAGTGGACTTTGTAAAGGGAATTACAACCTAACAGAACAGGCAGGGTGGATTCAGCAGAAGGTAACCTCACTGAAAAAGGTCAGCAGCACTGAAAGGGGAGCCCCCACTAGCGAAACAAAGTTAAGAATATGTAATTGAAGCCGCTTAAGAATACTACGGCAAAACTGATAGGAACTCCTCCTGCTCTGGAAAAAAGACTCAAAAGCCTCTCTTCCAAATGGAGATCTTTCCTACTCGAGCTAAAGAAACAGGCCCTTGGTTAATAGCATCATAAGCACTTACTGTGTTCGCAGGCCTGCCATGGGAGCAGAACATACTGAGAAATACAATGACTCTTCCTCACCAAAGAAAGCTTGTCTCAAACATTTGAATTGTATGACAAAGTCAAGTGATCTTCAGCTTACAAGGGAAGAAATAGGTGTTTTATATCATCAAAAATAGAACTTCTTAGCTCTCTCATAGAAGAACATTCATTTCTAGCTGTGAAACACTGCCCAGTATCAGCCTTCAAAAATACTTCATCTCTCTTTTCCCTTCTCTGATTTCAATATATAATTACATTGAAGATTTGCCTGGTTTTCCAGATACTATTTATATTAGTTCACAATTAAGGTATCCACAGTATCACCATAATTTCAGACACAAACCTTTCTCCATTAAAAATTCACTGCCCATGTAAATGACACGCTTAACTGACTGTTTCCTTGTCTGTAAAAGAGATGAGCATTAAGCACTTCCTTGGGGGATCAACAATACTTGATTACTTCAGATCAAACCTAGGGCTTGTTTTATTACCTAGAGTTCCTGCAGATGTACACTTTTGCAATTTTCAGCTCCACCACAACACATTCAAGGAGAATCACCTGGAGTACCAGGAATAATCAATGTAGCCATAGTATGGCATGGAAAACCAACAAATTGGTATGTATTCTCCAGCCCCTGTATTTAATCATCTGTCATTAACACTGTCATTTATAAAAGGGTCTACTGCATTTTGAATCCACTAGGGTTTTAGTTAATTTTAAAATATAGCACCAAGGTAGGAATTAATTCCCAAGATAAAGGTTTAAGAGACAACATTTAAAAATAAATTAAAGCCAGTTGTAAATAGCAGCAGAATTCAGTAATAAATTTTCAGTACTTATCCTTGGTGAACAGTAGAGGATGTCATCATCCTCCAACCACAACCCCAAAGGAACCACCTAGTTTTGTCTGTACCAACTTAAGCCAATCAAACCACAAACACATCAGCCTGCAGGGCCAGTGCTCAACATGGGCACGGGATGAGCTCCGTGTCATCTGCCTCTGGCTGTGACCACCACCTTTACCATGCACATGTGGAACCAAACAGGAGGCAAAATGACACTAGACTCCAAAGACCCACGTTTTTCAAAGAAATCCATTTTGGGAAAGTGACAGTCCACAGTGTGCAGTGCCAAGAATAGTCATGAACTGAGGCATTCAAAAGCTGCAAATTGGTATGGGCCTACAAATACAGATCATTTCCACTGGCTTGTTCTTGAGTCCACAGAGAATGAAACAGCCTTAGAAAAACAGTACCTGTGTTACAAATAACACATTTAAGAAAGACTGAATTGTTAAACATTTAGATAGAAACAAAGAACACAGAATATTTATTTTTTCACATTTTGGCATGTTAAGAGAAGTAATATTTATGCAAGATGTCCTCTAAAATTAGCACATTGCTCTTTCTGAGCTTTGACAATTTCAGCTACCTTCTTTCTCAGATGTTTAGTAAACCTGACCTTCCACCACAGATTACATGCCCTTAACTCTTCCAAGATCCAACAAAGGCTTCTCCCTTCTGTAGCTTTCCCACACTTCCCAACAGAAAGTTCCATAACCTGAACACACTGAGGTATTTAAACATAAATTTACAAGAAGCAGACCAACAAAAGGTCTGGAGCTAGGAGAGAACTAATTTCAGGACAATAGCTTTTTTATTTATTTCTGGTTTTACAGTGTAACCACAATCAGAAAACATTCAAGTATGAGCATACAAATAACTCTCTATTTTGGGGTCCTGAGAAGTTTCAGCAATTGCTTGTAGCATAATGAATGTTGGTAATTCATTAGATTCTGTTTAAAAATGCAAAGCACACCACAACCTCAATGATGTTCTCTTTATCCTAACAAAAAGACTATTACACTTAATGTTTTTCTGACAGAGCTAGCATGTTTCAAAATATGTATTTCTTTTCTACAGTATAATGTTTACAGTGGTGTGTTCCTACTTGAATTAAATTAACTGCAGTAATGTCATATTTCAGGCAAGACCATATTCTACTAATTATCCCAAAGAGCTTCAAAATCTTTACAGTATATTCACTGCATTTACATCTTCTCCACAAACTTACTGATCTTGTTTATATAATTTTGCAAATGACAAGATGTGTAGGATAACGATCTAAATGAACTAAAAATTGTGTCATGGACAGATCCTTCATAGATTTACAATTTGTAGCTGTCAATCTTCCTACAGCTGCTAGATAACAAAACAACAGTCCTTTTCTTCATGCAGACAAGCAAATTCAATAAACATTGGTAAGGATTCTTTTCCAAAATAAAGAAATCTCTGGTTCTCCACTGTATTAAACCTTTCCTTATACACATCTTAACTCCTTTCTTATTTTTCTTAGCAAAAGGAAAAAAATCATAGCAATTCTGTGTATTTTAACCCCAAATTTAACTTTTGTAAAAAATGAGCTTGCTGATAGCTAAATATTTTTGTGAAGAGCAATAATATAAAGGAGGAAAGGGAGAAGAGATTTACAGACTTACAAGTCACATCACATTGTAACTGGAGAACACACAATGGGAGTAGTCAAAATGATCATTAAAGGCAGCCATTGCATTTTTATATCACCTTCTCAATCAAGACCTGCCTGAAATTGGCCAAGTTATATCAACATTTGAAAGAGAACACAAACAATAGAGGGATCAATATCACATGAATCCTACAAATTCGAAGTTGTGAAATTAATAAGGGCACTGCCTATAAGATTGCTTTCTTCTCTTTTCTTTTCCTTAAGATGAGGGCATAAACTGTAGTAACAAATGCTGTTAGGAATTGGATTAAGGACCAACATCCACAGTATGGATAGGAAAGAAAAGGAACCCAGTCAATCGAAAATCATTATGGCAAGAGAAATAAAAATTGAAAATTAAACCAAATTGCTACTACTAAATGGCAATATTGACGATGGTCAATGCAATTTTTTCCTGCAAAACTCTTGTATTCCATTTTTAAAATCACCCCAAGATTTCTTCTTTCTTCAAAGAAATTATGTATCAAGTTTCCATACTCTCAACACCCGTTCCGTACCATGAGTTTTCCCTTTGAAATCAAACTCCACGTTAGACAGAGGTGTTCACAGAATGTGTTGCTCCCGGGGGCTAGAAAAGTCTAAGCCTCAACAGACTAATACACTCAGCAAGTTCATCAAGGATCATCAAACAAAAAGCATTCAAGGCAGGCACGTATGTTCGATCCCCTGAGATTAACACCCAGCACCACTTGATGCACACAAGCAGTTTACGGTCATGAGCTGTACCACTTCTTACCTTGCACAGTTAAAGAAATACACCTTTGGGGTGCAGCAGACAAAGTGATCAGGACACGGACTTGTGAGAGGAGAGGATGCTCGCAGGTGCCTGCGTTGAGCGAGGCACTGCCAGAGCATAAATTTGCCTCACATCTCACTGATTAGATGCACATGTCTTATGACGGTAAAGGGGATTCATGAATACTGCGGGGAGAGACCTGTAACAGCATGCCCGCTTCTGCTCCGAGACAACCGAGCAGGGACAACATCATTTGAAATAAATAACCATTTCCTCAGACAACGAGTAAAAAAGGGCTGAGGCTCCAGCTGGGCGAATAATTGGAAAGTGGAAACACCTGAGAAGAATTAACGGGAGCGGCAGCCCCGAGCTCCGAAACGCCCCGAGCGCCGGGCGGGCAGACGCGTCCCCCCCGGGCGGCGGCGCCGGCCGGACCCGCGGCATCCCCTCGGCTCGGGGCTCGCCAAAACACCCCCGGAGCCCCCCGCGACCGGGCTCGCCGCCGCCCCCGCCTCGGCCCCGGCGCGGATCGGCCCCACCTCACCCCCCGCCTCGGGGCGCCGCAGACAATGGGCGGGCGGCGAGACCCGCCCGGCTCAGCCCCGCATCCCCCGGCGGCGCGGGCAGGGCAGGGCCGGCCGGAGCCGGGAGCGCGGAGGGACCGCGGACTTACTCGGGGTGCGGCAGGGCCGGCGGGCGCTGCGCGGCTCCGGGCGCGGCTGGCGGCGCAGCGGGCTCG
>JAWWEE010000016.1:11598277-11784949 GCA_035221455.1 Xenops minutus
GGCCCGCCCGCCCCGCGCACCTGCCCCGCACCCGCGCCCCGCACCTCCGGCCGGCCCGCCCCTCCGCCGCGCCCATCGCAGCCCCGCTCGGCCCCGCAGCAGCTGCCCCGCCGCGCCGCGGGGAATCCGGCCCCAGCTGCGCCGCGAACGCTTCTCCAGCGATCGCCACAGAAGGCACTTGACTTTGCTGCGGGGGAAGGTGTCGGGCGGAGACTTTACTCGGGGAACTAACTCGCTTCACTTTTTCCCGCTGTGCATCCCGGAGAACTTTCCCGTGGCGGGTGCACGCGGGATGCTCCCCTCGGCTCACCTGGCTCCCCAGGAGAGGCAGGTCCTGTCCGGGCGAGGAACCGCCGCTTGGAAAGTGCCTCCGCTCCTCTTTAACACCTGCAATAGAGTTAGAGCAGACACAGCTCAGGGTCGTTCCCAGGGGGGCCCAAGTTCTCTAACAGAAGCTCTAGGTTTTGACTTTGGTATGAAACGGAAATCTTTTGTTTCACTCTGGGTTTCTGTCGTTGCAGATTTTGCATCACTGACTTTTCAGAATACTCTCTCAGCCAACATCAGAGATAACTGGCTTTAGATTTGAAACAAATATAAAATTAAAATAATTTTTGCAGCCTCTGCTTCTTGTTGTTTGGATGGGGGTTTTGTGGATTTTGTTTGAGTCTGGGGTTTTGTGTGGGGTTTTTTGTTTGTTTGTTTGGGTTTTTTGTTGATTTACTTTTTTTTTTAATGTATTACTAAAATCCCACATTCGTGGAGTTGCAAAATAATGTCTAATCTGAATGTTTTACTATCATTTTCACTGAAAAATAGAAGTAACTTGGTTAGTTCTAACCTGAGCTCAGAAACCAGAAATTCTCTCTGGAAATTAATGTAAGCTAAAGCATATAGATGAGAAACTATTTTGCAGTTTATCTTCAAGCATAATCTATTATGGAAAATGTCACACCCTTCTCCAGGTACAGGTTCCTCTACAAATAAGGAACAGGTTTGCTATAGAGGAAAGTGATACTTGTGCAGGGACAAGGATGCTATTATATACTATTTTTTTTTTTTTTTTCTGCTCAAAGTCCTCTGGTGACAATCATGTTTCTCAGATTCTGCAACAGCAGCTTGGCTTCAAGCCATAGACAGGGGAGCTGACTTTTGTATCTTCTCTAAAATCCTCTCTCCTTCCTTTTCCATCAGCAGTGGGTGCAGGTCCTGCTCCACAGCCTTCATCACTCGCCTTTGTGCTGAGGTTTCCAAACCTCAGTTCTTTCTACTTTTCCAAATGAGCTCAAACACTCAGGGTCCCTGTTCTGCCTTTGTTTTTTGGAATGGACTGGCTGTTGGCCATTATTTTGCAGTTGCACTTGATTTCTTTGTCACTGTCACCATGAACCAGACCCAGCCAGAAGGACTGTGCCTGACAGGCAGCCGAGGTGGGATGGAGCACTCCTGGCTGCTGACTGTGCACACCATGCCCAGGTGCCTTGTGCAGCCTTCCTCTGCTCCAAGTGTCCATCTCCAGCTGGGGGGGACTGCAGAAGCTGCCCTGGCTGCACTCACTGATTCCAGCTGGTTCCCCACTGTCCCCATCAGAGCAGGGCTGAGCCCCTCAGAGAGTCTCAAGGTGGGAGGAGGTGGAAAGGTCAGGGTGAGGCAGTAAAGGCCCCCCTTGGAGAGACAGGATATTTTTACCTTTGCTTTTTGCCATCCAACTCTATTTTAAATTAGCAATAAATTGAATTATTTTTTCCCAAATCAAGTCAGTTTTGCCCATGACAGTAACTAGTCAGTGATCTTCTTGTCTTTATCTCGATCCATGAGATTCCCCACTTTATTGTCTCCCCTGCCCATTGGGGCGGGGAGTGATGGAATGGTCAGATTGGCAGCTGGACAGATGGGCACAGGGTCACCCAGCAGAGGGGCTACATTCTTTGGAAAGGAAACAGTTCTGTTTGGAGCACAGCAGTTCCAGCTCAGGCTTCTTTGTGTTGTGACAGTCCAGCTCTGCCAGAGAGGTCCTTTTCTGTCCGTGCTGCCATCACCACCTGTCTCTTGGCTGCCTTTCCCACTGACTCGGCGAAAAGCATTGAGGATACAGTGAAAATTTCTTGTGATTAAATTCCCATTTGGCAGGAAATCATCCCATTTCACTGCAGTGCAACATTGTCTGAAGAGGGTATTTCAGGAGACAGTAGCACCTTCAGTTTTCTGATTACAATTCTTGTCTGAGTGTCCTCGAGCCGGGTCAGCCTATGTATTTGTATCCCTTTGCAGAATTACACTGTGACCACATGGGGCAGAAATCTCTATTTACTGTCAATGACTGTACTCTTTGCACATCCCTTTCTGTCCCATAAATGATCTCAATTGAACATTCATTACTTGGAGAAAAAGAATGCACCCCCTCTCTTGCTTCTTCTTGACAATATCTGCTTCAAGTTGTGAGCGTGGGTCTGTCTTATAAAATCAGTGATTAAATTGTCTGGAATTGATGCTTAGTTCCCTTTAAACAAAATTGTAGATAAATTCTGTGTGAACTATTTTTTCCCATGCACTAAATTCAACAAAGATATAGTTTCACTTAGTCCTCTCAAATAGTTAACAGATTTGGATAATCTTTGCTGAATAGTTTTTTTGGGGTATTTCCAGGATAAAATTCACAAATTGCTCAAAGTTGTTTTCAGCAACCTTCCCTCTTCTACTGTCTTAAAGGCTAGGTAAATTTTGAAGCATGTAAGAGATTCAGGTCTAGTTCTCTTCTCTGCCTTAGTAAATTTGAATTCTCATTGTCATTACAAAGTTATAAGTTATTTGGGGGTGTAAAGAGAGGGAAGAGAAGATTATTTTCCTGCCAATACTGTTTCAATATGTACAAATAACATTAACTGGAGCAGGAATTAGATCAGAGTCTTCTCTCTGGTAAGAACCAGGAGACTGGAGACCTGCTCGTACTTCTCAGTCAGCATTTATTTCCACATGGAGTCCAACAATGCTCCAGCAAGAGAGGTGGGAAGAGCCCTGCTTTGCTGCCTGGTGGAAGACACTAGCCCTGGATACAGGAATGTGAATGCAAATCACTAATGAGAACTAAGCCCAGAGGGTTCAGGTGGTTTTAATTCTTATGGTGGTATTTCTCCTAGTGCCTTTCTTAATGTTTGGAAGGACAAAGAAATTCTCTGTCCAAAGCAGGGAAACTTATAATAACCTTCTCTCTATTCAGCCTTGTGGTCCTTCTTTTCTTAGTTAGCAGTTACTGTAACTTGTCATAGAACTGATTAACTTTTTCCTTGCCCTTTCCATTTCCTAAAATGAAAGCTATTATCTGCTCTGATCTTAACACCTCATTCACTTTATACTAAGTTCAGTGTAAACTACAACATTTCCTGGAAGCATCCATAGTTCCTTGTTTCTGGAGGTACTTACCACAGGATGAAGAAAACTTTGCCAGGTGACAGGAGAGCTTGTATAATTTAACACAAAATAGTCACTCCTGAATGTTGCAAAGCAGGCAAGAGCCCTCAGAGGCTGTTTGTGAGAAGTGTTACTCTTCACTACTACGTGTTTCTGAGCCAATGCCAATGTCTAGTTTACCAAAAGACTTTGTCAGCACGGTTTGGAGGCAGATCCATCCTGTGCTACTTTCACATGTAACAAGAACCCCTTTGGAGATATGCCTGTTCCTTCTTCAATTGTTTTGCTAGGGCTGCTGGAAGAGGGTGATCCCTGTTGCACTGGAATGCTGCTGTCCTCCCTGTTTCAGTTTGGAGGACTTCTGATGGCACTCCTTGAGCAAATTGCTCTTTGGTGCGACACTTGCTCAGCAAGGTATTTCTGCCTGTCAGCTGTTAGACACTCCAAGAGATAATGTTGCTTGTTTCACAGATTTCTTATTAACTGCTTATTTTTGCTTACAGGACTCAGAGTACATGCAGTGTATATCACCAGCTCTCAGCTACATTTCTCTAGTGTAATATTTGTAATATTATCAATATTCTGAGGCTCATATTGCATCTGGTCCCATGATTCAGCTGAAATTGAATTGGTTTGTGATCTAATAACTCAATTGCAAATATAGCAGCCTTTTCTTTCCTGCAGAGCATTTAAATCAAGAGTTTGTGAAGCAGTTCAGGTCATATGGCAGATATCCTCTTGTTCCTCAGAATTCTCCCTTTTTTTTTTGGCTAGTGACTGCACTGAGCTATGAAGTCCTTAGTTTTGCCTCATGACTCTTCATCTCCTGTAAGCATTTCTATTTTATTTCTGCTGCAGACACAAACTGGATTAGGCTTTTGTGTCTCTGCCCCAGTCCTCCTACTTGAACTTCTTTTCATGACACTGTTTTGCACTGTGTGTTGCATTTGACATGATCTTTCTCCTGCAAAATTTAGCTGACCTTGTTTTTGCATTACTTTAGAACCTATGTATTTGTCTCTATAATAATCCAAACAAATCAAAACATCCTCTGCTTTAACCAGGAAACACATGTCCCACAGACATCCAATCTCTGAGAAGAAACTCCTGGTATCTCCATACTTTTAAGTGGGAATGGCAGATTTCTTAGGTCTGTAATTTAAATATCTATTCCCTCATTACTTCTCCCTGTTAGCACCAGGAAGCAGACAGACACTTTCTCTTGAACTTTCTAGCTCCATTAGCCTTTTTAGTGTTTCAAATATCATTCTTTGTAATTCCATGTCATTCCTTATCATTCCTAGCTAACATATATATCTGTAATATTCCCTACTTCTCCTCTGAGTTGTCTATACGTTTAAATGTCCTATTACATGTCATCCTCTCTGATTTTTTCTATCAACTTTATATCTCTTAGGTTCCAATCAGATTTTAGTGTTCCAGTCACACAAATGATTTGATGTTTCAGTTGTACCTCCTTTACAGAGAATTTATTTCAGAGTCTACAAAAACAGCACAATCTGTTATACTTACCCGACATTTTAAAACAATCACAGTCAAAATAACAACCACTATTTGTTTTAGTTATTATTATTATGAATGGTTCATAAAAGTGTATATCCTGTAGAGTAAGAAAGAAATTAGGGAAAGGTTTTATTGTATAGTGTATGATATAAAAAGAGGTAAAAATACCCTACAGAGTATGAATGTGAACTCTGTTTTCTGTACAGCTTTTACATTCATGAAACACTTCCTGCTGGCAAAAATAGCAATATTTTTTCACAATCTTTCAAAATATGTCACAGTTCAACTGCTGTAAATGCAACAGACACTTTTAAAAAAGTGCCTCACAAGGTTGTTCACTTTCAAAAAGAGGGTGATTCAATTGCTGGATGCACTTTTTCCATGAGCAAAGAATACTATTCAGTAAGAAAGCATGAAGATAGGAAACTAAGTCAGTAGAAGAAAAGTCAGACAGACTCAAAAGGATCCAAAAGGAATGATATTCTTCACTCAAGAGAATGCCATGTGTATTCCGTTACTTTCCCATCTCTTCTGTCAGAGAAATGCATGTGTACCATAGCAACAAGCACATCTCATAAAGCTTATACGTTAAATCATTAAACTAAAGATCACTTACTTTCTCTGACTTGGAAAACAGCACTTTTGCTGTTCTTTTAAGCAATAGTTCATAAAATATTCATAAACAACTCATAAATGGTTAAACATGCTGAATGCTTGAACTTTTACATAGTTTCTTTCATGTTTCCTAATACACGTGGAAAAAGATTTCTTTAAAGTAAATAATACTGTCAGAACACGTTTTCATGTGGTTTTTGCACACAACACACAAAGACATCCAATTATATCAAGAATTTGATTGCAGAGCATAGTTTATATTCCCACTTCCTCACCTTTAACCCTTCTAAGTGGACAATGGGGTTTCTTTCTTGTTATAGAAATTATTGTCTGTGGAAACACTTCCTTGAATCTCTGGACAATTATGGTCGATTATCTGTAATGTTATATTTTCAAATTATGAAAGAATACTGTGGCTTCCTATTTTTTTATGGCATTATTCTTTAACGAAACCCAGAGTGACCAGTAAGAGATCTCATTTGCAGATTTTCAAAATATGGGATCGAGTTCCCTTTAAGCATTGCTTTTCCTGCCCTGCAAATGCAAATGCATTATGTTTGTTGAAGTAATCAGCGTTAAATTAAAAATCTCAGCACACCCTCTAGGGAATTCAACTCTTCACAAACCTTAACTCAAGTAAAAGCTTGAGTGAATATATAGGTATTCAATATGACAGGAAGCACAAGAATACACGGTTTGCTGCAATTTCAAACTTCCTTTCTTACCATCTATCTTCAACCAAAGATGTACCCCTACAGGGACCATCTGCAAGAAGGCAACATTTAATACGATTTACCAGTGCTAATAAAAAGATGGAAGCAACATGTGATATTACCAGACTTAAGCTGTACAATCAGGAGTAAACAAAGAGATTTTTTCAGGATAGTATGTATCTAGCCTTCCTAGGGAGTGCTATACACATATGGATCGCTGAGCCTGCCAGCCCAGCATGGATCCCATCGACTTCAGGCTGGACACTGTCACTGGGAGATAAACAGACAGACTCCAGGGGTTGGATGATGGAGAATCCACAGGAAAAGCAGTTTTATTGCTAGGAATGTCTGTGGAAAGTGATTTTGGGGAAATGTAACATTCTGTGCTGAGAAAAGTTTAAGGCATATGGAATTTAATAACATTTTCTGACGTGATAGTTCACATAGATTGAATATCAAATTATTTTATGTACAGAAATACAGTATATTTGTATATATTTACAACATCAGCAAACAACTCGTGATCAATGATTAGACTTAGTTTTTCTTTCCGTAATATTTGATAAAGAATAATTGATCACAAACAAGATCTCACAATCTGTTCAAACAACTCGCATACAGAAAGAAGAACTAAATTTGATAAATACAGTCTTTACTGCAAATTCTTTCCCAAGCTACTCCTAAGGATAACAGCGTCTTACAAATATTTAGTACTGGTACACAGAAACACCATAGATACTAAGCTTCTCAGCTCCAGCTAAACTCTGCACTTTGGTAAGTGAATAATATATCTATAAATTATTATTATTACTGTCTAAAACACTATAAAATATTGTTTAGGAATGTATTGTACTAAGTAACCAACTTTGTGGGTTTAATATGTGTATGGAGTGATATTTGTTTGAGCGCAAAAAGTAATTTCACATAAAAATTACATGCAAAATGAACTGATACTCACCAATTACAGTGAGTTTCCACAGATAAGGGTAACAGTAACAGCAACCTGAGCTGGGACAACTAATTTGTGTGGTTGTTCTAGCCTGCAAAAAGGCTGAGACCTTCAAATCAAGGATTGATATTGAGAGTCTTCTCTTTGTCCCAGGAGAGCTATAGTGGTATTTGAGATCTTGAGGTCTTGCCCTCAGTTAGCTTGCCTGAGAAATTATCCTTGGATTACCTTGGATCATTGATTCCACTAATGTATGGGCAGTAGATATTATCTACTGCCAGATTTCAGATTTAACAGAACAGTTACATGAAACGATGGGTCTTGCAAGTGGCAATACAACCTTCTTTAATGAGCAGCTAATATTCCTGTTGAGATGTAAATGTAGATCACTCACCTAACAGACAGAGTGCTTATAACTTTACCTTTTCTACTAAGTCTTTCTTTTAAAGAGATGTATTCAAGTTTAAGATTGATAATAACATACTAGATAAAAAATAGTACCCTTAGAATATACATTTCTCCTTAACAGCTTGTTAAAAATCTAGTATTGGCTGTATTAATTTGCACAAAAGATTTCAAAACAGCTTACTGTAGGCTCTGGTTTTGTGTACTGTGGCAGAATGAATTATGAATGATTGCATCATTTACATTCTAAGTTTAGTTTTCAAGTATGGTTGATTTTGCTTAAATGAGAATCCTGTAGCTATTTAGTAATTAGGACTGATAGTTCTATGAAGTTCATAATTGGTCCCCAAACAGGTGTTTCCTTTCTTCTTGAAAAAAATTAGGTATATTTTTGCCCTGCTGCATGTGAGCTCATGGAAATTTCCAGAACATAAAAGTATACAATATTCATAACAATTTTGTAATATAAAATCAAATTATACTTCACTTTAAGTGTCTACTCGGCCCATGCATTGAATTTGAACTTCACTCAGGCACCATTTTTGTAACAGTGCTCTGCACCCTTGACCATGGACACAGTTACCAACAACTGCAGTTGCTCAGTGCAGAGGTTCTGATAATTTTATGACAGTCTCTATAATGAGCATAGCTATTCTAAATAATAGTTATGGATAAGTTAGATATATAATGCTGTTTTTCAATATAGATTGTGTCTACCGAATATAGATAGATGTTTTTGGATGTATTGAAAACAAAGCTGTTACTGCCTATAAAAGTCAGGTATCATTTACACCGAGTGTCAGGAGCAATACAGTACTTGAAGGGGTCACTGCTTTGACGTTTCTGTGCATTGTCTTAGCTGTATTACCCCAAGTTTGTGTCTCTACTTTGAAAATGGCAGCAACTGGCAATCATTTATCATATTTGATTGTTCTGCAATGATTTGAGCTCAGACAAGTTACCTTATCATCAGTGCAGGCAATTTTTATGTAAAGCACCAGTATTGACTACAAGAGATTTGATGGCAGTTTTAAAACATTTCTGCATTAATGGCCTTCTCACTGCATTTAAGCATCCTGTCTCTTAGATGTTGTGATAAATGTGACACTGCTATTATATGTCTTAAGTACCCACTTTTAATGGTGACAACATCTAGTCTTCAAAATGGTAATTGCCTAATGCTAACTATCTTTGCAATTTATGACCACCTTGGGAAAAATACTCCTTTAAAATTGCACAAGTGTTTAGTTAGATATACATAATTAACCAGTTGCTTTGCTGGAATTAATTTAGGGAAGAATTATGGAATCTTAGGTTGGAAAAGGCCTCTAAGATCATTGATTCCAACCATTTACCCAGCACCATCAAGTCCACCACTAAACCATGTCCCCAGGTGCCACATCTACGTATGTTTTTAATCCCTCCTGAGATGGTGACTCAACCACTTCCCTGGGCAGCCTGTTCCAGTGCTTGACAAAGCTTTTGGTGAAGAATCTTTCCCCTAAGATCCAATCTGAACCTCTCCTGGTGCAACTTTAGGCCATTTCCTCTTATCCTTGTAACTTGGGAGACCAACCCCCACCTGCTCCAACCTCCTTTCAGGAAGTTGTAGAGAGGGACAAGGTCCCCCCTGAGCCTCCTCTTCTCCAGGCTGAACACCCCCAGCTCCCTCAGCAGTTCCTTATTGATTGCAATGAGTGTTGACATGTGGAAACTCAGAGGAGGAGAGAGTCTAGGGGGGAGAACGCAGAGAAGGAGCCACTGGAGCTAAAAAAATACAAAAAACCACAGGCCCTTTTAGCCCCAAGAAGGAGGAAGAGTTGATGAAAACAAGTCTCTTGACACGAACTGAACTCATGTGTTCTTTGCAAAGCAGCTATTTGAAGAGGTGGAAGACTCAGACCTGATCAGTACAATACTGCATCACCTCAGAATTCAAATGACCAAGAGAATTTGGCATATTTGTTACATTATGTTTCGTTATTGACAGTCTTTTTAATTGGAGAATAACAGTTTCAGAAAAATTTGTAGGAAGCAGTTACTTTCTGTGGAAAAAACCCAGCTTTCTGTCCCAAAACTGACAGGTCCTCTTCTGCTTGTTTTATCTGAAATTTGAGTGCTTGAAATTAAAAAATAGATTTTCAATGAAAAATCAAATTTTGTTGCAGATAATTTTGATTTGTTGAAGCCAATTTAACAGTCACATATGGCCTTCTCTAAAATCCTTCACAGTCCCCAGAGAGGCTCCACAGCTGATTAAACTCCATCTATCTGTGCTCAGCCTTGACTGCCACGCTGCTTTTCTCCCACATTTTTTTTCTTTCTTTGTGACTGATTAACTAAATTTTTGATACCTTCCTGATCAAAGAACAAAAGCAGTAGAATTGTGTTTTTGGCACAAATGTCTTAGAGCTCTCAATATGATGAATACTTTACTGAGACAGTACAGAAAGAGTTTGTAACATTTTGAAGGAGCAGAAGGAAGCAACATTTTTTACACGTTTTGTGCAGGGTTGAGAGATAGGAAGTGAAAGGATGAAGAACAAAAATCCCAGATTTCAAAAGTAATCAACAAACCTTCAGTCCTCCTATGACAGATCCCACTGATTTTGCAGAGCTGGAGTTTGAGTACACCTTCCTGGGGTCTACAGGGCAACCTGGGTCAAACCCAAATTCCCTGGAAGAATTACATGCATAAAGGCTGGAAGTATTGCCCAAACCATCTGCAAGAGGAGCAACTCAGTGGTACCAAACACTGAAGTCATAAGATTTGAGAAGCAAATGCTCTGGAAGGGCTGATGTGAGAGGATGTACACAGCACTACAACAGAGCTGTCACACCAAAACTCAGGGTGAACGCCTTGTGGGATTTCTTGGGTTTAGTATCACACTGTGACACCACACACATGCCCTTTCCAAATCATGAAAACAGTACTGTTAAACACTATTACTATTAGTAATACTATTCAACACACACAAAGTCTGAATGGATTACTAAGGATTCTGACTAAGATTGCAGTATCTGGTTCTATGTGGATTTATTATGTAAATTATTTTATAAGAGCAACATTAATAAGACGTTTTATGCATTTTCTAAGAAGGAAGGAAACTGCTTTTTCGTTTTCAGAAGTAAACAGGTGGTAACCAGTTTACACCACTGGCCTGTCCAGATGTAATAGCAACAAAAGAACCCATATCATTCCAGACAGTCATTCTCTATTTCCTTATACTTATTTGTGAAGCAAAAGCAATGTGACAGGCAAGGTTGCAAGCAGAGGAATTGCCCACAAGATGTTTTACCAATTGCAGTAGAAAAAGCTTTTAAAAAGGAAGCAAAATACGGGAGAGCAGAAACAATTAGATATGCAGCACACTGAATTCAGAAGTGCCAGCAGGTGATGTGCAGTTCCGTGGAGTTTTGGAAAAACACGTCTGTCAGGTTTATTTATTTATTTACTTCACAGAATAAATCCTTCCAAAGCAGAATTGCTTAGCCCAGCTCCTAAAAGCAACTGAGCCTTTCACAAATACCTTTATGTACATCTAATGAAGAAACTGAAAATATGTTGGATGACAGAGATGAAGGGCACTCAGACTCAAAGAAAGCGCTCTCTTTTGTGATTACAGCCTGTGTTCTCTCTGTAACCTGAGACTAGGTGTCCAAACTGTCAGCAAGTATATAATATCCCCCCTGCTGAAGCCAACAATCTTTCCTGTACACCACCCCCTTGCCACAGCTTCCCCAACAGCCTGTCCCACACAAGCAATACCGGAGAAGAGCTGCCCAAGTGGAAGATGAGCATTCTTTCCCCCACATGCAATGAACTAAGCACTGTCTTCTTATCACTCAGCTTTCAAAATAGTGAAAGGGGAAGGTCATATTTTGTATTTTTCTTATGGATTGCTGGTCTCTCAAAGCCATGAGGAGAAACGCATTTCATGATACACATAGCAAGTAAACTGGGATACACTGAACCAGTGGTCCTTCTCTGCTAGCCTCCTATATGTGATTAAAGCCTCTTAAGGTTTCTGACAAATTCTGTTCCCTATAGAAAACAATTATACAAATGGTGCAGATGTTATTAGATTAGCTGCAAGTGACAGAGAATTCAAAATTTTAGTAGAAGGTTCCGCTCACTTGATTAATCAAGAAATTGGCTATTTTGACTGAAGCATGTAGGCACTTCTAATGATTGTATTCTTTGCCTTAATAACTCCTTGCCAATGTAAGTGGATGGGTCAGAAAACAGTCTTCTCTACTTCAGCCATTTGCTGCTGTTTCCAAGTGTCCTACAGAGCTTTTCACTGCAAAGAGATGACTATCACGAGCTATTCTTTTCCTACAGATGCAAACATTTCACTGCTAAGCCAACTGTACTCTGCACACAGTCCATAATATGGTCAACATGCCCAATGTCATATTCTCACAGGACAACTCCATATCTATTGAAATACTTTCACAATACACAACACATCCTTACTCAGATCATGTTTGGACAAATCCATGAACAGATATAGGGACAAATCAAAGCTTTTTACCTTCCTTTGTCTGCTAAGGGTCCTAGCACTGCCTTATCTTTACACCGCAGGGTGTGGATTGGGTCTGGATCAGGCATCCAGCAGAGGGAGGCTCCTTGCCTGCTGATCTACTCATGCACAGCCAACTGACTTGGGGCACTGCATGTCCTACATGTTCCTGTGGCTTCATTCTCAGTTATTATTTCAATATAGGACTCGACAGAGTTGCACTTTTAAAAAGTGATGGTGATAAACCAGCCAAATATTATAAAGCAGAAGGAGAGAAAAGAATTAGCTTGAACACTGAACTCATAACTAATAGGATTCTTCACCCATTGTATTTAGACTAATTATCTTTGAAATGCCTGGGGAACTGAAGAAAGACTTTTTTTCGCTCGATATGACACATGATGTGGAAGGTGCTGTAATGCTTTTCTATAAGCTACGTGTATCTGAGATCTCCCACAGATATTCTACTAATCATTCCTCAGTCTATTTAACCTTCATTAGTGCAGTCATTACCCTTCTAGAAAGAAGAAGAGATGCAAGAAAAATTTTTAATCTTCATTTTATGAATGAATTTAGTTGTGGAATCTTTTATCAGACAAGAACACCTTCTTGTAAAGAACTCTGCTGTGCAGTGCTGGTACCACAGAAGAATATTGTGCTGTATTTTTATTTCTTTGGTGATTCTCTGTTAATCAGCATACAAGGCTTTTTATACTTGAAAATTAGTTTAAAAAACTGTGAAAAGCAACAACATTAACACCTGTTCATGAATAGCACTATATAACTTTCTTTTTTTAATAACTTGTAAAACAAAAGTTTAGAATGTTCTAGCAAGATCACTATTTGCTGCACTAATCAAACTTACTCAAAATGCAAATTTAGAATTCTTCTATGATTGCCATAAATTACCTCAGATGTATACAGATGTAAATCAGAACAGAATCAGTTTACTGTTGCTTGTTCCTTCTTTGTTACATTATTTTCAAGCATTTTTCAAGCTCTTCTCTACAAATCTTTGTAGATCCTTGGTATCTGTCAGCTCCTGACTGTAGTGTATCCCTTGGGCATTTAAATACAACAAATGAGATACCAATCTCTAGTAGGGAGAACTCAGAACAACATTTTGTCAAGCTACATACATACATATAGAAAGCTCTTCTGTATTCCAGCTGTTCAAGCATATGGGAAAAGAAGACTTGGTGAATTGGAATCTTTTCATGTAATTTTCTGTGAAAAGCTCTCTAGCTGTCTACCCCACTGAGAATTTTCTAGCTTCCTGAATTTAGAATAGAGGTGAACCTGCAGGCCCAGTGCCCAACATTGCATTTCTGATACTAAGTAGGAGCAAGCTGGGAACTGAGCTGTGTGCCATGTACTGCATCTTGTCCTGCTGATGGGCAGACAACATATGCAGGAATTCCCCACTCTGAGAACAGATCAAAGACAGAATTCCTTGTGCTCTATTTTTGAGGTAACATGATGTTTTGAAATTTAAAATCTTTATTTGATCCACAAATATTTTCTGAAGTTCTAGAAAATATCAGGTAAAAGGTTATTCATCAGAGGATAACTTCTCTGTGTAGTTTCATCAGCTGTACTGATTCAGGTCTTACCCAATTTTCTGGTACTTCTTATTACATTCTTATGTATCTTATCTATTATATTTTTTTATATCTTATTATAATTCATACTATTATTATTATTACCAGTATTAGTAATCATAGCAACAATTCGACACACAGCAGCTCTCCTGCAAACATAACCATCCATTTTACCAAGATAGAAAAAACTGTTGTCTTTAGAAAATTAGAAAGATTATGTCAGAATTTTGCTTTAGTGCTGCCTAGAGAAATCTGCTCTACAGGTTTTGTCTTGAACATTACTCTTCTGGACCCTCATCTATCCCATGTTACTGTTTTCCACTGTGAGACTTTAGATGTCCATGAGAGCTGTGGTATCAAAATGGATACAGACACCTTGAGTTCTTCCTTTACTATAACTTCCTCTTCATCACTGTATCCTTTCTTCCTCTGCCTAGAATCAGATTTTAGCCAAAAATAGTGTTTTGGAATATAATGATCTTGCTATTTCTTTTGAACACAACCATTACCAGGATTATTTTTTTTAAAAAGAACTAACACAGAACTTGCTAAGACTCTTGTTATAATGCCACCTTCCTCACAATAAACAGAAAGCCAGGCCATTGATTCATTTTTTACATCCTTGTCTGGGAGAGAATGCACAAAATTGGCTGCTCTCTTCGTCTCTCCAAACTAGGTTCCTTTCCCTGATTCTGAAATTAAGCCTTTCCTTATGAATGGTGCCTGACTGACAGCCTTGAAAGCTCCATTTTTCTTTAAACAGACAGCAAATTCACAGTCCAAGTTTGTAGTGCGATTTCCCTCAGTGACCCACACACCACGCCCATGCTGATTCAGTAGCACAGTAGCACTCTCCACTTTGGACCAAGCACTACTTCAGTTTGCAAAATACTATATCCCTGATGAATTTGACCCCTGAAATGCAACTAGTATAAATTCCATTATTTTTTATGATCTGACAACAGTATTCCAAGGAACTATGTTGAAACTACCAGTTTATTTCATAGAGAGCTGGGGATGGCTTCTTCTTTGTTATGCTTAAAATCCTTTCAATCTAAGCCTTATCTTTGGCATATTATTTCTATGTGAGTAATCCCCCTGGAACATGAGAAACACCATTTAACATCTCTTTGATCTAGGCAACCAAAAAACACATTCCTACTCTGTTTTGAGGATTAATACACTGTATTATATCTCAAATCAGGGCATTTATGCACCCACAGCAGTTCTGCACTCATATGGATTCATTTTCTTGTCTCTCAAAGGCTGTGAGAGAGCTAGAAGTTCTTTTTAGACCCCAGGCAGAACTGTGTTCATATAACACATCCCCTTTAAAACTCATGGTTTCCAGGTGCTTCTGTGTGCACTAGAGGCCACAGATTTAATTTATCTCTTTGGCAAACTGCACAACCAGTCCTTTCCAAAGAGTGGAAGCACCTATGAGATTCAGTAAAAATAAATGAAAAGCAGACATCCAAATCTGACCTCAGTAAAGAGCCAAAGCAGAAAAGCTTTGGCAAACAAAAAAAAAAAAAAAAAAAAAAAAAAAAAAAAGGAGCTGAAGACAAGAGGAACTGTGCTAAAACTTTCCTTTCCTTCACCAGGTCGCAGTAAGAGGCATTATGTACTTTTATTCTATACTGTTAGCAATGAACTAAATACAGGACTGTTTCCTACCTGCTCCTGCAGCCTCCCTGCCAGAGGGAATGGCCAAGAGCCACGAGCCCCAGCCAGCCCCTGTGGTACCTGTGGCCTGGACTGCAGCATCTGCCTGCAGACAGTGAAAAATGGTATTCTAAAGTGGATTTACATAGTTTATCAAATCCTAAACAAAAATCTATAGAACAGAAGGAGATCTATTATTAAGCATAATGAATGGCATTATCTCATAAACTGCACAAGGAGAAATTTAAATCTCATTTTTCTGTAACCAGCTCTTCATTACCATTTTGGGAAGAGTTAGAAGCTGCAGCTCTCCTTCTGCCTGTTGTCTTTTAATCCTCTCATTCCCAAGTCACTCATTATAGTATAAAAATGCCATAAACCTAATGCTGTGATGTTTTATGTCCTTGCAGTAACAACTTCTAAAAGCAGGAGGCACACTTGTTGCTCATACATCCCTCTTCTTGAGCTGCTTCCCAATCTTGTTCCCCTATTCCTAAATGTGTGCCAGCTCTCTTCATCTTCCTACTGTGAACCTCAGCACAAGGTGGGGCAGATGGCTGCAAAATTCAACAACATTACAAAGCAAACAAGTTTATTGCAGCCACAGATACAAGAAAAGCAATGTTAAAACTGATTATCAATTTCATTTATTTTTTCACTTTTGGGTTAAGATGCGGTTTTATGAACTAAGTTGCCCAAATTAGGCTACCGAGGCATTTCAAACAGCATGGAGACTGTAAGGTGTTATATGCATCCAGGGTTGTTTGAACCCCTTGGGTTGAGAACAATTACTGCAGAATGCTATTAATTTTGTAGCGTGCTTTTTGCTGAACTGTAGGTGTGATAAAAAAGAACCTGAGATGAAGAGCTTTTTTTATTTTGGGATTGCACAATGCAAGGCAAAGCAGCTCCCTCGGGATGCCGGGATAACTGGGGTGTACTTACTCTAAAAGCAGCCAATTATAACCAATCCCTATAAAGGCCTGCAAATGTATCTCTTGGAATTTACTTGTTTGCTCTTCCTTCTCTTGCTGTAACCACCCCCCAGCATCCTCATCCCTGCAAACAGAACATGGAGCAGATCAGGGGAAATTGTATTCTGAGACATTTCCCAGAAGATTAAGCTCAGTGCAGAGCTCTGCAAGCCACTGGAGTCAATGGAAGAAGAGAGCACAGCACTGCACCTTCTGTATGTTTAAATCTGGCATGAGGAGGTGACAAAACAATTTCAGGTAACCTCACCAAACAAGCCTGAAGGACAACAGCAAGGAGTAGAAGGTAGTCTAGAGACGTGGTGGGGGAAGAGGAAACTGAGGCATCAAAATCCTATTATTTACCAGGAATCAAGACAAAATCTTGGCTGTGAGGCGTGGTGGTCAGACAGGAGAAAATAGTACTACACCTGTCAGCAGGTGCTTGGGAAACAACTACCTCAAAGTTATCCTAAAGGACTATTAACTTGGATGTAGAATGCCAAGTTTTAAAGAAACACTAGCTTTTAAAGGAAAAACAAATACTTTCTTCCAAATTTAAAAAAAAAAAAAAGAAAAAAGAAAAAAGAAATACTTAATTGCTAATTCATAAAGAATATTGCAATGGTTATTCCTGAGCATATTTTAATAAGTCAATTTAGTCACGAGGCAATCTTTACGGTTATATTTCAGAGGCAATTCCTAATGTACTGACCTTTTCTCTTATTAGAAAATCTTCAGATTGCTCATGATTTCCATTAATTTTTCAATTAGCTTTACCCAAAAATGTCTTCTGTAACTTACAAAGAGTACCCTACATATTGATGACAAACTTCTCTGAGACTATTTAAGATTTCATATTCAAAACAGGAGCTGGGTGGAGCATCTCTGAATGAACTGCTACTCTGAATGAATTAATTTAAATTAGGAATATGGGTTAAAGAAGCTAGTGGGTGCTTTCTGTTAAAAAGAAATTAAAATAAGCAAAGTTAAGTGAACAACAGATATCACTGAAGTATTTCCTGAGTCGCAGAAACCTCATCCTTATTCCTAAGAGGATAACAGGATACTGCAAAGTTTATTGGCTTGCTGAAGAGTTTAAAGTTATTTCATCTTATGACAGTTGTAAAACATAACTCCAAAAGGAGTAAAAAGGTAAATATAGAGTTTGGATTTAAAGCCTTCTCTGTTTTCTTTGCCTTCATGGTTTGACTCTAGAGCAACTGGCTTGGCAAATCCATTTCCCTTGCTAATTTCCTAAAACATTTCTAGTTCAAACATCCAAACACATGAGCCAGACACTCAATTCTCAGAGTCATTTTGGGAGCTGAACTCAGAAGTATTTGGTGGAATCAAGCACAAGCATTTGTTAAAGCAGCAACAGGAAACCCAGAAAATATTTGATGCTATTTACCTAGCTCTTTGTTCCAAATGGAACATAGCAAAAATCTAAGCTGATATCTTCAGAATATTAGAAATGGTATGAATTCTTGAGCTCCCAATGTAGGTTGTTGTTCATTTTTTAACTTGCACTCAACACATATCCGTGCCCCAAGCAGGAAAAGAATGACGCAATCAGAACAAAAATTACCAAACATCTGTTGATCATAAAAACTAAACAAAATAATCTCTCCAATGAGCTTCATTATATTGCAACTCAGCTTCCCACCCCTTTTGGAATTTCCTTTCATTTGTAAATATCCACTCTTTTTGAAAGAAGAAAAATAAACAAGTAGACAGCCCAGGTAGAAGCAGCATAGTGTACAAATCTCTACCTTTACCTCTGCGCTCTGTGGCACATGCTTGATCGCCATTATTTTAGACTGCCTGCTACAAATACTGTATTAATTAGTTAGTTTGGGAGAAAAAGCCCTCTCTTTTTTTTTTTTTTGCCTCCCTGTATTTTTTAAGCTTCTAATGAAAATCTAACAGAATGGAGAACAAGGTACTACAATTGCATGTTCATATCTTTTCTGTAACAGACATCCCATTCTTCTCTTGCATCCCACTACTAACAGTTCATCTGAGCATAAAGGGATGGCATACATTTCTCTGTTTGTCAAAGGAGCTCCATTTACATTTCCATGGTGACATACACAGCTCTGTTCTTTGTTACTCAGGAGTAAAATGTGCAGGATCTCTGCCACATACTAGAAATGCCAGTACATGCAATTTTAATTGCAAAAAGTCCTTCTCTCCTTTAATTCTATTATTTCTCTCTTGCTCACTTGCCAACTGTCTTGGCATTACTGACTGTTTCACAACACCCAACTTCTAACTGAGAGGGCAGGAAGCACAGCCTTTTCCTGGGCTTTTGGTACGGGTCCAAACCCTGCCATTCTTGCTTTTTACTAAATTCTTGTTCTCACACAATTCCCATTAAGTGATGTGAGAATTTTGACTGCATAAACACGGAGCTGGGTTGTTCAGCTCCAGCCCAGCATCTGTAAAGTGTAGAGCTCCAGTTCCCATGATTGGGTTTGTGTAAGTGAGCAGGAACCCCTGCACCTGAGCTCAGCCTGCAGAATCAGCCTTCAACAGTTCAATCAGTGCCTTCCTCTGGAAAGAAAATTTTCCATGCTTTGACCTGACATGTTCGATTATGCAGGCCTGTGGAGTGGAAATAGGAGAGACATTGCAAATACAGACTCTATTTCTGCTTCTCAGTAATAAATCATCATATTTCTCCTTTGAGACAGTAAGATCTATGGACAATAAAATGTTTTTGGCTTGACTTTTCATGGCTCACTCAAGTTACAGACTACAGAAAATTTCTCGAGCCAGACTCTCACCTAGCTTAGCCAGCAGAGATCAAAAAAAGAATCCAGCCCATTCTTTTTCAAGTTCCATCATGATAAATCTTTTCAGTATAATTTCCCTTCTTCCTTGCAAGGCAAATGCAATAGTCCCTTTCTCTAATAAGACCTCAGCACTTTTCTGCAGTTTCAGAGGAAGTGAAACCTGGCTTCTCTTTCCAGTCTCAAAAATCAAATCAATCACGTGCACATTTTAAAGGAAATTTTGAACAAGTGCTCCAGGGCAAAAGCTCAAAGAATATAAAATACCAAAAAATAAATACTTAAAAAGTTAAATAAGACAAATGGATTTTTCATTTTGACCTGAAAATAGAAAACAATTTGAAGTTGTAAAACATAAAAGAATCACATTTCACTGCTGTGGAGACCAGTGAATAAATGGATAGGGTCCATTAGGTACTGTCCATACGTGTGGGAGAGCTAAAAGCCCTTTAGAAGCTGAAAAATGTGTCTTGATTAAGTGTTCAAAAGACAGAACCAAGAAATGAAAACCATTATAATCTGGGTTCAAACTTTAAAGTCAAACCTATTATTATAGCAGGTCAATTACGTTCTTTTCAAACCAGTCTAATACAATAGAAAAAAATTTTCATCTGTGAAGCTATTTCCAGGACCTGATAAGGCTCTGCTCAAAGGTAACATCAAAGGCTGGATGTTGGAATATTCACAAATAAAAGAAATCCAGACACAATCAAATCAAGATTAAAGTTTCAGCAACTACTTTGAAAAAAAAAAAAATTGTCTGCTTTACAGCAATGGGGTTTTTTTCCCCCCAAAAGAGAACTGCCACAGCCACTGCATAACTCTTCCTCTGCCCACTGTCCCTGAAGAATCAATTCTTGTACCACAGACTCTTCTGGGGTGGGGTTCTGTCTCCCCTTTCCTGCTGTTCTGATTTTCTTTTTCAAATTATGTTAATCCCATGGTCTCCAGGCTAGGTTACTGAAAGTGTCTATATTAGCCAGTAAAAATGGCTCAGTAAGACCAGTATGAGTATCCCAGGTAATGCAGATATAACCCGGTTTACAAACTTAAACGCATTATCAAATTTTAAGTAAAATGTACTGTAATTCTTCTCTCTGGAGCTCTGTGACCAGTGTGGAGATGAGATCAATCACACTCTTAAAGCACAGTTTATTTAGCAATAGTACACAAGCACTTAGGGAGAAATACCATAAAAAACAACCAGAGGTTTATATTGATGACTGCCTTTTCTTGAGCTTGTTTAAACCACCTGGGTCTAGCAAAGAGGCAAAAAACATCAACATGAACAGTCTTGAGGTTATCCTTTACTGCTTTGCAAGTAATTGTAAAGAAGCTGTTATTTTGAACCATTCATTTTCTCATTCCCTGCTTTTTTGGAAAAGGAAAGTGAAACTTTTAGCAGATTCACTATTCAAAAATATCCATTTTCAAAATAGGAGTGGTTTTTCAGTACAGGTGAACTTCATAGAACTTTTTTTTTCCCCAACAATTTCTATTTACTACAGTGTTAATTAAATTTATTTCCAGTGTGTTCTGCTACTATTGGGTTAGGAAATTGTTTGTTTCTATTCAAAGATCAAGAGCAGCCCAATCTAGGAACTCTGTATCTTAATTTCTTTGACTCGTTTCACGTATATTACAGTAACTGTCACTGCACAGGCATTTGCTAAAAGGGGATATTGCCCCTTAGCCCAGGGTGGGTGACAGGCAGTGGATCACACAGGTCCACCCAGAGACCACCTCCTGCTGGTGCTGGATGTTAGCACTGCGGGGGCCACAAGAATGGCTCTTGCCATGGAAGTTCCTGCAGTGCCACCTCTGACCCCACAGGGGAAGGAAACCTGTTCTAACCTACCACTCTTCCTGCCTTTGGCTCGTGCTCTAACTCAGCTGTGCATCAGTTCTTGCACGTATCTTGTATTCCCACTCCTGCCTTTCAGCCCCTGACTCCTGGTTGCTGCTTTTGCCTCTGGCTTAGTCCTGTGATTCCTCTGTCCTACCTTATATCAATCTTTAGAGCTGTTCAATCCCTACAGAAAGTGAGCTGGTCCCAAAGCAGGCCCTCTCATACAAATCACAAACTGTGCTGAACAGCTTCACTTTTTTCGTGATATTTCTGCCACAATTTTCACTGTCATTCAAAATATATTAACAAAGTTCTACACCATAGAATTTCAACTGTACAATTTCTGCAAAAGATCTGTCACTATTATGAAATTTCCTTTCTTCCTGAATCTGAAAAAAAGCAAAAAATGTCAATCTTCTCATGAAAGAAAAAATTCTACAAGAATGTTTTAGAGATAAGTGAAATGGTTTTGTAGAAACAGTTCATCTCAATAATGCTTTTCAATTCATTATTGTTTTAATTGATTAGGTTCTATTATACAAACTAAAACCTAAATTGCTTACATGATTTTAAAAGGTAAATTTTGCTATTACCATTGCAATTATTGATAAAGTGAATGGATTTCTCTATAATGCTCCAGTAAACTTAAATCCAGTAAACCTTTTGGGTGAGAAAATGCCGCATCACATATTTATTTATTTATTGCCAGTTTTAATTTCGATCAGGTGTAGTACTGTGCTAGAACTGAGAGATATCTGATGGATGTTCTCAACAACATCCAATACCTGTGGTTACACCAGGCCATACTGACAGAAATAATCAGCCTTTAAAGATGCCTGGGTGTAGGAAAGAAATGCATTACACCTTCTGAAGCACTTACACTATGGATGATTCTTCTTACATCCCCTTATTGCAGGGATCGTCAAGTGATGCTTAAATAGGAGACATGCAAAGCCACCTTTATATTGGATATTGCAGAAATAAGCTCTCTATATGGACATGAATAGACTAAATATTGCAGTGCCTTAGATTTTATGACTTGGCAAGAAGTTAAGTAGAGTGGAAAGCTGTAAAAATAAAAACTTTCAGCTCCACTAAGCTGAAAACTGATATCTAAGATATCAGAAATATAGCTGCTGGTTCACATAACTAAAAAACTCATCCTCCCAAAGGGTTCTTGCACCTCTCCCCACACCAACTTGACTATGCTGATATGATGCCAAGGGAAGTAACTGTTAAGCATGTGTGTTATCAGTTCGCTGAAGTGACTCAACTCTACATCTTTTAATCAAACCTTGATTTTTTCAATATCTAAGTTCTTCCAGAAAAGATTCTGAACAGCAGGTCACAGCCTCAGGCCTACTGAAGGTAGGACAGATATAATGATTGTAAGGAAAGCATTTCTGGAGGGATTTATCAGGGGTAGCAATTATTCTCATGAGGCGAGACAGCCCATCCTCAGCACATTGCAATGGTAGAGAGGTTTCTCAATATTCAGTCACTGCTGTGGCTGAAGGTTAAGCCTGGTCAAGGATATTTGCTAGGTTATATTTTCACTAGGACAATTTCTCAAGTTAGGTGTGGAATGTGTGTTCTGGAAAAAATAGCATGAAAGACCTAAATAGTAAATAACTGAATGGCTGAGTCACCCAGATGATCCCCAGACTACGCCTCTGCTTTGGACTAGGTAGAACAAGGATAATCTTCCAGGTAAATACCCTAATCAGTCACATGGGACAGCTGGCAATCTTGTACTTTATAAATATTTATTAGTTCAGAGAAAGAAGAATGGACACAATATCTTGGTGGTTAGAGCAGAAGTGAGTCTGGGAACCACATAAAACTCCACCCATAACCTGGTTTCAGACCTTATTATTTCCTCCAATCCAATCAGAACTAAATGAGAACTGTGATGTGGAAAGAAAATCACCACAGCCAAGTTATCAACCAGAACTGGAGCAAAACTAAAACATGCACAGGTGTGACTGTGCCAGGAAATATATAGAATGGACATAACACCTGGTCTTTGTTGAGTCCCCTACACATTGCAACACAGAGACAGACAGAAAATGTGCTAGAGACAAAGCAGAAGAGTTGGATTCACCATCTGCAAATAGATGTATAGTGGGACTGACAGAGGCCAGCAGAGGTAGGGCCATTTCTGTTACCGTAAATTAGGGCTGAGGGGTCTGTCCTACTTTGGTCTGCAGACAACTTGGGATTTGAGGAGTCAAAACTCTGGATTATACTCTCTCCTTTGCTATTGTATCTACTATGCCAAGTGGAATTCAATAAATCTAAATAACAAGCCTAAGAAGGTTTGAAAGTGTCCCATGTGAAAACTTGATTTAAAAAAGAAGCAAAAGAGATTAGTACTTTGATTACTGAGTAGTGCAAGTTCCATGTAATCTAGAAAGTTTTAAATAAAGAGAGAGAAAAAATATTTCAAGGACTTTTTTTGTATCAGGAAACTAGAAAATGTGATGCCACCTACAGAAAACCTGAACCCCCAGTTATCAGAACAGTTTATTGTATACAACGATTTTAAATGAGACTATAACATTACTTAAGCCAAAATGGGAAGAGAATATCTAACATCAGAGAGTTCACAGCAGTAGAAGTAACAAAAAGCAGAGTCAGAAGATCATTATTGATATAAAAAAGGTGCTTTTCAAAAAGGATTCTATAGCTGTTTGATTTCGTTTTTTATATGAACATTTAAGATAGGCTAACTCCAGTTGTATAATGAATTTATCCTTCCAATTGAAAAGTCAATATTTAACATTCATTGTGTTCTGCTTTTTAGGCTCTGTTCAGACAATAGTGTTTTAAATCAAATTAGCTCCAGAACTATATGGAAGCAACATTGACTATATGCCATGAATCAAACCCACATATTTTACAACACCAGAGGTACAACAACACCCATATCTGTATACTTAAGAGCAGTATATTGGCTCACTGGGTCTTTCTTTAAAAAGGTCGCAAAAGATTCCTTTCCAATAACTCAGGAAAGACTTTTTTTTTCCTACCTCTCAAACATTTTGAAGACTATAACTTAATAGTTCCAGGCTACTTAATGCTTTGTCAGTATGACAGGGTCTGCTTTTTTTAATTGATAATAATTTAGCAAGTGTTTAATCTCACATTTCTCCCATTGTCCCTTCTCATCCTATGGACAACAGTGGCTTCATATTTTTAGTTTGTAAATTTAAGCCCCTAATTGAAATTAACTATGGTGGGAGTTGTGATTATTAACTATGATCAGAGTTATGATTATTTGGACTCTAATAACACCATAGAGACTAATTTTGCTGTTGCCCATGTGTAGCTTTTACAGTGGATTTAGACTAACAGAACAAAACATTTTATTGCTGAGACAATGAAAGCATGTTAATTGAGATCTGTAACACCATATTGAGGAGGAAAATATTCTTATTTCTGTTTACACATGAGCAAACAGACATGGACAGATGAAGACATTCACTGAGTTGGTTTCAGTTCTGTTCCAGCAGCTTAAAAATCAGGCTATTTATCCTGAAATTCTTTCAGGCAATACATTCAGCTTGGACTCAATGACTATCCTGCACCTCCCATTTTGCTGCTGGATATGTTGTATTAAAGCAGAGACATATTTGATGAGCATATACCAATGCAAAACATTTTTGTGTTTTGTTCTGTTTGTTTTTTAGAAACAAAATTGTATTTTTAAAATCAATAGAACATCCTCTTTCCTCTGTATTTAAATGCTCTTTTTAATGGAAACATGAAAAGCTTTGACCTTACTGAACAGAGGAGGAAAGAGACAAGGCAATGGTAAGGTACACAATTGAAGTTTTAGTCAATGCCTTTGAGGATAACAGCACAATAGTCGGTACCTAAAATAAGAGTTAGAAATGTATCCTTGTGTGGTGGGCTGACCTTGGCTGGATGCCAGGTGCTCACACTCACCCTGTCACTCCCCTCCTCGGCAGGACTGGAGGCAGAAAATAATATGGAAAAAAACCTTGCGGGTCAGGATAAAGGCAGTTTAATAAAGCAAAAGCAAAGGTCATGTGTAGAAGCAAATGAAAACATAGGATTTATTCTCTCCTTCCCATCAGCAGGCAATGTCCAGCCACTTCCTGGGGAGCAGGGCTTCGGTACACACTAAACTCAAGTGATCATGAACAGACTACATAAATTCAAGGGTTTAAAACAATATGAAGGCACACATCTATAAGTATCTCTCTGCTAATTATGCAAAACATCAATTACCTTTCAAGATCTGTGAAATATGGAAAGTGTGTGTGGGTATTTTCTGCATGCCAGTGACACCACCAATGATGTATATGAATAATGTTACTTTCGGGTTTTCAACACATGGCATTCATCAATTCCAATAATAATGTCACGGATAAATGGCATTAAATAAATATTAACAGAAGACAGAAAACCAGTCCAAATCCCAAGTGAGGAGGAAAGATCACAGACACCTGAATCATGAGAAAACAAGTCTGGTAAATTGGAAAACAGAGATATCAGGTGGAGCGATTTTTTGGCTGCATGCTACCAGCTGAGAACTCTCTTGACTTGGTGCAAAATGAGAAAATCCATATAATTTTACTCAGGTTGCACTAGATTTACATCACTGAACTCTCATGGATTCAAGGCAATCATTCTCAAATGAAGTAACACAGCACATGAAGCCCTCCCATGTGTATAAGTTTTGCCTAAACAATCTCTGTGTTACAGAAATACAATATTTGTATTGCAAGAGTGAGAACTGATTTCACCAACCAAGGAGACAGTCCCTACCTCTCATCAGCTGAAGTACATTGTTCATATATACTATTCATTCATATTGCAGGTGTGAGGCATGACTCCTTCAGCTTGGAAGACAATCCTTATTTCTTATCAGCTGATATATATGGCTGGCTCTGTACTTCCTTCACTAAATTTGTTGGTGCCTGTGACATTGCCAGACAATGGCTGCATTCTGGTGACTCTCCACTGCAGCTGTGCTTCCTAAACCCTGGAGAAAGCCAGATAACCTTTAAAGCAGTACTTATCTGCCCCAGACCTCCAGTCCCAAGCTGAACTCACTTAAGACACAGGGAAAAATTAAACTCACTAGCTTAGAGAATTACTTTTGAGCTTTTCCAATGAGCAATCAGATGTGGGAACTAAGACTTACAGATAAAATCAAATATATGAAGCTGCTGCAAAAGCTGTTTCACTACCACCTTCTCAACTAGCAGTGAAATAAAAGGAACGGTATAGATTGGATTAAGAATCACTATGTTTGTCCAGACTAGCCAAGACTTCTTAATTCTAAAAGTAATTGCAGGTATATTCCAGCAAGCTAGGAGCTGACCTTGAGTGAAAAGAAATATCCAGCAGAAGGTTGATTAGCCTTAGAAATGGATAAAATATGCTAAAAACAAGGAAAACCACCAGAAGAGAGTGAAGCTGTCTAACCTTTTTTATCTGCACAAACACAGAGACGTGAATCTTAATTTCCAGTGGGGCGGGGGGAGCAATAAATATCAATAATATCAATATGACCACTGTGTGCTTGACAGTATATTGGACAAGATGAATGAAGGGGAAGGAACTGCGAGCAGGAATTCCATACTGCTGAGGGAAGGGGGAGACACAGAGGAGACAACCAGAGGGGAGAGAGAAGGACATGGCTTTGGCTAGCTCTGAGAGCTGTCTTCATGCAGAGTCATTGATTTCAAAGTACCCCTGAGCCCTGGGCAGCTGGTAAATACCACAGGACAAGCAAGGAAAGGGAGAGAAATGCTCAGTTTCACAATGAGCAAACAAATACAAAGGAAAAAACAGTAGTATATTACGGTGATGAAGATTAAGTAACATACCCAATTCTAATGTATGGCCCATTTTGCAAGTGGGAAAATTAACATAATATGATAAACTGGGGAGTTTCAACAAATCATCAAATTTTCCTAAGAGTGAGTGTTTCAAAGCATCAGCATAAAATCTCAAAATCACCCATAATGAAAAGTCTTAATGAGTGAAGAATCACAACAGGAGTCAGCTTAGGCCATTCGATAACAAATCAGAACGAATAGTTGGTTGTGACAGAAACCCCAAATGGCGTGAGTTGAAAAGCATGCTGAAGGAATAACAGTTTAAAATCGAAAGGGTGAGAAAAGCAGCGGCCAAAACAGTTCAGACAAACAGAGCAGGACCGTTAAATTTGAGGAGACAGATCTCCACAGAGAGCATACATCACGAGGAGTGTCTTTTTTAGCTGGAACATACAGTGCTAATTTCTTTGTACTTGGAATGAGGATAGAAAATTCAATTAAATTGGCTGAAAATTGGATGTGTCTTTAGTAGTGCTTCCAGGATGTTACTGCTATTTCATGTACATCGGTTGACAACATTGCAGGTGTCAGACGTTACGGGAGTGCTCAGAAGAAATCATTTTTTTTGTTTGAATAATGGTAAAAAACAATCCTGGAGATTAAGTTATCCCCTTTATCATTGGGAGTTGAGAGAAAAATACAGTTTGTCCTGGACCCGTGGCCACTTCCAACAGCAGAGGGCTCTCTGTGCCAGGAAGTCTGGCTGGGACTGGGGCCCCTGGAGCACCAACAACGGGCACCAGGAGAGAGGGTGGAGCCCAAAGTAACTTGGTTAATCACAGATATTTCTGAGATGGATGAAACATTGCACTGATCTGACATTTTCCACACTCCACTGAAAATGCCCTCCAGAAGGATAAAGGACCAAATCTGCCATCTTGTTCCAAGGAGGAATATCAATGTGCTCTATCCAGAGCTTGGGATGAATTCCCTTCCAGCAGATACAATACGCATTTCCACATTGATGGAGCTACATTTGCCTCAGGTGCTGCATAAAGATAATGCAGATCCATAAAACTGTTTCAAAAGTGCATGCATTTTGAAAAGAAAAGGTAAACATTTTGGTTTAGGATTTTCCCAAAACTTTATATATCTTTAATTTTGATACACATAGAGCTGAAGAAGGAGCCCTTAAAAAGCTAAAGTGAGAGTTTCTCTTTGATCATCACCAAAATTAAAGCCAGCAGCAGCAACTTCAGCAGCATTATTTTACTGGATGATTTTACTCATATAAGTAGTTGCAGTTGGCTGATTCAGGTTCATACTACAGAGAAACATGTTCATAGTGGACTGTAGTGAGCCTGCAGGTGTTTTAACCAGGGCCCTCTATGACTTAAGAGGTTTTGATTAATAATACTCCCAGATTTCGGTAAGTAAAGGGACAGTTTTGCCTGTGTTTGGGTAGATACATTTGGAACTGCTAATTAAAGTAGTAAAAATCAGTCTGTAATGCAACCTGACATTATCAGCCATGATGTGCTGCTTTATATTTTTTTTTTTTTTTAACTAGCCCTTCTGTATCACAAATATTGGTACTGTAACCTCACCTCCTGGAGAAGTAGATCTATGACTATTCTTTTCAGTGACACTCGTGTTGTTATCAGTGCTTTACATGGCAATAGTTTGTGGTTGCCTATGAATATTTTCATCTGTTTGTAGAAATGCATTTAAAAAAGTATCATCTAAGTTAGTCCTAAAAATGTCTACCCCCCTTCCTAAATATTGCTTCCACTTTTAGCTTGATCTACTATGGAAAAATAGATTATTTTAAAACAATCTAATCTGATACAATTGAGTCTGCAATAAAAAAGGAGTCCCACATGGGATAAGAGAAAGACTATAGATGCTTTCAGAAGCAGCATTTCAAAAGCCATCTTGAAATTGTATTTTTTGTAGCATGTGTTGGTCTTTGGTAACAAAGCCTTGGTACAGTGATAAAAGGTTCCCTAAGAATACTTTAATTGAAACTTTTTATCTGAATGTTGCCTGAACCTCTGCTACATGCTACTTTCTTGCTTCAATTCAAATTTTCTTAATCTTCATTTTCACGTTGGATATTGGTACACTGTCTGCCTCATTATGCTAAAGAAAGATGAAGTGAGCTATTAACATTCTGAACAGCCTACGAGATGTTATGATATAGAATGTCATTCATTTTTATGAGTTGGCTGTCAGTGTGTGCTGCAATAAAGTTATAATTTCTCACTGACAATATGTGATGTCTGGAGTCACTGCACAATCCTTATTAAAATTTCAATAATTGTAAATCAAAGGAAAGCAAATACGACTTTTATGAAATGGTCGCTTCTGAAAGTCAAGGAGTACAAAGTGGTGGAATACAAATCCAGAACACTATTCCTGTGCTGTTCCAAGTCATCATCATCATCATCATCCTACAGTTCTCCTCCTCTTGCACGAGGCAGGGTGTGCCTGGTAAAGCTCTCAGGAGCTGTGTGCTCACCCTGCTGCCCTTACATTCATGGTGAACAGCTGCTCCTCTGCTGGTCTTTACTCACTCCACCTTTATGTGGCTCTGTCATCAGAACGTTTCTTGAAATATTTACTGCAACAATTTATGATTATAGCTCTCCATCAGTAAAGTCAGGTGTCTTTGGAAGCAGTTCCATTGCTCGACAGTGAGAAAAGTTAGAAGATGTTTCAGACAGCTTATAAGCATACACTGGTGAGCAAAAGTTTCATAGCCTGTTTTCTCATGACTTTAAACAGTTGTGGAAAATATCAGGGACAGATTTACAGGGGTCTTTAAAATGTTTAGAGTGTCTTGGACAGTACACAGGGAAATGAACACTAAACTGAAAGTAAATATCTTCTATATGCATATAGCTGTGTAATGACTACATCTTTATTTCTACTGCCATTAGTAGTTTTAAATCAGAAATTTAAAGGTTCTCTAGCACTGTCCAAGACGTGGTGATCTTTCATTATGAGCTTGACATAAGCTGGATGAGCAGAAGTTGTAAAACATGCCCTCAAAATAATAACTTTTTGGCGTTATTAGATACACACTGAAGTGTCCCAGTCACTGAATTGACTGCACAAGGTCTTGCTATGTTGGGCATTTAGAACTACTGTAGCACTTCTTCTCCCTGTTATTTTCAGTTCCATTTAAAGTCATTATTACTTGCAAATCACTACATGACAAGCTGAATAGATGCATTCATAGAATTTATGTAATCACAGTACATGGGATAAATAATTATATGGACACAATTTTGAATTTTCTTCAGCAGGTTTTAGGTATCAAGAATCAGTCAGATTCTCAGGGGCCCATATAGTTATGACACGAGGGTTGTGTGCCCTCTGCTCTGTATCAGGAATGTTTGCACTCTGCAGAGGTATGTCAAATGGCAAAAATATACTCAGTGCATAACACCACTCAATTTCTGTTACTTAGGCTATTCTTCATTATTCAAAAGTTAAGTCAAACATATTTACTCCATGATTGCATCTGGCATGTTTTGTAAATGGTAGCTAATAGCTTTATTTCTAACTATACTTCTCTTCTAAATTGACTGAGTCTACTAAAATTTATAGCATAACAGCAACACTCGCACATGATAAATATCCTTCAGTGTCAGATTTCCAGTACAGCAACATCACAGATGTACTTCAAGACAGACCAGTCAGCAAGTGCTCATGCACAAACAAATGCAAAGCTCTGGTTAAAGGCAAAACTTGGTCTCTGTTGTTGCATGGAAATACTTGTGCACAATTCAAGCAATGGTATTTGAAAAGGTGTCCCTTCATGCCAGTAGCACACAAACACACCAAGTCATGCATGGCTGTTCTCCTAAACCTGATTTATCACCATGAGTGTCTTCCCATTGCTAGCAATGTTTTATAGCTCGCAGCCTAAGTCAAAAACCATCTGTCCATGTCTATCAGAAAGCTCCCTGATGGAAAAAAGCAATGATTGACCAACTGAGCCACAGAAAAGAATCTCTACAATTGTTTGCTTAATATTATGTCTCCTCATACACACAGACTATCATATAGTGAGATTCTGGACTACATAGCAAGACAAAGTGAGAAGGAGAGATACAGACCATTATAGTGAGACAAGACTTTCACCTAAGGATAAAGTATGCAAGTCAGGATGACTCAGTACCAGTGTAAAATGTTCTATTTTAAAGATGTCAGCTGAAGACAACTGGTCTAGTGAAGGATAAGACAACTCCAGAAATACTTCAGCTGATACAGTGATGTTTGGAGATGTCTTTGGAAGGACAAGTTTCAGTAGCAGTCAAAAGATCAAACATCTCTTGCCACCTAAAATAGCTGGGAAGCCAAACAGATGGTCTGATGTTCTTTGATATATTTGGTATATCATCATTTGAAGCAAAAAATGCCTGAAAGCCCACACTAATTACCAGTGAACCAGTGAATGAACAGCCAACCTCTAATGCAGAACGAGGTACTGGTGGTTGTACTGACTGATATTTTGGTCTCTAGCTACACAGAGATTGCATAAGTTTTCCAGAACATCTGACACAATAGCAAATAGTCTCATGATTTCTGCTTATGCTGTTTCTTGAAAATGGGTCCCAGACAAAATTTTAGAAACCTTGTTACTTTTATAGCACTGTTAGCACCATTTATAGCACCATTAAAATATCTGAAATATTCTTCCTGTTCATTAGCATGTAATTACTTATGGTTTGATATTTTGTGAATGTGCTTCTATCTGGTGCATACTTTAGAACATATAACTGGAAATCCCAATCCCACCTGTGTTAGGGAACATAGGAAGTATGTCAAACCCAGGTGTTAGTCAGGATGTTCAATTTAGGATCTGTCACAGTTCTGGGAAGGGGAAAGATGTGTCTGTCTTAGATGTGTGGCATGCATAATTTGGTGGGGAAAATGATGTATTTTCACATCGTGGTAGGTACTGTTTCATGACTATGTCGTTTGTACGAAAGTTTGAAATATTAGTCATGGAAGCAGCAAAGTCAGAGGGCTTAAGGAGAAAGATTTTGTTTCAGGTCTCTATACCTTATGCCATGGCTACTTGAATTAAAGCAACAGAGGGGAAACTTTTGCTTTTTAACTCTGCAGTTCTCTGAGTCTTTCCCCTGTGCCTCTCTGCTACCTGCACAAACCATCTGCCAGCCAAAGGTTATAGAGACCTGAGTGAACACCTCAGCAAAGCCTATAGTACTAGCAAGTGACACCCTGGAACTGTGTAGTTTTCCCTCATTTCTCAACTTATTTTATAATAATTTATTGGATCATCAGTCTGTGAATGTCTGTATATCAAGCTTTAGCTTTTAACAAAGCACACAATGATGAGAATAAAACTAGATCTAATATACTGGACATATTTTGTGACTTCTCAGTTCAGTAACAAGAATACTTTGCAAGATAAATCAGCAGTGTTAGTTTTGTTTCTAACAAAGGACACAAAATCCTTGTGTGGTCCTTAGCACTTAAGCTATCAAGAAGAAACTGCATCAACAGCAGCCAAATCTTTTAAGACTGAAGTACTTAGTAGTCTTCCATTTAGCAGCAAGTTACGAAGTTTCATTTAAAAAGGGTAATTCTACCAATTAGCTCATCCTGCTCAAACACACATATACTGTTGGGAAATATAAAAATGGTTTATTAAATCAAAAGATATGACTGCACTTCAACTAGCACATGGGCATTAGAGATCAAGTATTCCCTACAGATTAATCCCCATGGCATCACAGGCTGAATTGGCTTGCCAGTATTACATTAGTAAACCATCTAATCCAATTTAGAGCAGGCAGGAATGTTCCATCCATTACGGCATTTCTAGTGTCATTAGAAGCAGACTGATTGAATAAGCATCCTAAATCAGCCTGCAGCATGCAAGTAAATCACTGTGACTTGCACTGCAAAATCTTTTTTTAAATAAAAATTAGGTGAAAAAAAAAAGAAAGAAAAAAGCACCATGTAATAAGATGGAAGCTCTCTGTGATTTTGTTTTCTGAACTCTTGTGGACAGCAAAATTTCTTTGTCCTTCAGTACATAAGATCCTTCTCTCTGTAAGGTAGCAGTGCAGAACACAGTGGATTTACAGACAGGAAAAGCTCCTTATTTGCATCAAGTTTGTTTTCAAGGAAAGCAGAAGAACATGCTCCCCACCCCACCCCAATAAACAACAAACAAAGTAGGCTGAATGAGGGCAGAGCACGATACTACTCTCACAAATAAGATCTGCTGTGTAAATTTGGAGCAACTATGGTAATAAAATCTATCAGTCAAATATATTACAGCAGTTGCAATAGAAAGGATGAAAAGAAAGTCCAGACTTTGTATTCACACAAAATGAAAACCACTCAAGTAATTACAAAAATAGTGTTTTCATTCCAAACAGGTATACCTGAAATAAAAACAATCCTTCAGTAAAGAAGCAAATATATGAATAAAATGTTGGTGACAGTTCTTTGAGATGACACAGCTATGAAAAAGACTTCAGAAAAAGCATAGGCTGGGCTGCAGCTTTGCAAAGCTAGGAATCAAACTGGATAAAATCATCAAAATGGCATGTAACCTTTGGTGCCCTCAGAGACCTCTCCCGTTGCACCGGCAGGGCCACGCAGGTCTCAGCTGCACTATTTAAGCACTCAGCTGTAACACAGACCCACTGCACCAGTGCACCAGCCAGGGAACGGCTGCTCCTCCTCGGGAGGATCAGGGCACGCATGGACCAGAAGGATTCCCATTTGTTTAATGGCAAAGTTGCTCTGCTGTCAGTCAAACAGCTCTGAATCTTTGATTCTTTGCATCCCAGCTGCTGAAAAAGTAACAGCTACTCAGAGTGCAGAGCTGGACCTGGTGGAGTTATTCTCACGGCAAACAGGAATTTATCTGGACCAAAGACAGGTTTGCAATAGAGGAAAACCCATACACATGCCAGACAGGCTTTCTTGAAACATGCACAGATACCAGCTGTTTCTGGAAATTCTTTTCTTGGATCTCCCCTCCCAGCTCCCTGAAAATACTGCAAGTTTGAACTACTAAATTTGGATTATTAGGGGAGGGGATGGGATTCTACAACCAAAATAAATGTTTCACATTTACAAGTTTTCATTCTTCTTTGCTTTTGAAGTAGAAAAAAATTCTATGAAAGTAAAACAACCCTCAAACCCAAACCAACCATCACCTTAACAAATGCTAAATTTACTGCAAGAAAAAAAAAAAAAATGTCAACACAGTTTATTCAGAATTCTGCCCAAATTTATCTTCAAAAATAAAATCCATTCACAACACTGCTTTGAAAAGCTTAGTCTTAAATTAAATCCAAGAGAAATAAAATGGGAGAAATCCTATCAAACCCAACAATTAATTTTTAAACACAATGACAAAGTCACACCATGACTCTGCTCTTGTTTTTCCATGTCCTTTTGATCCCAGTGATCCTATTTTTGGCAAACACTGCTCACCAAGGCATGGAAAAACACATTGAGCCAGCCAGAGCTTGGGAAATCTGTTATCCTTCTCTTGCACTGGCTATACTGGTGCCAAACATTATTATTGCTATTATTAGCACAAACCCAAATTGCAGCAGTAAATCACATTCCTTCCAGAGCTGATTACTTGTCAAATGTTTATCATCAGTGTAAATGACAAATGTACCTGATTAACAAAATCCAAAAGCTTGTTCTGAGGTAAAAAGGACTTAGCCTTGCAATTTCTGTAATGAACTTCCCTTCTGGTCCACAGTAGAACATGTCAGATTTACCAAATCAAATTTCTGAATCAAAGTGCAAATGCTTTGTAGAGCTAATGAGTGAGCACTAGATTGAATCATGACCACATGTTGCTTCTCTATGAAACAGCGGATTTGTTCATCCCTTCCCTTTTGCAAGTCATAAAAATATTTTCCTTCTTTAATTTCTCCCCTGGTTTCGCTCAGCTAGGTTGGAAGAATGACAGGTGAGGACACTGAGGTGAGGGAGACAATCCTTCCTTCTTCTTCTTCGCTCGAGGCAAATACAGACTCACTGTTCCCCTGTCCCCAAGTGGTGGTCTAATCTATGCACCTCCTTGTGTTTCTTTGCAACAAATCTGTTTTCCCTGACATATTACGAATGTAGAGCCTTCTCACCAGTGTTAGACCTCAGCCTGAGATGCCAACATGAAGGAGAACGGGGGAGAGAGGCACTTCTGATAGACAATTCTGCCTGACACTGACTAACCTTCCCCATAGCCATGACTTTCTGGGCACTGAACAATCACCCTGGTGTCTCAAGTAAACACCCAGAGAGTTGAATGAGTGGGCCCAGATCCAAATGTTCAGCCCTTAGTCCTTAGACTGGTGGGGGATCAATCTGTGGTCTGGAGTCTTATGACTATCAGGACAAAATGAAAACTCCATTTTTGATTACTCACCCAAAAGATGGGCTCTCTCTGTCAAGTCAACCCGGCTGTCAGTGAAGTTAACAGGAGCCTGCTGGCCCTCGGCATCTTCAAAATTCAGTTGTAAAGTGGCACAAGATGAGTATCTGCCAAAAAAAAGGCACAAATTCACTGATCAGCCTTGTGAAGAAGGAAAGTTATTTCTGGCACAGAAACAACTAACACAGCCACGTTTATATAGTGGCCACAGTTCTAGCAAAAAAGACAACACAGAGCTAAAACTACATTTTCTTCTGATGTGAATTCAAGTAAGTGAAAGAGATAATAACAGGAAAGGATTTGACCTCATGTCTACAGTACCAAGAAAATTCTCACTCACAGCCAGATTTTATACACAGAAGGTTGAGAGGAAAACTAAACGTTACCATGACTGGGCTTGCATTTCCTGATATCTCTAAAGGCATTTGTTTTGCAAAGGAGAGCATTAAACAAAGATGCAAAGATTATGTTCCTACACATATCCTAAGTGCTAAATCTTACTTGTGATGGAGAATATTTTTGCTTACTATAGATGCAGCATTTCTAGTGAGTCAAAGTGTACCAGTGGAGCGTTTCAACTGCTTGTCTACAATTTTGCTAACTCCTGTACATTCAAACTACTAGTTGTCCTGGAAAGACTATGCTACATATGTGCAAGGGGAGCACACACAGACACTTCTTGATCAGCAAGGCAATATCCTGGGGCAATGTGCTGATCAACACACTGAGCCGAAACATCTGCAGGATAAAGGATGGTGTCTGAAAACCCTGTGTTTGATGCCCATAATTGTGACAAAGTCATTGCATATTCTGCTCAATGCTTGTTCTGTTTCAGCACTTTCTCAGTGTACAAAGAAGCTCCAGCAGCCTCTCAAATGTGGTTGGTAACTCAAAGTACATTTGGGAAATCAGCCAGAGAGAAAGGCTTTTCTTCTATATGTTTTGCTGCTTTTCTATGAAGTGATGGAAAAGATACCTATTTGCCATCTTTGCAGGGTTTCCCCTTAAAAAAAATAAAAAAGGAAAGAGCTTGAAATAACAATTTTTTAAGATTAGCATTGTTTACTTTAGAAAGGCATAAAGCTGCTAAAATCTGTCATGCTACTATTTAGGTAGGAAGGTTTTAAACTGTATAGTATTAATTTTTTAAACTATAGTGATATAAAAATCTATTATATCTCTAGATTGAGTTTGCAGAGCTGTCAAAGATGCTTCTCCTCTGTGCTAAACATGATAGGAAAAATGTTGCAAGCCAAAAAATTTGCTGTTATTCACAAAGCACTGTGTGCTGGAGACCACATGGGAGAGTAAGGCCCAGATACAGATGCAGTCAACCCTGACAGCAGAATTCACTAATCATGGTTATGAAGGGAATCCATTGGAGGCTGGAGAGTAAGTGAGGTGCAAGACACCTAAGGGAAGGAATAGGAAGTGGTAAATTGAGAATTGTTTCTGAAGGTCTGCCTTTCTCTATGAATATCTCTTACATACAGCATGGTATCAGAATGAGCTCCCCAAGCTCACGTGCATTAAACTGCTGTGCTGAGAGGCATCATTGCTATGCTGCTTTTGGTACTTGAGCAATTCTCAGCATGGTGAGTGTTCTGCTCAAATATACCCACTTCATTTACCCCTGGTTTCTCTGGGCCTAATCTTATGAAAGTTTTCTATCCACTGGCGCAGATCACATCTGAGGGACGAAGGGCGCCTCAACTTTGGACAGAGCCTGCAGTGTGGATCCTGGTAGTGTTTCCTGTGACAATGATCCTTTGACCTTCCTCAGCTTGAAAAGAGCATAGGGAACACACTTGCATTTCTAGAGCAATGCTTTCAGGTGCTCAGATGTTCTATGGGGCCTGGGAGCAGCCACACCAATATCAGAGCACACCAGTGGATATCACTAAGGGGATTTGGTGTTGTCAGGGTGTGCTCACGTGTTCTGCATAGGTCTTCATTTTGGACAGCCAAGCGCAAGAACCCCTTGCCTGCCTTTGCAGCCTGGCTGAGGGGGAACAAGCTCTCAGCTCAACCGAAATGGGCCCATTGCCTTTCAAAAGGGGCCAAGGCTCCCCAGGCAGTGAAGAGGCTGTGCAGGGCTTTTGTGTGACTCAGTCACTGGTGTTTCCATGTGCTAGTACAGAATTCTTTTTGATGGACTTAAAACACTTCCAAAATGAATGAGCTAACTTTCCACTGTAACCTGCCAGGCATTTTCCCTGGCAGCAAAATCCCTCTCAGCTTTGCAGACAATGTTCAGCATACAGGATGGTTCTCCACTGCTTTTACAAACTGGGTCACAATACATGTATATTTGAAAGGAGTGGTGAGTAAAGGGCTTTGATTTTCCATCCTGCTCACATGTCCCAGCTGCCAGAGTAGGGCCTGCTCCTCCTCCTCTGAATGTATGGGCAGGTGGTTGCCAGCACTCTCAGTAAATGGAGAGTAAAAGCCACTTCTGCACATAGGTGACAGTACCTGCCAAGGGACCACACACTGCTTAGCCTCTAGCAGCTTGTAAGGTTTCGTTTTGAAAATAGTCATTTAAAGCATTTGTGAGAAAAACAATCTTTAAAACCTTAATTACAATGATCACGTACACTTTGGTTCATTTTTGTTGTTCTTTTTTTTGAATAGTAGAACACGTTCAGTGATGGAGCTGGAACCTCAACACCATAGGAAAAAAAAAAAAAAAAAGGATAAAATTTTAAAATCTGTTCCAGAGCCTCTGAAAATGATCAGAAAGCATTCTACTGACTTCAGCATACTTTCCTATCAGATATGTGCCCAGAACATGCTTTAGAGCTAAATTAGAAAGCTCTCAATCAGTCTTGTAATAGAGAGTCCAAAAGACATTTTATTATGGCCAGGCTCAAAAGATGCTGTTACAAACCTATTGATCTCTACCTTTCTGATCAAGAAGTACCAATGGGAGAAAAAATGGCAAGGGTGCTGTGTCACTGAAAGGTAGATTCAGAGCTCCCTTATGGAAGGCCACATGTACTAATCCTGTTTGTCTCGGTTGCAAAAGAATTCTTCAAAGTTAAAGCCCTCTAAGGATTTACCAAACACTTTTCAGCTTTCAACTGGATTTAGCAAGTGCAGCAGTTTCAAAGCCTGTAGATTAGTACGACACAATCAGTCTCATATAAACAGGCAAGACGAGGCTCAGCTTGACGTTTCAGGCAGTGACAGTTTACACGGTTCTGAAGACAAAGGTGCCATTCCACTTGCAAAACAAAGATGACACTTGTGTGAATTGCTTAGGAAGAGGAGGGTTTGCCCTGTTTCCTGTTGTCAGATGACTCCTACTGCACTTGTGTTCATCACAGTGGTGTTAACAGGATTGGCAATGCTTACCAGGTTCTTTACAACTTGGATAATGGCTTGTTGAATAGTTAGATTTCAAAAGTTTGTAAAGAAAACCTGCACATATACAGCTTTGGGGTGTATTTATCATAAAAATTAGATTGGTAAATTCTGTTGCCAGTAACTGCAACTGAGTTTCCTGGAGCCTTGAGTGGAGCTAGCCCTTCACTGTATGACCTATGAGTGCCAGAGATATTCTCTTAACAGAAACTGAAAGAAGCTTCTGGAACCAAGTTAACCAATCTTATCATTTGTGGTCACTGTTAAATCTTGTGTTCTCATGCCTTGGGCAGCATAACTGAAATCACAGTAGAATGGAATAATATAAAAACGTAGATTTTTTTTTCTTTAAATATTCAAATTTGGAAAACAAGAATGTCATAATTAACCAAAGAGGGCTGGGGGAAGCATTGACAAAAAACCAATTTTCTTCAGTTTAATTATTTTTTCCCTACATTTTCACACGGAAAGAAGTTCAACCAGCTCTGCTTTTTACCTGAACTTTCAATCAGGTATAAGAATATTAAATCTCACAGCTAACTGAGCTCCAACCCCCAGAACACAGCATTAAACATATACATATACATGGCACTGGAGCCAAACTGCCCATGAGTCAGTGAGCCTGATTTGGGGCCTGTTGTTCAGCACATTTAAGAGCAATAAAGTTGTTCACCTCTCACTGCGTGTAGTGTTTACATTTCTACAGTCACCTTATCATTTACACCTCTAAACATTAACTGGATGTTAATGTGAATTGTACATATTTTGTGTTGCCTTTGCTACAGCTCTTGAGGTTCAAAATATGTCTTTCAGCAGAAAGAAACATCACTGTGAAAATACTGTCCTTTGAAAGATGGAAATGATCCTATTCCAGTATTATAACACAGTGTAGCTTAACTACAATAGTTCCCTGATTAGCAATCAGTTTCTTCTTTACAGGACATTTTTATGAGTCTATAAGCACACTTGACCTGTGGTTTAAGCTGATAGTTACAGGAACAGTAATGTGGACGAAGCCAAGGTACTGTGGGTGGGGAGGTTGCAGGTGCCACTAGGAACCCTCCACTTGTTTCAACAGTAAAGACTGGCAAAATTTCCAGTTCTATAGAAAAAAAACTGGGCGTTGTGGGTTACTGCATATTTGGGAAGGCAATTAGCTGAAATATTGAATTATTTCTACCTTTGGGTACCTTACAAATAAAATAATTTTGTATTATAGAGTCAGGCTTACAGAAATACCAGTACAAGTCAATTTTTTTCCTCTGGTTACACTTCTGCAATCAGCTTCATGACAGTAGGAGTGCAGGAGTATAATGTGAATTTGCATAGTCACACAGATCTTAGTGTCTTTGAACAAAAGCAGCCATCTGATAGTTTAAATTATCAGTACACAATGCTACAGTCAGTCTTTAGTACAATTACAGTTAGAAATGAGCTGCCTGGCCTGCCTTGGTTAGTTAGAGATTTACAGTTGCAATAACATTAGAAATAAGTGTGATAAAAAAAATATGCTATCAACTTATTTTTTAAATGATTGGATGCATTTTATATATCATCTGAGCAAAAAGGCATGACAATATACCACTTTTGCCAGCAATTTGAAATAGAGGCTCTGCTTTTAGGTAACGTTATAAACTTATGGAGAACTAGGACAATGTAATAATATGGCATGTCAAATTTGTTTGTAGCTGTAGGCAAAGAAAAACAAGGAAGGAAGGACAGCTACAACATAGTATTACAGCTCAATAAAAATTTACTCATTAAGTTTCATAAATGCCATTACAAAGTTTAATGCATGTGTTGACATCACTAACACAGACTGAAGCCTACACTACAAGGCTTTTGGCTGGAAATTGCTTCACTTCACAAATTCTCATCTAAAGCCTTTTAAACAATTATGCCAAAATAAAGGCACTCACAGCATTTTCTCAGCTTCCAGGGTCTATCCTTATTATTGGTAGTATGGTTTGTAAAACATCAAAATCAGATTGTCACACAGAGATTAAGGCTGGGATTTTCAGCAGGAGCTAAGGGAGTTAGGCACTCAGCTCCTGGTGAATTTCAATGAATCAGGAGCATACATTTCCCCCAGGCTCCTTTGAAAACCTCAGTATAAATATTAATAACTAACTTTTAACAAGCATTTGGTCATTGGTTTCAATTATCTCAAATATGCCAATGGCTATGTCCTTTTCCCCACATAGATCTTCTCCCAGATGCAAGTTTTGGGGGATGCTCTTATATGCACAGTCTCACAAAAAGGATCTTACAAGTTACTCCTGCTATGCAGCCCAGCAGAGTTCCCATATGCTAGTTATTGCTAAGATCTTTTGTGCCACCTTTGGCATCTGCCTGAGATGCTGTGTATTGAGAGCAACATCCAATTCACATCATGTAGTCTGATTGATATTACTCAGAGAGAAAAAAAAAATCAGAAAACTCAGAATTCAGAAGAACAAGAAGGTATAGATATTCTATTCACTTCATAAAGACATATATCTTGTAAAAAGTCAAATGCTGACACTTGACAAAAGTATTTAAATGAGCTCCAGTTTCGCTTTCATTATGTCCAACAACTACATTTTTTTTACCTTTCATTTTTAATTCCAGCATTACTGCTAAGCCTTAACCCCTTGGAATGTGTGTGATCTCATGCAGCACATGATACAGAGCTACGGATTTTTATTAGAAGCCATCTCAAGTGCTGTGTGCGGGCAGGAACCAACAAGGTGCTCTGCGCACGTGTCACTGGAATATCCAGCTTTTCACGCAGTTATGGCAAGTCAAATATAACACAAACTATGATTGCATGGATATCATGCAAACACAAATAATAGTTGTGTATTGCTCCACTCTGCCTTTTGGAAGAGAAGGAACTCACTCAAAGTGCTTCAGTAGAGAGTTCATGCCAGGTGAAATGCAACAGCTTAGCCAATTGGATGCTGATGTAGCCTATTCCACCATCAGCTCCTCTGTTAGCTGTCCCTCCTCTTTCTGTCCCAAAGGCACAGTGTTTTCTGCAAGGCATTAATACCACTGAGGCTGCTCAGTTTTGTAACTGGGGGATGATTAAGCCACATGCAAAAATCACTCTGCATGCCCTCGGCTCCTCTGGCTGAGCCCTTTAGGCTCAAATTTCACCCTTTGCCAGGTGAAGGATCAATAACTGATCTTTAAGAAGATGTTGATCCTGGTTCCTGCTGAATAATTTTCTTCTTGTTTGCTACTATTCTTAGCCCCTTCCCACAAGTCACTCCACCAGTTTATAAATTTTGAGATGTAATTCTGTTTATCCTAATATTTCTTCCTTTTGGTTCCACAAGAGGTTGACCTTGTGTCCTGCAGTCACAGCTTGAAGTTTTCATGTGTCTTGTTAAACATGAAACTGTTTATCTAACCCACAGTCTGGAAAATCCTACAATGCTGATGTTCTACAAATTGGTTTACAACTATGTGTTTATTTCACTAATTATGCAAACATAAGTCTGGTATCTATTATTACTCCAACAGCCTCAGTTTATTTTCTATTATAACAACATTACCATGGAACCACATATATGTGTCCTTATATGTTTTATATTTTCATTGAATATTACTAGCAGGGGATTTGTGACTTCTGCACATGCACAGAACCAATACCACAATGAAAAGCCAGTTCAGACTCATGATAATTCTGCATATCCCCATTAAGTCCAATGAATTGTGTTTGCTCACATTAGGGATAAATTTTGCATTCTGGAAACTATACAAAATCAAATATTTACTTTGATATTTGATTCTTCCATAGGTTATGGTTTTATCCTGTTTAAACTTGTAACTGTGTCAATATTAAAATGTAATAAAAAATAAAATGTAGCATCATGGAGGATTGTGCAATGAAAAGTGAGAAAAGCTGATCCAACATATTTTAGGTTAATAACAGAATCAATATATGATTTCACATTCTGTCAACTCCAAAACTGAACAAGCTATTCTCTGTCCCCAACATGTTTAAAAAACATTTCAAGGGAAATGGTGTAAATATGGAAGAGCACCTTGCCTGGACATGAGACAGCAATCTGCCACTACATTCATGATTGCCACAGAGAAAAAGATAATGAACTTCTCAGCTTTTCACTAGGATCAGACAGAATACAAAATAATGCAACAAGAATTATTTAGATCACATAAGCAAACCCTTCCTAGCTATTAGGACAATTAGACACTAAAAGAACTACTTAGAAGGGTTGCAGAGCTTTTAAGAACAGATAAGGCAAAAATCTGTCAGAAACACTCCCATTTCAAATTATGTCCCTGCACAGGTATTTGGCTGGGATGCCTCTCCACATCCCCACTGGCTAAGATTCTAAGATTAATAAAGAGATCACAAACTAACTAGCCATGTTACAGGAGGAAACTGCAATAATGCAATATAACTAAGTTTAAAATTCCGCTTTTATACTGAGGCACATGGAAGTCCTTCAGAGAAAACAGAATTGCCAGGACGGCTTTGCCTGTAAAAGTGGGGCAGACCTCCAGGGAAGGCTTGTCACTCGCCCTGTGTCTGGGCCGTGGTGGCAGCGGGGTGTGGCTGAGCTGCCACTGCATGGCCTGGCACACATGTTCAGCTGCCTCGGAGCACAGCGACCTCCTGCTCTGCAAGCCAGAGGTTCTTTGCAGAGCTAGGGAAGGGCACAGGACATTTCTGCTGCAGAATCTTTGCAACATCCTCCATTCTGTTGTAGCAAAACTGCACGAATATGTCACGTTCAGGGACCTGGCAGAGGAGGCTACACCTTAACTAGTAGGATGAGTCAAGCACACGTAGAAGTCTGATGCATTAAATGCCAAAAAATGGGTAAGATCTCAGAGAAGAAGGAGGAATTAATAGCTTAGAAAGTATTTAGGTAATTGAGGTGATTTCTAACAGTCTAGGCCTGATGATTTTCATCATGAAATATGTAGAGAACAAGCTGACAAAAATCTCAGAAATTATTATGGGAACTCGAAGAGAGAAGGGTTTACTAGAATGATAAATCGAGTCCAAATATTAAAAAATGGAGTGAAAGAGTAGCTTGAAAATTTTATTAGATAGATAGATAGCTAGTTTAACTCAATCTCTTGGGAAAAAAAAATAGTAAGAATAAATTGTGTCAGAAATTGTCTTATTTCCTTCAATGACAGGAAAAAGGAAAAAGAAGGACAGCTGAGCTCTCTCCTGGATGTGGTTCCATTCAAGGGTTTATCAAGGAGAAATGCTTTCTGAGCTAGCAGATGACACCAAAGTGGGAAGGCCTGCAGGTATGCTAGAGAACAGGAACAGAAATCAGGATTATTTTGAGTAAGTGAAACTGTGGTATGGGAAAAAACCAAACAACAAAACCAGAGTTTAAAACTAATTAAGGCCAAAGATATCACAGAAACAGTCAGAGAAAGAAATGCAAGACTGAGGAGAGCAAAATATTACAAAATGAGCATGAGCGAACTGTATCCAAAATCAAGTTTGGGTCCAGAAAAACAGGGCATTTAATTGTGGGTAATTATAGGAATGAAGTGTTTTTTTCTTAGTATGAAGGATAATAGAACTTGGAAATAGCTTGTCTGGGGAGACTGGCAAGGCCTTACGTTTGGAAATCTGGAGCATGAAGTCAGTTAGAGAAACACCTGTCAGGACAGGCACAAGTATGTGCACATCCTGCTTGGGAGGAAGAAGATGAACTAGAAGATGTGTTTAGATACTTTTTTGCCTTATATTTTTGCAATTGAAGAAACTAAATTAAAACACAAGATTTCCTAAACCCCTAAACTTCACTTTTTATATGGTTTCACATTTGTGCAGTTTCCTTTTTCCCTCTTATAGTTAAAATATATTTCAAATGTAGAGGAAAAAATATCTATTTCTTGCTTCCAAGTGAACAGTGGGCTCTACATTTTAAATATGACAGAATTTTTGCCATTGTATTAACATAAAACATTTCAAGCTGTTCACAGATTGAATTTAATCCTCCTTTCAATAATCCAAGTTTAAATCCTCATTTCAATTATCTCTATATTTTGTAGAATCCCTCAAATGATTCAGCACTAAAGTACTGCGTGTGCTATAATTTAAAAGCCAAAAGTTGTGAATGGAAGCAGATTATATCTTATTAAAATGTTAATTCCAAGTCCTTTGAGATAATTGTGACTACAAGGAACTGGTTAATGTGTCAGAAGTAAACACTGTCAAAAATAATTGAACAAAAAGAAGCATATGGACAGCACTCACTTAAAAAGAATGATAGGAGGGCAGAATTATAGGAGTGATTTTCAAAAGTATGGATACAGGTAAAGATCTAGTTCCAATAAACAGTGTCTTTGCATACTTCTTTATACATGTACATTTAAAACTTCAAACAATTTTCCTTTTCTACGGAGCAACACAACATGAATAATTCTGAGTGATGTAGAAATGGCATTTCCAAGTTACTTCACTGTGATGGTACAACTGGCACAGTAAAGGAAGAATCCAGACCTGGAAAAAACCCATCCAATGGTTTGTCCAGCCCTGTTCCAAGAAGGTGATAACCAGAACAGAACATTTGGTGAAGGATTTGAACCTGTCCAGGATTGTCTCCTTACAAGTAGACTTGAAAACTTTGTAAAAGGGCCAAAATTTACCCTTAATGGTGTTCTAGGCAAACAGAATAAGAAAGGAAGCAACACTAAGATATGCCAGAGATAAGGTGTATTTCTCTGAAGTTGTATTGGTCAATGTCTACATACAGACTTATTGGAGCTATTCCCATTCAGCATGGCATCAAATCAGGAACCCCTTATTCTTATGAGCAGATGCACTGCCATCAATTACATTACTCCTGTGAGTAAGCAGAGGAGAAGCTGACCTTTAGAGAGATAACAATAGAAACCTTCCAATTAATGTTAAAATAGGAGTATATAAATCAATCCTAAAAAGCACTTTAGATAATGTAATATTAACTCTTCACTATATGAATCAAATCAAATGACAATCCTTATAGAGGGGTCTGAGGTACTGTACATTAGTGATCAAAAATCTGGTCAGCCCCTCCTGGGAATAACTCAGGTGTCTGTCTTTTGTCAACAAACAAGTCAATGAGTCAATAGCTAAAGCAAAAAGCAAGGGTGAAAATAAATTATTGTGATGCATGCCAGCATGCAAGCAGGAACAACGAAAAGTCAACCAGAATATAAACCTCTCGCTCCTCCAGTATTAAAGTTCACTATTTAGAAATCCACAGACTATTCCTCCTCAACCCTAGTTCTATTTTAGCATATACTTTTCCCTCAAAAATCTACTCTTTTGAAAAACACACACACTGTTGTGCCTTTTCCCACTAGAAAGATAACCTTCAGAATGTAAATCAATGCACTCTTGCCCTGGTAATCCAGTCTTGCAGAAAGCTGTCTCCAGCTAAACAAAATCAGCAGAAAAAGGCACAGAAGCATTCACTCTCCAGTACTGTATTCATCCCAGTGAAGTGTTTATTTCCAATCTGAGCTGCAATAATTTTAAATGCTCCTGCTCGGTGTCATGGTTTAGCCCCAGAGAGAAACTAAGCCCCACACAGCCTCTCTCTCACTTGCCCTCCACTGCAGTGGGATGGGAGAGAGAATAGGGGCAAAAAAAAGCCCCTTATTTCAACATTGGTTGAAATAAGAGCAGTTTAATAATTGAAATAAGGCAAGATACCATAATCCTAATAATGCTAATGAGAGCATTAACTATAACTGTAATGAGTAGGACAGAGAGAGAGATGTAAACCCCAAGAAAAACAAGTGATGCACAATATCAGTTGCTCACCACCCACTGACCAATGCCCAGCCCATCCCCAAGTAGCCATCAGCTGCTCCTAGCCAACTCCTCCTGGTTCATACACCCAGCAGGATGTTCTACAGCAGGGAACATTCCCTTGGCCACTTCAGGCCAGCTGTCCTGGCCGTGCTCCCTCCCCAGTTACTACACAGCCCCAAGACAGAGCAAAGGCAGAGCATGAGACACTGAAACATCCTCAACTTGGAGTAAACACTGCTCAGCAACAACGAAAACATCACTGTGTTATCAACATTACTCTCACACTAAATCCCAAACACAGCAGTGTACCAGCTACTAAGAAGAAAATGAACTCTAGCCCAGCTGAAACCAGGACACTCAGTCAAGCTAACAAACACCTCACAGTCTGTTCCAGCTCCCACATAAATTGGGAATATGTCAGTGAAGCTAGACCATTATGCCAGTCCCAGTGTATCAAGCCTTTTTAAAAAGGCATTAAAACATCTGGATATTTTTGCCCTTTGAATAACTGGTAATAATGCAGTAGTTGTTCCTCATCTCTCCCTGTGGAGTACTAGGGCTGGAGGGACTGTCCATGTGAAGATTTGGTAGCATTGGATACTGATCAAATATGTATGATGGAAGAGATTACAGCAGAGCAAAAGGTGTGTTTGTCCTCTGCCATCTCTGGTTAAAAGTGAACAGCTGTAGAAAACACAGTATTCCTCAATTTGCACTCATATAAAGCCAGAAAAAAAATTAATATAGGAACATTGGTTCTCTGAAAAATGAATTTTCACTAGTCAGTTTAAGAAATGGTCACTGAGGTATTACTTTGATTAAAAATGTATCTGAAAACACAGGGAAGTAGTTACATTTTAGAAAGAATATATAACAAACTCCTATGTCAACAGGGAGGATTAGGTGTCCTAATAAGCATCCTGAGAGGATATGGTTCTGAAAAAGAATAAAAAGCTCATGTACATTCAAGGTCAATGGAATTCTTGCCATACTGGGAAACACTTGATCCCCATCCCAAGCAGATGATTTGCTACTCTTCTTACCCCTGTTCTGTCTCCTGAAATGCAAAAGTTTATTCTCTTCCACCTACCGTACACTGTACCACCCTCGAGGATTTAATAATTGATTCCTTTGTGCTCACTGTGATCAAATCTGTTTTATGTCTATTTTAATTTATGTTGCAGGGTTTGAAATGGCACACTGATAGTCAACCCCACATGGTCTACAGCCCCATAAGCATAAAAAGATGACAACTCCATCTGATTTCCTTGAAAGAAAACTCAGTCTTGATTTTTAAAACTTCATATACAGCAAGTGAACTTTCCAAAATGGCATTATTCTAAGAGAGCAGTGAATCCTAATACATCGAGACAAGGATTCCTGAGGTCAGAAACATCAGTTTTACAAAAATGTCCTGAGGGATGCCTGAATGTATTATCTTGAGACCTTTAACCTCTCACTTAGGCCTTACTGCCCATCACTCCACTATCAATCCATTTCTAACATTTTACTTGGCTATGAACTTCTTGGAATGACAAGAGGATGATTCATAATATATAGTAAGGCTTCCAGGAAGCTTTTTCACTCAAAGCTACAGGGTAAGTGAATCAGCCTTTTGCTTTCTCCCAGGAACTACTTATCTTCAATCTTTCAATTAAAGGTCAAAAAATGAAAGAAGACAGTCCAGTCATTTATTGTTTTTTTCCCCTTTCCTATTGTAAGAGGCTCTGTTCTTCACTCAGTTGTATCTCAACCAGTTTGATATTGTTTTCATTGGTAGAAATGTGAAAAATATTTTTGCAAATTTAGACAACAAAAGGAAAACTGCAGAGAATGACAGCAATTTCTCTAGTGTATCTTTTGGTCATTAGGTAATCTAGATTCTCCTGACAGACAGAAATCCACAGCTTTTATCATAAGTTAGCAAATAGTATTTTAGACTGTCAAACTAACAATAGGTTTAAAGGGAACTAGGTCTCCCATTCCTGCTTTCTCAGGAAGGAAAATGCAAAAAATAGAATTATACAATTGCAGCATAGCTCTTTTGTTTTAATTTCAGGGCAGAAAAGGGCTGGGTTTGGATTTTATCTAACATGCACATGGTCAAAAGTGGCAGAGGATGTGAATCAGCACACTATGCCCATTTCATCCTTGCCCTAAGGCCCTGTTGTACCAGCTCAGTCAGAGCACAGATGGGTCACCAAGCAGACATAAGTCTCATTAAAGAATACCCTTGGCATCAAAAGTCTCTATGCAGGTCAAAGAACCAGCTCCACTTGCTCTGTGCCAACTCCAGGCACAAGCCTAATACAAACACAGAGAGATTTTGAGGAAAGAGTCACTAGAGAGGAAAGCATGTGAACAAAAAACAAAGATAGGAGAAAGGAAAAGCTGAAAAAATGTGATCAGTTCTAACCAAAACAATCTGAAATTTCATTTTACGCCAGTTCCTTCTACGAAAAAACCCATAAAACTCCAGATAAATAAAAAGAACCCCATTTCATTTGAAGTAGAAAAAAAAAATCAGCTTACTGATTCTTTTGTTATCAGAGATTTTTGTTCTCATAAAAAGTATTTCACGAAAAAAAAAAAGTTGAAAAGGTGTCAAAAAAAAAATAGTGACCTTTTCAAAAATTCCTCATCTTGTTCCCAGTTTTATTTTTCTACGTCAGAAATTCCGTTCATTGCTAAAATAAAAGAAAATGCATGCTGCTGTAACATTATACCCCCTCAGTCAGACCCAGGTGGGCAAAGGCTGGTGAAGCCCCGCAGGCTGGAGCCCCGGCTGCACACAGCTCCCAGCAGGAGGAGCTGCCTCGGAACGAGCCCCCGGGCCCGCCGCTGAGTCCCCGGCAGCCCCAGCCAGGAGGGGAGTGTGTCCCTGTGCCAGAGCTGCTGTGCCCGTCAGGGCGGGGATGCACCAACCCGCACTGTTGCTGCCTGCAATACGGTACATCAAACCCTGCTTTTATAAATCACCACCTCTGTCTGTGCTGCCCTGAAAGTCCCACCTCTGTTCGTGCCTCGGGGCTCACTAACACCCTGCCCTTGCCTGGATGTGGCTGCTCCCTGCCCGATGCCGTCCAGCGCTCAGGAGCCAGACGGTCTCTCCCAGGGAGCAGTGGCTGCGGAAAGGCTGGGAGTTAATTCACATTTGGTAAGCTACAGCTATAGATTCGGGAGAGCCATGTTTTTCTGCAGCGCTCTCAGCCTGTTTGATAGATGAGTGCATCCCGACTAACAAGCTGGCTGGCTCTGTGCGGCGCGGAGCCCTGCACGCAGCACCATGCGCTGCCAGCACTCGCTGTGCCCATGAGCCCAGTGCCTACAGCCACAGCCAGTGCAGAGGCAATATCTGCGGAGGGCAAAATGATTAATGGATAATTCTGAATTAAATTGCGAGCACAAGATTAAATTTCCCTCATGAATGACACTGTGAGTTACTGTTAGTAGCTATGTCACAAAGCAGCTCCCTCTCGCTTGCTCATTACAAAGCTGATAATGGGACTAACGGAGCATGTGCATCAAACATTCGCTTTCTGCAGCTCCCGCCAGGGGCTCAGCTCCGCATGCGTGGGGAACAACGGGCTGCTCAGGCACAGGCTGCCTGTGGTCACCTGCCTACCCTTGCACGCTGCCACACCTCCTGACAGGGATGAAACAGAGCTGCTGTTTGCTCCTTTCAAACAGGGAGATGTTCTTTTAAATTACCAAATGATCCTTGGCAGAGTTAAAGGGAAAAGTCTTTACAAAGAAAATCAGCCCTCTTCTGTCCTGAAAAGAATCACATTCCTCTGGTCTAGGTCCTCTTATTCCCCACAACTGCACCTTCAGTGCAAAAAAGACCTGAGTGAAGAGCAGGGCTCTGGTGAACTTCCAGCACCCACAGCAGAACTGCCCATCACCTTTCTAACACTTACGGATGAATTTTCACAAGTACCCTCAGCCGCTCACTCAAAGCTACGTGCTTGTGGTTCACGTAGGTTTCACTGAGATTTTTACATGCTGATATGGCTTTTTTAAGGGTTAAAATGATTCATTCCCCATCACTGGTTGATCATTTCCCATCAGATTTCTTGATGCAGCACAAGCCTATTTTGTTCTGCTGAAATCAATGGAACTGCAGATGTACATCACATACACCTCCAGCTCCTTTCTTGGTGACTTTCCTTCTCTGAATTCTACAATTAGTAAAAGCTCAGACTACTGAACTTCTCAGAGCTCAGAGCAACAATTGACTAATACATTTCATGGAGGGGAAACCAGTGTTCTGGTCTAGTGTTATTATTGCTTCTGCATGTTGCAGGAATAAACTACAAAGCTCCTGTTTGCTGCAGCAGAACTGGACTGACCTCACACTACTCCGAGGTGCTTTCCAAGTGTGACTTGAGCTCATGCTAACTGGAGCCACTGTCTCCAGCACTCCACATGGGTCAGCAATGCAGTAGCTTCCATGGTCTCCTGTGATTTGAAGCACATTTCCCTGCACCTCATTCTGCAAAATCAAAGCATGAATGTTTTTTGTCCACAAAACTCTGCTCCCACAACTAGGGAAATTGTCCAAGACTTGTGTTTGCAAAAGCTTCTAAGGATCAAAAAGAGTTTGGAAGGAGGAGAAGCAAGATTCATATTAGCCTTTCAAGAATGTTCAAAATCTGATGGCACAAGAAGGGTAAAGGGAGACATGTTCATCCTTTCTTGTTCCCAGCTGATAACCTGAGCTCATCTTGACAATATTCTAAAGGTAACATCTTCAAAAAACAAAAGGAGTTTTCAAAAGCCATGAGTCACATTTCCCCAAGAGACACACTGAAGAGAACAGAGCCAATCCTTTCCCTGGTGAGATTCTGTGGATGTCAAAGAAATTAATGTAATAAAATTATCCTAAGGACATTTAAAAAAAAATTCAAAGGAAAAGCTTCCTTAAATGAATAAAAAAAGCTCAAAGATGCACAAATATCTCTGAGAATTCATGACAGATTGGCCACAATCAGGTCCATTTGAAACAATATGAGAGACTTAACTGAATTCAGGCACAATAAAAAGATAAAATAAAGGAGGAACCAGAACTATGGCAGAAAAAGTATAAAGAATAAAGAGCCTTGCTGTCTCTCTGGAGTCCCCTTTTTAGTAACTTGCTTTTTTATATATATACTCCATATACTGGCAAACAGCCATACACTTTATATATATCATCCACAGAAGAGTACCAGTCTATCATTCTCAACAGGCATTGAAAGTCAGTAAACGCCCTCCCTTGTTGTGTGCTGAAACTCTTCCAGGTCCAGGCTATCACTTATGCTGAAGTTTATATGATGGTTGAAGAATGGAACATTTCCAAAACAAACACTCAGAGAAAAATGTGCAGACTGCAGATGCATTATCAGCTGTAACAATGCTAAGAGGATTTGGAGAGGAGAAGAGGGTGACATTCTATTGCTGGATATTACTGACATTTTAGTATGGACATAAAAATGACCATGGGTCAGATACACCACTGTCTGGAGCTCTGTGTAATTACACCAGCAATTATCTTCTTCCTGGTGTGGTCCAAATCTAGACCCAGCAATTGTTGCAGTCTTCCATATGGCATTAATTTATCACATTTTGCTAAAACGTTTCATTCTTTCTGATAATGGACACCAACAATAAAGACAGAAGCTTCAAAGTGTACTGTGAGTGTGTTAATACCAATAGCTCACACAGACCCTTGTAGCCTCCTTGTCAACTTTCAGAGCCCTTACATATAGAAGGCAAGGCTGCTCCAAGAGCTGGCCTCTATTCACAGGGAAGGAACTAGCAGCACATTTTAAGAAAGGTTTGTCTTTGTGGAAAGAACTTTGTGTTCACTTGGAAGTGAAAAGTTTGCTACGTACCACTTGGGTACTCTGCAGATGGCAATCCCTGTTCCTGCTCTGGGTGCACATGTGTATGGCAGGCAGCACTGGGAGGGAACAGAGAACCGCAGCACTGTTGAGTGACTCACTTCCCTAAATATGAAGTTGAAAACCCTTTGATCAGACATTTCCTGCTTTGCCATTCCATTCTGAGAACACAGCAAGAACTACTTGTAGCAGCGTGAGCAAGACTTTCATTGAGTTTTAATGAATTTGCGTGTTTTGCTGAACAGCTTTGTACCTTGTTCTTGGCTACAGTGTAAGATATGAATGGCAGTGACAGCTTAGTATACACTTACCAGATCCTGAATATCAATGTATTTTGAGGCTCCAGAAAAACTGACTTGTGGAAAGCACAAGGAGAAAAATATCTGGTCCTGGGGCTAGATTTTTATGTGTGTGTCTTTCCTTAAACATAAAAAAGGTAGATGAAGATCTTTAATTATACTTTGTACCAGCAAGCATAAAACAGCCCAGGCAACTGCCCTAAGATGGTTATTTGATATTTCCTGTGATGCAAGAAACTGTTTGGGAAGTATAACCTGAGCCAGCTGTGCATCATCTGCTTCCTGCCAGCCAGAGCTGGGGAACCCGCTGGTATTGCGGGGGCACGTGGTGTTCCAGCCAGTCCCAGCGTGCCAGCAGAGTCCCTGCAGGGCTCATTAGCTGGCAAACAGTTCCAGCAGCTCTTTCAATGGCTTCTTCCCCTGGTGATGTTGGAAGCCTGGAAGCACACACAAGCTGAACTCCCTCTCCATCTCTGTGAGCTGCCCTGAGATTTTGACTCACTACACAGTATTTTTAAAACATCCGTGACCTCTTTTCTCCTTTTCCCTCTTTCAGTGAGGGAGTTATGCAACGGGTGTGAGAGATATGTTGTGCCCTGCAGCTGTGAAGGGCCATTTCCAGGTTTTGTGTTTCAACACATTTGTTATCATACACTACCATTTAAGTACAGCTTTCCTGCTTTTAACTTTAATTAACTTCTCCTACTAGCACTTCATATACTGCTCTGAGTTTGAGGGTATGATAGGCAAACATTACAATTGTTAAGCAGGTGAAAAATATCAACAATAAGCAGGGGATTTATTGTAATCAGTCAATATGCTCAGCCTTGCAACTGCTCAGTACTTTATGCTTCATAATTATATGGTTGCCACAGTGTAGCCATTCAACAGTGTTACAATTAGTGAGTAATTAACTGAAGCATTTGATGACATGCTGCAGAGCACAAAGCATGTGTGCTGTTGTAGCAAAAGGATACATAAAGTGTCTTTGTAACAATTTTCTGAAACCATCAAAACGCCAATTGTTTTTCACTCCTGGTGATTTTCACAGCTTTTCAGGCGCTGCACAAGATGAGAAGCATTTATAGAGCATTTCGATGCTGCCACAGCATACAGGCAACCAGGCTCCTATTGAAATCTTCACTATTTAGTTGCCTTACACACCTTCTGGGCTGCCTCAATACATCCATACAGTCAGAGCTATGCATCTCCCTCTATTGGTATGTTTAAAAAAGGAAAAAAAAAAAAAAAATAGAAGTGTTGCTTCTTCCTGTAAAGATTAAACTTATACTAATACAAATGAACCTGCACTAAGTATACTAAAATAACTATTCTCTTAGAAAACACATCCCTAACTAAAGACAATCGGAATGATTTAATAGTGTTCAGCTTTGAGTAAGTCCTATTTTTTTTTTATATTTTTAGATTAGTAGTATTTATCAGCATATCCTAATGAAGATACAGAGGCAGACATTCAGTGCAGCACTGAATATATAAAGGCATGGTGAGATCTGCCTGGTGCCCTGCAAGGAAAGGGAGAATGATGTACAGACGTACAGGAAGAGCAGACAAGGTCTGCAATTTTTACACCAGATAAGGAAAAAAATCTGCAGAAGAAAAGTTAAATGCCACCCTGAAAGCTGCTCTCTGTTCCTTGCACCAAATCTTGGCTTCTGCACAGGACCAGTGACATGTTTCACTTTGATATTTTCAATTCATTGTTTTTCTAAAAAAAAATTTGTTTGGGTTTGTTTGATTGTTTGTTTCTTTTCAGCTTTTTAGCTTATCCAAGTATTGCAGGCTATTTAAAAGCCCTTTCTTATCCTTTTGTTAGAACAGCAGCACTGCTAGTTGTGCATGTCCATACATAATCTCCTGTAACCTCTGCCAGCACAGAGCTGGAACACCTCCCAGTTGTGTTGGTTTTTAAGTGAATTATTTTACATTTTCTGATTGTGGTAGATGAAACATTTGGTCATAAATATATTGGAAATATGGATGTTCCTTACGGAGTGACTGTGTCAGCTTGAATTTGATAGAACAAGCCAATGTAAGCTACTTGCTCTCCTGAACCGAAAAAAATAATCCTTAGTAAGCTATGAAGCATTGCACAGCATCTCTACACCTAAACACAACAGCATATAATCTCCCAGTGAGTGTCAGCTGCTGAACAGTGTAGGCAGTGCTAAAATTTACCTGGGCTTTTGTAGTGAGGCCTGAAGTTTGGATTAGCAAAAAGTAAGTTTCTAAAACTTACAGTCACGTGAAGGGAATGTGACTTGTGTAATAGTGTCTAATAAGCTATTTCACAGGCTGAATTAGAAAGCCATGGTAGAAGTTTTTTAAGAGAATTTGGTTCAAGGGTCTCCTGACTTCAGGAGACATGAGCCTCCTGCTTTCACCTTTTTGGAAAATGGATTTTGAAACTAATGAGGACAAATTAATGGTTGATATTTTGAACTACTTACTTTTTTTGGTCCATATAGAACCAACTACCATATTTACTGTAACTGTGAGCATGTTTTGAGCAGAACGTCATTATATACCCTGATTACCATGATTCCTATTTCAAGAATAGGTTGAATATGCTGAGGCAGTCCTGAGGGGATTTACCCACCCCTCCTGCCACAGCAGGTAGTACTTTGTGTACTTCTCTGCCATGTGATATGGTCAAAGTCCCCTGACTGGACATGCTCTGTATCTAGACCAGAACAGCACCTGCCTCTGCCGCGGGCATGCAACTTGAACTTGTAGGAAAAATAACTTTGAGTATTTTGTAACATAGATGGGAATATGTGAGAGAACAACAAACCCATCAGAATTTCTTACATTTAGACAGCAAGTGACTCTGGTACGTGTAAGGGACATCAGTGGGACAGTGTGATAAATAGATGTCACTGTTTATTTGGATGTCACTGTTTATTTGCAAAGCAGAGTCATCAGTAAGCCAGGCTGCCCTCATGCTGTGTAATAATATGCCTTAGTTTCACCTTCATGATAACCTAGCACAGAGAGAGATATTTAAGCTTCATGCTCACTCACTCTTTCAACCTCTGCTTCTTTTCTCCGATTACAGAGAGGAGAACCTGTCTGGTAGCACTTAGCAGGATTTCTTTATCCATCAGATACCAGAATGACACCAAAACCTGCTCGAGAGCTGTTGCACAGCAGTGACCCATCAGCTCCAAAGGATCTGAAACGTATTTTCACCAGTGACCCAATACCAAAACTCCCCTCAGCCATGCAGTTCCCTATCTGCCACTTACAGAAGAAGGATGAAAAACAGTTTGCAGTTGTTTTCAGTGATGACCTAACAACTTCCAGCAACCTCAGGGATGGCAAGGCCAAGAACAAGTGCTTTTGAGGCCCCTCCTTGAAGTGCACACAAACTGAAACCCAGTCCCCTCACGCACTACAAGGTTTATCACAGCTTCTCCACAAAGCTACTGCCATGTGCTTCCAGGCTCTTTAGCCAGCAATGTAGACAACTGTAATTGTTTACAGGTACTCCCACATTAAGGGTAAAGAATTTGGTTTAGACTGTACTATTAGCAAGGTAATCAAAAAAGAGCACGGACTCCAACCATGCTGGTGTTCAGCAAGGAGGAGCAGCTTGCCATGCCTAATGTTTCATTTTTGGGGACAGGGTATATTAATACCATAGTATATCAATAGCAGGTAAATCAATTGATACAGAATTAGATGTCATGTACAGCAACTTGGCTGTTATTGCTTTTCCAATACAGCTCATCTTATGCTCTCTTCATTACCATTAAATGATACTTGAGAAGTAGAGCCATTTTACAGTTTCTCTATTTAAAAGGTGGATTTTTATTGCACAGGTTTGTTGGGTTTTTTTGTTCTTGACAAGTGTCCAGATCATCTATCTGTGTTTATTACTTTGGGTAGTAAAACATTTAAGGAAACAAATGCAGAAGGCGCTGCTTTAATAAAACCCAATCACCCTGACATCCTGAGACAATGCTGGTAGGATGCTGACAGAGTTCCTCCTGCCACGTTGTGACCAAGTGGCAATGACTACAGATAGCGTGGGGCATTTCTGAAAGGCTGCTGGCATGGAACTGGCAGTGTTCATGTGCCTGGATAACTCAGATAACTCAATCCCTGGCCTGAAATGGAGCATGTTATAGTTGCAGTGTGCTCAGTCACTGGGCCCTGCTTTTCTGTCCTGTGGGTGGTCAGGTGTCCTACAGGTGCAGGGTTTCTGTCCTAAGCACACCATTTTATTAAATAGTTGATGCTGACTTCTCTAGTACAGAGTAGACCCAGGCAGTCCAAGTGTGTCAGACATGCACCTTACTGGCTGCTTTGCCCTCAAACAAACATATCACCCTCACACCCCTAAGTCAACCATATCCCTCATCTCTGATGGCACTGGTGTAAGTTATTAATGAAAACACATGATTTCTGTGCTGTGTCCACAAACCACACAGTGCTAAAGCACTCAGAGTTTAGGACAGTCTTGAAAAGAGGATCGACACTTCCAAGCAGCATTATTGAAAATAAAAGGGCAATTTCCTTAGGAACATGTGGGCCTTGAGCTGTGCCATAGTGTGGGAGGAAAGGGAAAAGGGCTTGCCCCATGCAGGACACTGAAATCACATGCCACGTCCTGTTCTCAGCTGATGTGCTGATGTGGCTCCAGGGGAAGACTGACTTACACCATCATTCCTGGGGGGATTCAGCCATCTCAGAGAAGCAGGTGTGCCATCCAGTTCATCAGTTCCTATGCCAAGTTCTTTTGACAACTAAAGATTTTTGTCGTAAAAGACCTTTTCACTGCAAAACAGTTAAAGAGCCCTAAAAGAAGCAGCAGAGCAAACCAAACACTGGATATGCTGTCTCCACACATTTCTGTTCTCACCCACACCCAATTAAATGAGGTCAAAATAGTTCAGCAACATCAGCAGCCCCTACAGTTAGCTTTGTTGACCACTTACACTCTTCCTTGCCAAATGAAAAATTAAAAGAAATGGTGTTAAGTAACTCTTGTTAACACAAATTATTAATTCCTTGCACAGAGATCTTCCAGCTATATAGAACTAGTGATACCTCAATCCTCTGCAAATTTTCTTTTCCAGTCTGGAAGGGTTTGAGTAAGAATAATTAGCAGGCATCAGCTGAAACTCATTACCCCCTCAAGATGTTTTCTGTGGTTTCACAGGAATATGGTACTCTATTCTAATTAAAAGTACTATGGCAGTTATTACAACAAAGCTTACAGCACACCCATGGAGGGCACTGACATTAGTCCAGCTATCCAGTCTCCCAGAACACTGCAACTCTGTACATCTTTGTAATCCCATTATTGAAATGGCAAGAGGGGAAAAACCATCCCTCTGGTGAAGTCAATGACAATTTGTAGTGACAGCTTTTCAGCAGAGCCACCTTGTCTAGGCCTGGCAAGCAGAGAAGAGTTATAGGACAAGGATGTGTCCTCCAAGAAAGGAGACTGCACAGGCAACCGGAATGACTGCACTCATTTTGCCACTTAAAGAGAAATCTGAGCTGTAACCAAAGGATTTTCAAGGACTAAAAATACATTAAGAAACACAACTGAAAGTTTCTATGTGTGAGGCAACCTGTGACTTACTGAAATGCAAATCATGCTATTTGAATAGGATCTAATCATTTCACCTTTTCACACGGATTTATCCTCTGGTTGCTAATTCAACTACAAGGCCAAACGAAGAACAGGGCAATGTGCTATACAGTGCAGACCTGAAAGACATGGATAAAACTGCATTTAAATGTATTAGATTTCATTTGAAACCTCTTGAATACTTAACACATGCTTCAACCCATCTGTAAAAACAATATTAATTTCTCCCTATTTTTCAGTGAAAAATTTATGACCACACTAAATGATTAAAGACAGGGGAACATGTGGATTCTCTTCTCAGCCTTTTAGACCCGGACCTTTTTTTTTTTTTAAACTCTGTTAAAAGAAATATAGCAGCAGGTACAAAGAAGAACCCAAGTACCTGCTGAAAATACCAGGAGCCCTCTGTGCTGATTCTTTTGAACTTGCATGCAGCAAAGTAAATCAGATGGATGTCCCACCCAAGACAACCAAAAAGGGCATTTTTTGAACTGTAAGAGCAGTTCAAATGAGTTTCAAAATGGTGAGAGGTTTGTGTAAAATGCTATTAGAAAAATAATAGGATTTCTGTGCCTACCATGCCTCAAAAGCAGAAAGTTCCTGCTCTTCATTTCTTTGCCACTCATTTTATCTTAAGCGATCTCTCAGCCCTTCCTGATGTGCTGATAGGTGGGAACTGATCTCATTTAGTCATTAGCTGTCAGAGCCCTGACAGTGCTGGCAGCTCTGACTCTGTGCACTCCCTCTGCATACTTGAAAATTTTCTCCAGGATAGTTGTAAAAATAATTTATTTCAGCTTAAGCTCATTATTTCTTCTCTTAGAAAGTGATGCAGCCTAGTGAGACTCATTTCTCCCTCCCCTACATCTTCAAAAGGTCATTGCTCATTTGTTTTTATCTGATCTGGAAGAAAATCTACAAGTTCACATAACTAAATTGCACATTCAGCTTTCAGTGCCAACTATATACATGCATACCATGCTTAATATCTTAACTGTGCATCCTACATGCCCTATAAGATGACATATTTAAGAGCAGAGAACTTTGTAACTCATCAAAAAGTGGCACAGATTGTAATCAGGATTAGAATATTACTCCATGGCCTGGCCTGCTCTCCGATCCAATGAACATGTTGATGTCATCTGTCCTCAGACTGCAGTTCTTCTACAAATGCTGTCCTGAGATCAGCAAGCAACTGCATTTTGTTATCTCCATACAGACTGCAAAAACATTGCTTTTGAAATGAGAACAATGAAAAGCAAGTGTAAGACTGCTCTGCAAACTCCAAGGGCAATGGTACACCGTAGTACACACACCACTTTGAGGTGGCATTGGCTACAGGCAACTTCTTGCAGGCAGATCTGGCATAGACACTACTTAACAGATCTCAGAGAAATTGCATTTTTTCATTGCTCTTAGCAGTATTCTGTTGGTCAGCATCACTGCTGATATATGCTGGTACCCACAGTATGCATAAAAGACATATGGCAGCCACTATGAACTTACCCAGAGCAGAAAAGCAAACAATCTAGCTGGTAACAAATGAAATCTCACCACAGTCCATTTCTCATAGATATTCCATTTCTGTAGCGTCAACATTTGAAAGACATTAGGATCAACAGCATCTATCACCTGTGGCAAGACACCCCAGTAATGACACAGCTCGGTGTGGAATCTATTGGCACTTGCAATACAGAAACAAAACCATCACAGGGGATTATCACTGAGCTGGAAATGGCTTTATGCTTCCCATCATAATACCATGGTAATTTATAATACAGGGAAAACACATCACTGGGTTCTACTGACAAATGACTCTACACACACGTGCCTATGCTGATAAGGTATGTCACGCCAAGGAGCACACAGAAACGCAATGTCCTCCTCCTCCACTATCTCTCACATATATTATGTGTTCCCTAATGTAGACTTCACATGTGTATCTGCTGGATAGCCTAGTCTGAGGTTTATGTATTATTTGTTTGTTCACAAGCTACAGTTAGTCACTGTACTGAGTAAATTCTGCTAAAAAGATTGGTTGGGGAGAGAAAGACCAAACTATATACTGCTCCCTGTTGTAGTCTGGGTCAAGAGGAGCTGTCTGGAGGAAGGGGAGACAGTAAACCTTACTGAAGAGCAATTAAGAATACATGTTTTTGGAGATCCTTCTGGAGTACAGGGCAGGCTAGGGTGCAAAAGAAAAAGAACCACTATGCAACAAACTATGAACACCAGTAAAGATGTAGACTGTTTCCAGGAAACTCAGATGGGACTACTGCCAGACAAAGCCCCAGAAGTGCCTGAAAAAGTCATTGATAGACCAAACCTTCCTGAGGGATCAAAAGGTCTGCAAAAGTCTCTCCAAAGAGATGTCAGAGTTCTTGTAACCTAGAAACAAAATGGAAGTTCAGATACTAAAAAACCAAGATGGAGGAAAGGGCTCACTCTTTTATCCTCAGCAAGGATGGAGCAGGCTAAGGGTAAGTTTGCCTGAAAGCCTTTCACTAAATCTGTCTCACCAGGCACATCTGAGTTTTCTCTCCTTAAAGAGTTTCCCCTGTTGCCATGCATCACTTTAGTTGTCTAATAAATTGCAGTTTTAATGACTGAGAATCCTTTTGGACGTTCTCACTTCCAAGTAACAGCTGGGTAGGACCACCTCATGCTCTGGCCATGCTGGCTCCTGTCAGAACTGGCATGGTTTGTTTCAAACTCTGAGCAAGCTGAGATGGACTGAAGGAGACTCTGACCAAGATCACATGGCTGTGGCTGTGTTTTGGCTCTCTTTGAAACACTTTGAACACCACAGCTCTCATACTCTGCTACTAATGGAAATTTGCTTGAATAACGCTGTGTTGCTTCAACCCTTTTGAGGCCTAATCCAGTGCCCACTGAGATGAGATAATGCCCACTGATTTCAATGGGCTGTGAATTATATCCTTTATTTCTGACTTAAATACTCTTTTAATGTTCTTCCCTTTCTTTCTTGCAAGGTTTAAATCTGTATTCCACGCCCCCACCCCCCAGCTCAAATTACAAATTCTGCAGCCAGTGCACATCCCTCAGTGGGATCACACTTGTTCTGAGCAGCAGTACCCACAGCAGCCACTCGGGACATCCACCCAGCCAGTCTTCATCACTGCTCCTGCACTATCTTTTTCATTAATAAAACCTGACATTTCACATTTCAGTTGTAACATACCTAACCAGCTACTTATTACACATACATAATAGCAAATGTAGCATTCCCTGACTCCTGCTCCACAGTGTGGGTTTTCCTGACAATAAGACATTTTGTTATTCTTTCCAAACATGAATGTGCTGAACCTATTTCACATCCTCTCAGGCATGCTAATAGCAAGTGGGCTTTATTGGTATGCAGAATTGAATTCTCAGGGAACATCAGCAGATGACATGATCAGTAATGTGTGATCAATGTGTCACCTTTTGCCCTGAATTTGATTAAGTACTATATAGCTGAACAAAAAGAGTAGTTTATGAAAAGAAAAAAAAAAAAGCAGTAATACATGTAACAATACAGTAGCGATTCTGTTTCAGGGCATGTTTGGTAGTTCTGACGTTCTGCATTCCAAAATCCATGTTGCCTTGATTACCAGGTTTCTGGGAACACATGCCCAGATCCAGCAAAATATACAACTACATTCTGTTGTAGTAATAAAACGTGTAGAGAATAAAAAGTCGGAAAAAAAAAAAATCAAATCTGCAAAAATTGACCACAGAGGCAGTGAAATTTGAGTCATTCTCCAAGTCAGCACAAAGCTATGCCTATCCAGAATCCTGCTCAGCCTCCCAGGGGTGTGAGCCAGTGGTGCTCCCTGGACTCAGACTCGGGCTACCTTGGGATAAAGAGGATGGTGGTCCGGGACATTTCCTTATGGTTTCTCCCCTGGTGGGGACAGTAGCAGAAGTGCTGGGAGTGCTTCACAGGTGGCTACAGCTTGGGCCAGGCTAACGTGGCCTCCTCCCAGAAAGAAGGCTGGCTGCCAGCATAGGCTATGCTGAGAAGCAGAGAGCAAAGCTCCTAAATGCTATAGCCCCAGAAATGGGCTGGGGGAAAGGAGGAATTATGGTAAGTCATGCTCTTGCCTTTAGCCAAATACAGCATTTTAGGGACAGGTCTGTGTGGCCTCACAATGGGAGGTTTGTCTCCCTGTATAATTTTTCTGACTGCCAGAGTTACTGCACAGTAAAACCTTAAGTCTGGCCTGGTTTCAACTCAAACCAAAGACCTTGGCCAACCATCCAGATCCAACCCAGACCAATAAACGAACTTATGTTCACCTGAAATTTGACTGAGCACTTTGTTTTTTGGTAGTTCTTATGGGGTTTTTTTTGAGGGGGCTGTGGGGGTGGGTGGTGTGGTGGTGTTTGTTTTTTCTTTCTCTTTAAACACAGTCACTGTACTACTCCAGGTGTCAGAGTTCCGAGTTGCAATGAGCTGAATCATTTCAAGTTGCTCTACTGGCCTGAGCTGCCAAAGCAAACCCTTTCTGAAAACCCCTCTTGTCTTGCAGCAGCTAGCAGTATGCATTGGCAAAATCCCAGAGTCCCTAAAGCCCACAATATTGCAAAAATCTAAAAATGTTAGCAAAGCTGCACAGACAAAGAAAAAATATTTTTCAAAAAGGGATGTGTGACCCCAAGTGGATTCAATGCCATTTGAAAAAATGTAAGAAAATAAATCTTCACTTCTATACTTCAAATGTAATAAAAAGAACAAGGATTGTCACAAGACTCACACTTAACCTCAAAGGTTCCATACACAGGGCTCTGCAGCACTCCAGGGGCTCACAGGTGTCCCAGGATGCTCACCCAGACCTCACTGCTTGCTGTGCTCACCTCAGGAGAGCAGGAGTGCCGACACTGCCACATTTACTTGCTTTCTGCCTTCAAATTGATGTCAGCCTCTTGCTGCTTCCTTTCAAGTGCCATCATCTGAGTGCATTGAATCAATTGCAACCAGCAAATTGCAATATGTGTTTGGACCCAGCCACACTTGAGTTTTGCTTTCTATAAATTCTTCTAAATCCATATGCTGTATTTGTATATATGCTCCACCAGAGCACTCTATCACTTGAGAAGTGCAATAATCCTGTAGAAATGCACAGACTGGGACATAATCTTCTAAAACAGAATTCAAGATCATAAATAAAAGAAGCAAGGAATACTTGATATATGTATAATGTTCCTGTCAGTCAGTCAGAAATGCTACTCTTAAGTACTTGTCACAACATAAAAAGAAGTCCAAATGATTATGATATTATTGGCAAAGTTTTTCAGTGGAGCTCAAACCACTTTATTCATAAAGCAGTCACACAGTGCCCTATTGACAGAAAGGTCATCTAATCGTCCTGAAGCTGGAGAAAATAGTCCGGAGTGTAAGGGTGGTGGAGAAGAAAAGACTGTCCATGCTTCTGGACTAAGTCACTGATCACCAGGACTAGATACTAAAGCTACTTTCCTTTGACTTAACTCATTACAGTCCTATAAGAACAACAGATATGCAAAGGCATCATCAGCTTTCAGCCAGGATCCAGTCTGGCCTGACATCAGAGGTGACAGTGTCCACTGCTGTCACAGGAGCCCTGGCCTCTCAGCGTGTGACTCAAGCCTGCTGGCAGGCACCTGCTTGCAACAGCTTTGATGGTCTTCTGCTTCACACGAAGCAAATTCTATATAAGAGTTCTTCCCATTTTGCCTTTAAATTCTAAATGTGCCTCCATGTGCAACTTATTTTATCAATGGTCAAATTAATAAGCATTTATTTTACAGTGTTGGCTAAGACACACTGAATCAGTGTATCATTTTCTGAAGCACGCAGCATACACTTTAATATCTTTGATTATCCCAAGTACCTTCTAATCAATAGAATTCAGAGAAGGAATAACTAACTTAATTGATTATCTAAATCCTTTTATTTGTAGCTATTACTACCAACAGGCCAATTCCAGTGTGAGAACTAGTTACACGTGAAAATTCGCATTCGATATCTAGTTGCATTGAAAGTGCAGCTCCATGCAACTGGTGTTCTATGAATCCAGGAGACATTTGTAAAAACTTGGCCTTCAGTCTATCTGATTTAGAGATGGGTCCAAATAATGCCCTTGCTTATATTGGCAGGGCAGGGCAGAGAGAGCATTTAATTTAATAGAGTACCTTGAGAATTCTGCTACACAACAGAGTGGGGAATTTACCCCAGTAAAGAGTTTTGAAAGCTGAGAGACATGCTTAGTCATTTTAACATCATGTCTTTTAAGAGTCTGATTGTCCTTAGTGGAAGTCAAAGATCCAGAATCTCTTCTTATGTTAAGTTACTACCCTGTCTCTGAGCTCAGTTTTAGTTCCTGCTAATATGTACAGGTTGAACAGATGCTAATTTTCCTACGTCCAAATTAGTACAGACAGTAACACAAGCACCATGTCCTCATTCCCCTTTTCCCCCAAGATTACTAATAAAGAGCCTATTGCTTGGCTACTGATTGTACCATGGGCTCTAATTACTTGTTTCAATGATGGCAAACACATTAAACAAGTATTAAATAGCTTTTAAATCAGTGCTCTTTGAAGAGGGAAAGACAAGCATTGGAGGCATTTATTAATCACCAAATTAGTCCCCAAATTAGCATGACTTTTGAGAATTTTCAGTTTGCAAAAATGTCCTCCTGGGTTAAAAATAAAACCTCAGAACAGCTTTTAGAGCACTGCGCTCTAAACAGGTCAATTTGCAACCCCCACAACACAGGGGATTTCTAAGGGGAAAGCCAATGTGAGAAGCATTGAGTATAATGACCTAAGGAAAACACAGCTCTTCCTGCCCCATGGGCTGACACATAAGTACACGTATAAGTATCCAAAGTAAACTAATTTTACTTTTTCCAAACGCCACGGTGAAATACACTGGTGCCACACAGCGTGACTACATCAAACATATAAATGTCACAGGATTAAAGCCTTGCCCCAAATAGCCAAGAAACCACAGCAGGAGCACATGCACATGCGTTTGCACAACCCCACCTGTGTGGGCAGGTGAGCTGACCCGCAGGAGCTGCTGACTCCTCTGCAGGAACCACACGCTGCTTTAGCCAAAAGCCCCGGCCCGCCCTTTCAGCGAGACAGTTTCCCTCCCCAGAGGAGATACAAGCAGCTTTTTTATCTTGTCCTACTAATAGAGATGATAACCTGTGACTCACTCCTGCGAATGCACCAGCAGGAACAGCAGCAAACTCCACCACCTCCCGTTTGCTCGGTGCCCCGCAGGTGCCTGTCACTGCTGTGCCCTAAGACACGGGGGACGGTGCTCCCCGTGACCACGAGACAAAGGCTGGTGCCCACAGGGTTATGCCACCCACATTCCCCTCTGGGGTGCGGAGTTTGGCCCAAAGGATTTTAGCTTTAATTTAATGCTAAATCCAAATCAAAGCACAAGCATTTTGTAACACCTCGAGATCTGCCACCCTTGCTTTAAGTAGTGTATTGTTCAGGGGAACACAACCTATACATTTACACACACTCCCAATCTCGTTCCCAAACCCTGACACAGCAGAGCACACGTACAACAGGGTGTGTAGAAATGTGGCAGCGTGCCTGCTAATTAGTAAGCGTCACTCATCTGTCAATTAGCAGGTTTTATTTTCTTGTGGGAAGGAAATTTCTGGAATGCCATGAAGCACAAGCACTCCCTCCATTGTTCTCAGCTGATAGAGGGAGATTTGGATGATTGCTTTTTTTTTTCCTGTTGCCTCTTAACATTGCAAATCAAACCGCAATCAGAATAATGAGGTGTCAGTGGTTGAAACCATAGCTGGTACTACATATTGTCAAAGATTGTTCACACTAATCAACTAATAATGACATTGCTTCCGCCACCATGCTAAATAAAATTCCCCTGGTTGTGCAACACAATTACAACTAATAACCATAGAAACCTTAGTGTGTTTAAAGGAGACTGTTTCACAGATTATCTGGAGACTTATTTTAGAATGAACTGGGAAGACAGCTCTTCCAGGTGGAGTTTATTCTTTAGTAATTAAGCAGACAGTTCCTGTGGGTGTATGGCATTTTCCAGGATCATGAAGTATTTTTCTTCTAATGATGCACCTGAATTAAAATGGTACTTACTATGTTGATGAAGAAGATCTTAAATATTTGACCATTTTAATAAATGCATTACAGCAATAGCCATTCTTTAGTCTCAGAAAGAAAACCATAGGAGATGATACTCAATAAACAATCTGATTAAAAGATTTACTATCAAAGAAGGGATGATGAATACATATTTATTTTACAACAAAAATACACTGACTCCTCAAGAGAGACACACTTCCTGACTATTAACAAAGTGATTTAGAAACTGTGCTGGTACAAATGCTGGAAATACTTTGTGCTCTCTAAGTCAGGAACTAAGTCACTTTGAAAGCTTTAGAAATTACTTGCTTATTGAGCTAAATTTCACCCAGGTACAGCAACATTTTTATACTGAGATGACAAGTGAGAAGACATAATTGTTACAATACAAATGTTGCATGACTTTGTTTTGAAAACATTAATCAGAAAGGAGGAGAAAAAAAAAAAAGGAGAGAACAAAATGTGAAAGAGCAAGTTGAAGTCTCAAGGTTTTATAAAGCTACCCAACACCAAAAGCATAGGAAAGAAGGAAAATTCAGCTCTTAGTTACAGTCAAAACAAATATCCCAGTGATGTGACTGGCAGTTTTATTCCTGAGTTTAGAAATACAGGATACCTAGGGGCACAATTGTATCACCCTGTCAAATGTATTAGAACCACTGTTAGCATCAGATTTCTTTAAAAAGACTGAGAACAACAACAAAGAACAGAACACATCTCAATAGCACCCTGATTCATTACACTAAAACTGCATCACACAGAAGGCAGATTTCAGAGGAGATGAATTAAATAACTCCATAAAAATAAGAGCTTTACTGAAAGAAAATACTGTCCGAGATCCTTCAATCATTCAATAAAAAGATATTTGATAGGTCCCTTACAATATTACAGAGAATCTTCATTGTACAAGTTGCCTTCAAAATTCAACCCTGAATGCAATTCATTTCTCCCTAAAATAAAAACAACCCTACAAACAAACAAAATTAATGTATTCTATGCAACTACATTTCTTTCCTGATACAGATGAGGGGGAAACTGAGACTGCAGATTAAGATTGCATCACATAATAACCTGGGCATCCATGGAGAAAAACCCTTAAACACCTGATTAAACCTATTCCTTTTTGGCAAAACAAATAAACTGGTGCTTAACTTGAAATATTTTGCTGAATACAGCACTTTGCTGAATCGGATCTTTCCTAAATGCAAACTTTTTAACAGCATCAACTACAAGCCTCCAGACTTTTCCAGGCTTATGTGAACTGAAACCAAACTGAAAGTCTTCCAACTTTTGCCTATTTCCTAATGCTTTGTGAGTTGTGCCAGTGCCTCCTGGGATCCAGATTTGGAATGAATTTTGAATATTTTAAATCACAAGTTTCCCCTTAAAGAAAACAGATGTATGCACATATTCACTTGAGTTCTTTATACTTTGAAACAGTATCATTTTAAAGCAATCTTATTAGATACAGATGAACAAGTTTGTTTTTATCCTGGCGAACTGCTGTTTCTATTACTCTTCTGGAAATCTTCTTGCATAGCATTTGTTTTCTTGAAGTGAGTAATTACTCTTACTCTGCCATCTTGAGACAGACCCAGAAAACAGGCCTGTTGCTGCATCTAAATGAATCTTTTAAATATAAAGCACACCCTGTAAACAATAGACTCCTGAAGGCTGGCACTTATTTACATGTTTCCTTTTAGATGTGACTACAGGTATCTAATTCCATTATCCTCAGTATTTCACGGAATTGCCTCCCATTCTTTTCCTTCCTCACGGTGCCTCTATTATCAAACTCAGGATAATCTTCATGAAATGTAGGATGGCTTGAGGTGTTTTGTGCAGCATCAAAACAGGCCATTTTAATAGTAATTTATTCCCACATATGGAGGACTGCTCAGAAGCACTTTCAGACGCTGATGTATTCTCCTTGCATTATCAGGAATCAAGTAAAACATTGGACCAGAATTGATGATCACCACCAATTCACAGATGAATGCCTATAGCAAACTAAGCCTTCAAAGTATCAGCTTGCAGAGCAGTTCTTCTTGCACATTTCCTTCCGTGTCCGTCTGCAGTTAACATCTGTTTCCAGTTATGGCCCTAACCAAGGCTTCTCCTTTGACTATTATTAGCACACAAGTTCACAGTGCTTTTGGGGTGCACTTGCGTGGAATGGCTGGCAAGGGAAGTCAGATAGGGCTGTCACAGGAAAGGCAGTGTAAGTGGCAGCTGCCTATTCACCCAGTTCCATTCACCCTCTCACAGCTTCAGTCAGATGGACTTGAAAGCATGAGAAGCACAAGCACTTTTGAAGAAAATTTCAACAATAGGATCATCCCACAAAGAGAAGAAAGTTATTCTGAGAAAAATACCCCCACCCCCAATACTCCTAGAACTCCTTCATTGTGGAATTAGGAGTTTGGGTATTTAGACTGCTAATTCCCAAGGATGTCAGAGTCCCAATGCTTAGAGGCTTCTAAAAACCTGTGTCCCAGCACAGTTGTAACATCACTAGTCACACATTGCCTGTCTCTTGATATCCACTTTGATCTGTTTTCAGTTCTTTTATTATCTGCCTTCCCTAAAATGTCCTTCATCAGTAGCTGGCATCTTAAACAGTAGTGTGAGAGCCAACTCTTTGGCTTTCCAATAACTGAACAGAGAAAGGATAACAACAGTGAAGAAGATAAAGCTCTACACAGCACTCAGGAAGCATGTGCTTCTTTCAAATGCACTGCAAGTAATCTTCCACTGATCTGTGGGAAGGGAATGTGCCTGGAGAGAAAATGGAGAAGAAGGGAAATTCTGTTCTCATGTGACATGTTCACAACTGGACAGCTGCCTTTCCATTCCCATAGTTGCTCCATGTGCCCTGTGGTATTCTGACTCCCTCCCTACCAGTTACAGAAGCATTTGGTATATCCCCCTTTATAACACACCTACACAACAGTAAATGTCTCAGAGATACCCACTGACACACAGCAAGCTGAGCAGATAAAGTCCACACCATTTTTTCCCCTAATATTTTGCTTTTTTCCTTAGATTGATTCAGTAAGTTGTTGGTGACACCAATAATGCAGGTTTATCAACCATATCCGCTGAATGACTCTTCCTTGTTCTCTGGCTTCCAAAATAATTGCAAGGCTTGAAAAAATGAATTCTAATGAGGTATCACAATGACAGGACATTAATGGCAGCCTACACAGAGCTAGAAAGTGGAGAACCATGACAAACTGCACATCCAAACATTCAGAATAAAACAAGTGAACCAGGAATTTTATTTTCATTCCTGAGAGAACACGTTAGTTGGACAGCAGATGATAATGGTGAAGAAAATGAAAATAAGTGCATCTGTATGTCCATGGCTGCATTTTGAGATCGTTTTGATGAAAGCACTGCACAGACATGTATTTGTGTAACAAAACCTGGCAGAAAGAGCAAGAGCAGAGACTAATTCTGGGCAGTAGTAACTGGAGTTAACAATGCACAAACAAGGCGCTTGAGCAGAAGAAGATGCTATTTCCACACAAAGGAATAAAGAGGATGAGAAGAATGAGAAGTGGAAATAGGGTGGCATTAAACAGAATCTATGTAATTAAAAATGCTAATAGCCTCTTGGAGGCTGTTTCCAAAACAAGCTATTTCCTTTAGACAATCAAAACATCATCAAGTTAACTACATGCAGAGCCAGATCTTTCCTACTTGCAGACAATGGACTGGAATGCTCCTGCCTTGGGGGCGGGTGGTAGAGAAGAAAAAGGAGTTTCTTGTTCCTCTCTGATTCTGGTATCAGAATCAAAGGTGATGAATTTATAGTCTGACATACTATCAAATAAATACTTCCCCAGGCTCTTTCTTATTCAGTTTGGTTCTGTGACAATTTTAGCAGAGACCCAACTTTAACTTGCATAAATGAATCTATATAAACTATTATGTACTGGGACCTGGTTCTGACCTCTTTTATACCAACATAAAATTGATGCTGCATTTCATGGATTCAAGGTCAACATACACTTTTGCTGCTGAGTGGATCAGCTTTGGTTTTTGTTTTTTTCTTTTTCTTTAAATTATCCCAGTTTACACAGATTTTTGCCTTTTTTTTTTTTTTTTCATGGAGATGGAGAGACATGAGATTAATTTAAGTACTCTTTCAGATCCATGAGCCTCTATCAAGAATATGACACTGGATGCATGCATCAGCTGCAGCTCCAATAAAAATAACAGAACATGGTAGGTTAGATCTTTCTATTAGATTAGGCATCAGTGAAAATGTCACATCAACAGCCCTGTAACCTCAAGGACCTGTTCTAAATGAGATGATGTACTGAGAAGGTGGCAGTCTCCTCTCTAAATCATATTGCTTCACTTGAATGGGTGGCAGTGGTGTCTAGAAGTAGAGACTGGAACTAGATGTTTTTGAACTTTAGCAATAAATCAAAGAAGTTGATTTATTTCAGTGATAGCTTTATTTATTTCAGTGATAGCTCTTAGAATTATTCTATTCAGTGAAGTGCTATGGATGCCAGTAAAAAAATAATTAAAACCCCCAATTCTGGCTGCAATGCAAATGCTGAAACAAACTGCATTGTATTTTTGAAAGATTCAGGTAGGCTGATAAAAGCACATTATACCCAACACATAGAGTTGTGTTTCAATGGAAAAAAGTAACTTTTCTATTTTGTCATAGAGGAAAAATAGAAAGTATAGTTATTTTCACAATTGAATTCTTTTTCTCCTCTCATTTGTATAACACTTTCTAGACCTGACTGTATGTAGTTCTCAAAAGACATAAAATTAAAACTTTTTCTTTTTCTCTCCCAAGAAGCTTTGTAACTAGGGAGTTCTGTTTACTCATTGATATTTTTGCTCCATTCTTTATGCTGCCTAGAAAAACAGAAGGACAATATGTAGCCTGTAATACCTCACTATGAACATCAGAGTAGGATAATTGGATGAGCTTCTTTACATATCTGTTGGCATAACATCAATATGGATGGTCTGGTTTAAATAGAGTTGTCTCTAAAATGAGATTAAAGGAGGTGCCTGGTCTGAGGAAAATAAGTCTAATAGATTCAACTGTGAAAGAAAAACATGTATTTTCCTCAATTAACTTTAAAAAGTAATCATTCATTTCATCAAAAGAGAAAATAGTCTGACAAAAGCAATGGCATTACAGAAACTCATGAGTCTTCAGGACGGATCTATCAGAATATAAATTGTTAATCTCATGCAAATTTGCAGTCATTCATTATGACATAAACAATATTATTCCATTTCAGACACTTGGCCATCCACAGGAATATTTCAACATCCTCTTTCAGATTGTTCTGTACATATATCATTCAAACTGACTGAGCTTTTGAACCACCAGAAAAGTTTCTATTGGGTAAACCTACCCTTGCCACAACTGCTCTCCTCCAGATTTCTATAGATCTTCATAAAAATATCTGACAGGGAAAAAAAGGCTGGTAACTATTTTTGTAGAAAAATGGAGAAACATTTTGTATAACACAAACATAAAACAGATTTCTTTCAAAATTAGTTTCATGGGAAACCTGGCTTTTGCCAGGTTCAAAATTCATAATGTTCAGAGGTTTCAAGAGCCTTAGTGCAATCTAGCAAATGTGTGCTTTTTTCATTCAAGCCTTTGTTCCCTTAGATAATTAGCAGACATTATGAAGAGCATGATAAATTTTGGGACCCCCATTCACGTGAATATCATCTGCAGCATCTGCTCTGACCTCTGATGGCAATATTTCACCTGGCAAACTTGTTTTTAGAGTGGGGCTGATGTGGACTTGGTGGTGGTGGTGGTGTTCCTCTGAAAGAGAGAACCAGAGGGCAGCCCCAGCTCTGTAGTGCACAACCTAGAGCAGGTAACTAGTTTACTACAATAGAGGCATAATAAAATAATAAGCTCACCAAATACAGGATAGAAGTGCTAGTACGAAAGCTTTTAATCTTCGTTTGATCTTGTTGGCTCTGATTCAAATTGGGAGCAATTTCATGGATGTCAATGAAGTTATTCAGGTAGAAATCTGGATTGAGAGCACAATCTGGCTTACTATTCAAGCATGTTTAATAGAGATAGAGGGAAAATTATCAATAGCTGTTCATAATGTTATTTTAATTGAATTAATACTGTCATTCACCTTACTCAAAATGAAGAGTCTCTTTGTGTTTTGATACTGAACTAAATTCCTGCTTATTGCCAATACATATCTATGTTATTACAGAGAAAAAAAAATTGCAATTGACTCTTATGGCTGTAAGAATTCTCTCAGAAATATATGAATCTACATCTGGTGCCCAATGCGCCCCTTGTTTGAGCAATCCAAAGAGCTGAAAACCTCCACATGCTGTGTAAGTAAAGACTAGTCACATAACTAGAAACTGATAGACTGAAGTGATTTTTAACTTCCAGAATCAAAGTCTTTGCCATATTAGAGCCATAGTCCTGTGACAGAACATGCTTTTAAGAATTCCAATGCTCAGTCAAGGTCCTTTCCACTAGAAATCTATTAAAAGATGTTTAAAAAATAATCACCTTTCATAGCCCTTTTTGCCCCCTTTCACCTGTATTCTATACTGTTTTCAATTACACCAATGCAAATTCAAACTCACTTAGCAGAATCTATGGAATAACCTGAGATTTAAAAGAGGAACTGGGACCATTTTTATCTGTCTGAATTTATCTTCTACTCCAAAGTTTAGGAAATGGGCCATGTATGATTTTTATGTCTTCCTTGTCCTCAGCAGAACTTTGAATATAGTTAAATCATCTTGACTTTTTATGGGAAAAGTGGACCACAATACTTATTTTCAGAGATACTGACTCTATGGTATTAATGTCTTGAAAACATGCCAGGAAATTGAATTCTATAGTGTCTCAGCAGTGCTCAGGAGTGTAGATGGCTGATGGAATTTTAAAGCCCATACATCACTCTGTGAGGGCCATAATCCTGGCATGAGTAAGCTCTGTGAGGACATCTCATTAAAGCTCAGTCCCTGCTCTCACAGGTGGAAATCTGGTTTTCATGTCTAGGGGTGGTTTTCTGTGGCAACTTTTCCTCCTCTGCTACATATTTATTAATATTAACATGGATTGTTAAGACAAAGCAACTTCATTTATTCCACATGGGAGGATCAGGAAGTGCTGGAGAGAACCCAGAAATGGCATTTGCTGATTTCATTGGGCTAAAGCTCCCCCCTTGAAGTTAGAATGACCTCTTAGAAAAAGAACAGTGCCCCATAAAGAGGTAAGAGAGCTTACTGCAGGTAAATAAAACTGTACACACAATGAGGAACCTGCAAGTGGAACCTCCTAAAGGGTTAACTGGGTATGCTGTGTGTACACTGTGCTCTGATATGGAAATCAACTCCAGCAATCCAAGGCTTAATTTCCTCAGATTTCAGGCTTTCTGTGAAGTCCTTTTAGCAGATATTCCAGTATCTACCCAAGGTTCCACAAACCAAGAGTCAAAAGAGATCAAAATGGTGAAAACCCTAGGAACTGTGTACCCCTTCACAGATGGTCAGCTATAAATCTTCCTGCTTTTTCAGGTATGTAGTATCTTCCCTAGCCCACTATTCTTTCTCCTCTGGAGCCCACCCAAAGACATGATACTCATAACCAAAGAATCACCTATCCAGGTTAGCATGACAGATGTGGATACAGCACTGTCATGATCTTTCAGACCTTTCAGAAAAATCCACTTGGCTATTTCCTAAAGTATGTTTTATGCCTGAGCAGGGGAAAACTCAGGAAGAGTTGAACAGGAAGGATTCACAGAACTCTATGCCATTTTGCATTCCTTGCTGACTAAAACCACTACAGATGTAAGGTACAAACAAGGCAGCTTATTATTTACAATATCACATTTGGGTTTCTAGTATATTTAGGTTTTACAGGTTTATCGCCACCTTGTCTGTTGGGAGTACTTTCTGTGAGTTAAAAGCAGTTTTCCCAGGTGAATATAAATATAAATAACATGATAAATTTATGTCAAGGGAGTCAATATGGGATCATTGATGTGTACTGTACCATTAAGTTGTGTTATAGAATGCCATGATGTCCTTCACCTAAGTGACAAAATGCTGGCTGTCGTGTTGTGGGGAGGGGGGAAAGAAGAAATATCCTTTTAGCTAAAATAACACATTGAGCAAATGTGGATATTTTAATAATCCAAAATCACATTGAACAAGCAAAGATACTGAAGAGTAACTTCCATGTAATTCAGATTTGTTCTTGCATACTAATGTTCATTGAACTTTTGCACTGAACAAACTTATATAGCTTTCTCCCAGAAGACAAAACCTAAAAATGTCTGTGATATTACACAAACAAGTCAAGTCACCAAACATCAAATGAAAATCCTGTGTCCCCAATTCAAACACATCTCTCTTCAAGGTCCTGTTATTTCCCATGCAGAGATGATGAATTACGGGAGACAAAATATCTTTATACAAGATGTGAACTTGATTATTATTAAGTGCTTTATAGCTTATGGAGTACTCACTTATGTTTTGATCTCTGCCTTAGTTAAAATTCAGAGACACTAAATGAAAAACAAAAACAACATTTACAGTTGTCAACTAATAAATAAAAGATGTTTTTTGTGTAAAATACTTCATACATATTGCTTGAAATTATCTCCCAAAAGTTGCTACGGATCAGATTTTCCACCATGATGTACACATCCTTTGTAAAGTGACTTAAAATGAAAATCAGTTCTCAGGTGCAATTTTTCTAACGTGTTCTGGGCTCCTCCTTCCTCAGCCCATGCAGGGTAGCATCGCTGAGGCAAATGGAATCCTGTTCTCCTCAAGCTGCTGCTCACTGCCCATGAAGAGCTGCAGACAGCAAAGTTACCTTTTCCTGGCTGCCACAAAGTGCCCCACACGCAGGACTGTGGAGAAGTAAAAGTGTGCTCTGAGCAATCTCAGACTGCATGGGATGTGTTCACTACCACATGGCTTGAAAATGTATTTTTTGCAAGAGTTTGTTGTCATGGAACAACACTAGACGATGTTGACTTTATTGACATGACAGAGCCAAACCTGACAAACAGGCAAAGTGAAGACTCTCCAGTTCTGAAGGACTTTTATCCTGGAATGTGTCATGTGAGACTGAAGAGGAAAGAATGTTATGAATGTTGCTGGAGAGTCTAAAAAAAAATCTATTTCTAAAACAAAGTTTCCAGTATATATGGGTTACCATTAAATATCTGAATTTTTACATTAGCATTTATCCAGCCACAGCAGTAAGTAGACAATTTGGTGAAAATTACAAATGTTATAGTAAAGTCAATTTCTGTAGTTGCTGAAGAAACTGCAAAGATCTTACAAGGACCATTAGAAGGCAAGGATAAATGAGTTTGACAGGAAGATTTAATAGAAATGGGAATAATTAAGATGTTTGAATTTTAACTTCTCTTTCTCCTCCCATTCTCTGATCTATGGCATCTGTAGATAAAGTTATATATAACTCCAAAAATGCCAGATGCTTATGTGTGATCAAGGTACTACATATTCTACGTAGATGACTAAGAGAAGCTCTTAAGTTCCATATTATTATAATTTATTAGTAATAAAAAAACCAACCAGCCACTTCTAGCAGGGAACTAAGCTCTTGTGCCAGATGATAAATACATAATACAGGCACTAATGTTTTGAGGATCGCTCAGAAACCAGTACCAAACTATCTTAGGTGCTTTACAAGGATGTATTAAAGAGGGTACCTTCCCCAAAACAGCAAACCTATCACACAGACAGGTAGAAAGAGTAAGGACACATTGCTAGAAACAGTTTGCTATGTAAGAATAAAGTGATCCTAACTTGGTAACAGGAAATAGACGTTATGGCTTCCAAACACCAGTCAAACATATGGTGGTCACAGTCCATCAATCCTCTCTAACGTATGCTGCTTTTCCACAGAAACAGACACAAAGAGGAGGAGGATTTTCTTTTTGACAGATTTCAAAATACTTTTAGCCGCAAACAAAATCTGAGAAAATTTAAACAGATGTCAAAATAAATTTCTACTTCAATTCCCTACCCAAGCATGATTTGCATACAGTTTATTCGAATAGCACCTGGGTTGCTGAGGAAAATGCTTAGTCTTAAAGGCAAAAAAATAAATATAGGTAACATATTAGTGGAAAAGCAGGCATATTCAAAGGGGCTGTTTGAATTCTCTTGCAGCAGAGAAGGCAAAAAGATGTGGTATCTTAGCAATTCAAGCCAAGCAAATACTCAGAAAAAGGCAAGTACAATTGGACCACGTTAAGCCTGATCAATGCCAAAAAAAGCGAGTTTGTTTTGGGAAACTTATGAATGGCAGGTATCCCAGCAACTATAGAACGTGTAATAGGAAAACCAGGTAGTGGTTGTTAAGAGATACAGTTGTAGAAAGAAACAAGAAATTACTGGGAGCACAAAAGCTTATTCATTTGCTTGATATTGTAACTTATATCCAGTTTCAGGGCAGTAGGAAGAAGAGCATTAAACCCTAAATCACCAGAATTTTTTAATGACCATGCTGAACCAAGTAAGTTGGGCTCTGCTTTGAGGTTGTAAATGAGGGTGCTTTCTTGGCCTGTATTTTCTGCTACTAGGAGAGGAGCTGGGAGAAATACAAAGAACACTTTACATCTCTTCGGACTATATGATGCCCAGAGATGATAATGATACAAACTGTTCCCTGGTTCTGACACAGCAGCCTTTTTGGAAATGCCAATCCCAAAAATCATAGAGCAGTCTAGCAGAGAGTGTTTCAGCTACATAACAGGCGAGCCATGGGAGGAGGAGACACAGATTGCTCTCTATTACTGAAGTTCAGAGACTGTTTTCTATCTTGACAGCTACTCTGATCATTTCTTGTAAGAGCAGTTTGTTCCTGGCTGCTGGGGAGTGCTTTGGGGCTACAGCAAGCAGGGACTCTGCTAGTCTAGGAGTCTTCTGCAATATTACTTATGATTATAGGAAATAAGACTTGATGACTAGATTGAACCTTCCAATCTTATGCCTGGGAAGTATGTGCTTCCCTTTTTCTGTTGTGCTGCCAAACAGGAAACTTAACAAGTAAGAAAGATGGAGTGGTTTGGCCCTGATGGATGAATACTGGCTGTTCTCTTCTACAGTAAAAAGGAAATATATTTGAAGGATCTATTACAGTTTGATCAATGGGTTTATCCAGGCTATGCATGAACTATTAGGTGTTTCATAAATTCCCAAGCACCCTGGGGATACAAATACTCGAACCAAATTTTAATATAAATATTCATAAGCATAATCAAATAATATCTGCATGCCAGCATGATATTTATTTGTACCAGGATTTCCCTGCACCAAAAAGAGGCCTCCACCTCCGCTTTTTTCCACAAACTGAAAAAAAAGCATCAAGGCATCCTTCCTCCTCAAAAAAAACCAGGATTTTTTTCTTATAACAGACCAATCTCTTTATGTACCATATCTCCATATGGGAAACATATCACAGTACACTAGAAATATGTGTGGGGACCTTTGTACATGTTTAAGACTCATGAGCCATATTTAGGACTCAAAGCACATTTTGTTCATTACCTAAGTGCAATGGACTAGAATTCCAAGAAACACAAGGATCATTCACGCTCCTCATCAAGCTCAGAGACAGATAGCTTCACACTTGTATCCTAGCAATGGTGGAATCCTGCTGCAGGACAGTTAGCATGCAGATTGCATGTAATTAATTTTAGCTTCAGTATCCATAATTGAGATGTAGCACAATGTGTTTTTGTACAGTGAAATAAAATGATCCTGAGAACTTTTTATCAGATGAAAATGGAATAAAAAGTCACACTAGTGATTTAGGGAAAGCAAACACTTAACTGATTCTATGTATATGAAATATTTCTTCATTTCTGTTTACTTAAATGATAGAAGTAAACACTTTTTATAAAAGAAAAGAAATTAGCTCACTGAGGACTTAATTATCCTTTCTTCTCCAATGGGAATCAATGCTATTGGCAGCTTGCAGGCCTGTTCTCTTGACAAATCAAGTTGTTGTTTGAGGCGTGAAGTGTTAAGATTATGATCGACTCAGCGTGACATTGTGATTCATGGCTACTGTATTACAGAGGGAAAAAGGGGATTTATGCTTCATATCCACTTTGAATTCATAGTGAAGAAGTGAATCATTCTATTCAACCTCAGGAGTTCATGTTCTACACCTGGGGGCTGAACAATATAACAGGCTTGAACATTTTAAGGAATAAATGCAATAAAATATCACTGTGAAATATTCTCTCTTTCCTCTCATGCTATAAGTTTAAAGAACTACCCGGAGTAAAGATTTAATGAAGAAGAAGGAATAAGAAAGAAGGATATGAAAGGTGTATATTGGTCAACTGGAAAAAGACACTTTCAGAGAGATAACTGTAATTAAAGCAGTAATTATGCACAGTCTGTGTGACACCTAAATTGTAGATCTAAATGATGTACACCATCCTTCCCCTCCAAATAGTCATTGATAAGACAATTCTGTTGCACTGCCATGTTTAAGCAAAGGTATAACTTTAAGTATGTTTGTTTTATTTCCTATACTTCAAGACCAACATATGGAAACAACCACAGGCACAACTGGGGTCACTGTAGCTATTAGAATAAAGGAAGACACATAACAAAACAAGCATTTCGCTGGACACTATTAATAGAGTCTACAATGCCATTTACTCCTCCTGGAAGCACCACTCACACCTGCAACTCACATGTGACAATTTAACTATGTGCAAAACCTGCAAACACAACCCCAAAAGCTGGAGCAAAATCTAGCCAATCCCTGCAGCACTGAATTTCAATTAAGTTCAAGATCCCCTATTTTAAAAAATGTAGAATTCGCACTACTTTACCTACAGTGTTAGGAAATGCATGGAAAATTGAATTTCATCCTTGCAAATGCAGCTTGACTGCAAAGGCAGAACCAAAGTCCAACTCCAAAATGTCAGCACTGAATTCCTCTTTCAGCCTGATTTTTATAATGAGCACAGTCAAGGCATGGAAGGTGACACAAGGAAATTAAAGAAAAGTGAGACACCTGATCTTTTTTGGGGAAAAATTATTCCTTCTTTTCTAACTAAGCAAAAGTCTCTTTTCCAGTTTTAGGTAAAAACTTCTTGATTATTGTTTTTGCAGAGAGGTGCAACTCATTTGTAGGACTTGGAGAAAACCCAGCAAAGATAAGGCTGAAAACTCTGCCTCCAGCCTAGAGAAAATGGTTTCCTTTTGTATATTTATGATTGTCAAGAGACAAGGCTTTTGTTTTCTAATCTGATGCTGTTACTTAAAAATAGCAAGGAAAAGAGCTCATTGTTATTAACTATTATTTGTTCAGTGCACTGAGTAACAAACATACTTTGTGGGCAAGTCTTTGTTAAATGATGGCCAGCATCTAATAAATTGTTCATGCAAATAGCGATCTCTCTGTTCTCTTGCCCGACTTTCTTGAGGGAAAAGGAGTACTTTGCTGTCCTCATACTGTGCTTCCACCCAGATTGGTGTTTTATTTGTGGCTGTTCTCAAGAGATGTTCCTCTCCCTGTAAGAAGCAATGTGATTTCTGTTTCCAAGATAACTATTGACATACAATGTAAAGGATTCTGCCTAAGGTATGTGTTGCTGCTGTGGCATTCCACTAAGATGGTGTCTGACTCCTAACCTGACACAGGATGCTAGTTAGTTATATACCCATCCATAGAGATGGAATCATCTGCTCTTGTGAGGAGCAGATTTAATGATAAACTGCCTTTCTATAGTGCACAATATAAGATCTCATAAACTGTATCTGAAGAGGAAAACCACAAGCTTGCTTGGTCTTAAACCACCATAAATTTGACAAAGTCATTCAAGTATTGCTCTGATGATGCCTGAACTTCAAAAGCTACTTTGTAAAGTCATCACTACTTTTATGGCACAACTGCTGTAAAATCTAATTACCGGGAAAATTTTTCCAATGACATGTCATAACCATGTCAGAAAACACATCAAGGCTGGATCTTCAGCTGATGCGCATCAGCTTAGACAGTCCATTGATTGTAAAGGAGCTGCAGAGATTGCTATCAATTTAGAATCTTCATTTCATATATCTAAGCTGTGGTGCTGAACATGTAAAAGACTTCTGTGATGGTCTCTGGCTAGCGGGTAAAGTACAATGTGAAATGCTCTTCAGCAAGGAGAATAAGGTATGAAAAATGCAAAGATGCACTAGTTGCTAAATGGAAGTATATAATAATATATTGGAATAATATAATTGGAACTGGTAAAGCTCTCTGCAGTAGTTAAACTCATACAGTGGCTAAGATCCTATAGCTCTGGCCAGTTAAAGACGTAGAAATTTATTAATAGCTCAGGTATCTCCTAAATTTCTAATACTGATCACAAAGAGAAAATAACATTTTGACTAACTTGTATCATCTGAAGATTAATGTCTGATCCTAAAGATCTCAAGAAGAAAGGTGAGCGAATACATATTCATTATCTACCTCTGAGTTAATAACCACAGTTAAAAAATGTAAGCCCAAAGCATTCACCACTATTTACACTGCACTGCTGGATGTGCTTGAATCCCACTGCTGTCACTTCAGACCTGGAGTCTCCGTGAACTTTCAGCTGGCTGCACTAACAGATAGACTGTTTATATTAGTCTGCTGGCATAATGAAGTGTATCTTCAGCTCTGTAAAATACCAGGTCAAATTGATTAACTGGTGCAGTCATTGTTGCATTATTTTTAGAACAATTCCCAAAAGTCACAATCTGCAAAAGTCTTAATACTACTTTTTTTCTATTAAGTATATTATTGAGTTGGATTGCTGCCTGTGCAGTTCTGTACACTGTGTACCGGGACATCATCACTATTCCACAGAACTTAAAACACATAAAACAGAAAAGCCAGCAAAGAAAGATATTTAGTCTTATTTACTGATGTGAAACCAAGGCAAACAGAAATGAGCCACTTCTGAAGGTCACAGGAGTTTTTTTCAGGACCAGCAAGATTTGAAACAATGACTTCTGGGGGCACATCTGTAGCGTGTAACTCACCACAGAGCACAGGTAGCTACATCTCTTTTTCCTGAGCTGACTTTGACAGAATAGAAGCCTTATCAGTGTCACTGCACCCAAGCCAAGAAGCCCAGCTGGAGGAAAAGACAGTCAGACTCCAAGACGGTTACACAAACTGGGGTAGTCAGAGCTGGCTTCCTGAGCTAGATCACCAGAGGAACAGGGCTCTGCTTTGGGCACTAACTAGTTCACTTGGCTCAGGTTACTTATAATGGGGAGTTTTACCAACTTCTTTCAGTTCTAAGACTGAGTTTAAGACTTGTTTCACATAGGAGCGTGGGGTATAGTAAAACGTTGCTAGGATAAAATCCATGGCTGGAACTGGCAAGCTGTACAGACCTACAGCTCTGATCCCATCCACAAAAGAGTACACCATAGTATGCAAATAAATAATGAGATACTGCTTTTAATTTCTCTATTTTGCCTTTTGCAGCACTAAATACATTCAGGAATTTTTGATAAATTTTCCAATTATATTTGTTCAGAAGCATTGGCAAAACAATCTATGCTATTAATGAGATGTTTAGTGCAAATTAATCATTAAACTGGACAGTCTATGCCCTGAAGAGAAATTTGTTTTGCAGGGTGTTTTTATTAGCTCAGTCAGCCTTTGGAAATTATTGTGCTTCTTGAAAGATCTTCATAATTACTTTGATTTTAATTTGTTAGAAAGGTAGTAATCCAAAAAGCCCTCCACTGGACTAGTCTGTCAACCTGTCCTTGCACATCCCAAGAATACATGGAGAAGGGATCTGTAATTTCAACCAAACAATGCAAAGTTCAGCTGAGCTCTGGGGTGTCCTATGATATTGAGGAAGGAAATGGGAGAGACACTGGAGACAGACATGATATTGTAAGTGAAAGGAACTCTCAGGTCACTGGAAGTCTACTGGAAATGAGTTCTTCATAAAGAGTGCCTTAGTTACCTAGGGAGTTTCCCAGTTTTCTTTCCTACATTCAGCATAACATGGGTGGGCTAGAGAATTTGCAGTGGTTTTTTTAACCTCAGTTAAATAAACTGCAATAAAGACATCTAATGCAGCAATTAGTGCATCTGAGGAGCGGAAACTGTAAGCACATTCTGCAAAGAGAGTTTACCCTGAAGAAGTTCTATGGAACAGTAGCACAGCTATGAAGACTCATGTCTCTCTTATTAAGCAGCACAAATACATACAATTGCTGCTCCCAGTATTGCACATATGGCAATGTTTCCTAGCAGGAAGAACAAAGAGTTCTTGCTTAACAGAAATATATTTAATCTAAATATACAAATTGCAAGGCAATTATGAAATCAGAAGCAGCCATCAGATCCTCTTAGCATCACTGCATTGTCTGGAGCTAATTGCTGCATCCCACAATTATGTTGTTTCCCTAGACATTTGCCTATTTCTTGCAATGACTATTCATCTGATTGCCTTATTTTTAATACAGCACAGCTACACTGTGCACAGACAAACTCTACTTGCAGTCCTTTAGGATTTGACCCTTTCTTGGCTTTAGCTCATGTCTCTTGTTCTTGTGTTTGACACAAGTTCAAATCATCTTGTAGCATCTATCCTCTAAAATCTCTTTGGAATTTTATACACTTCTCAAAGGTCATCACTTTCTCTCTCTACCCATGTATCTTAAAGTTTGAGAGGTTGGATGTGTGGGGTTTCTGTTTGTTTTTTGAGGTAGAAAATCTTACCTTTAAAAAAATCCCCTAATATTTAGTAACGCTATGACTGCCATCCACCCACTTTGTGTATTTTCCTGGTAGTCTTCAGCAAACTGACCTATAATTACTGCCTTTCACATGTGTCTTTTTAAGTTACTTCTACTGTGTCAGTCTCCTGCTCAGCAAATACAGATATAATTACTTAAGTTCCTTTAAGAAAAAAAAAAAAAAGGTTGATTCCTTTCTAACAGCTATTGTCTTCAATGTGACAATGTGTTTATACTGGCTTTGCATTTAAGGCAAAGTCCTAATAGAGATGGTGGAGTTCAGTTGAGATAAAATCCTTCAGGAAGGTAAAATCACCTTATCTCATCATTCAGCTTGAGCACTACGGGGCAGATTTGCCCTCAGCAGCACGTACAGCAGACCTTTGATTATTCTTGTGATGGGCCTCTCACTGTGGGATCTCATAAGCTGTCCTTTTCCCCCTCCTATGTTTAAATAAGTAATTGTATTTACTACACATATGCTGTCACATAGCAGTGTTTTACTAGAACCCCCAGCAAGTTTTTTTCTTTTTTTTTCGGTAGTTTGGAGGAAAGGAAGCTGAAGGGTGACCTCACTGTTCTCTGCAGCTTCCTGAGCAGGGGAAAGGGAAAAAGAGGTGCTGAGCTCTTCTCCCTGTATCCAGTGACAGGGCACATAGCAAAGGTTCAAAGCCACCTGAAGGGAAGTTTAGACTGGACATTAGGAAACATTTCTTTACCAAAAGGGTAGTCAGAATCACTTGAATACGCTTCCCAGGGAGGTGGTCCATGCCCCAAGCCTATCAGTGTTTAACAGGAATTTGGACAATGCTCTTAATAATACACTTTAACTTTGGGTCAGCCCTCAAGTGGTCAGGCAGTTGGACTAAATGAACACTCTAGGTCACTTTCAGATAAATTATTTTACGCATGATTCTATATTAACATATTTTAGGAGTCAGACCATGAAAAGGCCTCTAGTTCTTCTACCCTTTTACAAATATATTTCTCTGCAGACACAATATCTAGTATTTAGATGGCTACATCCATACTTTTGCATGTTGATTTTATGTTAGGGGGTTAAGATTTTTTTTAATACAATGGATCATTTTATAAAGAAATCACTTTACATTGTCAGAATTGTATAATTTGTAAAGTGCCCTGTAAATTGCAATGCTATACTGCAAAAACATATGCTCGCTGAAAGTGAGTTTTCAATAAGAATTTATGTCTGAAGTTAAGGAAGAATGAAGATATGGCAGCAATCCTTACAATGAAGCAAGAATGATTGTGGGGGAGGACAAACAATATAGACATTTACTGTGGTCAGCACACTGTGTGTATTTTATTACAGAAGCATTTTGACCCAGACTGCCTCTCTTCAAGATACTAGAAGGTTTTACAGGGCTTTGCTGACTTGTTAACTCTGATTTGCATGGTTACAAGGCACAGAAAGATCTTTGTGTGTCATGATAGCTAACTTCAGCTCCTTCGACACATGGCTCTAGTTAACCATTTTGTAAACATTTTCATTGAGTCCTGGACCACAAAATGTTAGTTTTTTGGGGGGTTTTGGCCAAGAGTAAAAGCTCTGGGAATGACAGAGTCTCATCTCCAGAATTCTTGTGCAACATAAAAAAAGGAGAAAACTTTCACTGTAGAAAAATCTTTGTGACGTGAAAAGCCTAAGACATCCTCCTTCCTAGCTCTCATTATAGCAAATCTAGGGTTGGAGCAGACTATGGTTACCCTCTAGTAACTCCCAGGCCAGGCAATGGGTTTCAGAGCCATTAATACACATGCACACGAAAAACAATAGACCAGGAAATCCAGCTCTCCTCTCTCCCCCTTTCCAAAAGTCCTAAGTATGTTAGAAATTAATAAACAGCATATACTTAAATTTCATAGAATCACAGATTACCTTCAGGCTCCATCTTTGGTGTTATTTAGGCTGTAGCAGATTTTCCCAAGTGACCATCTTCATCTCTATTACACAACAAGTACGTCAGAATCCTGCCAATTGGCAGATGCTATATGTTCGCAATTCTCTAGATAAGGATAAATGTAGTAGGAAAACCACCACAGGAATGGCCGACAGTTAGTCTTTGAAGGATTCATGACTGTGTACAATAGAATACAGAGCAACTCGTAATAAGAATGAAGACAGTTTTACACCATCTTTAAGCTCTTCAGGACTGAAAAGCCCATTGCAATGGGGCTCTGATCTTCACTGGGCTCTCTGGACAGTGTTTCCGTAATGATCATGAATCAATTATGATACTAATCCCAGCCAGAGGGAAAAGGGAAAGGGAAAGAAGAGAATCAATTCTTCACTCAGTGAAGAGTCTGGGTGAGACTGTGCAACACTGATAGAATCTTCTCTGATTAGCATAAGGTCACATTGTCTCTTACGGCATCCACTTCAATGAAAATATTACAATGGGACTTTACTGTCTTCCCTTTCTGGCAGAGAGAGCCTGTGATGAATGGTATATGGGATTCTCAGTGTGTGTTATACACCAGTTCCTCAAGGAACAGTATTTTGCATTCTGCATTTGCTCAGAAAATACTTCCCTGATCTTTCTTTTCTGTGCTGCAAAACCACTGTTTGAAGGAGCAGATTGCTGTGTCATCCACACTGCACAAATCTTTTGTGGCCATATTGGACCTCACCATGAGCATATGTGAGCATTTTTCAAATGTCACAAAAACTTGCTGTCTTAAGGATTAATATTAAACACCTTATACCATATGGAGGCACATGAGAGAGAGTCCTTACAGATTTTAGGTAGGTATGGCGTGATTTGCTAGAGAGGGCTGTGTTATAAGCATCTTTAGTGACTGCACATAATAGATATTCATGTGATTAAAACCAATATCTCTCTCTACAAACCTAGCTTAATTAGGTTTGCTGCAATTTTCTATAATAATTTAGTTCTGCCTTTGCCTTTTGGCTGGCAGATCGTCCCTGGAAACCTCTTAGAGATATTCCCATTGACTGCAATGATTCTCAGTTAGGGCAGAACTGATCACTGCTGCCTTCCCTGCTGTTGAACTCAATAAACAAGCCATACATAACCCTCTACAAATAAAAAAAATATCAGTAAGGTCAGAAAATCTGAAAACTGGCTGTTTGACACCAGAAAGATAATGATAATGTAACTAGTTCTGCCAGGACTTGCATCAGAGCAGAACAGATGAATCAGTCTCCATCCACTGAGTCACCTTGCCAACTTTTTTCAATTAAATTCTCCTTATAAATCAACAGTGAAAGATCACTTTTCAGCTAGAAGGTATTCAGTCAAACAGCAATATACCATCAGCAGACGTGAGAAAAATATAAGGAAAATGACAGCACTGATATTTTTTTTTCTTTCCTGCTCACCATTTATGAAACTTCTACTCTTTAAGTCCCAAGACTAAGTTTCTTACTATGTTTCCATTTTAGAAATGGCTCCTCCTTCCTGCCCTTCCTACTAGAAGAGTATTGCTTCTCCATAGGGAATGGTTGAAATGCATGTGTCTCCTCAATTTTTGCCTACCTGTGTTCCTGAAATTACATGATCTCTCCCCCCTGTTTTTCAGATTGGTCTCAGATTCCTATCTTATATAGAACTCTCATATGCCTCAATCAATGGGGCTGACTTCTGATTCAACCAGCTTGCTTTTCAGCCACAAGGATTGCTATTGTTCCACTACTCTTCCTTACATATAATTCATTCTTAATTGGAACTCCAGGCTGACTTAAACTGGGTAAAACTGCTTGTAAAATCAGGTCCCTCATGTGCCATGAACAGCCCTATACTCGGAGTTCTGCTGTTATTCAGGTTCAAGCTTGTTCAAGACATTTGCCAATACTCAAAGTGTAGACCATAACAAATAACCTCAGTAATGACACTCTCGGTTTCCCTGTGGAATTGTACCCTACATGCTCATGCTCTCTCACCTTCCTCTTCCCCTGCAGTTTCCCCACTGTGTTTTCCATAGGATTCCCCCCTGGCCAAAGGGCAGAGTGCTCCATGGTTTGGCTGTGCAGTTCCAGGGGTTGCTACCTGACTGCTGCCCTGCAGAACCTGAGACCTGCCAGCTGCCTTTGGAGCAAATTTCAATTTGGGTGTCCCTCTTCTATTCTGCTGCTGATTTTCAGGGCGTATATAAGAACTTAATGACCTTTGAGACTTGGATTTTTCCTTCCGCATTTAGTCCAAACCGACCAGCAAATTCAAAAGTTATCAGGCACAGATGGGCAGCCTTCACACCAATATCTCATTTCTATCCAGACTACACAGTGCCTCAAGCCAGATCTTGTTCAGAACAATTTATATACAGTCTTGCTGTTTGGCTGCTGTAGCTCCCACTAACCTGTCATCTGTGCATGTGTTTCATGAACACGCATTTACCTCCACTCACTGACCACCACCCTTCTGCTGCAGTTTGCAGAAGGAGATTATAAAGCCCATCTTATTAAAGCAGAGTTCTTTGACACCTTTAATTTCAAGTGATTGTATATTTTTAGTATCAAAACAATGACCGAAGAAAAAGAGTTCACCCATAATCACTAATTTGTACTCCCTTAGCTTATATTTGAAGAAAATAGTGAGATGTGTCACAGATCAATAAATCCGCTGCATAGACAAATACAACTTAGAGACCAACAAATGTCTAACAATGGCATGGAAAATGCAGCTATTGAAGTAAGACTATATATTACATTTGAGCACCTTAAGATGCATAATGTCAAAGAAAAAAAGGTGGGCTAATTATTTTTCCCTCAGCCTACCCGAGTTCTATCAACATTCTAATAACAATTGCCAGGACCATGGACTAAATTGCACCCATTTTCTTCTTTAAATGTTACCTGATGAATAGGAGTATTATAGGGATTATTTCTCTTAATGACAAAGCTAACCTCCTATGAAACAGTTGATGATGATGAGTGCTTGTGTTATTCAAGGTAAAAATGAATTTTTCTGTGTGATCAACTTCAGAAGATTTCACTTGACCAAAAGAAAGAGAAGGGAACATAAAGGAGGAGACAGAAGCATGAACTCTGGATCAAAAACGAGGATAAAATGATTATTTCAATGTTTTGTACAATCCAAAGTTGTTAGAAAAAGATAGAGCATTTTTTACATTAAACAATTGATTTGAGAGGAAAATGAAAACGCTCACGTTTCACAATGTGCAGATGGACAAGTGCAAAGCTTTCAGTAATGATAGTTATTGGAAATAAAACAAAAATGTCCCAAATCCAGATGCCAAGTCAAGCCTGCTGAATTGTCCTGGTTAGGCACCTATAATACTACAGGATTTATTTTTCATTTGAAGAAATACTGTTTTCTGTCCACAGCCAGACACATTCAGAGGGATAGCATATTATGCAAAGTGCTATGATTCATCCCTCCTCCTGCCCTGGTCTTGCTCTTCTCTAAGGATAACGTCCCTGACAAATGATTTATGTTCAGCCAGGAACAACATTGCCACAAGAAGTGTCTGAGGAACTTCCTGCCTGGGGAAAGTGTGTGCAGGGCAGTAAAACAATATAAATCTGGACATGCACCTGTTTGAGGTACATCATCAGTTAAAAATACAGAAAAGCTTGACACGGAAAAAAATACAATAAACAAACAAACAGAGTACCTGTTTTCTTTTTGAACAGTTTGTTTCCCGACTTACAATAAACCTTTCCTAGAGTCCTGTGACTTAAAAGCTCTGGAAGAAGGAAAGGGTGGGCAGAGAGAGGGGAAACAAAAACAAAACCACAAACACATTTGCTAAGTGGAGTTTTATAAAATATTGCAGCTCTCAGTCTTAAAATGTCTAAAATGAAAATCTGCTGCAAGGACATAATAAAAATAAAGCTGATAATGTGCTCCCCTAGGAAGAAGGAGCACATGCTGCTCCCCAGTACCCATAAGCCACTATCGTACTGAGAATAAAAACAACTGACAGAGCAAGCTGCATCCCCAGCTTCCAGAGTTGATTTAGAGATATCATAAAACTTTCAAAATAGGCATGGCTTAGCATGAAATTAGTGCAAGGGAAATGCCTCTCTTGAAACAGTCCCCTGTTATATCATTTACCTTCTCACCCAGGAGGACTTCTATCTGATCCTCCAGCCCTGCAGTGCCCCATTCAGTCCCGTTATTACCCAAGCATAGCAATCAATCATGTCTCCCTACAGGTGACACTCAATGAGCATTGTTACATGGATATAAACACACATTCTGGTTACCTGTCTTTCCTCAGATACAGTCTTCTAACAACATAAAAACCCCCAGCCCAATGACCTAGTAAAACACTTAATCAGATTCTAGAATTTTAAAATTTATATGAACTTAAATGAAATAAAATCTTCAAAAATTGTAATGAAAAAGTGGTGCACAAACATAAAAATGCATATTCCAACATTAATATGTTGAGACTGGCATATCAACTGAATGTTCTCCATAAAACTTGAAATTGATTATCAGGTACCGTGACCAAGCTTTAGGGTCAATGTGATATTGTGATATCATGGTCAACAATGGTATCAGTGTGAATAATTAGACAATCATTCTTCAGCATTATCATGCCCCATTTTGCTTCTCCCACACCCACATTAATTAAAAACCTAGGATCTCCTTTTCAGGGAGGAAAAGAAATTTTTTAGCTTCAGATCTCAGCTTTCCTGGAGATGAAGAAGTCAAGGAATCACAAAGCCTAATGCTCCAGTTAACATGTAGGGATCGCTATAGAGAGACAAATAACCTCAGATGAAACTTCAGGCCTCACTTGCCTAGGTGGGGAAGAATATTGGACACACAAAATCCCCAATAAATCTGAAAAGCTCCTACGATCCAGCTGTCTGTCCTCTCACTTGCACCGAGGACTGTGACTGTCAGAGGTTTCCTAAAAAGAAGGCTAGGACCTGCTGTGAGAAAGAAAAGTATTCCTTTCACCTTCCTACAGAGGTTCTTCCTCAATTATTAAGAACAAAACGAGGAAATGAGCTTGGCTTTGCTCACAGATAATATTTTTCAAAATATTTCAAAAAGAAGACATAACTAAAAGTGTATAAAAATGCCAACATAGTAAAACCAACTGGGAATCCTTTCCAAGACTTTTTAAAACAAGCAGCAAAATTAAAAATTGCAAACATGCTCATCACAACGTGCTTGCACTTCAGTACAAGACAGTATTCCTTGCACAGCACTTTTTGGTGGTTTACGAGAATTTTCTACAATCTGAAGTTCTTTAAAGTTAAATTGCACTTCAAAGTTTCATTTACACACTGTAAAAATGATATAGTTAAGTTTTCAACAGGGAATGAATTATTCATTAAAGAAGATAATGGTGTTAAACCCATCCAAGGAGCTATAACATTAGCATAAAGAATGCCTTATGTCACATTAATTTTAGAAAACAGAAAACATACAACACAAAAGATATTGAACCACGGGTTTGTTTTTTGGTTACATTAAACAAAAAGCAATTATTCTTACAGCAACCTTTTCATAGCATTTTAATCATACTGGTAGGTATTTTACAAGCCATTTGATCTTAATTATTAATTGCATCAGGGTAGGCTGGGCAGAACGTGCTTCTATTCCGATTTTATTATCTTTGCTTTTGTTTTTATGCAAAGATGTGAAACTGAAGCACTTAAAAAAGGAAAAAAGGGTTTTTTTCCCCCTTTACATCTGTGATACAGAAAAATCAGGTATACGAATATACAAAACCTCATTTTTTTTAAGAAATAGGACCACTAATGGAAAGTTGTGTGTGGGAATTTCAAAATCCTTGGAGAAGTATAAGAAACCAAACCATAAATCAAACTAGAAACTAAAAAACAATGCCTACCTAAACAAAAATTAAAAAAAACAAACCCCAACACAACAAAACAAACTGCTATTAAAAAAAAAAAAAGAAAGAAGTATTTTCTCAAAAAATAGTCACCTTTAAAAGCAATCAATCAAAATAAAGCCAACCAAAACCCTCCACATCCATATATATGTATCAGTAAGGAGTAACTCTGAGGAATTAAATCAGTATCTGAAAAACAGATTCTGTTAAATTCAATTACCAGCTGATTTTATTTACTGACAGACCAGCCCAGCAATTCCTTAGCTCCTTCCTGACATAATTTCTGTAAAATGGACTCACTGCTACTTCCTAGTGATTTTTTAGTTTGTTAAAGCTGGTTATCTTAAAGTGCTTTGGGTAAATAACCTCAGCATTAAAATAACTGGTTTCTCCTATACCATCTGTCTTCTCAACTTACTCAGTCCTGCTATTGTGCAAAGTAGCTGCTTCATCAGTTTGCTAATAGAGTTTAATGAATAGCTCTTCACCTATTTTGGAAGGAAAACAAGTTTTACAGGCCTTTTCCCTGTTCCCTGTAGCTTCTTTTAGAATTCATTAGGGTCAAACCAAAGGCAGGTTTTCCAGTCAGGCAAAGAAACTGTTGCACTAGAAAGACCAGGGACAATGGCTGTAAATGATGCTTTTCCTTACATTTTTTTTTTTAATTTAGGGTTTTTTTTCCTTATTTGTTTACATTACTTGCTACTTAGACTTACTTTGCCTTTACAAAACTTTGATGACTCAGATTTTACAAAGTCAAGGAGACATTCAAAATAACTACATAAAATACTGGCATTATACTAAGGAATGAGGGATTTGGACAGCATCCTAGAGGCAGGTTTCTGTTATTTCAGTGCTTGATTCAGTCTTGCAGTCTGTCTTACTGACAGGAATGAATGTTTGCTCCCAAGACCTTCTCCAGACAAGGTCTAGCAGCACTTGCCCTTGTAACAGCAAGGGCTGACTGGACCAGCCAAACACCCTTCTAGCCTCAGTTCCTATAGGTTGCCTCACCCTGTAAATCCTTCACAGAAGGTTCAAAGGTTATCCTTTCCTTCCTAGTCTCTAATTATAATGTTTATATAGCTGTTTCCTTGAGTTATTTTGTAAGCCACAGGGTACAGGACAATAAAAGCCAGTACCTTCCAGCTATGAAGAAAAATTGGTGTAGAAGAACGTCTTTTGTACTCACTGTGGCATAATCCCTGGGCCTATGGAAATGTCACTGTGAAAGAAACCAGGACTAACAGTTTTAGTCCTTCATTCTATTCACTGGAACTTATGGGTAAAGTTCATTCCTTGCCACAAAATCATTCTATAAAACTGCTTATTTATTTTAGGCATATTCCAGATCCTACAGCTCTAAGAGCAACCTCCGAAACATGAAATACATGTAAACTCAATCAGCTTTCTCCTCCATAGCCTGTACACTACTTGAAATGATAGCCCTGGGAAGCAGAAAATAGTCTATTTTTCTAAAATGTTTGTTAACTGGAACCCTGAGGTCTTCCATCCCTGCACTGTTAACTGTTCCAGTGCCAAGCACAGTGAGGCAACATGTGGCCTGTGTGCTTACTTCTGATCTCATGACAATTAAATACCCTCAATAGCAGCCTCCCTCCTCAATAATCTCTCCTCAGCAGCTTTTATCATAGAAAAATTATTTGCAAATGCCCAAAACACATCAGCATCAAAACCAGGGAAGGATAAAACCAATTGTATTGAGCAGCTCACAAAAGAGCCCAGTAGCCACTGTGCCAAGTGCAGTATACTGCATTTAATTAAGAGCTTCATCCATTTACAGAAACCTGCTACATGATTTCAAAGACTGCATCAAACAATGAGGTCTCTCTGCCTGTATCTTGGGGAGGATAGACCTTCCCCACAATAAGTAAGGAATGTTCCTGTAGCTCCAAATGAACCCCAGGTGTTTCTGCCCAGCCTTCAGTCACTGCAATTCCTCCTCAGTAATTACTGCTCAGAGACATCTTCAATCCAGGAGTATATTTTAGCAGCATTAAAAGCCTCACATGAATCCCAGTTCCATGGAGGCTCTCATGGGTTTGAATAGTGTTTAGATCAGGCACTAAATATAAAGATTTGGGACTGTGTTAGGATATAAAATGCTGATTAATGCTGGATGGAAGTTAAGTCATAAATGACATATTTAAAATTTCTTTTAAGGGAAGTTCAATGCCTTGAAAGAAAATAATATTAAAAGCATCCAATATCAAACTCAGGCTTATAGCAATCTGACAGAGTAATACAGATACTAGTGGAAATAACGAAGAGATAGAAGTCATAAATAGAATACTGTCAGCAGATAATACTTCTGTGTTTCTAGATACATGCCAAAACCAATTGGTTTTCAGAGGCAGAGGCTTTGATAATTCATTATTTTAGTGAGTGTAGTTCTATACAGAAAATAATGGCTGTTTAGGTGCAATGGTTGTATCTGATGTACAGCAATGCCAAGGAAGAAGAGTTCCTCACTCTGTCATCGAATGACTGTATAGATTCATGACCAGAAATTTATCTCAGTTTAAAGAACAAACATACACAAGGGGATGCAGAATCATAAATAGGATAAATAGACTCTCACTTAGGTTTTGGAGCCTGAATTTCTGAAATCAGGGAAACTTTGGGCATAAATAACTGTGGGTACAGTTTAGTCAATTTAGATAACTCAAGCATATCCACAAAACTATGACCTTTAGGACACTGATTCCCAAAGGCAAAGGAAGCAGGAGACAAAGTCTGTGTAGTAGCTCACAATATAGAGTGTGGGAGGCAATAGGTGAAAGCTGGAGAGATTTATAGGCTGAGGTTAGATAAACATCTTTTAAATACTTTTAGGTCAGATTTACTTTAAGTCACCTAAATCCCTCTAGGCTTAAAATCTGGCTTCTTTGTGAAAATTCTTCACTATAACAGAACCCAGAACACCAGGAGAATAACCTGTCTCAGTTCTATGGAATAGTAACACAGAGGAAAATAAAGGAAGAAAAAAAAATCACAAATATATATGAAGATGGCATATCTTTCTTTCTCTCCCTCCACTTCAATATGCATGAACACATTTTTTTTTCTATCCGTCACAACTTTCATTAACTTCCAATTTAATTTTCTACTCCCAGCAGTCAATTATCAGCAAACAGGTAGAAGGGAAGTAGAGACAAAGCAGGCAGGCCAGTTTAATTAACACATGGGCAAGCTGAGGTTTATTTTGGTACTCTGGCCTCTCCTGAAAGACAATGCTCTTGCTATGAGACCCTATTAAAAATGCATTTATTTCTTATTCTCTCATAATACTCTCAATAAGGAAAGGAATGGATAATAGTGCATATTTTGTGAATGATTTATAAAATGGTACTACAGATTTATGATTTGAATCACAGTTTCTTGTGGAAGTGCAGCACTGCATCTATTATAGGGGACTTAAAATGGTTAAAACCATTTTTTTAGTCCTTAGTATTTGGCATTGAGGAACAGCCCTTCTACCTCTCTCATATACCTCCATACATCAGCACCGTGAACACCAAAACCTTTCTCTCTCCAGTCCTGGGCAGAAAGGATTTTCCAGTTCTGGAACAACTGCTGAATAAGAATGTCCTAATGCTCCTTGAATGGTGTAAACCAGCATTTAAGAAGCAAGAACTACGTAAAAAGATAAAAAAACAAACAAACAAAAAACCCAAAAACAACCAAAACCAAATCATGGAACTATGCTGTCTGGGATTATCCAGCCGCAAAGACAAATAACTTAGTTTGATTCTGGCCAAGTCATTCTAACAAAGTAAAAAAAGCAGCAAGAAAGAATGGAGATGGCTTATGATAGGAAAAATGTGCATTTTCCTGAAGAAATATTAATATGCTGTTTTTTCAAGGTAAACAGCTTGAAAAGGATTTCTGTTTCAAGGGCATTTTGCGCTCATCTTTCTGAAGTCCATTTCAGACCCAGACAGAAAAAAAAAACAACAAACAAACCACAAAAACAACAAGGAAACCCAACTCCCAAAAGAAATCACCTCCACATAAAAAGAATAAGTTTTGTGAAGTCAGTGGCAAATAACTGCCTCTGTGTACTTATATACTCTTTTTTCCCTATATAGACCAATTTTGCAGTTTATATGTAATTTAAAAGCTTTCTGCAGTGACCCTTCCATCACTGTCAAGCACCAGGACATACCATAAAGCATGATACACATAAAATATGTGAGCAAAACAAGAAAAAATCCTAACCATAAGCTTATCAGCAATATCTGTTTCTCTGGGGTGGGTGAGGAGGTGGCAGCCAGACATGCTTGATGCACAGGGCTGTTTGAAGCACTGGAAAGGGATATTGAATAGTTGAACGAAGCTTGCACTTGGATGCATCCCCAGAAGCTACATCCTAAATACAAGCTCATTTCTAGTCTTTGCAAATTGCTTTGTGTTCCCAAGATGCACATGCTAGATTCAGCCAATATGTTTCCTCGCTGGCCATGGATTTGCTAGAAAAAAACACTGACTCATACTTCCTTTGTGTTGTTTAAGTTAAAAGGAAAAAAAGAGTGCTATCACAGAAACTCCCTCCAGATAAATGTAGCAAGGATCAATTCCACATCATGGCATGAAATTTTGGGCAAGATGTAGGTGACCTGCCAGTGTCTAGAGGAACTTGGTAGAGTGAGATGCCTACAGCTCTTCCAAATGGATTTCAGATACGTTTCTAAACCATACAGAAATATGGGGCTACAGACTCAGAGGAGCAACAGAAGTGCAGCTCTTAGAGCTTGCAATTAGACAGTAGAATTTAACCCCCTCTTTGTGAGTCTTGTGATTTCACAGGAAGTCAGACTTCCCCCTATGAGTCCAGAGAGCTTCACAAGCACATCCCTGGGGGCCAATGAAAATGAAGGCTGCATTTTCTTCTTTATTAAAGACAAGCAAGTTTCCATGCAAAAAAATATTTGTTAAATAAGAAGTATATATCAGACAGAGAGAGCGCAATAGCAAAATGCCTTATTGCTACTGGGAATTACTGTGTTGATTGAATTCTATCTTCCCTGACTTCTATTTTTCATGAAAGTTTTCGTCTTTGAATGCAAGAGATGGTAGAAAGAAGAAGGTGTTGACAGAAAAGAATTAACAGATATTGCCTGACTGGGGCCTACAGTTCAGCCACTGTTCAACAGAAGTAATCAAAACCAATATGTGTACATGCACATATTTATCTGCTACCAATTAGGAGTGAAAGGGATCACATATGATTGCAGATGATGTATATGATGTATGAATGAAGAACTTCTGTTTCCATTTAGTCACAAAACTTATGAAAAACTAAATATAATTCTACCATGATAATTCTCTCTGCTACATTCTCTTTTCTGAAACTACATTTTTTATACAGTCTCCCTCTCAGAAGACTCTTTGAAAAAACTAAAGAAAACTGAGTTAATTTGTGCATAATTTCCTTGGTTATTTTCACTTCTATTCCTAATGTCCCATCCTGTCTATGCGTCTGTCCTTCAGTGTGTATTGCCAGGGTAAAAATCTGTGTTGTCCTGGGCTCCTGCAAGAACCAAGCCAGCACTGGGACAGAAACTGTTGAGTTTCACTCTGAATCAGAACAGTTGACTGTGAGTTTCCTGGCCAACGCTCCTGCATAAGAACTGCATTATAACGAGAGCACAACCTAAGTCATACCTATATCACACAGTTTCACAAAGGTGTGTGCTGAAGAGGTGTGGTCATCATGTTAAACACACTGCTTGCCCTGGCACAACACAGTGCCAACGTGGGCACTGAAAGCAGCAGAGCTGTGATAACCAGGGGCTTCACACTCCTGGAATTACTCTGTTTCTGGTTCTAGAGCCACCTCAGGTAAGTCTACATGGGCACACTGGAAAGATAAGGAAATAATATTCTGTAAATACACTGAGGATTAACACTGCTAAAGAAGTAGAACTATTTGATGTGAGAAGGAAGCACTGGCAGAACAGTAGGTAGATTTAAATTGCTTACAAGCATTTAACTTGGAAATTAGAAGACAGAATCAGAGATGTGACATCCCCATAGCCAAGCAATCAAATAACAGGACTATGCAAACCCTCATTAGTTTTATGATAGAGCTTGGTACATATATGGATTTCAGGACAACTGACTAGTAGGCAGAATGTTAAAAGACAGAAGATCTTTCCAGTCCCCTGCTTTGTATCTTGTAGATCTGGTGATTCAATGCGCTGAGACTTGTTATTTTTAATTCATCAACAGTAAATGCTTTTTATGGACACCATGACTATCCCATCTGTAGGTCATTAAGTCTTTAAGTATAACTCCAGCCTTGACATTCATATCTATGTCTCTCTTCAGTTTCATCCTAGAAGAATCTGATTCTCCTAGAACTCTAATACAGAAACTGGTGGTGTTGTCCCATAAAGCAATCCTAACCCATGTCTGGTTTTTAAAAACCTACCAGATTCATCCCACAATCTCTTTCAGGATATGTAGCACATACATTTATGGAATTTTCTTCTCTCTTATTTGTTACAAGATCCCTGTCACAGACGACTACCTTTGAATCACATCTTGCAAATTTAAGGGTTAGTAACAGAGATTGCATGTTAAGAAGTGTGTAAATCACATTATTAGAGTACAGTTACAGGAATGAAAACTTGCTAATATTTTATGAATACATTCTAAACCAAGCTAAAGTTGCCTAGGAATAAAATATTCTCAGTAATGACAAGGCTCTTATTAATGTTAGCATTATAAACTTAGGAAAACTGTAGGACTAAGAGGGTCAAGCACATCATTACCATATGCAGTCTTAATTTCCTTGTACTTTCTAGATAGAGGTATTATCTTCATGCAAGGCCTTGTTCTGACTTAACTGCTTTTTCCAGGTTGGCCACTGACATGCTGAAAATCCAATAAGTTTTAATAATAATAGAGGGTCAAGTGTTTTCATGCAGAGTTTAATGGAGACTTTTAGACAATTTAACATACTGCCATGAAAGGCAGCTGGGCCATCACAGCTCTGCTTTTTGTATTAACCCTATTTCTAACAGGCAGCATTCCATTCTATTGATTTCTGTCTGCATAGGAACATTACACTGATGTCTCCTTGTATGGCATCAGGTGATCACAAACCTTGCTTATTTTCAAAGATTTTTATGTACAGAAGATTAGAGAGAATCCCTGATAAATTTAGTGGGTTTGCCCCTGTAAACATCTGCATGTAAATTGACACAGCATTCTTATTAAGATCCATAGCAATAAGTTGAGATTAATTTATGATATTTATGAATTTGGAGCCATTTATGGCAGATGCGAACTGCAATGCCACAGTTCTGGACAATCTTTCAAAATACATGTTTCAAAGTATGACATCATTATTCTCCTGCTGAATGGTATAAATATAGCAGCTGCCAGTCCTCAGCCAGCTGAGGCATTCTGACCTTTTTTAATAACAGGCCATGTCAAGAAATCAGGGCACTGTAAGCCATTATAGCATTCAGAGGTCCACAACAATATGTACTTCAACCTTCAAATGCAATACTGCTTTAAGCTTATATCAAAATACCCAGGTAAACAGGGAAAGAGGAATGCACAATGATGTGAGGAATGCTAAGAACCACACTATCAACATTTGCAAAGCTACATTATGACTCCATCACATGAGAATTCCATTCAGGAGTGACTGTTGAGGTGAATTCCTGAACCCTTGAAAATCATCTTTGCTGATGCCAAGATTTCATCTGTGCTGTGTTCTTTACTCCTCTATGCTCCTTGAACAAAAGGCACGGAATCCACCCGAACTGCATAGTTGATTGCATGTCCCTCTCCAGGCTGTGGTTTATTTATACCAGCTAATATTAGAAACACGTACAGTGGCTTTTTAAAGTGGCATGAAAACTGCAGGCCTTGCTGCCTTCCCACTGAAGGAACATGACAGAACATCTGCATTAATGTGCATACTCCTGTATTTGACTGCATCCTTTGAGTAAAGAATAGACTGAGAACTAAAATATCACTGTCTCCGTTCCTAGCAGTATGATGGCTGCATTGTCATGAAGAATTAACCAAAACCTCACTGGGTGTACCCAAGGATTTTTGATGTCTGCTTCCATTTCTTTTACTGTTCTATTACTGCACTGTAATTTTTGCACTGACTCCCCTCCCCGCAATAATTAACTGTATTATAACTTGGCTCACCTCTTCTCTCAGTTACACAGAAGCAACTGCAAAATCAATAAGACGACCTCAAAACAGAGAAGGAATTATATCTGTTTGCTTTAGCCTCCCACCTACTAAGAACAAGCAGGCATTTCCAATATCATCAGCAAATATCCTGATGCTTCATAAACACACTTTCTCCAATCCCATTTCTGCTCTGACAGCAGTGAAAAGGTTAAGATGAGATCATGTCAGCTTAGCTGACTATCCAAGGTTTTGCCAGTTTGGATCACAACCTTAACAGTATTATTTAAATGTGGCTTTTGTATTTCATTATATATAAAGCAATTATATTTGCATTTACGATGCACTATAATTGTAAGACTATGACATTGTTCTGATGATAATGTTCATTGATCATTCATAATGCAGTTGGCTCATGCCATGAATCATGACACTCTTATCACCTTTCTCATTTTACTTGCTATTAGATGGCTTTATTTGCAGATTGGTGCTTTAAACTCACACTTTTAATCTCTAGATAGCATAAAATGCCTCTTAGCATCCTTTAATGTACATCACTCTTTACTTTCGAGAAAGTGAGCTATTGTCAAAGTCCTCATAACAACAATGGTTCTAGCTTGAAATGTGGATGTTTTAGTGATGCAAACTAATGCCAAAAGTAGCCAGACATCTTCCCCAATAGCATCTATTTTCAACATGTTTGTTCACAGAGTTTGATGAAACTATGACATTTTGGTATATTTCAATATTCTAGTACAGTTTCTCTTTTGAATTGGGTAGAATGCTCAAATGCTTACATTGAGGGCATAGAAGGTATAGAGGGCATTGAGGGGGTATAGAAGGTTCTGGAGAACAATTAACAAAACCCCAAAAAGCCACACCAGAATGCTGATTGCACTTGTGTGGGCTGAAACTGTATGGTATTTCCATTCAAACCAGACTACAGCTCAACTGCATTTTCTAGTGTGCTGCAGTAATGACTCTGATTCAGACAATCCTTAGCCCCGGAATGCCTAAAGAGCTGAGTTAGATCTCAGATTGCATTTGGTTTTATTTCAATTTATTTCTTTCATGCATAGGTATTGGGTCAGCATGCTCAAGAGTAGTTGTTATGTGAATATTCAGCATGGTAAACCTCAACCAAATGCTCAGTAATGTCCTGACATGTCTCTTAGTTGCCCAGCATGTGCTGTGAATTAACATGCAGACCTTGGTGCATCATGGAAGAAGTAAATTAGTAAGTACTGCAGGGCTCCCAGAGTGAGGTACACAAACCACATCTACTTTTGGGTGTCATGTGCGGATTAATTGCAATGTTAGTATGCCCTAAAGAAAGGCAGAAAACAGAAATGTGCTCTTAGTTAAAAACTCTCAATTGTCTGGGAGAATCATTACTAGTATCCCCCTCAAAAAAAATCCCAAGTTTCAAATGTCATGTTTTGCAGGAAATTTTTCTTCTGTCAAAAATGAGTTTGACCAGTTCTACACATAATGATTGTCTATGCTCTGCACTAACAAACATCAGTAGTTTTAAGCCCTCCATTTATCATGAACTTCAGCTGCTCCAGGAAAGTTTGTTAAAGAGAAAATTGCTGCAATGTTACCAGCAAACAAAAAAGCATCATAGCTTTGATAAAACAGAAGAGTAAATTCTACCAGCATAAATGAAACAACTTAGAAGAATTATTCCACAAAGAGGAAAAGATGGTAAATATATCAATGAAATGCTCACCTATAAAAGATTCCTTCAGCTATTTTTACTTTTACTTATATAAATACCCTCACAGACTTTGTCGAGCATCTGATTTTAAATTAGGAATGAGCTGTGTCTTCCTGGACACACTTGGTTTGCCAGCAATAGCTCCCAGGTTAATGGGGTCATGCACAGCTAAGAAGGTCCTGTTCTCTATTTTTATTTGCATTTCTGAAAATCAATCTTGACACACTCCAGAAATTAGATTATTTCCCCTACTGTGTGATTTACTCATAAGAATAATTTTTAAAAAGTCCATAAGACAAAGCTTCTGAAATATTCAGAAGAGCAATGTTTGAACTTTTGCCTCTAAATGACCAGTTGACAGAGTGGCTACACGTACCCTCCAGTGGCTGCAAGAAGGAAAAAAAAATGAAAAGAATTTAAATTCTCAAGTTGTACATACAACTTACTGATAGACACATTGTGGGTTCAATTAGAGTCTATAAAGTTCAAAAGTCTCTTTTTTTGGAGTTCCCATTTGTTTGAATATGAGGACAACAGGGGGAAGATGGTGAGGCAGCAACACATCCCACAAAGGAAAGGGTAATGCAGAGCTCTCAGTTTTGGAAACCTATAAACAAAACTTCCAGATGAACTCAGGACTGGTTGCAAATCTTCCCAAAGTTCTCCATTAGTGCTCTGGAGTTACAGTTAGAGGTCTGATCTCACCCACACAGTATCTCTGTCTCTGGGCTCACTGCTGATATAATTCAAATGCATCTGCAAAAAAACACTGACTTACAGCCTGCAAAACCCATCGGTTTTCTTTCTGTCTCTATCAGTTCCAGGTATGCAGAGCCCACTGAGGGAGCTCTTCCAAATGTAAGGTTGTTTAATGTCAGACTGATAGGCCAGCAGTTTGAGATGCAACTAGATTTTTAGGTCACTCTTGAAGAATAATATTACTGCTTTTAGAAGAAGGAATGTTTCTGGGAACAGCCATGGAGTAAGCCAGTGCTTCAGGACTGTGTGATATCAAAGCCAATTGATGAAGCTGGAAGGTATCCTTGTTCTAGAAAAAGGATGACATGATGCAGTGCTGTACACATCTGGGTAGTTTGTCTCTGTTAATAAAATTTCCTTTTATTTATAATGATTTTTGATGATAGTAGCAAGACAAGGCAGGTACTCATGAGATTTCATTCAAGTCCTACATAATTAAAGTTTGTGTTTAATGTTTTAAGGGTCAACATAAAAGTTGGGAAGATAGAAAGCTCTTTTACAACCACTTTGTAGGTACATAAGTATATACACAATTAACTGTTTCCTGTTCTAAGTACTGGAGTCTCATAAGGCCCTTATGCCCTTGGATTACTTGCCCTTTACTACATTTTTTAATTTTATTTTCTATCACACAGTCTACACTTGGAGCTTTACAAACTACTAGATGACCAAAGTCCTCTTCTTCCTCAGTAGCATTATTTACTTTACAAAATTCCCAGAAACTCCAGCCAAATCTAAGTCATGGGGATCTGAGTCTCATGGCAACACACAGGGGCAATCCCATTAATGAAGAGTCTGGAATTTAAAGCTCTCAGGTTAAGATAAGCTGAAAGACTGAGAAGTGATGCAATGTGCCAAAGTTCTCATCCTGGGTTCGTGGCAGACCCCACGTTCACTCTTTCCAGGGTAGCACCACAACACCAGACCCTGCTGTCTCTCAAGCCATGCACATCAACGTGCCAAGCCACACCTCTCATTGCTCTTGGTTCTCCCTGAATTCCCCAATCCTATAATGGACAAAGGCCTCTCCAAGAACAACCCTGAGCCGTTTGCACTGTGAGATAAATGCTCGTACTTTTCCTCATCCAAACATGCTCTGCATAAGCAATTCCTTAAATAAACAAAAGCATGAGCCTGAGGTGACACTAATGCAATCACATTGAAGTAAACTTCTTTTTTTAAACATTCGTGCTTTTCCAGTGGTAACTTTGGGTGCAGAGTGTGGGAACCCATTTAGGACAAGTCTAGGAAGGAAGAAAGACTTTCAGTGGCAATACGACCAGCTGGTCAGTAGAAAGTCCTGTATCTGTTTACATTCCATTTTTCAAATAATAACAGTAGGAAAAACATTGTAGCTGAGGAATTATGTTGGCATTACGATTTCTTTTCTCCACCCGTAAGACTCACTGAATTAGACCACAGAGGCTTAATTTTTCACTGTGATTTCCTTTTTCACGGTTTGCAAATTGTCTATTTATAATTACTTTCAATTAACTCAGCTTTAGCCAATCAACACACCATAAACTGAACTTAAATAGTTATGAGCTGTGTTTTGTGATGAGAATTTATCTTTATATTAAGTGTTAGTTCATTAGAAAATCTGAGCTCAGGGAATTACCGAAGCTAAATACAAATGTTAAATTCATAGCAAGATAGTTCCACTAATAACATTCAGAGTTTTCCACCACAATTATCAGTTTAACTGCAAGGCCACTGATGGTAAGTTCTCAGAGAGTTCCCTTTGGATCCCTCCTACATTTTTCACTACAAAAAGCCAAAGGATATGGTGAAAAATAAGTGAGAACAGAAATTGATCCTACAGAGTTGACCATAACACAGATATGTGGTTTAGCATTAGCTGCATTTCTTGCTAGGTTTTAGGAAATGATTGTCTTCCAAATATATTTCCTTAAAAATGTACTCAAATGTATGGCAAAATACTAAGCTCATCTGTGAGCTTAGTATTTGTATAAAGTTTTGAAGCTTTAGTCTGACTCACAGGAAACCAGAAATTTTTCATGTCTCGAGTCAAGCCATGACCAAGTCAATGACCAGAATTGCAAGCATTTCAAACTGTTGACCTTCCCTTATCTCAGAGAAGAGGGGTGATAAAGGAACCACCTTACAAATATGACAAATAGGATACAAAAGGATAGCGGCTTCTCTGTGAGGAGGAAGATGTTAAAATGAAAGTTTCAGGAAGGAACATTGCTTTAAGATACTGGATTAGGAGTATTTAACCAGGAAAATGTAAAATGTTTATAAATGTCTAACAGCCTACACTGCTGGGACTGTGGGAACAGAGGGGTATTTATTCACCTCAGACAGGACTTTTTGAAACCACAGCACAACCAGCAGAGCAGCATCGACCAGGACTGGTCACTTGTTGAAGGTGGTTTTTCAAGTCACTTTTCTATCCATTTAGGATTCACCATTAATGAGATCTCCTTTGGGGACCCCAGATCCTTCACATCTCACTGACTATTAACAGCATCATTCTCCATTCTCATTTGCTCAGAAATCAAAGCAGAAAATCCTCCCTCTTGGTACAACAGAGCTACATATATAGTGATAATGAAAAATTAACACGCTCAATGAAAAGCACACCAGGGCACAAAAAGACCTCTTCCAACAAATTAAAAATACATTCCTTTTATCAATAATATACGATTTATCTGCTCTAAAGCCCAAAGAACAGACTTCTGCACTAACAGCACTCTAGGAAACGTGAAATAACTTTGTTTTTTCCTTTTATGCTCTCCCCTCCTGGACCCCCTTCCCTTCTCCTGGGCACCTTGCAGTCACTGTGGAAGAACTGGGAGCCACTTCCCTCAGAGACAGAAGCCAGTGGTGGGTGTGGACATAATTATTCTATTCCTGATACTATAAGGCTCTTCACCAAAGAGATTTATATAGTACAAATAACTTAAAATATTCTACTTCTCTGAAGATACTCAAGCAGATGAGCCAGAAAATTTAATTTCAAAACTTGGATATACTTACTCTAATTTGATTTTTCGTAGCTACCATGAGCCAAACTTTAACAAAAGCCCATTAAATATTGTAGCAAAAGCAGACAATGGTTCTATGGATCTTCCCCTTTTAAAATGCATGCTTATATTTAATAGAATGATCAAAAACATCCAGGTGAGTAACAGAGGAAAAATCTTGTTAAACGCTCCAGTGCTAAATACACCTGCAAAAGCAATGTGTTCCTCAAATAATCTATAGTTGGTAAAAATGTAATATGAATATCTCAAAACAAAGAGAAAATTGTCATTTGTTATTTTTCTATAGTGTATGAAATTATGCCCCATTTGAAGGCCATAAAAATAATCAGAGCTCACTCCCTGATGTAAGGACAATATAGAATAAAAGACACAAAAGAATGGCACTACACTGCACTTTCTGAAGAGGAGCTTCTTCTGCAATGCTAGTATCTATTCTGTTTTGGTGCTAATATTAATGTATTGCTACTGCACAATGAACTTTTCCATCTGTACTCAGAGCTCCTGATTTTTACTTAGAGATACCAGTGACAACAATTAATTAAATGGAAAAGTATTAGACATGAAAGCAAGTTAATATCATGAGTAAATTTTACAGTGATTGAATTACACGAGTGAAAGGTTTAAATCATATAGGAAAATATTTCAAATAGTTGACATATTTCAAAGCATACATTCACCATAAATATTTTCAAGCTCTCCAGCAGCCACGGGCAGATTAACTAATCATCCTTTCTGACTTTTTGGTTTGTTGTCATTTGTAAAACCAAAAGAGATACCCTTTGGTGGTACCAGTGAGAAGGAAATTCAGTTCAAATAATGGTAAAACTTCCATGACTTTACTAAGCTACAAGTGACTCTTCAGTTTAGAGGATAAGCAGTTACTGAAACCTGCTATTCACCACAGTAGTGTGATAGAGAAACTTAAAAAGCATATGGAAAAACCACAGTAAAAGTAGCAGCAGGTCCTAAAACAGCAATGGCTTTGTGAGCATAACCCACACCACTCAGAGATGCTGGAGCTCCATCAACAACAGCCCATACCTGATCTTTTCCCTTTAGAAACCGAGTATTTCCTAAACATCAGAATTACCTGACCTTATTGCATTCAACAATTAATTTGAAGTGTCAGGTCTTCAGGTAACAGCATAGAGAAGTATATAAACTTGTACCTTACTGTGTCAAGCTTAGTCATGTGGTTACCACAGAATGTAATGGAACCTTGCTGTCAGACTCCCTGTGCAATAGGATTTATGAATGTAAATTCCAGGCAAAGCTTTCAAATTGCAGGAAAATCTAATATGTTATAGAATAAACATCAGCAAAGTAATTCAGCCCTTCAAGCAACTCCTACTCAAAATCAGAAAAACATGGACCTGAAATACTTTTGCTGTTTATGCTGAAGTATAATTTCATTTTTTCAAAGATTTTAATCTAATAAAACTGGCTGCTTGGAGATTTGGAACTACCTTGGCTGTCCCAGATAAACACACACACCCACCAAAACCTCAAGAAAACTTCAAAACAAAATATGAACCGAAATCCCCTTTATACTACCTCCTCACCACTTTTCTCACCACGTTTTCCTAAAGCCAACAAAGAAGAATATGCTCATGGTCACTCCAGCATGCATTTCATTTAACATGCATAAGTGCTTCACTGAATAGGAAAACACTATCTGCATGTACATAAAATGCTTTGATGAAACTGATTTACTACTTGGATAAATCTTTGTGATGTCAGTCTAGTGACAAAACTGTGGAAGTCTTCTGTAAAGGCCAGCAATTACTGATTTGTACCCAAGTTGTCTTACTCCTTAGGCAGATAACAATATAAAAATTACCTCTCATTACTTCAGAGAAAATGAATATTTTCACTTCAGCCTGTAATGTTTAAATGCTCCGACTGGGATACAGCTGCAGAAACAAAAGGGCTGCCACAAACGTATTATCAGATCTCTTGCATCTTCCTGGCAACACTTTGTGCTTGAAACAATAGCTCTGTCGAAAGCATTGTGACAAGATACTGCAAAAAATTACTTGTTCCTGTAGCACGTTCCCTCTTGTTAACACCTGCCCTTTCCCTTTGTTGTAGCTTTGACCTAAAGCAATTGAAAAATGAATGACAACTTTGTATTTTCAAAGGAAGAAATCAAGGTTTTGTGTGAGTTTCCACTAGTTCAATGAAGCATTCTTTAAAAGGCATTGTCATTTGCATTCCATTGCAAATAGAATAATAGAACAACTTACTTAGATACTAATAGATGATAAATGCATATATGTACATCTATATGTACACGTAGATGTGTGAACGTAAGTTAAATTGTAATGGGGTGTGTGTATATATATACACACGTATATATGTAGAAGATGAAAGAAGATGCTCTTCAAAATGTCAAGCCACTTCTTTTGCTAAGAATCAATCTACCAGTGCAACTCTCTGGAGCCCAGGCTGACAAATACTCACTACATGTGCTTATAGTAGACATCTGCAGTCATTGCATTTCAGATGGGGCTTTTGAGTGCTACAAGACAATCCTATATTCAGAAGTAGTCTCAGAAGTTATTAGAATATATTAAAAATTATTAATTTACAACATGATCAGCTCTGAGACTTAGACACTCATTTTGTCCCTGTCTTCATATTCACTATGCATAAACTTAATTTTATGTAAATAAAGAGAAGGGGGAAAAATGGTTCTTTTCTAACAGAGAGAATATGCCACCATGGGGAACCTTTGTGAAGTTCCGGTAGATGAACCTGTTTCCATTTCCTGGTTCTTCTCTCCTGTGAATGTGAAGATAGAAGATATCCCCCTGTATTCATTCATGAACTGTTTTATGAATGACTCCACAGTATTTCTGATGACAGCTGGAGGTGCAAAACGCTTGCCAGAAGAATTCCTCCTTTGAATACAATTTACAAAGGGAGCCATATGCAACCCTCTAACAGAGGGCAGGGCTTTTCAAAGGGATTTTCCAGAAAACTTTCCAAGAAAATCAAAATTATTTTATGCTGACCACTCAGTAAATGTAATTATTGGTGAAGCCTTTCTCTGTATTCCATCATCTTTATGCAAACTGGGGAACTCTGTGCTGCACTTACTGTGGTAGTCACGAAAACTTGAAATTTTACATAGTTCTCTCTACAGCACACCATGGACCAAAAAAACTCCCAGTTTTTCCCTTTTGCTGGGAGACGAGATACATGCTGCATGTGGCATCAGCTAATTTTTACCATAGAGAGCCACATAACTGTTCCCAGTTGTACATTGAGCCCTAAACGTGAATCCATTCAGTTCCAAGGAGGCTGCTGCCTCCACACCGCACTGCATGCACACACTCAGCCACCCTGGAAAACATTCCCAATTGCACTTTCTTCGACTGGTTATTTTGTTAAAAGAGAAACAATTTAAAACTCCTTATGTTTTGTTATAAAGCTATTTACTAAAGCTTCTTCACAGAATGGGTTGGGTTACAAAGAACCTTAAAGATCATCTTGTTCCAATGCCCTGCCATGGGCAGGGACATCTTCCAATAGACAAGGATGCTCAATGTCCCATCCAACCTGGCCTTGAACACTGCCAGGGATGGGGCAAACACAGCATCTCTCCAAAACCTATTCCAGTGGCTCACCACCCTCAGGCAGAAACATGAAAGTTTATTACCAACAAAGGATTAGCTGGAAAAACCTCACAGTTTCTATCATTTTGTTTCAGTTACCCATCAATATGTGCATTCTCATCACTGCTTTTCAATTTATTCAGTTGAACTCACATGTTTTTCATAAGGATCTTTTCCCTAATAAGAGAGGTCATAATGACAAAGTGGTTTCTTTTCCTTTATGAAAAATATAAGGAGACATATTTCCTTGGGGGTCAAAAGTCTGAGTTCATCCCTGTGACTCTCCATCATTTTCACATGACATATCTCAGTGGTTGTTATTCCTGATTAAAACAGGCCAGTTTTTTTGCATGGAACACTATGAATGGTCAGTATTTACCAATCTATTTTTATAAAAAAATCCATTTATAGATTTATTACATGCTGATCCATTTATGAAAAACAACAAACCAGACAGTTCATCTCAAGAGCCAAATCTTTCAAGAATGGTGTAATTATAAAACTATGCACTGTTTCAAATGAGAAAAGGAAGATGCATTAAACCAACACAGGAAGGATGATTTGTTCATAAGTTCTTAATTTCTGACTGACTTAGAAAAAAAAGGCCTGAGAATAACACCGTAGTTGCAAGAGGCCAGTGAGAGTAAGAGGAAAGAAGATGCAAATGCAGAGTCTGAAGACCAGAATATCCAGGTATTACATAGACTGAAGGGGTCCAAGAACTGCTCTGCAAATGAGTCATCTTAATACACTATGTGCAACAGGACAAACTGCCAAAAAGACAGGTGACTCCTTTTGAAGTGGATGGATTTCTTTTCCAGCAGGAGCTTTGGAAAGCTGAAATACAGTAAAGTGAGAGCACACAGAAAAGGCTCTGCTATGCCTGAGCCCTGCCCAGCCTTCAGCTGCTGTGATCTGCCATTCTTTGATATGGCAGAAATCAGGTGAAAAAGTAATTATTTGTCAACAGCTATGCTTGTGTGAAAAGAGAAAGAAAGTCCATGACAGATTTTAAATAGCCTGCTGCATGATAATAATGTGCAGGTATACATATGTATGTATATATATTTTAAGGGATCCTGTGGAAGAACTGGAAGTCATCACTATAGTATAAGTCATCCACTTCAGCAACTTGTGTAACATATAAAGAAGTGAAACAGTAACTGAGGTGACTTAAGAGACTCACTCAATCCAGAGCTGTCTTTTTACACAAATCTGAACCCAAAAGCACAGTAGGGCACTCTGGAGGGTTTGTCTGTGTATCTCAGGTGAGCCATTGTGTATTTCTCAATATATAGTTACATATCAGGTGACTGAAACTGAAGTTGAGCACTGGGAACTTTGAGTTACATTAATTAAAGCAGCTTCATTATTTTAAAGTCATGGAATAATGCATATGTGTTTTTAATGATGATGTTAATAAAGTCCATGCCAGCTCAGTAGGCAGGCTGGTAGTTTATCAAGCGTCTGAAGCCATCCTATACACATACTAAACTAATGAGTCATGTAAGTATAATGCAGCACTTCATCAAGAGAGGATTTTTCTTTTATTTTGTCTTCATTTAGTCGTTGATAGAAACAGAGGATTTATTAATGTTTTCTATTTTGATAAACTCACTAACATCTGTGAACAGCAAGGACATCCAAACACACCCCATATAATGCACACCACAGTCAAATATACAACAAACATCACCAAATGTTTCTTTTTCCCCCACCCTGATGTGCTACTCAATACTTTCCCTAATAAACTTTTTCCCTTGTGTAAATATATCACTTGCATAAGCAGAGCCTTCCTCAACATGAGAATTCTTGAAAAAGACCCCACGTCAGTCCAAACTCTATTGCACCTTTGAAGTCAAAGGCAAATAAGAGGTCAATTCTATAAGTGATCTCGAATTGTCATAGTGTCTTCTATTTCTCATATAAGCCTTTCAATTTTTAGCCAACATCTCTCCTCCACAGGGCTTGCAAGAAACTGTGGTGCATGTGTGGTGGCCCACTGACTTCTGCCATGGGAGAACTCCCCTTCACCTGGCATTTCTTTTATTTCCTGCTTACACCACTGTGGACTTACCTAAGCGAGGATACAAGACAAATCCACAGAAATTCACATCAGAGCTCACATAGGCATTCGCTAAAAGAAGCTCTCCTGGTTATGGCATCAGCTTTATATCAAACATGGTCTTTAGTCCCTTCCTCTAGAATATTATTTCAAGGAGAGCTCTGTGCAAAACTCAGACTGACCTTGGCCTATCAATTTTGGCAGTAACATGTCTCAAGCTGAAACGGGAGCTTATCTCTGGGCATTTAAACAGAGAACAAATGATTTTTTTCCTCTTAATTATTTATAGATCATTGTCCTCTTCCCTTTTTAGTGTCAGTATGGATGTTTGGATTATTATAGTCGATATAACAGTTCTAGTCACATTGTCTCAGAGCGATGCAAGAACCTGGGGATACCAGTTTATTGTGTGCTTGTTTGATCTCTGCATACACTGGACCTCCTCCCATCATTATAAAGAAAAAAAGCCGGGGAGAAGGTTTGCTTAAAACGGGGGAAAAAATTACCTCTTTTTTTGGACATAAACACAGGGTAATGGCCCTAGACCAAAAGAAATGGAAGAAAACGGCAAAAGCCTTTTGTGTTACTATAGTTTATGAGACAGTAAAAGAAGAGGGTTACAATATTAGAAACCTAAATCACATGAGAAATGTTCAATCACATGAGAATGTTAACATTCTCTACTTGCATTATGGTCATAAAGCTCTATAATAACTTCATGTTGTCCTGTATTTACAGAGACAGAATGATCTAGTGTGTGTAGGAGAGTCAAGAAACCCTTACAAAGGAGGAAGTATCAGAAATTAATGAAGAACATGCATAAACCTGGCAGACTAAATAGATGCTTAACTACAATTTGGTGAGAGCTTGGGGACATATTAAGGGAGACCTGGGGAGTAACTCATCAGCAGGGAAGGAGTCAAACATATGGTGACTTTGCATAGGAACAAGCACCAAAATGCCTAATAATGTCAGGGGCAACAGGATTATTTTGTCAGTTTCATTGACAAAATCTTTTTTTTTTGTTTGTTTTTTCCCCCCGCCCTCAAAAACCCCCACAGCATAAGCACAGTTTTAGGGACCACACCAGAGCTGGATACATGAGCACATGGATGGTAAATAGGAGGTGAGAAACCTGAATAGTGAAGCCTGTGGCAGTCCCATAGTTGCCTTCTGCAGGTGAGGCTGACAGAGATGACATCTAGATGGAAACAGGTCTGAACTGCAGTGATGGGACTAGATGGGTTAGGAAATCTCCACTCTCAGGTAGGCTGTTCTGTTTCTTTCCACACCTTCCTACCTCTCCTACCCTGTTGCCTTACCACAAATAGGGATGGAGCACACAAAAGGGAGAAGGTCAATTGGGTTGGGCCAGTTTTTGACCCAAACTATATTCCTGTGCTGTCAGAATATACTGGGCAGCCTGACACCTCATCCACACACAGCTATCACTTCTCCCCCTCCTCAGCTGCATAATCTGTGTTTTCAGAACAACAACATACTTCCCCCACCTCCATCAGCCTAATCCCATCCTCCTCCTTCAGGGCCCTGCTTGTCTCCTATGTCCTCTCTCTTGTATAAGTACAAGGGAGTTAAAAGAACTCCCTGATACTTTAAACCAGTGTATCAGTAAACATGGGGCAGAGGGCTGACCTTTTTGGGATCCTGTTCTATGCTGCTACCAGGCATGCCCAGGCTGTCAGCAGCATCTGGCAGCGAGCGAGTGTGTCCACAGGCCTGGGGGAGGCAGCTGGTCGAGGACCGCAGTGAACTCCAGCTGCCCTTCCAGCACTTCACGGCATTCCTGCTCAGTGAGAAGAGAGGCAGGGGGCTGGCTGGCAGCTGCAGTGCACTTGCAGATGAGAGCACTTCAGAAACTTTTGAAAATATCAATGAGCATTTTGGGAAACACTAACAAGTGCTCAATGAAGCTGACAGTGAATCTTCCTCTGTTCCACAACTGAAAGAAATAAAGTCAATCTAACATTGCTTAAGGTTATACAAAATTTCATCTTTGTTATCTAATACTCCCTCTGCACACTCATATCCACAAAAAGGTTATTTCTTAAATGAAAATATCATATTTGTCCATCAAAAAAGAAAAATTCAACAACAATGGTACTTTTTAGATGAGCCTGGATCCTGAAATCTTACTATATCCTCAAAGAAAAAAAGAAATTAAGTAACATGAGTTAACAAGCAGGTGTTTTTTTCTTTCAGCAAAGGTCAGCAATCCCACAGCAGCAAATTAATCCCAATTAGTAATGATATTTTGTCTTGATATATCATGACACTTTTGATTTACTGTGTTTTCAGGATGCAGGCAGCAAATGTTAATGATTCGGTTTGCTGGGAATTTATACTCGTGCTCATTTCCCATTTGCTGATCAGTTGCGGCTCGTCAAGATTTGGCAGCTTCAACTAACGAACTGACTGCTTCGCAGGAATAATGGTGTGTTCTGCAAGCTTCATTTTTTTTCATGCCATCTGCAAAAATGCAGGTTCCTCTCTGAAAGAAAGTATTCCTGGCAGCCAGAAAGGAGTGATTATGATCATATAAATGTCACTTGTAATTTGTATTTCACTTGTTTAATAGTGTTCCCCCTAAATGACGGTTTCTGTAGAGAACAAAATTAATTATAGCAAATCCAGCATTTTTTAGGGGAAATTCATGAAGGGAAGCATACCTAGTTTTGTTCATTTCTACAAAATATTCTAATAGAAATGATGTATTTTCACATCATGATTTATTTGCCCAGCTGGTGTAGTTTGAATTAGAGCTATACAGAATGCTTCTCTGGAGGCTTGTGCAGGCAGTAAACATCACTTTTCTTATACACAGTAAATGGAAAGCCCATTCAAATCTACTGCAAATGTTGTACCAAATGTGTGGGGAAATCTTCAAAACTTACAGCAATAAGAGTTTTATGACTGATTATTCTGTGAAATGGTTTGTTATCTAATTGCTGTTTACTGAGAAAGTTTGATAAACACCTTGATGAACCTGTTAGAAGAAAGGTCACTGCAATTTTCATGTACACTTCATACCACAGTATGCTTGCATTTAAGCGATGCTTAAATCAGCAGAAACAATTAAGTTCAGGCACTGACAGCCCTGAAACACTAGCTTAAATGGAAAACCTCCAGCTATGTAATGTTACAAAATGACCAGACTTTTTACTGCTACAGAAGAACTCAGTGCAATCCTTACAGATTACACCAGAACACAATCTGCTCTGAGCTCCACATGTAGCCTGCAGTCTTTCTTTAAATCTGAATTGTTTATTTGGGTATTTCACCCTAAAGCACAACTGAATTAGGAGGCACTTTGCCAATTGTATTCACATTATTTCTATTTCATTAGTTAAGAAGCCCTTAAACTTTTAAAACTAATTGCTTCATACTTAACAGATCTATATGGAAACTTTGTATGGAGAGTAAAATAAAGTAGCATCTTTTTAAGCTTTTCTGAAAGGAAGGAAGGGGGGGAAAAAACCCAAAAAACAAAAAAAAAAAAAAAAACCAACCAAAAACAGCCAAAGAGCATTTTTTCCCCTTCTCAAATAAAAAAAGAAAACTGTTTTCCTGAATGCAGCCAAAACCAATACAGTGTGGCTACACTGCTGTAAACAACTAATTACAAAGTACTAATCTGCACAGTCTGTGTCTCAAAGCTGATCAGAGAACCCAAGCACCAGTTTGTCTGCATTAGGCAAAGAAGCTGTTGGTTAAGGGTGCACAGTGCTCCTTTGGCCCTGCAGTGGTACTTGGCTGAAGGTTGTCTGGGTTTAAGGAGAGCCAGGAAGAGGAGGAATTCCTTATCTCCCTAGCCTGACCTTGCCAGCAAAGGGCGGAAATGTCAGAAACACAGCACATACTACAAAAGCAACTTTGAACCTCTGTAGCCAGGCACTGACATCAAGGCAGTTGCACAATTAGAAGCAATAACTTCAAGTAATTCAAGACATGAAGCAGCTTGATCTGCTGGGATCCCCTAAACTGATGGCCTGATAGATTCCAAATGTGCATCATCCAGAGAACAGGCAAAGCTTCAGAGAAAGGATTTCTACAATTCTAGTTTTCCTGTGCAATGTTTGCCTTGATTACTTAACTGATCATTGATGTGCTGTGCAGAGCAAGTGTGATAAATATGCACTTGACATGCCTTAGAACCATGTTTTCCAATATTCTCCATGGAATGCCATACCTGGCAAAGCCCTGGATAGCCTGTGATGCCCTCCAATCAGCTGTACTAAAACCCAGAAACAAGGTTGAGCTGCTGTAAATCCTGGATCAAGTTCTGCATGGGGTTTCTTCCCTTCCCTCCTACACCACCAATTCAGGCAATGTTGGACCAGTGCAACCAATACAGTTTACGCTAAGGTGCCTCCTATGATTGTTCCAAACAGTGTGTGCATCCTCAGCACCAGGGCTGAAGAAAGGACAGCTGGATGCACACGGGTCTCAAAAGTTTTAAACCATGTATAAGAGAATGAGGGGCTGGTTTTGCCATCCCACACAGAATGAGGGCAGAGGTTTGTCATTAAAAGAGAAGGAACACTAAATTTTAAGCAAAATACACCCCATGCCATCCAGAAAACATTCCTTTGAAATTATTGCTACTAGGCCAGTCCTTCCCTCAGGAAAGGCTGTATTATGGATCAAGACACACTATATGAAATATGCTATATTGTTAAAATCTCTGCAAAGGGACCATGGGATGGCAGTAGTTAACACATTTTGAAAATATATCCTCTATTTTTTTCCCCACATGCTGAAAACCAGACTCAAGCTAGTCATACCCAAGATCAATCAAAGGATGTTGTTCTCTTTGAAGACACTGAACCATCCACCACTGCCCCTTTTTTTTTCTTAAAAAAAAAAAAAAGGAAAGAAAAGTAGAAAACTATTTGTTTAACTAGTATTCCAGGTTTCCATATTTAGAAGCTAAACAACAACAAAAATATGTAACTCCAGGTCTAAGTATAACAAACTACAAATACAGGGACTACATAGGTCTTGGTAGATGCTACATCTGAAGATCATTCAGGAGAGGGGGTAAAAACCCCCAAACAAACAACAAAAAATAACAAACCAAAAAACAACCATGTCTTTGATGAATTTTTTTTTCTTGGAACTCCAATTTAAGAAAAAAGTAGATAAAGGGTATCATAACATAAAAATATATCCCTTTAAACTGTGTACATTATTTATCACTTAGACATCCACCCAAAACATTTTTGGGGTTTTTTTACTTGCTAAGGACTGTAAAATAAATTGAGTTTTGTGTAATTCCTGACCTATCTTCTGAAATAACAAGCTGCCAATATTCCTTTTACTCTCTGCCTTTGAGGAGAAAATCCAATTTTTAATGCAAAATGTTTGAAATAACCTAATGGAAATAACAATTTAAGAATGTGAAATACCCTTTAAAACAATTTAAATTAAATATCATTGTCCTTCCTTCAAGGCATTACCTTTAATTGATTTAATCTTAAGTTGTTTCTTCCTAGCACAGTAATTGCCATTGATTCCAATTAATATTCAGCTGGCCTTTCTCTATAAATAATTACTATCCAATTTATTTCTTTCACATCAGACCTTCTTGCTGTGACCATTATTTGTGGTTCAGGGATACTGTGTGAGTGCAAGAACACCTGGATCCCACTTCAGCTGTGGTAATACCTAATACCTTCATGGGCTTACACCTTGGTGTAACAAAGATCTCAGCAGGATGACATGTATAGCCTCTCAGTGCAATGAATCCAGAGGGTACTTCCACAGAAGCAGAATTCCTGAGGGACACACACTGCAGGGCACAGCCTGAGAGCAGACAATAAGCTTGAAAGGGAGAAGTTTGTGCAAAATCTTTTCCTGTCTGCATAAACTGATATGGGCCTTGGAGAGGTTCTGGGGTCTAATTAGCATTCCAAGCCTCAAGTCCTCTTGCCACACCAGCACATAAGAGAGCCTGTTTAAAACAACTGAGCAGGAATCAGGGAGAGACCTCCTTCTCCATCCAGCAGCAGTGTGGTTAGAACACTTGCCAGGATATGAGGGACCTGGTTTCAACAGGAAGGGACTCCAGACCATGGTTATCAAAGTGGACAGTCCATGCTCTAACTTTTGATTCTCAGTAGTCCACTGTCTTAAGATGCATCTCAGCATTCCACACTCCATCCTGGCCCGGGGTCATTAAATCTCAATAATCATTGGATTGTGTTCTCATGTGTAAAATTACTTCCTGTACACACCAGTCCTTTGCCAGTCATGTACGGGAAGATACCCCAAAACCTCTTCCCAAAGCTTTCTAAGGTGCCAAGCTTCTCTGGCCTGTTGCTCAGGGAAAATGCTATTTCAGCTTGCTTGGATCTTCACTGTGAATATGTGTGTAGGACTGATAATGGATTTAGGATTAAACACAGAAATTATTACACTTCTAGAACCTGAGCAGCTGGAACACACAGTGTTGACCTGTTTGAAACACACTCTGCATTTCTACTCCTGCCCATAAAAGCTTTTTTATTGCTCACATTTCAGTGTTTTTCTCCCTTACTGCTTACTCATCCTCCTTCTTACTCATCTGACCTCAAATTTCCTATGTATCCTGGCTGGCAGCTTGCATTTTCTAGCTATTAATTCAGTGCTTTTGCCATTACTGTTAAGTTTTCAACATTTTATGGATTCCTCAATTGCAGTAAAATTGAGTCAACTCTCTAGTTTTAGGACATTCTGTTGTTTTTGACCAAACCACAATATAGCACATGAGAAACAAACAAAACCAACAAAAAACCCGAACAACAACAACAAGAACCCACAAACCAAAACAACATACTTGTTTGCAGTATGAAACATTGATTTTGGACACACGATCATGAAACAAATCTTAAAATGTGCTGCACTGACTACTTGTGCTGTAATGTGTACACGTTGGCTTTCAAGTAAGGTTACCCAGCAAAGCTCTTCTGAAGGTTTGTTCAGAGTGAAGATAAAAGCATTCCCTTACTGTAAATAATGTGCTGCGCTTACTGACGGGTTTTGCATTTGTCCTAACTAGAACAAGCTAAGCATATTTTTAAAAAGGTTATGAGTTTTAAAAAAAAAAACCAAAAAAACAAAACCAACCAACAACCTAAACTTCAACACACCTTCCTCAAATGAAAATAAAATGAAACCAAAAAACTGAGCAGGCAACTGAGGTGAACTCTTGTACCAAGAAGGGTTCATGTAAAGAAGGATGGATCTTCACCTGATAGAAACCAGCATAATTCCACTGGCTTACAGAGAGCTACAGGTCCTCTGACCAGGAAAATCTGCATCCAGTACTCTGAGGGCTTTACAAATGAAAGATTACCAATTTTGCTAGTCAGATCATAGGCCTGCATCTCTATTATTATTAGGTTCTTGTAACAGCAGTAAAAACATAAAATAGGAGCAGAATAAGAGAACCAGATTAATCAGAATGTTTTAGGCTGTAAGAACAGCCATGCTATTTCTAGGAAAGAGCTTTCATTTGGAAAATAGTCTCTCAGGTTTTAAAACTAAGGGAGGATGGTGCAAAAACACCCCTTCAACTCAGCCTGGGTGCAACAGCATCTGTGAGAACAGCTGCAGTATGACCTTTGTCACTCTATCAAACCCATCAACATGGACATTGTCATCTCCTTACTGCCATGATCAGCTTTCTGTCAGGTTTGCTAATGGCAAGTGCTTTATATAGAATTATACAGGATATGCATCAAGGAATTGCAAGTTCCACAAATGAAGGAGGGATTTCTACTTTTCAGCCTCATAGAATTTTTCTGCAACAAGAAACACTTAAATCCAAGCTATCAGCAGCACTCACATCTACAGAACCTGAGGAGTTCCAACCATATTTCATAACTACAACATATCTATTATTTCAGCTCAGAAATTCAGGTTGAAAGGCCAAATCCAACCCAAGAAATTCTAGTCTGATGACAGGTCCATCTAGCCAGAAAAAGCACCTTCAGATTGACAGGTCACTTTTCACCCAAAGAAGGATAAGCAGATCAGAAAAAAAGATTTACTCCCTGTGGTGATGAACTAGAGAAAATATGTCCAAGGATGTCTCAATTTTTAGAGTCATTAAGGAGAAGAAAAGAATTCCTTTCCCAACCAAGCTTTCTCATGTTATTTTTCATCTGATGTAAGTAAGGTCATTTATGGCAATACTGAGGGAAAGTAGAATACAGATCACTGTCTGAGGTGGAAAGAGCAAACAACTTCTATTTGAGACTCAACCCCCCTGAAACAGTGATGTTGGGTTTTCTTTCAATGTACCTGATTCAAACTGACCATTCTTTATCGTGGCAGCCATGGTAAGGGACAAATCTACAACTGGAAAAATAATTAGAATTGATAGAGAGAAGTTCAACAGCAGAGTACCCTACAAAGGAAAAAAAAAAATCACATATGTATTTATATGTGCTTCAGCTTTCCTCTGGAAGCTGTCACTTAAGAGACAGCTGTGACACGAACTGGACACTTTGGTGCCCAAGCCCACTGTGGGTTATAAAGTGATTTTCATGGTTCTGTACAATTTTTTTCCCCAGAAAAAGAAGAAAGTATATCAAACTAGTCACAACTTGGGAAATTCTAAGGTCTTTTATAAACAACAAGGTGCTGGGGCTCAGCAAAGTCCTTTCACTATATATCTTTTCAGAACAAGATTCTAATGAAAATAAGCAACAAAAGTATCTGCCAGAAATACTCCACTTCCCAGCCGACTGCTCCAGCACATGCTGAGCCTGTGGGTGGACAACTCATCCTAATACCTGCAATTCCTTAGTCCCCTGAACAGTCACATTTTCATCATTTTTGATTCTCAGGAGTGCTAATTCTAATAATAGGAATAAAGTGAGTTACAATGACACTTCTTCATAGCAAAACAAATAAAATAGGTGGGATTCTGTGAAACCTGTGATATCCTAGCACAATGAAATCTTATTTCAATATAGGTAGGCAGAGAGACAATAGTGCCAGGGTCAGAACATTGCTTGTTATGAAATACATCCAACTTATTTATATAAAACAATTTCATCCCTTTCTCTCCTACCCCCAAACTAACTGATGCAAGCAAACATGAATATGAAATAAAATAATGTGATTCTTTGGAGTAATTTCAGGAAATTGCAAATGTTTCTGAAATGAAAAATCCTTGCAAAGTCAATCAGCCGTTGCTGGGAGGTCAGCAGGGAGCTGTGCTGTGTCAGCCTATTTGCTCAGTGGTGCCAGGAGATGCAATAATGCACTGATAGAACAGGTTTAATCACAAGGATCTTTATTAAAAAAAAAAAAAAAAAGGCAAGTAAAACAAAACGCACAAAATAACAGAACAACAAGAAACCAAAAAAATACCCCAAACAACAATAAAAATCCTAATTATTTCACAATTACAATAGCTTTTCTGAGATATTTTCTCACTGGAAAGTTAGGCTGAGCAATGAATTCATGTCAGTCCTGTCATCTGTTCTATATTCTATCATAATCTACTACCCAAACTTAGTGCATTTAAATTCTTGCTCCTGCTCCTCAAGATCAATAGTAAATCTACCACTGTCTTGAAAGAAAGGGGAAGCCCCAAATATGGGGGTTTTTTTCATATGTGTAGAGTACATTCAAACTAAACTTATTGGTTTCTAAATTTCAGAAGTTTATTTTCTTTCATATACACAAAGGACTAAAAATTCCCTGAGGGAAAAAAAAAAACCCTAAACTTTTTCAGAAGCAAAAGAGAGCAGTAGTGGAAACACCATGGATGTAGAGGCACAAGTACAGAAGAAAAAGAGAGATTAAAAAAAAAAAGAAAAAGGGGGGGGGCAAAAAAAGCATTATTCAAAAGTAAACCTATTTGAAAATAGGCAAGATTTGGTGGAAAAGTATGTCTGACTCATGGAAAAGGTAACACAGAGTGTCTCTAACCAGTCATCCAGCTCCCTTTGATAACCTTCATGGCACGGTGTTACCCATCAGAGCAAAAGAACTGCTGGAGCAGTTCAGGGCAGATACTGATAAAAGCAAACAAAGACCCCACAACTCCCACCACATGCTGAGCCACGCACAGAGTGCCAAGGGAACTGGTGCTCAGGAGGCAGCCATGGGCAGAAATCCTACCACAGAAGAATTCCATTGAGTTTAGATACAGAATGCTTTGAAACAACAGAGAAGCAAATAATGGAGTGCACCTTGCCATCCAGCTAAGTGAGTCACACTTTTACAAATTGCCATTAAAACCACTTTTGCTAATGCCTTTGACAGTGACCTAAATCACTCATTCGTGACAATCAGCAAACCTGACTTGGACCTCATTCCATCAAGTCTGTGATGGAACAACTCTGGAAGCAGTGAGAGCAAAATCAAGAAAAATACAATTTTTAAAAGTCATAACTGAAGCAAAAAGGGCATAAGAGCATCTGAAAACTTGATGAAAATCTAATGGAAGAAGAAAGCTCTTCCCTCTGGTATTTTCACAGCTCTAAGTGAAATTGCAGCTTTGGAACATCGAGCTAGCACGCCAAATTCTTCCAGATATTCCCTCACTGCATAACTAAAGAGGAAAAGGTCAATCCCAACAAAATTATCATCTAATCACTGCTTTTGGAGAAGCTACCCTAATTTCAGAGGAATACAGTTTCATGGATGTTGTAATTCATCTCCACACAGCCAGGAATAATCACTCATATGAGAAATTAATAAATACATAAATTGACTCATTGTTTGTTTCTTTACTTGGTTTGAATAACTATGCTTGCTCAAAAATTCACCATAACAGGAACTTTATTAACAGAGGTCCTTGGAAGCAAATTGAATTTTCAATCATTAGAAATTTGAAAAGCCAAAGTCATTCAATCCAGGCAAAAGAACCCATAGGTGAATAAATCAATTATTAAAAGCATATAATTTAAGAAAATAAGCAAAATGGTGAAAATAAATATAAGATACAGATTACTTTAGGAAAAAAATCAAAACTTATAACAGCATATGGGTTAAAAAAAAAAAGGAATGTAGAAATAACAGAGGAAAACCAGAGCTCTCTAATTCTTTTTACTTACTCCTTACTGTAAAAGCTTGTGAGCAAAATGAATACTTCTAGGAAGCAGGCATCTCTCACCATGGTTTAAAGTTTTTATCACCTAAAATTAGATCAAGAATGGTCTCAACTGACTGACAGAAGTGCTTTACCTCTTCTGAAAATACCTGCTCTCAGGTGGTTTCTGTATGTAGATTCCTTTCGCATCAGCATATACAAAGCTCACAAATTAATAATTTATTTTCTCTTAGCGATGGGTAAGTTCAAAGAGTACCACGAGTGCAGCCTGGTGAGAATAAACAAAACCCCAGCATTTCCCAAGTACATTAGGTAGGACTAGATTGCAGATTTAAGATCCCTTCATAACGCTGCTGAAAGGCCTCTGTGCATTAACCATGTGAAAGGAACAGATCCTGGAGCTCAGTCTAGATAGGGTTAGGAGCTTATTTTTTTTTTCCATGTAACATATTTCATGCCATGGGCCACCCCTTGATTAGCAAGGTCCCTTTACGCATCTGAGATGAGACTGACTTACCCTTCATGCTCTACCCCAATTCTGACACCTTTTCTTAATATCCTACAAATGAATGTAATCTGTGCTCCAACTTGGAAACTTGTAAATAGAGATGACTGTCACCTGTGCAGCATTTAACTCTTAGTTCCTTCTCATGGTTGCAGGGGAGCAGGAAAAAGCTGTGCTAGGTCTGAAACAGAACGCAGCAAGGACGACACAATACACAGTGCCACGCTTGACAGAGGGCAGTAAGAGATTTCCAAGCAGTCCAGATTCTGGGAGAATTAATTGTACCTTCCTGTTATGTGCTGAACTTTGGAAATATCACTGAGTGTGGAAAATCTAGCAAAGACAAGAGACCTCATACTGTTTTTATCCAGTCTAAACAGAAGAAAGAACAACATGTCATTTAATGAAAAAATACTTGAAATGTTACACCTGTGGTGGTGGGAAGGGCATGGGGGAAGGAGAAAGAATTGCTAGTTCCAAGAGCCTGCAATTTGACTTTCTCTTTTACCAGATTCTTCAAAGTTCATAGCTACGTACGTAAGCAGCTTGATCCTCAGCTCATGAAAACCAGCATTCACCCCTGGTAAGAAGCATGTGTAGTTACTGAACTTTTAGGGAAAGATGGTGACAAAATTAGAGACTGAGAAAAATCATGCTCAGGTGCTGGGGAAGGATGTCAGTGCTGCTTTGCTGCCACAGTAACAGATCTTTCCAGCAGGTGCTGCTGGATTTAGGGGTGCACTCTGAGGGAGAGACAAGCCCACAGTCTGACAGCACTGAACCCACACCCCCGATGATCCTGAAGCTACAGAGAAGCAGCAGAAGATGCAGGCATTTCACCTGAGCAAATCTAACACTTTGTGCACTAGAAGGGGCATCCTGATGCTCTCTTCTAGTATGAGTGTTGACAGTATATTCATTGAAGGCACAGTTTCATATCTAACTTTAATATTATTACTAAAATTATGATTTTCACACTTTTACTTCTAAAGTTAATTTTTTCTTAATCTAACTGAAAGGATAAGAAAAACAAGTTAGCAGCCACTGCAGTTAGTACAGTGGTGGGTTTTTTTGCTTGTTTGATTTTTAACATGATACTCTGAGAAATCCACAGGGAATTTGAAGCTATAAACCCAGCTGATACACTTGGACACAGAAAATGATGGAGAAAAAAATACCCTGAAATTTTTCATTATAAAGTTTTCCATTCCTAACAACATTGATCTATTTTAAACCTGCTGATGTAATGGGCTACAAAGCTAATGCCCATCAGGGCTGTTTTCAGTGTTAGGAAACTTAGGATGCCTGGAGGAGACCTAGGAAAAACCAGATGTAAAGTGTGAAAACAGATTAGCAATGAGCCGATAGGACTAAAATTGCTTAGAGAGCGTAGAAAGATGGTAGAGAAAGAGTGAAGAAAACTTTCAAATTAAGAAACAGATTTGACAGCTTGAATCTGCTACTGGAAATATCTCCCACCCCTCTCTCTTGAGAGGGCGTAATTTTTAATTTCTTCAGCCAAATCCCATTACTCAGCAGTTATCATGTTTTGAGCTCTCCCCAGGAGATGGGGGAACAGGCATTTCACACTGTTGGTGCAATCCATTTCTGGGCAGACTTGCCAGCCACTGTAGTTTCTGGGATTCGTGCCAGCAGGGATAAGTCTGCTTGTCAGTATAAATCCCATGTATACATAGGCCATAAACTTGTGCCAGCCTTTTTTTTTGTTGCCCTCCCATCCCAATTCAATGAACCTCTCCCATTAACTAGTGGGTTTTTTCCTTTTACGCTGAATTGTCCTTGGAAACCACAAGGTTTGTAAGTTCAGTGAAAGAGGAAGAAAAATACAATATGGATTTGAACCGGTTTCGCAGACCCTGTGAAATTTGCTAAGGGTTCAGGAGGTTTGAAAACCCCCAAACTCCACAGGAATCCCTCAGTCCTGCTCAGGAGACAGAACTCACAGAGCTGCTTTTTATTTGGTGCTACCCTTACCTGGTGCAAGTTTTCTTTCTTAATGTTTTCCAGGGGACTAACATGGTGATTTTTGCTGCCAGGAGCTGGGTTTTGTACTTGCCACCCACACAGAAGAATCTGTTTGCATATAGTATTTATGCTGCTTTTGTGTGACATATGTTTGGATGTCTCACTCCTAGAATGGGAAGTCTCAGGCAGTGGGGAGGAGGAGGAACAGCAGGCCAAAGCCGTCTGCTTTTGAGAGGAAGAGTTATAAAGCTCCAAATGGTTTCATTTTTGTGTTTCTGAAGAAAAGAATAAATAAGGGCAAAGTATAAAGAAGGAAGAGGCAGTGGTGAGTGGGAGGACTTTATGTTTATGTGCCTGTGTGTGAATATATGTACACACATACACCTTATTCATAAGAGGCCAGTCTAAGAACCCACGACTTCTTCAACTCCTAAATGTTACAGAGGCAGGAATAAAAGAAAACAAATCCAAACAAAACAACAGCAATTGCACTAGAGATGGTTCAAAGGCAGATTCACCGATAATTGCAGTAAACTCACAGAAGTAGCTCTTTGCTTTCTCAGAGCCATTTTGATTGCACCAACATCTTATTACAATCCATTGGTGGGGGAGATAAATGGGGGGGGGAAATAGTCTTCAAAGAAAAATGAACAGCAATTTTTTTTTTTCCCCATGAGAACAGTTAAACAACTATTTTACAGTTGTTTCAAATAAATGCATCTTTGCTCATTTCATTACACTTATTAAAAGAAACTGTAAGTGTTCTTGAAGGTGTTTCACACAATGCACAACCCTCCCTAAGCATTTCTGGCACAGGGCTCACTGGCATCAACACATACACACACATTTAATGTTATTACTCTGAATCACTCTGCCAGCACAACTATTTATATCAGGAAGGGTTTCCAGGGTGACTGGAGGATCACTTTATTGCCCACACCAGCCAAATCTAAAAGAAACTCCTCAGATTTATAGACCTTGCCCTTGATCTTTTTGTGCCTTACATTGCCACTTATGCTATAAATACTATGAAGTTTTGAAGATAAACAAAACATTGAAGTTTCACCAAACCTCCACTAACAAGTGCCTGAAGTCCTTTCATAATTGGAATTGCCCTCTGTAGGTGCTCTCATGTCAATGAAATTTTGTACTAAAAGATGTGCTCAAAATATCTATTGTCTTTAAGATAACAGATTATTACCTTTTTTTTAGTAAATTACATATTTTGATGTTCTTTTCACAGAAATGGAGGGATTCACTTAAATTCACCCAAAATTACCATCAAAAGACTGAAGGATGTGAAATTGCAGCATAGACTATCCAGTAAAACTCTTCCCACTCTTGCTATTTAACTAGTTATGAGTTGAAAAGACATGTCGAAAATGAGGTGGACATATTAAAGGTTTGAGAAAGATTACTAGGGAGAGCCCAGAACTCTGTCAAACTCCCAGAAAATGGCAATTGCACTTCTGCAAGGAAACCAGGGCAAAAGGGCTTTTCCATGGGTGCAGAGCACAAGAATAAGAAGGGAGCAAGATCATATAATGGCAATTTTCAGAGCAGGGAACACCATTGCTGAAGGTGGGAAAAACAACTGTATTCAGTGTCTTGAGGTCAGCATTGAAGAGCCTCAGAGAACACACCTGTAGGAGCAGAAAGGCTTGTGTTGCAAATCAGGTATGGGAAAGGTTCCTACCACTCCACTGTACATGATGAGCAAGGCAGCAGGGCAGCAGAGAAGGAGGAGAAACAATCAAATTCTTGGTATATATCAATCATAAGAATATCCATAGAGTGAGATGATAGCTGTTATTCAGGTCCCAGCCACCTGCACTGTGAGTGTCAGAGAGGCGTGTCATGGGTGAGGTCTATGGAAGAACTGTCCATCACTTGCCACAACTTAATATTTCAGAAATATTTGGAAGGATAAAAGCATCCAGTAGGGACTGCCTAAGAATCAACAGGGAGTAAATGCCATTCCAGCTCAGCCCTTGCTTGACAAAATATTTAATCTACAATGTTTCTGTGACTGATCTGGGCCACTTGTGTCAAGATAGCATTACTCACTGAAGTTCTACCCACTCTTGCCCCCACAGCTCTTTTGCATGATGACTTTATCAACAAGAAGGGGCAAATGGGGATTTTCAGAGCAAGGTCAGAACACACATCTGTACCTATCCATGCCTGGCATTCACAGAACTGCAAAAGCTGAGGATGGCAATGCTGAAGAAGAAAGGAGGAATAGTGTTGGGAGACATGACAATTAATTTCAAAAGGGAGGAGGAAAAACACACCTGGTTGATGACATAGATGACAAACTATGGCAGCCTGGTGGGAATTCTGTTTACTTAATGAACTTGAGCCACCATTTCTTTCTCTACCCATCACTCTGCTTCTTAATCTCTGCAAAACCCTCTATCCAGGGATGTTCTTCCATTTCCTTTCTGTGACATGCTGAAAATCCTCTCTGTATTTTTTATCCCCTTTCTCTCACCTTGGACTATTTTGCACTATAGCTTTTTCACTGCAATCACAGATAAGTAGGGGAAGATGTTATTATTTCAAGTGTTTTGTTCATCAGAGCATCTTCCAGCAAACTACAGTTCCACGGACTGGCTAGTGAAGTCTGTGTGCCTTAATGCAATGGTAAAATTTATTCTGCTCCCTCAGAGATCACAGGTAGGAGAACACCTCAGATGCTTTTTTTACCATGTTTTACACCAATACATTTTCTGGATTAAAATCTATTCAATGATTTTCACTTTTTCCCCCTCTCCTATCCAGCTGTAGCAAGACTGGGATTGTGCCATTATCATTCTCAGATTTGCATAATCTCCATTTGCAAATGAGCATTTCAAGTGAGTGGGAGGTATGTTAGGTAGGGTGAGGACAATATCTTCCTTTCTATTCAAGAGCTTGCCAACAGAAGCATATGTAGGCTGGGCTGATTCCAAAAGTCTCTCGAGCATATGGAGCACCCGTTTACACTGCACTCAGACCTCCCGCTCGATTTGGTGTGTTGGCAGAGCTCCCACCACAAGCACCTCATTTCACAGTCAAAATTCATTCTGCCATTATGGGTATTAGTCAAACCAGCCATAACTCACATATGACACCAGGAACATATTTTTGTTCTGTGATGAGTGATGCAGGGGGTTATAGACATCAAAGTTTAAATTACAATAACAAAGGAGCATTGCCATTACTTTTTTTTTTATGGTGATGCTGACAACATTAACTTCAACTTTACTGAAGATAAATCCGAGAGGCAAGTATGGACATGGAGCTCACTCCAGGCAGGTGCTGGTACTTTGGAAGGGAACTGCAAAGTGTTCCACTTCAAAGCCTTGAATAAATGAAGCTAAAAACTCTTCTCAATGACACTACACTTGGAAAAGGACAAGGCACAATTGGCAGATTGGTACGTTCTCCAATCTGCCTGAAACTGCCATCCAGCGTTTATTCTGGAGCCTGTATATTACATGTGCTGGAGTGACCTTGAAGTCAATGTTTTCTTAGAGCAATAGACAGAAATGAGCCAATGCTAGTGTGTGGTGGGAGAGGACATTCATTCCTGAATACCATTTTTCTATTTGGCTTTTGTCTTTCTGATTGTTCACTCTCTTTTGATGGCTTCAAAATTGTAAAGTGTTGAAAAATATTACTCCAGGGTTGAATTTCATTCCACAATTTCATCTCAGCACAGGGAAGCCCCTCTGCAGTTATTGCAAATGAGGATTCCTGCATGAGATCAGACACTATTGATGTACTCCAAACGAGAATCTGCAGCACCCTGCTTCACAAGCTTCCATACACTGAAGAGTAGCCCTTTAAAGAAAGAATATCTTTATGCAAAAGTAGCACCAATAGCACAATTTTTCCCTACAAATTCTTAATCCTGTAGCCTGTCACGGCTCACAAAAGGCGTCAGCTCACTACTGTGGACTGTTATAGTTTCCTTTGTGTTCCAGAAGGCATCCAGGAGTTTGTTGTTTTTTTTTTTTTTTGAAAGATTCAAACTGTTTTCAAAGTGCAGGTTATGGCAAATTATATACAAGCAGGAAGTGCTGATGATAAACGTTATTTCCAAAATTCATGATTATGTCCTCTCCAACTTCCAAAGATGGTGGACATATTTATTATTTGTTCCTGTTTTCCTATAATCTCTGGTTTTGCAGGCTTTTCCCACAGTCTCCTTTATTTAGCTCTCGTCTGGTTCTCTAAAACCAGCAGTCCTGAGCTCCAAAATCCAATTGATTATTCCAATGCAGAAGATGCAAATGGCAAAGGTTATGTTTTCTGGATTGACGAAAACTACCAGACTGCTTTGGCTTTCTCTCTCATGGCCATAAAACTGGTGAGGGAAAAAGAAGTAACATGAACACACTTCAGAGAGAAATAACCTGGATTTGTGTGAGGGCAACCCTGCAGCAGGGCTTTTCTTTACCATTTTTGTGCAGTGTAGTTTCACTGCTACCCTTGGTCACACCAAATACTCTGTGTTAGCATTATCTCTTTCCTTTCCCTAATTACATTGAAATCCCGAGATTGCAAATGTCCAACTTTGTCTTCTATTACATTCTCTGTCTTGGTTTTATTTTAAATAAATTCAAAGTACAAAAGGTTCTAGAAGTTCATGAATAAAATAGCATTTTGTACTCACAAAGCTCTGGTCCTAAGAGGTTTACAAGATCTTTCAAAAACATTAGTGAATTAAGACTTATTAAAATACTGTGAGTGGTGAAGTGTGATCCAGTCCTTCAGTTAGGAGATAATAGCCTGGAGAAATAGCTCACTATATTTTCCAGTGTCTCTTTGGCAAATCATTTAGTAGCAGGCCCATAAAGATAGGGAAGCAATTAATTTTCCATTGAAACATATGGTAAGTTAGACACCAAAATAGAAGCTCAGTGTGAAGTGAAGCTGCAGATCTCAGACCGTTCATGTGTAAAAGGCAAAAATCCAAAAGCCGTGGGTAATGGGAACAAATACAATAATAAATCAGAGACACTCCCAGGCTAGGGCACATGTAGGTTCCCACTCCCAAAAGCAAAGTCAGAAATCATATTCCATTCACCAAAGACAGAAGCAATGCCAAGATTGTCAAGTGACTTGCCATTACAGGGGAGGTTTGGAGAGACCATTGCTTTGGAAAAACAGTAGTCTCCTGCTTCTTTATCAAGTGCTGATAAGATGTTTGGCATATCTCCATAATTAATGATCTCTTCTCTACTTTCCTTTTGTTCATTAAAACATGCTCTTTTAATGTTTCTTATTTATCAACCAACTGCCTGTATTTGCCATTTAGAAGTGACAAGAATTGGAACTAGTCCTGTCAAATGGAGTGTCACTGTTCAAAGATATTCCAGCTGCTCCCTATGAAATGGTAACTGTTTCTCCAGCAGAAAGTCGTCTTAGTCAGGTAAAGTAAGTCAGAAGATAAGCATTATGTACCAATATATGCCACTCACCCCATAACATTTAAGTAGCTGCAGAAAGAAAGGGGAAGAGTAGATGACCAGTAAAAGGAGAAACAACTCTAATTCAGGTTTGATTGAATAATTTGTAAAACCTGGGACAACTGGATCATTTTATTATATTTTCCTTTTTCAATATAATCACCATTTCTGAAAACGGGCTGTACTCACTGGTCTCCAAGCTCCTATCACAGTGAGACATCTATGAACTAAGGAAAACAGGCAACACATCTGATACAAACAAAAGAAAATGAGAAGAAAATTGAAATGGCAAAGCTGTGTGGGCTGCCTTTTTGGTTGATGATAAGATGGTTCTTTGAAATGCTTTCTTCTGCTATGTTACAAGAAGATTTGTTCCACATGTGTCCAACTGGAACTTTAACACCTCCCACTTACCCTCTGCACACAATTAGGTTATTTCTTTTTATCTCTGTTGTATTTAATGTTAAGGATGTTGCATGTGAGCACAATCAATAGACCTTGTGTCAAGGCAGTAAAAGGCATATTTAAAAGCTGTGCTTATTATTGGATTTTGTGCAGTACAGACGAGGACAGCACAGATGATGTGAGACTGCTACATTAGTTTGGTGCTTGAGCCAGGTTTATCTGGACAGCTTACAGGTAAAGCACAAGGCAACTCCGAGTCTGCAGTCTTATTTAATGTTAAAGTCTTGCATTTTGCTATATTAGCAACCTAGCCTTTCTACATAACACCATGTACTGTTTTCAGAACGCTGAATTTAAAGCTTGAAGTTGTGTGGAAATCTCTAGCTCATGTTCCTATTCACACCTACAAACACACATATCCCTGGTTGCCAGAATTGGCATGTTTCAAGGAGAAGGTGGAAATTGCCTTTGCTGCCAGGTTTAGGTCCAAGGCCTTGGACAGAGCACAAGTGTATACAAATGTGAACTCATCTGGCCTGCTGCCCCAACCAACAGCAGTTCCTCTGTCTGAAAAGGTGGTTTCTTTAAGGTCACAGCAAAGCAAAATTTTGCTTTGTATTGCCAAGATACTACTAAAGAAACCTTCAGAATAAACACTGTCATTTACATTCCTCTGTTCTCCAGAACTAAGAACACAAACCCACTTCATAACAGTATGTAATAATAAGCTACAACAATATTTGTATAGTGATTTGCATGGTTTTAGAAAAATACTCGATTTTCTAAGTGCCAACAACCATGTTGCAGTCTCATTGTATAAAGGCTTCCTGGGCTTTTTCAAGTCCCATGGCCTTTTTTTGGGTTTTGTTTTGTTATTTTCCATGTTTCTACAGTTCTTGGCACAATGGGATCTAGTTGAGAAACAAGGGCTTGCAGGTGCTACTGCAGTACAAATAGTAAGTAATGATAAAGTGTGTACACAGATTAGATTTCTTGAACCTGTAAATACAGTCTGTTCTCTACAGACTGTTCTGTATCAGAGCTAACTTGGAAGTCAATATCTGAAGAATAGTCCTGGTGGAGCTTATTTTATCTATTAGAGCATCTTATCCTTGAGCTGTGATCAGACCTTCATAGGAGTAAACTCCTAAATAAGTTCAAACTTCTTTTTACTTTTTTTTTTTTAACTCTCACATTATAATTGCCATAATATTCCCTAGTGCCTGCCATTTTGTGCTCTAATGATACATCTCAAGTGATCAAAGGCACAAAGCTAAGTACACCCTCTGGGGAAAGGAATGTGTTTCCCAGCTTCCTGCACTGCACCTTTTAGTCCCCTGTTGTCTTTGTTATTGAAATCAGCCATTAGAACACTGTGCTGCTCTGAACATAATCTCACACAGGGGAATGGGATTTTTTAAAAATTTTTTTATGAAACTGTTCAAAAAAGTGAGAGACTAAGAATTTACTTATGAAATGAAAAGGCTGCAACTCCCGCCTTCCTCACAGATGTTTGTGTGTTTGCATGGATTTCCACCTACTTTTAGACCACAACTGAGTACTTTTCCTACAGCTTCATGAAACAGGCACACACTCCATGGGCATGAGTGTGTGTGGGTGTTCCACATGCACGTGTTGTGTTGCTATAAAACCAAGGAACGCAAAACAAAATCTGCAGTAGCAAAGTGTTACACCTGGCACAGTCATTGTGTTACATGCAATGATCACTGAATCAATGCCTCCTCATCATCCCAGTGCTCTGCAAAGCCACGATTAATGGTATCAGGATGAACTCCTCCCTGCTCTCTGCAGTGATTCACACAGAGAAAGCAGGGCAACTCATCAAGAGCTGTGAAGCTGCCAAGCTAAAGCACAGGCCCAGTTCCCAACATGTGCAGGTCAGAGTAGATTCATTCATTTTAAGTGAGATACACAACCTCACTCCAGAGAAGTACAAGCTGGACATTTCTCTCCTCCCATTTAACCAATAAGCCTGAGCTGAATTTTATCCTAATTGGTATAACACACTACCTTTACAGCTTAGCCCCAGCTTGATATTTCATTCTGGGAGAAACCTACACAACAATTATGGAAATCCCCTACATAGCAGCAAACATATTGGGATGGAGGTAACTGGGGAAGTCTATCAAAGGGCAAAAAACCCACCAAAACACAACCAAAAAAGCCCTAAACCCCACATCTGCACTTACAAAAAAAACCTCACATAGGCATCATTTTGATTACAAAACATTCACTGTAGGTTCTACTTTATACAGGCATAGTCTATTTTATTTTGACTAATCCTTTGAAATATCTGAGCTGTGAAAGTTAGACAAATGTACTTCTCATAGTCCATTAAAAAAAAGACCCTAAGGAGGTTAGTCTTAAAACACTAATTATTTTCTCCTGTGGAAACTGGGGAATAACAGAACAGACCATTATACAACAGCCTAACACCAGGAAAGATCCATGATGGTACTGAAAAAATTATTATTTCTTGTATGGTTCCAGCACGTCTTCATTTGTCAAACTGATCACAAAATTCAATAAATCAGAAAAGCTAGTAGAATCCCTGTAAATATAAACTAAAAGCTGTAGCCCCTTGGACCCCAGGCACTTTGCATTACCAGAATTCCTGACAATAAATACAGGGCATGACAGCATCAGTGAGCCTTGTAGCTTCCCTATGGACACCAGCATAGCAATATGTAACATGAAGACATTATTCAGCACCTGTGAGAAGAATTATTAGCTCAAAGGAAAGACTAGAAAAAATTAGACAAAAACGCACTTAAAGAGGATTAGGTAAGAGAGAGAACCCAGGGCACTTTGCAATCATAGGCTGGTAACCTTCATTAATCACAAGGACAGAAATGCACAGCAGAAGATGAATTGTTCATGAAACCAAAACTTGGCTTGGCCAAAATGTTAAATAATATATAACTACAGCACACTCAATACCAAACCAGCACAAGATGCATATGATTCTCTAGGCCATTTGTGAGGAGATAAAAGAAAATGATGTCCCACTGGAGACTTCTGAAAATTAACGAGACTGTTGAGTATTCCCATAGCTGAGAGGGGTTGTTTTTTTTTTTTTTTTATATTACAAGATGGATTGCAAGTGTGCTTGAGCAAAATGCACAGTCATTTTTATACTCTGCAGACTTACATCCATTGGTGCAAGATGGAAGGAGATAAGCCAGGCTGTAGCCATGAATCTCCAATCAAAATGGGACAATGTGTTTGAGCACTTGTGCATTTCCACAGCATTATAAATCTCCACAGTATTGCACTGCAGGTCTTGGCTGTTGTTTTCTCCCTTGTATTTCTGCGTAATTCATTACAAACCCAATAAACCAGCCAAACAAACAAACTAAAAAAGAAAAGCAATTTTCTTTAGCCGGTGTTGTTCCAGCTGCTTACAACTACCATTATTTTTTACCCATTTTGTCCTTTTCCTTTCAACAACTGTGCCCCTTCCCCGTTTTTTTTTTTTTTGTGATACTTTCAATTAAATTGAAATCAGCTGGGCTTCTTGTTCTTCTGGTTGCTTCCTTATTTACATATCACCATTGCTAAAACTTCTAAAACAACCCTGGAAATAGTTTCTTTTGGCTTGTAAATACCTTGTGTTAACGTAGTCTTTACGAGTAATGCTTTGAGGTTTTTGCTAAAGGACTTTAGACACAGAAACAACAGATAAAACATAAGCAACAATAATGCAGCTCCTCTCTCACCGATGTACCACACACCTGAACCAGGAGGTTGATTTTCTATGGTACATTGAACGCTTCACTAGCAAAGGCCAGCAAGGGTGACAAGTGCTACATGGAAAGCAGTCCACAGAAAAATTGACTGAAGCTCCAAAACCTCATTTCACTTAAACCACTCAGTAACAATCAACTGATAAAAACCTTTAGTCATTACTGTTCTTGCCCCAGACTTGAATAAGCAGCTGCTTCAAATCGGACACTAAATCCACTTACTAGTCAACAGATCAATCTGAGGCTCTCTACTGAAAATTCGGAGGATCAAAACACAGCAGAGAGAGTCAACATTTGTTAGGAAACACCCAAAATATTAATTATAAACAAGAATGATTTACAAGATGAAACTTTAAAAACACAATAACAAAATATTACTATTTACGTCCTACAAACATGGCTACAACTCATCCATTAGTTTCCACTTAGTATGCCAAGTCTTTATAGGAGTAACATGAGAATGGATTAACTTTGCCCTCAACATAGAACATTTCACAGCAACAGGCAAAAAGTCTTACCAGAAAGTAGCAGCGGCATTGAAACCAACCTTGTAATAACGCTCCCAAAACTACCGTGGCTTGTCTCTGCCCCATTTAAAGGCACAGCCCACACAGGGCACGCTGGGTAAATTGTATCCATGCTGTCAATGATTCCAATTACATCAAGGATGGGCCCTATAATAAGGAATTTTCCTTTCTGATAGGTTTTTAAAGCAAGCTTCTTTTTTTTCTTCCTTGCCACCCCTCCTTCCCCCCCGCCCGCCCCGCCCCACCAGGGATTTAAACAAATTGCTGTGGTATTGGGAACTTTTTAAATTCTGTTCCTATCCCAAGAATCAAGCCACAAATCAGCCACTGCTAAAACTCCAGACTTGCCTCTGGCTACCTCCTGATTAATGTAAATTTATTATGAGACCCAGTAAATCACAGCTTCTTGGAGTATCCGTAAACAAGATCTTTTTTAGTGGCCTAATTGCTCAATAAGGAGTGGAGGGAAAGGATTAACCCTGAGGGCTCCTCCTCTGTGCTAGGCAGAGGTCGATTGCCAAGCAATGCAGTTCTGTGCAGAGAATGCAAAGGGACTGAGTGAAAATGCAGTGGGGTGGCTGCAGAGCACATGGGCTTTGAAGTCAAGAACTATGACAGACAGGGGAGGGGACATTGTATCAAAACCTGAAAAAACATAAGATTTAATATTCAAGGACCAAAAAAACTCCCCAAAACAACAGTGTTATTTAAATGTCCTAGAGTATTCAAATCATCTGGATGTAGCTGGAAGATATGGCACAAGACCCACCTGTGATGAGAGCTGGAGGCCAAGCAACTCCACCTAGGGCTCATAAAACACCACCGTAAACCTATATTTAGGCAACTGAATCTCATACGAGGAGCCTTGGAGAGACAATGTGGCTCTCCATGTAGAGACATGAGGTTTGGTCTCGTCTGTAAGCTGTGCCTTGATTTGAAGGCAGCTTTTTATTGGGCTACATGTGGGCTACAGGCATCTGGACAGGGAAGTCAAAGGCAGCAGCATTCCCTACTGGCAGCAGAGACAGTAGTGCCTTTGTTTTCCATGGGCACATGTACATGTTTCACATTTACTGGTGACCTTCCTCTTCCCTTCATTGGCCATAGAGTCAAATCTAGAGAAAAAGTTTGAAAGTTGGAACTGAATGATTGAATTAGAGTGAATGAGGAGGAACTGAGGAGTAAAAGTGACCTTGCTGACAATCCAAGAAATTGCCATATTTACTCAGTTCAGCAGAGCAAATGATGGCAAAAAGGAGACCAGATCTTCTGCCAGAGCATAGTAGCATCACTCCACTGACTTCAATATACTTTAGCGTAATAGTTGTGTAGCTGGGCTCTAATGAATTGTAGCCACATTACACCCCTAAGGATCTACACCTGTATAAAAAGACTAAAACACCAACCCATTTAACAGTCTTCATTTCATTTTATCCTAATTTTGCTCCCATGTAAATATCTTCAAACATACAAAACCACTCACAAGTACAATATATTTTGCAACACAGAATTCTACAATCTATCAGATATTAAGACAGATGTATTATACTGGTAAATACATTGACCAAAATTAAAGTGACACCAGCAATACATATGAAAGAACAAGAGCTGTGTGCTGGGTTTGAAAGATAGCTGGAAAGGCAGAGGGAAATTGGCTGTGGGAAATCACTGTGCAAGAGGTGACACAAGGCCAAGAGTCTCTGGGTATCAACCCCCCAGACAATGGCAGACTTGTGCTTTGAGGTGTAAAACAGACCCCCTTTCTCTCCCCAGCCACACCACCTGGCAAAGGAACTACGAGCACTGCTGACTTTCCTGGCACCTTCCCTCTCAAAATGGTGTCCTGTCAAATGGTTCCCTCATTTTGGGTATGAGGGTGGGTGGAAGGATTGTTTGTGGTCCTTATGAAACATTTCATTAGTCCAAACATTTTGCAGTGATTTGAGGCTTTGTTTAAACTTTGAAATGCACCAGTTTTTCAACAAAACCTCAAAGTCTAAATCCCTAAATATTTCTTTTAAAACATTTCAGCTTTTCCATATGCTTATCAGTTTCTGGTATAAACTTTTCTCTGAATTCTATCCAAAACTGGTAGAAGTTTGATGTCCTCAATATTCAACTGCCTGTGAATTTACTATTCATGAAGAAAAACAATCACTTGGATTTTGTTACCAAGAAACCTAGAGGACAGGAATGATGGTCATAGGCATTGCATGTTGTAGGATTGAAAAGAAAAAAAACCAAAGTATAAAAAAATTGTTAAAAAATATGGCATGTTAGTCCCCTTGGAATCAAGAAATAAGAGAGGGAGACAAACCCCACATACAAATTAGGTACAAGGTAGCCTTCATTTCAGACTAAAACAAGAAAAATAGTTCACACTGGATAACAGAAGGACTTGCTAGAAGAATTAAAAGGTATGTAACACAAAGAACAGATTCTCAGTAATAGCACCACTCTGAGAATTATATTCACTTAATTTGCATGAAATCCTGAAAGATTTCTGGCCTGGCCTCACTGGGATAGATGGGTCAGCAATTGCCAAGGGTACAGCTGCAAAAAAAATGAAATAATTGTAATTCACACTTTCTCTTATTCTGAGAAACATAACCAGTAAACTAATAACTTGAACTTTATCTTTGCAGACTTTGGGTTTTCCTGTTCTGCTTCAACAGATATTGCCAATGATAGCAGAAGCTCATTTCTAGAAGTCAAATACTTTGTGTAAGCAGCTAAATATTTAGAGATATTTGGAGCTTGTGAAATACTGATGGTGTTCAGTGTGTGGGTAGAAAGGCTGCAAGGACAGTTTATTCCACAGTATTTTGTCATACCTGCGGCAGCAAAGGAGTGCAGGGATGGGCGCACAGTTTGTTTCGCTGAAGGTTTGGCTGGCTCTTCATTCACTGAATCCCCTCAAAAAATCCTGGGCTTTAACACTGTGTCCTTGGCCCAAACCTTCCTTCCATCCGATGAAGCCCCTCATTTGTTTGTGTTAGGTGTCCTCAGGTGGCTGATTCCTGCAGGTAGACACACTGCTGGCACAGTGCCCGCGGGATGAGGCTGCCTGCCCTTGAGGGGCACGGAGAGAGCCCCTTGCAGCACGGCCATCCCCCAGGACAGTTTCTCTGTGACCCCTTGCTAAGGCAGGCAAAAGGGCAGGTTTAGGGTTTATTCATCCCTTCCCCACCGGAGCAGGAGGGACGCTGCCTTCCTGACACTGCGGGGGTCACCCTGTCGGCCCGGGGGATCCCGCTGTGCCTTCCAAAAGGCGGAGCTGCCCGTGGCTGAGGGCACCGCCCTTCCCACCTGAGGGCAGCGGGCAAACCTGTCCTTGCAGCCCAGAGCGGGGAGGGACGGACAAACTCCGCATCGTGGCTTAGAGGGCTGCACTGCGCCTTGTCTGTGCCTCTCACAGAGCCTCTGTCCCCTCCCGAGAAGTCATGTCGCGGCTTTTTGCCCCTGCTCTCACCAAGCTCACCTGAGGGCCTGGGGCTCTCCGCCGAGACAGCTTTGCCTGCGGAGGGCAGCGGAGCCCGGCGGGAGCTGTCTGGGAGCAGCGGGGCCGCCCGGTGACCCCGCGGGACGGAGCGGCTCATCGTTCCCCTCGCAATGATGCTGCCCAGCCGCAGCTCCGACTGTGCCTGGCGTGCCCCAGTGCCCACAGGGTGGCTGCGGCAGCGGGCAGGGCAGGAGGGGTGGCAGGGCACTGTGGAGGTGAAGGGAGGGCTGTGGTGCCATCCTCGCCAAGCCGGCGCTGCCCGGAGCAGTCGAGGTGCCGGCTCCAGCGCCGGAGAGCGCGGCACGGGGACAGCAGATGCTCCGTGATTCCTGGAGAGGGTCAGCTCTCGGACGCGCTTCTGGGTCTGGGCAGGAGAGGTGACACCAGCGGAGTCTGCTGTGCTGCTGGCGGCAGACCAGGGGCTGCCCCGCGGGCCTGCTCTGCTCACCCGAGTTTCGAGCTGAGCAGCACTAATTTGCCTCATCTCCCGACATCAGTCTCATCACGCACGCTGCTCTCTGCTTAACTGTTCTGGGACTTGTTTTACAACATGAAGGCCCAAATATTTTCGTGCCCCTTTTGTATGTACATACACATCAGTCCAACTAGACAGACGTCGCTTTAGCAGAGCTGGGAGTGAAGAATCAGAAAGGGAGACAGGCTCTCAACACAAGCTTGTCTTTCTTGGTCCAGAACTCACAGAACAGAAACAACAAAAGACCCTGAGGGGGATCTAATCTTGTTTCTAGGCCAAATCACAAGATCATAGTTTCTTCTGCCGTGCCTGAGAGTCATTTGCCCATCCATTTGTGAGCCTGAAACCCTCTGTTGTTCCATTCCCTGCAGCATCCCCAGGTAACCAGTTTTAGTTCTTAATTATCTTTACTTTTGGAAGATGTCTAAATTCACTTGCCAGAATGACACGTTAGACCTTTTGCAGTTCACAGGAGTTGTGGAGAAGAGTTCAGTTGCTTTATTTTTGCAGCTCACTCTTTGTGCCAGTGTGATCAGCCAGAATGCCTTGGATACCCAGACCCAGAACCACAGGTACAAGCTGGCTGTGTCCTGACTGGCTGGCAACCCTCCCATATCCCTGGTTTCTCCACCATGGACAAACATTCTCAAACCTCTCTCAGTGACAGTTTCTGCTGGTGCCACAATACAACAGCAACAAACACAGAACAAGTGTTCCCTGGGCCCCCCAGGATGCATATGTCTTGCTCTATAGGTGTCATGCAAAACAGCAAAATTTGCTTCCATGGAAGTCAGTCTGTGCTATGTACCATCAACAAGTCTAGGGATTAATCACATCCTCTCAGTCTATATACAAAAGTGCATCTGTAAATATTCTCAAGACATCACTCTTTATCTCCATAGTAGTAGAGATTCTGTGATTTAATAAGGCTTCCTTTAATTTTATTAATATTGAATATAGCCCCTTTACAATTCTTGTGTATGTGTAGTGTGATACTGCAAATTCCAGCAATTTATGCACCCTCGTTGTGCTATCATTTTTAAAATAGTTTTTAAATTGAATAAAAACACTTTATCCATATGATGGAGGTACATATATTATGGCTATAGTCCTTTCTGCTGAAAGCTTACATCTGAGAAAAGTCACAGGAAGGTTTGTAACTGGAAACATGTTTAATAACTGTAGGGTATTGATAATAAAGCAAACAGTTATTCATGCTATATTTTAATTTAAGTGCTTTTTAAAGCAGCGCTCTGAAGTAATTTATATAGTTATAGCTTTTGAATGTCTGGTTTTGTTACTAATAACAAAAAATGCCCTTACATAAAAAGGCTGTTACCTGCAGGAAGAGGTTTCTATTAACCTACACAGAAAGCAGAGGGGCTGAGGCCACGCTCCTGTGAAAGATCATCAGCTTCAGTACAGTGCTGCGCCTCTGCTCTCATGTCATCACGCAGGGGGGAAAGAAAGGCAGTGATATTTCCTTGACCCACTCAAAGGCTGTGTTGACCTGATATGTATTGGTGAGCAGAAATTTGCAGGACTGTATGGAAGTGTCCCAGTAAAAGTAGATTGTTTAATGGAAAGTTACTTTAAGAACACATGTGGGAACCTTCAGATCCCACACGTCAAGGAATGATCTGCTCTCAATTTGAAAAAAAAAACATAAAACAAAAAAAAAGGTGTGTTTATTGTATGGAAACTTATGAACCATTAAAATTTAAAGTTGACCAGCAACTTCAATTTTCTTCCTCTAAACTCAGGAACCCCTAACCTTTTCTTAAATACTGCAACTCATCAGCCTGTGAAATATTCAGGCTGAATTTTCTGTGAATGTCAGATACATATTTTCTCTTGAACTATGGGTAATGACTAACTACACATACTTAGAAACATTTCTGTGCTGCGGCTTGTGTTAGCATTTAGGGTCACTTGAGGAAAAACTCCTAAAATACTCACTTAAATACAGTACTGAAATAGCTTTTAGAAATTTCTTGAAATTACTTTCCAGTTTTGTTTTGATGAAGCTCAGCTAAAAGTTTGGATCAATGCACAGCCCTTTGTTTTGTGTAGGTGAAAGCAGGACATCATGCAAAGGCTGTTCCTGGATAGAACTGCCCTTCAGTCCTAATGGCTCATATAAACCCTCTAAAAATGGCTTGAAATGGGTTTGAATAGTAGATCCATCTCTTTCTGGCTGCTGGTGAAGTAGAATGTTTCACTGAAAATCAAATTCAGCTATGCAATTTTGAATAATTGTAAATATTACCAGCTGAAAGCCCATTATAAGCCTGCGGGTCTCATTTATGTGTTTACGGTTCCACTTCCCAGTTTGCCCATGGGTGTCATTCACTCTAAAAAGGAATTGCAAGTAACTACAACTACTAGCTTCAGAAACCCAGATTTGAGACCTGAATTCATCCAAACAAAAGGTAACACTATAATTTGACAGAGAGTGTTGCAGACTAAATTTTTGTGAATATTCACACTGCCAAGGGTGTTTGGTAGAAATTTCAAATGTGTGAGTAACACTGAATGTGACATATGGGCAACTTTTATATATTTTGCTGAGAAACAAGGTCATATTAGGCAGTTAATCACTTTCCTCTAATCACTATTGTCATGGTTTAGACCATTTCTGATAATCTGTCAGTATTATAACAGAAATGCTGGACTGGAACATGACTGCTCGGTGCACGGGAAACTGGTGCACAGAAAAGCACAGTTGTGCACACATACACAAACCATTTCCCATTAAATTCAATATTGGATCCCCTGTTATTAAATCTGAGTATCAAAATACACTCAAGGCACGTTTCTTTAATTCCAAGCAGCAAAATTGTTCAGAGGGTGCAACAAAACCACTAGGAACATCACTAGTATTGATTAATGTAATATGACTGAGGGCAGAAATTAAACTGGGGATAGGGGTCTCCATTAAAAATGTTTATTGCTAAGTGCTCATGTATCACTTCAGTTCCTCTGCAGATGGGATAAAAAACCACATTACAACCTTCTTCAGGGAAAAAGAAAGACATTTAACTGACATATTTGTCAAAGAAATTTTGTTTCCTTTCTTTACTCCAATCTTATTTAGGGTGCTAGGAGTGCTAATAAAACCTGAGAAGTACCAGTTTGGGAAGAGAGTTAAGTACATGAGTAACACAAAGCAACACTTGAAGCAAAATAGATGCTTTTCCAGTCAGCTCTGTTCCGCATTCTGTGGCCTGAATCTCAGACTGGGAAAATCAGATCTGTTTTGTTGTCTGAACATACTAAATACATAAAAACTGTGCTGCTCCCCCATCACTGTTCACCCCACCCCATTAAAATCATTAACTTACCCAGCAGCTTCACCAGGTCATAATCAATTCAAGAAAACACCCTGTAATGAAGAACAGAGAAAGTATTGATAACATTCCCTCATCCTGCAACTCTCCAGGCCTGACAGCAACTTCAAAGTCTGGTTGTCTAGAAAAGAGTTTTCAGAATGACCTGCTTTGGTCTGTGTCACTCTACAGGTATCTACAGTTGTTCCAAAGTTCTTTGTTTTTACATTCCTCTCTTTGGCTTGCTTTTCCAGGCTCATCAAAATGAAAAACTCACATCTGAGTCTAAAATTTCACAACATTTAAGCATTGGTAGAACTTAAATGAGACTCCACATTATAAAAATCAAAATACAGTCCCTAGGGTATTTTTTTCATTTGCTTTGTTTTTATGAGACCCATTGAGTTGTATCAGCTGTTTAATAAAACCTTCTGTGTTTGCCTTTGCTACTACCCAGAGCCAGAGGGAGGGACAAGAATTGGAAAGACTTCTGGTGAACCTTTCTTGGAACACCAGTGGATTTGGTTCTTACTTGTTCTTTACTCCTGTGAGGTCCTTTGACTTTAAACCCAGGCATTAACTTCTCTTTAGTGATTTTTACTTTATTTTCATGTTAAGTTTTGTCTAAGGGTTGTTCTAAATTCCATGGAATGAAGTGATGGACCTGGGAAGAAGAGAATGGCACATAGCTGAATCTACAGGGGCCTAATTCCTGGCACTGAAGAGACTTGAAGATACTAATCAGATAAGAGGAAGGTATTGACACAAGACATATGTAAAGGACTTAAGAGAGAGTATCCAGGAAAACTCCCGTGTCCTTGCACTGATAAGTAATTGCTGGTGCAATTGCACAGTCCCTACTCTTGTCTCACTGATGAAAAACTTTCATTGTGCTGCCTCCGAGGGAAAACTGTACACAATTCCTTGTGGATTCCTGCCTCCATTGCTGGCAAGGCATGCCAAAATCTGCACCACCACAACATACACTCATACAGATCCCAAGAAAACAGGAGATCAGTTAAGCAGGGGCAGGAAGTCTCAGAAACTTGCCAGTGCAATAATCTGCACACTGGTACTTACCTATCCTAATCTATACCCACTGAAGAGTTGCCATCTGGTAAGGGCCTTGGATTACACACAGCAAATGTCCCTCTCCAGTCCAAAGCCAGTGACAGCTCCAGTTAACCACAGTTCTCACACACACACTGAAAACAGGGTGGAATTTTTTATTTTTTTATTAGTAAGTTTTCACATCCCTGAAAATAAAACAATCTCTTAATATGCCTTTATCTATTGAGGCATTAAAAGAGGGAGTACATAGATACCAGGTTACAGTCAGTCTGTAGATACCTCCTAATGCTGATGCATGAATCCCCCATGCTTGTAGCAAGTACAACAGAGGGAGGAACAGCTAAAAAGCTGGAAAAGAAGCAAAGGAAGGAAAGCATGTGTGAGTGAGTGAGAGTGGGAGAAAAATCCAGAGTCCGGCCAGAATTCTGCTTGCCAAAAAAAAGCTAAAAGATCTATTTCCAAAAGAAATGAGTCAAACCAAGGAAACAGGAATAATAATGCTGTGTGCAACTTAAAGCAGCAGCTGCTATCTAAGAGAAAACATGAGATGAGTTAGAATACACAGAAGATTAGTCTTTTTTTGGTTTTCAAATTATTGTGTTTGTCAAGCTTTTGGCTCAAAAATGTTTGACCTAATCACATCTGTTTTACCAACTTTAATGAGCGGCCCAGCAGCTGTAGCTGGCAAAACAATCTCTAAATCTGCAGACATCCTTCCAATATTTGGGCTCTTGTCTGAACAATCTAGTGATAACAAACTCTATACCCTGAAAGCGCCTATGCTGTGCATAACCACTTACAGACAGATGCTGCTGCAGCCACCCTGCAAACCAGTCTGCTGCTAAATTCAGCTGTTCCTTGACTTAGCCTCTGAAAATGGAAACCCATTACTCTGATGAATGTAAATTTATTTCATATTTTTTGCAAACAATCAACTGAAGCCTCTTTGTCTGAACCCAGATACAAACGCAAACAATGGCTGCTGAAGAGAAGTGAGTGCTGACAAGTTGGAAGACAGCGTAGAAAGTCTTGCAAGTAAGATGAAGCCAATCTGGCTGAGACTTGAGTGAACTGAGAAAAGGTGCTTTGCAGAAGTTTAAAATAGCATACAGATTTCTTTTAACTACACAAATATGCATATTACAAGTGAAAAAAAAAATAAAAACCCTATTAATATGGTTACACAAAAATGAACAGGCTAGGTGATCTAAACTGTTATCTGAGCCCCTGCAACCTGCTGGGTTTTATTTAGTGAGACTTTCCTGTCTGTCTAATTTTCATTGGCACATCAATCTTCTTGCAGCGCCTGATTCTCTTTCAACATCTGCTGCTCAGTTTGACAGTATTAATTTTGGATTTTTCCCCAGATCTGATTAGTTGAAGATTGTAGTGAATGCTGGCAAAAGATCTAAGTTTTATGTCTTTCTTCTCTTCTCTTCTTAATGAAAAAATGTTTTCTTGAGATTCATAATCATTGCTATTACTGCACTTGATACTGAAAATCATAAAGTAGTTACTGAGCTATTATACCTAGTAATAACTATTATGCATACTAATAGAGAAAGGTTTTCTTCTCCCTCCAAGTATTTTCTCCACCTGTCCATTTTGTTATTCATGGCTACTGTACTCATGAATTTTAAGCACAATCCTCTAAGTACATATGTTGAAAATGTTCAATTTTTCACACTATTGAAAGTCACAGAACACCAAAATAGGAACATATATATACAAGTACATTGTATTTTTTTTGGCTATAGCTAGTAGTCACAAGTGGGTGCCCTGTGCCATTAATCATGTCTCAAACATAGCCCTTACCACGAGGAGGACACAGTCTGTTTGAGGACAAAGAGCCCAGATTGCTCTCAGGCAGAGCAGAGAAGCTCAGGAAATGGTATTTGTCAGTATGATCAGCGGCAGGATCATACATGAACAACAACTGTCTTTGTACAGGTGATGGCAGTTAAGGCATTAGAGCAGAACAATGAGGCAGCTCTGTGATGTCCCTCTGATCACGTTGCTTGTGTATACAAAGAACAGAGAAAACCACATTGGCTCCTCATTCAAAAAGCACAAGGGGTGAACCACTACAAGCCAGCCTGGAGAAGGAAGGAAGAGATGCAGGAAATGAATGTGAACTGTCCTGGGTGTTTTAGGAGAAGAAAACAAGTCAGGTGTGAAACAAAATAGGGTACCTTCATTTAGTTGCTGTAAACAAGATACAAGGGAATTCTGTGTTGCCCAGATTAAACTCCACAGTCTGCACTTGTCCTGCAAGGACATGGCTAAAGCAACAAGCTATGAAATAGTCTTGGCAGCATTGTTCTAGATGGGTATGGACAGAGCAAAATGCATTCGCAATGCCAGTAAAAAGGATGTTGCAGTAATCAAGATGGGAGGTGAACAGTCCCTGGATGAGCATTTTGGCGGTGCGGGCAGGACTGGAGAGGCACTATCTAAGATGTAAAAAAAAAAAACCAAATCAATCTTGCAGGATTTAGGTATAAGGTGACTGTGAGGACCCAGAAAGCATTACAGAACAAGTATGATGCTCCAGTTAGCAGCCTAAGTAGGATTGCAGTGTTGTTCATAGAGATTGAAGGATATGACAGGGAAGTAGTTTGGAGAGAAAGATTAAAAGCTCTGTTTTAGTCCTGTTCAGTTCAAGCTGATGGTCAGACAACCACAAGGCTTGGAAGAGAGATCAATTTTATATTGAGCAGAATGAGACAGGTCTGAAATACAGAGATAAAGCCACAAGTTTTCTACAGAGAGATGGCAAATTTAAATCAGATTCAGAAGGGTTAAATAGTTTATGCACAAATAGGTTCTAAATATCTGCAAGTGATAAGGAGATGCTCTTTACATTAAGTATACCCTGTATAAATGCAACCACAATCAATCTATATCCCTTTCTCCCAGATCTAGGACCAATATAATGGTATATGTATTTTGCTTCATTATGAGATGCCCTGTTGATTCTGTCACTTTTTATAATAGGGAAAAAAGTATAGCTGCAGCTTGTTTTAGGTATCTGGTATCCTGATGTGAGAATCTTGAATAAAATAAATCAAGCTGATCTTTTCCCAGACTAGGAAATCCTGATTAGTGTAGAAACTGATCTTTGCTCTCACTTGCGATCAAACAAATAATAGGTATCTATTGAGCTGCTCTTCCTACAGTTCTGAAAAAGAATTATTTTGGCTTTTAAATACATGGGAGGTGTTCAGATATTAGAGAAATCTGAGAACTATCAGCTGGCTGTGGGTAATTTATTGCCTGCATTTGGGTATTAGCAAGATCTGTCATTCAGCTTCATAGAAACCCATATGCTTTCATGAGGCACTTGACTTTTACAGTCATTCCATTTAAAAATCAGCTGTCCTCACTATTTCAGTTCTAGATCTTTTGATCCTTATGCTTTTATGTACTGGACTGTTCAACATTAGCAGGGAGCTGCCAAGTGTACAAATGATGTTTTAGCTTAATTAGCTCTAGCTTACCCTCCTTAGCACGAAATACACATAAGTGCATGCAAATATTATTGATTCAGAGGGACAGATCCATAATATTGCTCTGGAGGTGAATTATCACAGACAAAAAGCCAGGAGAACTAAGTGCTCTGACTAAGCTGCACCATTAACAGCAGGACTTTGGAAGGCTGACTTTTAAGCTATAGCCACCCTGAATTAACTTCCTTGTCTGTACAGGCACAGACAGGCGCTAAAGCTCCCCATGTATTTATGCACCTCTGTATGAAACGTGCATTTTTTCTTCATAGTTGGCATTTTATACATCTGTGCATTCTACTTGCCCGTGGTTAGACTATCTCCATCATACCAGAGTCACAGCAGGTAACTTTGCATTTTGATGGCACTGAATGAGCATTCAAAGCAAAGGATATGTCTGCCTGTATCTTCTTAATCGTGTAACAACTGCTTCTGTTCTACAGCCACTTCCCCAGATGTAACTATTTGAAAACATGCATTTTTATCTCATCACATACTCTAGTAATTAGTGATAGATGCCTTTATGTGTATGAGAGTTTTCAGTTTGATTCAGAGTTATCCTTAGATATTAGTTCTTTGCAACCTTTAAACACTGCTGCTTGTTCTATTACTCCTTCTGACCCATCCTGGAATGGGCAAAACTGCAAAGGGCTGTAGTTGAGGGCACTTTAAATGGATTTCAAAGGCAGAATTTGAACACAGGTGGAAATGGTAGTATCTCCTATTATGGTGTGCTGATGTTTTACATTTTAACACTCCAGTTTCAAATACCATTTACTTCTGCCAAACTTTAATCATTTAATCTGAAATTTTATTTGCCAGGTGATCTGCATAATAGAAAAGCCTAGAGAAAAATTCTTAATTTTATCTCCAGAGCAGGGTCTGAGCACAGTGTCAGCCACAAGGACAGAACAAAGCGCTGAACAGCCATTGACATTCACTGCACTGAGAGTGGCTGGGGTCCAGTGGTAAAAACATTACAGTAAATCAAAATGCATATGCTTGAGCAGGAAGTATACAGAATTAAAGCTGGACAGCAACACAGGCTCTGGAAAGTCTGACCACTAGAGTCTCTGTCTCTGCAATCTGTTCTTGGTAACGCTATATTTGTATGTAATTAAGCACAGGAAAGAGCCATCTATGCTTTCTTTGTTAATAGTTTCAGCATCATTTAGAAACTCCCATTTTCTGGCTGAAGCAAACATTACTGCAGGAGATGTATAACCCAGCAACACATCTCAGGATGAATGTGAAGGGCTTGCAGCACACCGCGTCATGAGAAACTGTACCATCTGGAGCATTAAATATGGCCATGGCACAAGCTCTTTTCTAGCAGGTACCTCTGACACAAAGGATCCCATTTCCCCGAATGTGGTCATAGCTGACTCCACATTTCTCAGTAGATTGAACGGCCCTGGCTTGCGGCTGTGTCTGTGCCCTCATGCACGGAACAGATTGACTCTGCCTTGCAACTGTTGGGTTCCTCCCTGGAGCTGACAAGCACTTCGTCTCAGCCATGTGTGCTTTGTTCAGTCTTTCAAAAGCCCTTTAAACTTCCACTGATCAGAGGTGGCTGAACTGAAAACAGAGCTCTGCCCTGGTTTGGAGCAGTGAATAGAAGCTCAGACGCTTCTTTGATTTAAAGATACATTTATAAATCTAGTCTGGGAAATTTGCAGGATGCACAGAAGGCATTAAGTACATACTGGTTTATTTTAGGACACAATGTGATGAGTCATTTTTCTTAAGTGTTCTGGTGCTTTTTCTTTGGGATCTGGCTTGAACTTTTCTTTGAAAAGTAAAATTATAACAAGACTGAACATTTTAGCATTGTTCTCCGAGCTATACTTCCATTTTAATATCATTAAGCTGTTAATACTTTTAACTTATTAACATTAAAAGCAGACAGAGACTCATAAATGTCAATACAACAGCAGATTCTACAAAAATGCAATTTGGGAACTTTTTTCTCTGTTTAAAGCTTAGTTTCAGATTAAAGAGACTGTTTAGTTGAGCTGAATTGTGGATCACTTATAGAAATGTTTCATATTCTGAGATGCTCATGAAAAGGGACAAAAAGTTGGTCACCAGGACTTGTTCTTATGATAGGTCATTGGAAGGACCATACCATGCATCAACAAATACTTTTTTCATGCTTCTCTATGCTGCTGCAATCCAAGATGTGTTTTGTGAGACAGCAGAGGTTTCAAAGACATCCTTGGTCACTATGGTCAGCACATTCAGAACCAGTAATTCCCCTGGAAGTGGATGTCAAAATGCTTGTATTGACAAGCTAAGGACCTATTGGGAGGTAGACAAGTCAGGAAACATCCTACAGTGGACAAACTCGGGACTGAAGCCCCTTCAGGAATAGGCATTTTTGCCATTCCATTTGGACAATCTCTTGCATTTCTTCTGTCTGTAGGGAGCTGGATTGTCTTAAGATGAAATATTTTGCCATAATAATGAAGTTTCATACCAATTCAGTTTTCATTACAAAACATTTGTAAAGTGGAATTGAAAAGGTCACTTAATTTGCGTCTGTGAAAGGCTCTAAAAGTCTCTGGCGTAAAATTCCCCGGATCTCAGCAGCATTGCACCTATTTACACCTGGCAGGAATTTGGATCCTGAATGCTTTTCATATCTTACTTAATCAACCAAGCAAGTGTGAACACTCATTTCCAGCAGGGATCAGTCAGCTGTGTCAAAAACAGGAACAGAATTATATAATTTCTGTCATTAGACACAAACCAAAAATGTTTAGAATTTTAAAAAAAGGTTACTTTTTTTTTTTTAGAGTTGTCCAGTGTTATCATTTTCTGATTTGTCTGCCAACAGCAAGGGATGCAATATGAAAGAAGCTTAAATGCTTCTCATGGTATTTCTTGAATGACTGAAATGATGAAGTCTCAGAAATCCTTTGTTTTTGTGACATTTTCATCATCAAGACGTCTAGATGGATCAGGTAAGCTTCCTGACTTTGGAGTACTTAGCCAGAATGATGAAATGGGATTGCAGGTAGCCCCCCTTTCAGATTACAAGCATTTTAGTATTTCTCTGCCTGCTCATGCATTGATTTTTGCACTTTGTGAGTATATAAAATGTGAGCTTTTAGTACAGGCTTGTGCTAAATTGCCACAGTTTCATATGAGAATAACAAAAGTGAAAGATTTGGCAGTAAGCCTCACAGAAAACTGTTCCCACAGCTCAAGCAATATCATGAGTTGTGAAGACTATTTTAAAGTCATTAATGCAAAATTCAGTGTGCTGTCTAATATACTGTGGTCTACATGTGATGGAGATGTCTGCCTCAAAGGACGTACACTGTAATATAAATACATATTGTTGAATTTTTTCAAGACCATGGCTAAGGGAGCTGTGAATATTTGCAGTCTTGTCTTTTTCAAGTTTCATTGTTTTTTTAAAACATATTTCTACTAAGTATCTGAGGATATTTCATTTGGTAGTATTAACTCTCCATAAAACAAAGGCCTCAATATGTTTTGCACAAATCTTTCCTAAAAGCGGTTAGCCTAATTGTGCAATGACACACATCCAGGAGAAAAACCTGGGAATTGTCAGCTGACAGGCGTGCCCTACAGTCTGCAGCCTCCACAGAAAAGCAGGCCCAGAAGCACCTGAGCAATTTTCACCCTGTTTTCAGTATTTCCCTTTCCCTGAATTAGTAAAGCTAGATATCTTCTGGACAAGTTGCATGTTCTAGACAGTGAATGAGACAACTCTGCTTTTGTTTAAACTGATACAGTAAAATTTGGGATCAAAGAGACCCTTAATACCATCTCTATTCTTTCTATGATCTCAAAAAATTTTCAGCATATATAAGAATAGAATGTGAGCCCAGTTTATCATCTCTCATAGAAAACCTGTCCTGAGAAGCAAATGTCTGCAATATTTTCACTGTTCACCCCCCACTGGCTCTGCTGCCCTTACTAGCATATCTCCAGCAACCAGTGGAAGACTATCACACTCCACAGACACCTCCATGCCATGGCCTCGAACACAAGTGCAAAAATCAATGGGGAAAACAATAGATGCTTTGACATCCTCAGGTGTCTCCTGAGGCTTTTTTCTGCCTCAGGATGCCAGGGCGTTCATGTTGCTTGTTCAGCTTTTTCAGCATTCAAACAGTACTGAAATGGTAGCATACATTTTGCTGAAAACTTCAAAACACAGCCAAGTATTAGCTGTGCTATTTTTGGCAAACAAACATGTATAGACATCTTCTTTGAGTGTTACTTCCTCAAAATCACTATAATTTTCAGCAATTGCCAAGAAATTAATCCTGCTAGCAACCCCCAAGCCTCATTTTCATAGATAATTAGGGGATAGGGGGGGCAGCTAGTGCCTACTATCATAGCTGGAGAAATCCATTGTTCTCAATCTGCAGTTTACACCACCAAATGTTTCATGCTAAATTTATCTCTGTTGATTACTTGCATGAATGCTCTGGGTGGCCTTTTGGGGATTTTTCTGGACTCTTGCTGGTATTACTTGACAGCCTTACCACACTAAAACAAAGCTATGATTATACCACTAGTAAAGAGCTCTCCTTCAAAAAGGAAAAAGAAAACAAGGAGACAAGATACAAAAAACGACAGAAAATACAGCAAGCCTGTTGCTTGAGTCCAGCTCTGCTGCTTGGTTAGGTGGTGCTGGAGGCAGAACCAGGTTCTTTGCCCTGGTGTAATTGCTACCTCGAGTCAACGGCTCTGTTCCCTTACTGACACTTTCCTATTCATTTCTCAGTGCTGGATAAGATTCTTTGTTATGCTGATACCCAATACTAATCCTTCCACTACCTTCAAAATGGGGAGTAGAGAAAAGGAAGGGAGCAGTTTCAAAGGTTTCCACTGAATTCCGGTGTCCAAGCCCTAGATACTAAATTTCAGTGGAAATAAGTGCCTGAATGTGTCAGCCTACCTTAATTCTCATAGTCTATTTTTCTTTTTCATATTTAATGATTTTTTTTCTCCATATGCAGTGCATGTTAAAAACTTTCAGTCATTAAGAGAGAGAAATATGACAAATCAGTGCTCCCACAACAGAATCCCAAGTTCTAACTACTGTTAATGTTCATCTGCTAAGGGGTTTAGCAAAAAAAGACAATCTTAAAAACATTCTCTAGCTACCATCACCCATCCTGTTGTTCAAACAATATGCCACAGGAGAAAAGCCATATACTACCCACAACTAGATCTTGTTGCATTCATTTTCAAACTAAAAAAAAAAATAAATCGTTAAGGACACTTTAGTCCTGCCAATCGATATTGTAGCGTGAGAATCAGTTTAATATTTTGATAGATGATGGCTCATTCTCACATCTGAAAAATAAATGACATTAACTCTGGGATTAAGTCATTGACAAGACGGAGGTAATCATATACATGTAGCATTATGCTGGTTTTATTACCCTGAATCTTTTAAGCCTGCACATATTCAACAATGAAGTAACGGAAAATGGAAAATCCAATTAGCCCACGCATATGCTTCTTGAATACCACTACCACTGCCAGCTCTGCATGTAGATGAACTGAACAATGCACTGAGAGCTTATAAAAGAATTGTCATCTCCATCTTTGTAGTCTTGCATTTAGACTTTTCAAAAAAGATGAATTTACTTCTTTTTGATGAAAACATTAGATACTACATGGGTTAAAGAAATATCCTTTATGTAAAACTTAAGCAAATCCATCTAATTTATAAATGAGTTTTAAAAGTGATAAAGCTTTAGGAAGGCTGAAACAAGAATGGGATTACAGTTTTGAAGCAAGCAGAACTAGAAAAAATCCTACGATATAAGGGCATAAACATAAGGAAAATCAAAATGTATCTGTTTAATCTATATACATTGCCACTTTATATATTTGGGTTCAAATTTTGTGAAGCATACAGAAGACATTCCTGAATTCAAAACACACTAATATCTCTGTGAAATATCCAACACTGTGAATGCATCTTAGAGATTTTTTTCTCAGTCTGTAATGAGCAAACTGGAAAAATTAAGAGTTCCATAAACCTATGCTAATATGTAGGCCCACAGCATCTCAATGTATATTGAATTTCATGAGGAACTTCCTGTTCAACCTTTGTGGCTGTCAGGGGGAGCAATCTAAGCCCTTTCAGCTTTTGTTTTACTAATGCAAAGAAGCTTTCAGCTTTCTTTCATAAGACAGGCTTCCAAATCCCTGCAGCCATTCTTTATTCCAGATACCATTTGCCTGGGCAGGGTTAGCAGAGAACTCTACACACAGGATTTAAGGTCCAATAGCATCAACACTTCTTGTGTGTGAAAACACCTTGAGCAATACTACTAAAAATAAAAGCTAAAAGTTTTTAATATGACAATCTTTAGCCCCACAGATTGTCAGTGGTGCAGACTCTATCTTCCTCACAATGAAAATATGCAAAAAACTCTGAGCATGCTGTGTCCAGATGAGATGTTCAAAAACACAACCACCAAGCAGCCCAGCCAGCCAGCACTGGACAAAACCAGATCACTGGGGCTCAGTGAACAGAGATTGCTCCTTCCTTGACAAAGTCCCAAGGAAATGCCCAGTTTTTTTGGTAACTCTTCATGCTCATTTATGCTGCCCTAAAAAAGACTGGGAAATATTCCTTGGATTCCTTTAACACTCCTCATATGAAACAAGTAGTTGTACAACCTCATACCAACATGCAAAAAGATGCAAGGTGGACTCTGACAGAACATAGGAAAATAACTACAAGAACTGGACCATTTTGGTTTTGTTGACTGTTGGTAAGAATGTGTACTACCCATAACTTTAACAAGACCTTATCGTACAATTCTCTTTTAAATTTTGACAGGTAGAATATGCTGTTTATTATTTTTATAGAAAAGATTGTGCTTCTGAAAAATCCAAAAGTTCCCATTATGGACTTTTTTATCAGGTTCTTTATTTGATTTTAAAACTTTTAAAGCGCTTGAAGTGTATGAAATTCAAATGCAGTATAACTGGGACTAATTTCAGATTCTTTATAAGCCCTTCTTTATTTTCTTTATATGAGTTAAAATGACGGATACAAATATGCCCAATTTTCTCCTGCTTTGCAATTTTCACATACATTTAGGATCCAGTATAACAAAGTACCTGGGCTCTGACTCCAGAGTCTGTTCCCATAGTTCCTAATACCTGTTTAAATTTAAGCCAAAGTTTGAGTGGCCTACACATACTAAACAACTGAGCTCATTATTGGAGCAATGCAACTTACAGTCCAGTCCTTCCATTCTCACTTACATAAACACAGTCATTGACTTTGCTAGCATTATGGAATGGTTGAACAATCTGGCCCCAAAAGACTTAAATAAGGATAAACAGTAAGCAGAAGCTAAAAAAAAATACAACTGTCACACCAGAGAAAGTTCTAATGTGTGTTTAGTTTAAAACTAGTAAAATAGCAGATATTACAGGGAATATCTGCACAAACAAATATCATCTGTGCTTCAAGAAACCTCATATGCCAGAAGACATTGAAAATGGTAGAAAATCTGGTATACTTTGCAGGAGGAAAGAAGAAATCTAGTAGCAACAGGCCTGCAAGTAAAAAGACAGTATCAAGGAATATCAAGCACTCCTTACTCAGCTGATGAACTTCTGACACTTTATCAAAATACTTGTATAGCTCAGCAAATAAGGGTATATAATTAAGAAAAAGTTTCCATGGGAAAGCTGATGGCTGAGTTTAAAGTGCACTGCCACAGATCTCAGCAAGTGTGCCTAGAATAAAGAGGAAAGAGTTCTCCTCTCATTACCCACGAAAAAAGATAAACAGGCCTGGGTTTCTCCAGAAGTGTCTCTTATCTTTCAACTCATTATTTTCTTTGACTCTTGTGGCATCTGGAGGTGTCAGAGAACCAGCCAATAGAGAGACACTCCAGAAAACATGTTCACCACATTCTTAGGAAACAAGGTACTTTTTCTGTGCATGTACACAAAGTCCAGCATACCCAGAAAGATCATGTTGCTTTCAGTGTGCACATATCATCTGGGCTGAAAACCTCAGAGAAAAGTCAGTTTTTCTGGATATCATCTACTGAACTTTCTCAAATGTATTTTTTAATAACTAGTGCAGTATTTATAGTCACCATGTCTCAGATAATTAGGACAATTGATATTACTACTTTCAAACGTGCTTTTAATTTAGTCTAAAAACAAGAGGAAATCAACCAGGAGCCAAAAGAGATGTCCAACTCAACAGTGCCTGGCTGAGCTTGGCTTCACCAGTGTGCTGGTTTTACAGGAACTAAAATGGAGAATGAAAGAGCACCACAGGACAGAGACATTTTCATTCAGATTCATTCTTGCTGAAATGCAAGTGAAGTGCAATTAAAGCTTGGAAATTTTCCAAGGAGCCCTAAATAACAATACATCTTCCTTTTATTCAGATGTTTAAATGGCTTTCAAAGAAAACTTCATGAACATTTTCAATATTATTTTTGGGTTTAAAGCCCAAGATAAATGGTCATATTCCTATTTAACTTAAAACCTAAAAATCCAAGCAAAATACGTACTTCTCATTTAAGTAAGATTTTGTTTATCCTGGATTAGAATGATCTAACCTTAGGCAATAAATGTGAAAAAAGTGTTTTCACCTGACTCTTCCTCTGTAGTCACTAAAGAAGGGAACTTGCACCCAGCTTGAGACTGCCCTACTTTTTGGAAGGGTCTGGCTCCCACCACCAAATAAAGAGGGACTATTCCCAATCCACAATAAATTCTGACTTTGGAACTAAGCTGACCTACTTGACAGGTCTGCTGTTCATCTGACTGCTCCAATCAATACTTGTCTGGCCCCACAGTGGGCTGGTTCAGGTATCTAAACCTGCAGAAAATAAATCTTGCCCTCCAAAACTGAACTGCTCCTGTCATCTTTAGCTCCCTGAAGCAGCTCACACCGCTGCCAGAGGGACCATGCCAAGGCCAGCCCAAGGCTAACAGTGTCCCTGGGAACAAAGCTGGAGGCAGAGAGAGGAACAAGGGAGTAACAGCCCCATTTAGCAGCTTAATTATGATAGGAAACTTGGCATGTGTTTAAGTGGTTTAATCCAGAGTTTCAAAATGACCACTAAACGATGGACTCTATTTATATGTGTGTGTTATTTCCACCTGTGCATGTATATATTTATCTCTTAGGTATCTATAGAGACAGAGAGATATTTCTATATGAATACATTTTTAACCAGGCTTTTCAGATTTATGGTACATGTAACAGAAATCATCTTTCTCCTTAAAGGGATGCTTGTCACCTCTTCTGCTTCTTGAAGAAAGTGATCAGCAGATCTCAAGTGAATCTTTAATAATTTCCATGAGACATTTGCTAACGGTGGGATCTAGCACACACAACTGTCTGAAATAGCCCTCATGGTATATATAATTAAAATGAACAAATTAAAGATAATAATAATACTTTGCACTTTATCCAGTCCATCCTTCAAGAATCTCAAAGCACATAGAAAATGTTAAATGATTAAGACTCCTGAGATCATTAAAGATGCAAACAAGCATGCTTGTCAGCTAAGACAATGGCTGCTAATTAATTCATTTATTTATTGTGTTTGGAGAAAGCTTGTATAACTGATTCATAAACCTCCAAAAATAAAGGTTTGTAATTGACATCTCCTCAATTACAGTGCAGCCAGCAATTAATTTTGTAATTTATTTGCACAAAATGTTAAAAAGAAATAATATTTACCTCTTATGTGTTATGCTATAGACCAAAATAGCCAAATTTAAACAACAGCTGAAAGAAATGAATGCTTTCAATGCCAGTTAATTGTTCCTCAATTAGTTTATAATGAATGAAACCTAATCCATGCAGTAGATCTAAGTTCAGGTCAAACATCTTTCTGGAATTAACATATTTGGTAGTTGTCTGAAAGACATTACATACCATAAATTTTTATCTCTAGAGTGGCCAATTTTATTTTTGGAATCGACTTGAATTGTATTTTAACATTTTCAGAACATAGTTGTCTCTGCTTGTTCTCAAATGGTGCTGGGATCTTGCCTTCACAGAGCATCTCCTAACACTCAGAAGGGGGAAGGTAAACTTGGTACTCTGTGGTCTGGATTTTTTAAAAACCTCTGTCCTGAATTGACTTGTTTTTTCCTGGTTTACATTCCTGTAAGGTCAAATCAGAGCAGCTACTACATCAAGCCTAAGGGTACCCTTTCTGATACAGGCACTGCATCAGAGCACAAAATGTAGGGAGATCAGCTATATTGGACACCGTCTCCTAATTGTCTCTTTATTCTCTTTATACTTCAGATAATCTTGAACAGAAATTTAAAATTACATGAATGTTTCCAGGCTGCAGGTCTCTGGATAAAATTTCTTCGGTGACATAGCTTGTACCTGTGTTCTCAATGCTTTCTGTTCACCCAATTAACTTCTCATTACAAGTCTGTGCTACTCTTCATGAAAACATATTTATTTCAAATGTGCAATTCACTCCCTTAAGCCCTTTAAATAGATTTTTTTTATTCTCATGTCACTGGAAGAAATTAAACAGTGCCTCAGCCACAACAGGGAAGACAGTTTATAGTTTAAAGGAGAAAGAACGCTTACAAGGTTTTGTGATTGAGTCCTATATTGCGTTTAGCTTGTAGTCTTTGCTATGGCCCATTTAGCTTTGAAAGAGCTCAGCTTCTGATCTCTATACCATTCCCTCTGCACACCTTGATCCTGTATCAACTCCTAGAAGGACCTTTTATCTTACTAACAGAATCTGGGATGAAAGCAGACACAGCTATGTAAAATACCAAAGGCAACTTCCATGTGCTTACACTCTGCTAAATGTTGCTTAGCGACACATAGCTCTGCTCTTCAGCATAAAAACATGCCAAAATCATTCAAACAGAGCTCACCTCGAAAGCTGCTAAAAGGAGGGGCAGGCAGCCCTTCTGGAGCACAGGGCTCTTCAAGCTTTCTTTGTACTTCTCTCTGTTTTCTTTCTTCTCTTCAACACAGTGTCCATGCTCCATGTTCACCTGAAAACAGTTTCTCCATCTGCCATTCTTCTAAAAAAATAGAAACAACAACAAAAGAAAAAAAAAAATCTACCTCTAACAATTTTCCCATTCAGATTTGTTTGTGAAAAAGGAGCAACATGCATAAGAACCTCAAAGTGGTCTGAGACCATTTCTGACTAATCTAAGACTTAAAGCAAGTATCCCTGTGCTGAAAGAAACCCAACACAGCCATAGTTCCTACACTACAGCTCTGGTCCACTTTTACATCAGACAGGTAGAATGACTGCAAATGGACTCACATAAGGCAGTTGAATTTTGGGTGGTGTTTCTGTAGGAGTGCTTGCTGCCTGATGGCTTTAAGGAGAAAATGAAATTCCTCAGACCATGTGCCCTCATGTAAGGAAAGCAATGCCCATAGCCATGCAGCACATGCTGCAGTCACAGTGTAGATGTCCCACCTGCAGGGAACAGGGTTACTCACTTCTAGGGCTTGGAGGGTGAAGTCTTTGTGCTATTTTTGCTTGGACTTCTGAGTAGCACTTTCCACTACCGTGCCCCACAGCTCCATGAGGGGTTTTGGCAACCTGCTCTCTGTAGTGATGTGGTAACATAGGAGGGTCTCAGCCAGATTTTAAGGCATCCTGCAAATTAAGAAATTTTTAAATAAAAACCCACATAAATCATTTTATTCTTTTAAAATACTATATCCAGCTTCTCAAGTTTCCAGATCTGCTCTGAAAACCATATCTGTGTGTCTAATATGTCTAATGACATATTAATGCGGCATCAGCAGGAGAGACTCAATTACAATGTTTCATAAAGCTGGCTTCACCTCTTGCTGTGTATGGCTAATGAACAAGGACAGGAACTTTTGGAAAACGGGAGGAAGAGATGATCATTTTCTGAATCTGGCCTTCAGCAATTGTGGTCATCTGTGAAATTACTTTTTCTGTAAGCAGAAAATTCTCCCTTTGGATATTCAACAGAAGAGCAATGGAAAATGGAAAATGCTTCCTTTGTGAATCAAGATAGCAGTATTTAAAATGAAATCATTAATAAAGAATCAATGATATATAGAGGCCCAGCTTCATTCCAGAAAGCATGAATACTTTATTGACTGTTAGATTTTTAAAAGAGTCCTGGTTGTACTTTGCACATTATTCACAAAACCTTTTGCTCTGTAATTTGGATGATTGCTATGCAGAAATTGGAGAACAAATCTGAATGGTTAAAGGCTGTAATATAATGCAGGCAGATACCTTCTTCTCCAAGATATGTGCTCAGAGCTACTCAGGGCAGTTGTCAATTCACTGACAACCCATCTCAGGTCTCAGCAGATAAAAGTCAGCAGCAGAACAAAACTGTTTTGGTGAGAACCCTCTCCAGTCTCCTGTTTGTCCTACTAAAAGAAGGCTGAGACTAGCAAAGAGCTGGACCTACCACTGAGCCAGGCAATACAAGTTACTCCTTTCTGAAGTTTTTGCCTGATTCAGGAAGGGGAAAACGTTTTTAAAAGAACATTCTCTAATGTTTGTTTTTTTGGTGTTTTTGTTTGTTTGTTTGTTTTTTTATATTAAGCACACCAGGAAACCCCTGAGCTATGCAGAAAATCTACCCATTCTGTTACTTGCAAGTGCTTTCATACTGTGCAATTAGTACTTAATATGACACTTTTTCATATTTTGGTGGAAGAGGGCTTTGGTTTTATGTTTGCAGCCTCATCATCTGAAGGGCAGCTCTGGACTTTTTGGCTAATAGGATATTCGCTAACAGAGAGAAAACAGTAGTCTCTAAAAAGAAATCAAGTGGTGTAGAGTCATGCATGAATTAACAGAACATATCTTGATCTTACTCCTTCTTCCCATTCTAAGAGCAGGAGGAAATGCACAGCATTCATGTAGCTTGCTGGTCTCAGTAAGGCTCCCTTCTTGCCATGATCACTTTCAGCATTTTCAGTTCTTGTTGGCTACAGTGGAAGCCAGTTGAGGTTGGAACTGAAGACATATGCAGCATTTTGTTGGCATGTGGGCAGTAATCCAGCAAAATAAGAGCTTTTTTCCATTGCCATATGTGTCTATTTTCTCTCCTAAGCAGACTATCCATCCCATTAGTCAAATGGTGCAAACAATTTTCTTAACAACAAAAAATGTATCATACATCAATCAAAAAGAAAGCCTAATGTGCCAGCTACTATCTCAGTCAAATGTGCCTTTTGCTTAACTTTATTTCAGCTGATGTAACACTGGCAAAAGTATGCATGTATTCAAACAACCTGACTGATGGAGGGACCTACACTATTGCTGTTACAGGTTCAGGAAATTCCACCTGGACAAGAATAATTACACACAAGTAGGAGGGATGCTCCTGGGGCAATGCAGAATTGCCCTGCAGTCAGCCACCTCATCACGGCACAGCTATTCTACATAAACCATTTTTAGAGGTCTACAAATTAAACTTAAAGCTTACAGTGTAATTACTGAAGAGAAAGAGCACACAAAGGGAGGGAGGAAGGAATCTTTCTAAATGCCTGTAAACTCCTTAAGGGGCTAAACTTCAGAGAAGGGAGGCATCAGAAATCAAATTTGATGAATAATTTTCTCAGTCCAGACAGCACTGAAATATCATTTGACACAGACAGCGAGTTTAGCCCCCACTTATGTTTAATGGTTAGATAATCATGGATCATAACTTTAGTTTTAATAAGAACCACAGCAGACACTTTATTAGCAGATTTTGCAGGCTACAGGGTTGTCATTTGTCATTATAGTGATTTTCTGGTTTAAATACTGCATCAATTTGGGATTTTTTTTCTGAATTAATGAAGTTAGCTGTATCTCAGTATTCTGTCTTCATTCTGATTCTCTAGTACTACAAGTAACTACTTTGGCCGAGCAAATCTTCTAGGAATCCCCAGGAGCAGGACCCTCTTCAGGGCAACTGAAGAATTGCTCAGATTTATTCCATTTTCTTAGGCCTTCTGTAACTCAAGACAAATTCCCTGAGAAATGTCCTGACTAGTAAGTAGAGTGAGAGGTGAAGAAAATCACCTACCCAGAAAGTGCCCACAGTTTAGTACACACATTGCACCACTAGCTTGGGGTGGGGGCAAGGGAGGAGAATTTGTCCTAAAATGAAATTGATGCACAGACCTCTTCTAGGGTGAGGATCAGGCATAAATTTTACAGTGTCCTTGGCTTTTCCTGCATCCCCCATAGTTTTACCTCCTGATGAAGAATTCCATGAGACAGAGAGCCTTTCTTGACCCTGGACAGCAAAGCCACAGGTGCTGCAGTGTGGGTGTGCTGGCAGAGCCTGCACAGCACAGAATTTTGGCTAAGCCAAAATGATGCAGTTGGACCAGAAGTGGTTGTGGCCAATAAAGGCACAGCAATGAAGAGATCAGTGATATTTTAGATATGAAATGACATTTTAGTTAAGGTTTCTGATGTAAGGTGTTCTTGCCCATGGCAGGAGGATTGGAACTAGATGATCTTTAAGGTCCTTTCCAACCCAAACCATTAGAGGATTCTATGATAAATCGCTAAGTTTCTTTGTGGCTCTGCTTTCTGAATAGCAGTGTGTTATTATTTGTAAAGCATTTTAAAGTTTACCAACCAAAAGGCTGATGTATATGTTTATTACCATTGTGCCAGCAGCTGCTAGGCAATATTTTAGAGGGAAAATTAGAAAACTACTACAAATTCTCACTTAAAAAGTAAACACCTTTTCTCTTTTGAAATTTCTACTCAAACTCAGCATCAGTTCTATACTGTGTCATTATGCTTCTCAATCTGCAGCTAAGAGCACAGGCAACTGGTTAAATTTAACTTGAATTTTAAACAGAATAACATTCATGGGTTTTCCAGCTGTTTGTTTCCTGTAGAAGAAAGGCACTGTGGGTGGATGCTGTATCAGGAAGGGAATGAAGTGGGCTGTTTCACACCAAGGACCAATACCAATTTGTGGGAAACTGGTATGACATCAATAATATTTAATAATTTTCTGGCAACCAACATTTTGGTAAGTGGTTTTGTAAAGTAACTGTTAAAACTAATGCAGAAAAATATTTCAGAAACTAATAGTAAGTACAGAGTATTAGAATGCATTGTAATTTTTATTGTTGTTTGGCAAATATTCTTACCAAAACCTGACAGCCAAAAAAAAACCCCCAAAACCCAAGCAAATGAAAAACAAAAAACAACCCACAAAATACCCCACCAAAAGCCCCCCAAACCTCAATATTATTACACCCTCTTGTCTCTATGACCATTGCTGCAGCCTGAAGAAGATCCTGTGGTTCCTCCACCCTTTCAGCAGACCATCCACTGAGATTCTCTGTGGAGGTGTATGGTCTGATGTATAAAAAAAATCTCCCCTCCCAATGAGTCTTCACAGGGCAGGGCTGAAGGATTCCCATTCTTGGATTTGGTTATATTGCCAGTCAGGCACCCTCGTCATGAATGAGGCTAAAAAATTTGCTTCCGTTTTGTACCTGAAATTCAATGACAACTACTTTAAAAAAAAACCCAAAACACAAAAAAACCCCACCTAAACAAAAAAAGAACCTCACAACCTATTTTGTTTTGTTGATAAAAGGAAACTTAAATTAGGAAAGCTTGAAACTTCTTATCAGATTGTGAATCCAAATGAGGAGATTTCTAATACCCTTACCCAGGCATTTGAGAACAAAACAGGATAATAAATTTGTCTTGTAAAGCTTCTGTCTTCAGAAGCCTTCCAAAAAAAGGCTTCACTTTTAGATTATCCCTGCTGAAAAGAGAAGGTGTCTGTAATTGCTTCTTCGCATTTTATATCTGCACATTGGAAGGGCCAGGTGCCTTTTCCAAACCAATTTTTCAGAATTAAAATGACAATAGCCACAAATCTGTTCAATAAACAAACCACCTCCTTTTTTCTGAGCACTTAGAATAAAAACATTAGTGTACTTGCTTAAATGTAGCTCATTTCAAATCATTTCCTAGACACAGAGGAATCAACAGCAACCTCTACTACATTAGTTATCTGATTTTTTAGAAGATATCCTACTTTGGAATACCCCTCCTTTTGGCATTCTTTGAGTGTACTGTACTTTTCTGTGTCTCTAAAGTGGGTAGCGCAGAGATGATGAAAAAGAGTTTTGTTTCCTACACAGCAAAATCTTTATCCTGCTCCCCACTCCTCGACAGCAGCTCCTGCGAGAACAATTCAGAATGGCTTTGGGATTGTTCCCCTTCACACTAGAGGAATACATGAGCCCTGTAGCAGCCACATGGCTACTGACACCTACTAGGACGGGATACAAATGGAAGTGTGTGCAAATTAACGGGTTTGATAGGAAATCTCCAATTCATAAAAAGAACACCCCTTCTCCATGTGCTGAGGGACATGTATTTACCTGCATTCTGTCCCCTGCTGGCTCTATGCTGCATGCAGCAATTGGGCATCTAGCCTTGGCACCTGCCTACATCACTACCTCTTGCCTCTGCAGCACAGAGACTGAAGTGCTTATCATACTGTGTATGGAACACCAGTTTGCAAGGAAAGAAGAGGTTTCTTTCTAAACTAGACAAAATTAGATTGTGACTTGGGCGCCCAAAGCTCAGGGGCAAAATTGCTTTTGATTTAACTTCACTGAAGTTAGAAAGGGCATAAACAGTTATGCATTGGCCATATTCTTATAGACAGGGTCTCCTTAAGGTTAATGGAGACACATCTTCACTGCATTGCTTCATTATACTAATTTTGGTGCTTTCTTATTTGGAGCACTGTTGTCACGGATTACAAGGACAGTAACAGTGATCTCAACACTTTGCAGCTGCTTTGGTCAAGCCAGCCCTGGAGTCTGACCACCAATTTAAAACACATTTTTATTATCACATAGGATGCTCATACTTGTTTACTATCTTATTATTCTAGCAGTTAGTAAACAAGATGTCACATGAATAATTAATAGTTCCCAAAAATCTCATAATTATAATCTACTAGTAGTTCTCAATGCACTCCTCTGTCTGCTGATGCAAGCATTTGCAGGTCAAATAGTTGTCAGAAATTAGCTAATTACATCCTTTCCCGAGAGGATGAAAATCTTTAAATTTAATTAAAAGACCTTAACTGCAGTCCTGTACATTAAGGTCTATTTCCCATCGGATTTTCTTCTGTGCGACTCCCAGTGATAGGCTTAGCATTCATATTAGCAGGAACTCTCATCTGTGGGTCTGCTTCTTGCCCAGCATTGCTTGAAGGATAATTTGATCAAATGAGTCTCTTTCTCACCACCACATCTTGGTATTTCACTTTCATTAAAAAAAGAAAAAAATAATCTAATAAACATTCTGAACTTTAAAGTTCATTTTTGCAACTCTGTGCCAGTATGTCTCACACTCCAGGTAGCAAGCAAAAGACTCACTCACAACATTAGGTTTGACATATTAAATGACATGGTGGCAAAAGTCCCAAAAAATTATGAGAGAAGTGAAAATGTTAATCAAAATGCACAGCTAGAGTTAATGTAGACATGTAGAGTAGGCTAGGCTAAATAGATATGAAACCAAAATGCTTCTCCTTCATATGTTTTCAAAGGAAGAAATACATACATTATCATAGTATTTCCACAAAGTTAAAGAATCCTATAAATCTATGGGGGTTTTTTGATTTGGTGTAAGTATGGATGCATTATTAAAACTATGTTTAGCACTACTGAGTCTTTGCTAAGAAGACAGATTCATTGCAAAAATCTGGATATTAGCAGAAAAGAAGTGTTTAAGATGGTTCTGTAATATCCATATTTACTGCAATACCTGGATTAGGAAATCTAAAAGGAAATAATTTTCCTGCAGTTCACTGTAATGACTTTAAAGTGGCTATGCCACTGTTAGAGCAGAGCTTCACCCAGGATTCCTAATGACCAAATTTCTCTTTTTTAGGGCTGTTAGACTGCCAGAAGTCCTTTTACATTGTTCAAAATGGACAGCTAGCATGATGCAATTGTTAGCAACTGTACAAATGCAATTTTGCCTTATCATCTCTTTTGCTCTTCAGATCTATACCAACTCAGACTAAAGCAGATACTTTAGATGCACAGGCATTAGAATGTTTCTATTCGAATCTCTTTGTGGACAAGGAGACCTTCCTAACAACTCTGTTTTGTTTTACCATTCAGAAACAAAACCAAAACCATGGTTTAAGAAACTATATATATATAAAAGGAGGAAGAAAACAGTCCTTGAAAGTGTTCATAGGAAATAGTGTTTTCTAAGCAGATGCACTCAAGACAAACCAGTGGAAATATAAAACGAGTCCTCTTACTAAGGACAGCAGATTCTACAGCCAGGACAATTAATTTTGAATATAAGAAAAAAAAAGTTTATCCTTGCACACCACAGCCTGAACTACTCATTACTGTCCTGAGCATGTGTGTAGAAAGATTTCTGCAAGGTGCTGAGTCACAGACAGAGATAAACATAGAGAAAAACCCCTGCCATCCTGACTGGTCCAAAGCAGTTTGCCTTCAGGCAGGAGTTCTTCTGCCTTCTGCTCTAGAAATCAGTGACAAGCTTTTTTTGATGCAACAAAAGGGAACAAAGATTTCTGTCAAACAAGCACTGAAGGACTGAGTTTACTGACGTTCTTTCAGGTGGCAGGTAGGAAGAATTCAACTCTGAGTGGTCCAGCAGTGCACCTCAAACTTCTCCTTCTGAACTACTTTGTAGAGAAAGCTGAGGAATAGCAATTTTTTATCACCTTAAAGACAAAATGACATGGCAAGTGGAAAAGTTCAGAAGCACAGTAAAGAGAATGCTGAAAGAGTAAGAGCACCTACAGTAAAATGACAGATTTTCTCTAGGTGGAGGCAAAGTGGGATTAATAATGGAAAGGGAAAGGGGGGCCCCCACCTTCTATAACTCACAGGATAGACACTTAGATCAAAGTCACTCCTGGTGTAACACTGAAATAACACTGGGGATAAAGTTAGACCATAAATCTTAATATCATAGCCTGTTATGATGATGAGTAATTTATTCTAGATTGAACAGAAGAGGTTATAAAAACAAATTTATGGCCACTGTATTTATTATAATTACTTTTCTCCACAGTGAAAGCAGAGTGATTTGGGAAAAAATGACCTTTTTAGAAGTGCCTTATTTAAGAGCCATTGTTGCATTATGGTGCCGGGCTGCATCCAACATTTATGCAGCAAGAGAGCAGAGTTCCTGGGCTCAGGGAAGGAGTGACCTCATCACTCACAGCAAATCTAGATGACTCAACATCCCAGAAGGTATTTTCTTTCTTTTAAATATCCATTTTGCCCACATATAGATAAGGTTGGATATTTTTGATGTAAAAGCAAGACTGACATTCAAAACTGCTTGCTTATGATTAAATGGATAAAGTGATATTTGTTTCTTCAGCAAGTGTGTGCCTGCACCAAACCAAACTGGCATTGGAGTATCGGTTTCCCTCTAATCTCAGGCCCTGAAAAATCTCTATATTCAAATAAATGGTGATTACTGCTGGGCCTTACCAGCATCAGTACCAGCTCTGCCCCTGATATAAAAGAAAAGTGAGTACTTCACAGTGCTTGCCTGAGCAGAGGAAGATAAAGTTACAGTACTTTTCTGGATTGCTTCTCTTGCTTCCCAATAACCTCAGTTCCCTTTCTCCCTCCTGCTGCCCAAAAGCAGACTCCTCTTCAAGAGGTGTGTGCTTCCTAATAAAGATGACATGGACTAAAATAAACTCCAGACGCCAGCAGCTCCTTTCTTACAACAGACAGGATTGAGCTATAGCTCATGGCTCCAATGAAATATACTGAGATACTCATATATTAAAATAATACATTGATATTTCTTATAACTTAATACATAAATGACTATATTAAAAAAAAAAAAAACAAAACAAACAAACAACCCGCAACACAAATAAAGTTTGGATTGGCTTGTAGTGTTTTCTCCTCATAATCTATAGTTTTTTTCCCCCTTCTAAAATGGTAACAATTCCTGGGACGTAAATGTAATTTTAATCCAGTGTTTGCAGGCAGTGTCAAAGAGGTGGCTCACTGTAATTACTTCCTCAATCATTCCCCATGAATGAAGCACTCCAGGCAATGCTAAAATTCCACTTAATCACTGGAAATAATGTAAATTTTAAAACAAGATTGTATTAGACAGCCATATTTATAACTAATTTCCCAATAGTTCTATTTCCTACTATGTTTCAAATTGTGCTTATATAAAGAAATTCAAAAGTACTGGGGGTTTATATGAAGCAGAAATGCTGCACTTTAGGAAATCTTTGGCCTCAGTAAACAACGAAGCTTAATCTTCACTGCCTTTAGATAAATAATCAACAGTTATCACCACAGTTTTTTGGTTTGAAGTTCATCTCATAGATACGACTTCCACCCAAAACAGTGTTGTACCACATTTCTTTCCTTGCTTTGACCTTGATGCAAACATACATTTAGGAAAGAAATAAACACCAAACAGAACTTCAAGAAATAAAAAAGAGCAAATAGTTTCCATCCAGTTTTCCTGTTATGACTATAATAAACTGTTTAATCACATATATAAAACATTATTGGCAATGTTTAAAGGTTACTAAATATCAAAAAGTTAGTAAAAAGTTTACAAAAAAATAAAAATAGAAAAAATTCACACTGCAGGTAGAAATCTTATTCTAATCTAGGTATGAGATAAATATTTGCTGTGCATACAGATTTGTGAGTCAGGAACTCGACTGCAAGATAGTTCTATTCTCCCCCTAGTCTGATGCCAATTAATTTCCGGCTCCATTTTGCTGTTAATTAGTGCTGTTCAGAGTCCAAGTTTTCCAAGGCACAGATTGCCAGTAACCAAGTGATCATATAAATGAGGCTCTGCTATTAATGCTGCTAGTTAGGTGGGAACAAAAATAACTGCACTTTGCAACTTTATGTTTTGAATAAAACCTTAGTAGAAACAACAAGAAACAGAGAAAGGGAAATCATCTGGGCTTTAAATGGCAGGACACTGCCAGTTTTCCTACCTATTGTAGCTGAGAATCTGTTTTCACTAAACAAACTTATCAGAAACCATATTCTTTCCAGTGAATCAATGAAGTAAACAATTAATGCATCTCTTCCCAAGGTGGGTCTTTGGCTTTCCGTGAAAAGGAAATCAGAATTCAAAGTTTCATGGTTTTTACCAAGCTACTTTGTGAATGAGAAAGAAACCCCAAACCAGGGAACAGCCATTCTAAATAATAACAAATATCTTTTTATGTGCAGACAGAAACAATCAACTATGTACCATCCTCAAAAGTACTGCTTTAGAATAAAAAAATACTTTTTTTTTTTATTTTTTTTTACAGCTAAAGAACAGGGGGTTCACCTCCAAATCTTTGTATTAGGAGACAGCCTTGGTTATTCTGTGCCATCTAATGCTAAGCACTGGCTGTTAACCATGAATCACAATGTTCTCTGAGCACAAATGTACCTTTAAATGCTGTACTATGAAAGTGAAGTACTAAGTTTGGTGTCTTTCAGAAATGTGCATCATTCCATGTGTCTGGACGTTTTTCCCTGTCTTTCCCCCCCAAAAATGCCTAGTGATTAGATACAGGCCACTTGTTAATTTGGTCTCAGGATGACTCTTTTGCCATTGGGCTTCTTTGGGCATTTGAATTCCAAGAGTGAAGGGTGAATGCAGACCACGTTGACTGCAGAGTGGGCTATACTGACTATCCAAAATATTTCATTTATTTACCTCATTTGCTCTTTGTTTAATTGTTAGTCAAGTTGACACTGGTTTTAAGGTCAATATGTTAAAGAACAATTTCAGATACTGTTCCTATCACGTTAGCCCCATACATTTTAAAAAGCTTTTTCTCTCCACTGTTGCCATATTAAAATCTAACTGAACAAATGGGAGAGAATTCAAACGTCAGACATTATAGAACATTTCTGAGTAGGGTCAAAGGCATAAAATAATTTGCAAAACCCGACATATTTTTCCATTGGATGATGCTCAGTAGAGACATCTTCCACAATGGTGTTTGTTACAAACATAATGTTAAGACAACATTTCCTCTTTTTCTTTTTTGTTTTTCCCACTTTAAAAGCATTCATGGCTATAAAACATTCTAGTCAACAGGATTCAGGAGAAGATCCCTTTGCTACTCTAAGGTAATGGTTTGGTTTTCATAGTTAGGAAGCAAAATGAAAAACTAATGCAAGCATATATGTCAGAAGTCACCATTTTGTCAGGATAAAAAAAAAAAAGAGAGAGGAAAAAAAATGACCAGCACTTGAAAATGTATAAATCCTATTTCCCTCCCAAAATTAAAAAAGGGAGGTCTAAATACTGATTTTCCAAGGGCAGTATAAAATCTTAAATAGTACACGAGTCCCATACAAGGCACTGAATGAGGACTTTAAAATCCTCCTCAGTAAAGCTATTGCAGGATAGCATGACAAAGCAAACTGATTCATAAGGAGAACAAATGTCAACCCTGTATTTATGGACTCTCAAAGTTCATATAGATGGGAACAAATCAGCTGAGTTTCAATGCCAGGTTTCTTGTGCTTTTTCCTCATAGCCAGCCTCTCACAAACCTATGGGACTGACTCTCTCTTTACCTTCTCTCTGATTCATTCATCTAATTTTGCTTTACATCTGTCTTAATGGATGGCTGTATCTAATGCCAAGACCTTTATAAATAGCAGCACTTAAATCCAAGATGAGCACAATCCACAGTGCTGTAGTCAATGGGAGTATTCCTCTAAGGCTTTGTAACCTGCGTGTAAAAGTGTGCTTTAGGCTGAAATCTGTCATGTGTGGATTTCATCAAAATGGGAGTCTGTGGTTCTTAAAGAGGACAATTAGATAAAACAAGTGGTGGGTGTATGCTTACCCAGGCAGAAACACCAGCTTTTCAAGTTAAGTGATTACTGCCTAACACATACAATATCCATTAAGAGAAACTGAGTTCATTCACGTTCATGTAGAAGGCAACACCCCAGGCATTCCATTAATGAATAGAAGAACAGGGGGCTCTACACTTGGACTGAGTAGCAAGTCCACACATGAAACAGTAGAATTCCTGAAATAAAATTTTTTCACAGGTAAATTGTCCAGTTTACATGTCTCATTATGATTTGCTAAAATTAGACCATAGGATAGGCTAGAGAAGGGGCAGAGTTGCTGCCTAAACCCCCAGCATGGCAGTCGGGTATCTGGGAATAACTGTAGGTGCTTACGATGCTGAAGGCTACAGTGGCCTAAGGGATCAGGGGAAAAAACCAACATTTAAGTCATAACCCATATTCAAATCATAATCAGGTGTTTCTCTAAAGTTCCTTGCTCTTTGGTGCTTCTGGAATGGTGCAAAGGGATGTAACAGATCACAGCAACTCAGCCACTACCTGTCTGCAAAAGTGTTTGCACTAGGAACTGGAATAGTTCTCCAGTAACCTTATTGTGTCGACACGGAAACACACAGCCTTAATTTCCACCACAGGGTTTATTGTCCTTTTCAGATTCTTTTATGCTTTTATTCCTTTATGCCTTAAAAGGATACCACTTAAAAGTAGTAATAAGTTAACAAGCACAGTAGATACATCTAAGAGAGGTTAAACTTCCTACTAACTCTCACAAAAGCAAAAAACAATTGCATGTTAAGACTAAAAACCTGGGCTGTAGGCACATATTTATGCATGTAAATAACATTTTGGCAGAGAAGTGAATGCACCACCCTCAGTTTCATTTTTTTTTTTTTATTACACAATACTGAAGAAAGGGAGATTTCTAATTCTTAATTTTAAATTATTTTTCTATTTCTAGGTTTACTCTGAAACCTTCCATTTTCCTACATGCCATTATGAATGACACTAGAATATCAGGGTAGCAACAATTAAAATCTCTTCATTCCACACCTCTAGCATGCTTGGAGTCCAGTCCTGCAACTCCCAGAGTCCCACTGAAGAGAATACAACTCTAGGACTATAAGAGGCATTCAGCTTTTTGCTGTTGCATCAACCAAAAATCGAACTGAATCTTTAGGCCTTAATTTAATGATTTAATTTCTATTCAGGGAGGTGTTTAAGGACATATCTCCTTTGATATGTGCCCTCCACCATGTGGGACTGCTGACAAAACCAGCATCCTTCTCTTTGGAGACCTGCAATGATCTGCAGCTTCTTGTTTTACATTGCAAAGACATCCAGCATGTGCATCCCTAGGAGCTTTCTCCTTCATTCCTTTCAAGAAAGAAACCTTAGAAGACTAGTATGGATAAATCAAATAAATATTATTCGACCATGACCATAACATCTTTTGAGGGTTTTTTCCCCTGTCTTAACCAGAAAATGCCATGTCATTTCTCCATTATTTTCACTGCTCCTCTTATTATACCTCTGCTTGTAACACTTCTTTCAATTGTTCAACAGCCTGACTGCCCAGAACTCACTCCTGTCGGACATCATCAGGGTTGATATTAATACCTAAACCAAGAATACCTTCTTCTCCAATGTCCATCACTTTGCATTTAATGCACTGTGAAACTTTATTGTCCTTTCCCAGAAAGGAAAATAGAACATAACTGGAGCCTGTCAAACTTGCTTGCCGTGGTCTGTCAGCACTACTGGTGCTGAACAGCAGTATTGAGTGAAGGGAGTGGGGAATGGTGTACTGGGAGCCTCTTACGAATCCTCCTGTTTGCCCACCGGAACAACAGTATCAATGTGTGAGTCTCCCTAGAGCAGTGCTGGTCCTGCAGCAGACCAGACACATGGCTCACCACAGTCTTAAATGCCTGATCCACACGATCCCAGGAAAACAAACAGGCTGTCCCATCTGACCTACCACACAGACAAATTAAAGCACACCTCCAGATGCAAAGCCCAAGAGCTGCTCCATGTGTAGCTGCCCTGCCCCACACAAACCCTGCTGCTGTGTCAGAACTGACCTGGTGCTCCTGAACCAGAGTGAGAGAGCATCAGAAACTGCCTGCTGAGCTCTGACAAAAGGCTCCTCTCCTCTTGGCATCCTCCCTTTCTGAAGGTTAATAAAAGAAATCCACTTATTGTTTGGTCCTAATTAGTCCTTAAAAGTGCTTTGCAAACACAGCTAATTGATTAAGTATCTTGTGCAATAGCATTAAAACACTGGTTTTAATTAACAACCTGAAACCCCACAGTTCATACCGAGTAAAAGAAACGTCTTTAATCAGCCCAGTGTACGGAAGAGGAGAGGAAAGAAAAAAAAAAGGTACGGATTCATTTCTCAGTGATCCTTCTATGCTAATTACATAGCCTTTTCCATCCTCCTGTGGAATTTCATGGAAAAAAAACAAACAACCTTTTTTCCCCCTAAAATAATTTGTTTATCTTGACAAAAGAGGCAATCTCAATCTTGGTTCCAAATCTTCACCTCACAACAACCCTACATTTATTTCACAGGGATTCCATGGCTCTAAAAGCTATACCTACAGGTGACACCTGCATTGCCCAGGCATCTGGCATCACCAAACATCTGCAGACATTTTAGTCATCCTGGCTTCCAGCTCAGGTCATCCCTCTCTCTGTATGCATCTAATCAAATAGAACAGTTTTTCCCATCTTAAACTCTCAGATGTTTGGGATTGCTAACCTATCCGATAGTGGGATTTCACACCAAAGCGGGGGGGGTGGTGGTGGTGTAGATTTTACTGTAATCTTATTATGTGTAAGCCTGTTACCTGTTTAAAGTTCTGGGAATGAGAAAGGGTTTGTTGATCAGTATGAATTTATCACAAAGCCTAGCAGTGACCCCTGACTCATGCTCAGCAGCTCAATCACCCACAGGGCTCAGACTCTGTCTCAGTATCCCAGCACTGGGAGAAGAGAAAAAGATGGGATTGAACTTTTCAGTCTGGAGAATACCTCCCATCAGAAGACATACATGCACTCTACATGCCAAAAAAGTGTTTTGACTCTTCAGACCAAGAAATGCATGAAATCTGGTATTCAAATGTGTATTTCTCTGTATGTTGTGAAGGCAAAGCGTGAAGGTTGCTAATAACACAGTTCAGTCTCTTCCAGGACCAAAATGCAAACAATAGGAAAGATAAACAGCACAAGGAAGTCTTTAGGCTAACCTTGTACTTCCCTGTCCATGGGAAATTGGGTATTTTCCTGCTATAAATTAGAGCAACCATGAGGCACTGACACTGACTGAGCTACTTCTGCCCTCTGTACCTGTAGGTAGTCATACCTGGTACAGGTGAGTCAAACAAGATGCATTGGATGTGGCCTCAATAAACAGTGTGATCCATAAGATCCAAAGGATCTCAGGAACTGTTTGTTTGCTCCTTAAGTCTTGCCTTGGGTACTGAGACTGCCCGACAATGTGCAAATTGCAATGGAGACAGACACAAGAGCTGGCACTTGGTGATGAAAATTTGAACATCGGCTCCATTGATTTTTCTTATATTATACTTTAAAAAGAATGCATCCAACAAATAAATACAATTTTCTATTTTCACTGTTTGCACCAGTATCCGAAAGAACACTAAAATCATTAATCCAGCACAATTCCTTTTGAAGGCAATACTGTTGGTTCTCACTTTTTCTCATGGGCGAAAACTAAAATGCTAACCTACAGTGTACACCACTCTGGAATGAAATCCTGCACATATTCCTCTTGAGATTTACAGTGTATAATGTGAAGAGTTAGAAATGGTAATAGAGAAAATGTGCCTATATTTTCCTATACACATTCAAATCTTTCCTTTAGAGACATTTAAATCCTAGTAAATTGCCCCTTGCATATGAAGCTTTCTTTTTAAATCTTAAGCAAATTCCACTGCTTTTCTATTGCATAATGAAATAGCCAGTCACGCTGAGGAGGTGATGTTGAGCTTGCCTGAGCTTGCAGCAATGGCTGAGAATATTTCATACTTCAGAAATGTCATAAAATCCTTCATCACAAAAATCCAATTTTTTATAATCCCCAGGAGTCTCTAAGGCTCTCTCTGACATTAAGCCCCCAAAACAAGAAACCAAGACCAGATATGGTCGCCTCCCATTCTTGCCTCCACCCTCATTTAGTTCTTTAAAACAAATAAAATTTATTTTTTTAATGTTTTTTTTTTTAAAATCTATCACAGTATGAAATATATACATGCACACCATATATGAAACTTATCCCTTCCTCTTCTGCAAATGGGCATCTAGTCCCAGTTTTCCCTAGGAAATAATGAATTTAAGATGAAGCTTTGTTTTCTAGTTTGTTTACAAGAAAGTCTTTCAAAAAACCCAGCATTCTATTTTCATTAAACACAATACTTTATGTAAAAATACCTTATCCTATGTGTAATATTCCCTCCAAACAGCCAAAACCTAAATTGCTAAAGTGTGATAGTTTATTTCTGATATATTTACTTTAATTGGCTTACAGTAGTGTTTCCTATCACACAGCAAACACTCCATTCTGACTTTGTGGCAATTTTGCTGCTGTGAGGGCCCATAAGCAGCTTCCAGGAACATGAGGTATTCAAAAGAGGTGTAGAAGTGGCACTGGAGACATGATTTAGTGGTGGGCTCGGCAGTGCTGGGTTAAAGGTTGGACTCCATGACTTTACAGGTATTTTCCACCATAAACAATTCTATGATTCTATGTCTTGATCTATGCAATCATAAAGCACATGAAGTGAAGCAATGCCTTTGAAGCACAGCATCAACCCCAAAGACTTGAGCACAGTGAAATATTTGAGACTTGCACTTAGATAAATAAGGTGTCAGTTCAAAAGAGGTTCATTTAACATTACACGCACAGCTGCTGTTCTCTGACATTCCAGTTCCCTGCAGTCCAGGTAGTTCTGAAGGAATGGAGACAATAGAGCAGTATTTAGCCACTGGTGGTGCTATCTGCCAAACAGGGCTGCCCAATGGCAGCAGGAAGGAACACTCCCATTGGAGCAGAGCTCATTGAGTGAATGAGCTTATTTCCGAGGAGGGTTGCACATGAGACATTCTGAGCTGGCTGCTTCTCCCTTTGTTCAGAGGGAGAAAAATCACTCTCCTTTGCTAAAAAACCCTTTCAAAGATTGCCTTTTTGTCACATCTGCCCTTCTTCTCTTGGTGCCGTATCTTCCTACATAATGTTCCTTTGCCCTTCTTTGCTTTCATACAACGTATTCACTCATAGCAGTTCTCAGGAAACATTTTCAGATAAGGAACTGGCCAAAGGATTTTTATCCAAAGAGGAACAGACCTTTATCTTAATTGATTCAGAGTAATGGTCAATAATATCGTAGACATACATAAATTTTTTCCTGTGTGCATGGAGACTAAAATTATTTTATAAACCAAAACTGAATAACAGTATTAATTATAGCAGTATAAAATTATAATTATTGATATTTACATTGCATGTCTCAGCAAAAAGAATGTGCTCAATAACCATGGAATGACATTTATTAGACATTTCTCAGAGAAGCCCAGAAATTTAGTATTTGTTGGTTTTATAGTCTTCTTGGGAGGTCATCTTGTTAAAGAAAGAATCCTTCCTGAAAAAAAAATTTAAAAAAAAAAATAAAAAGAAGGGAAATTGTGAATTCTGAATACCTTCAACTCTGAACTAACATGAGCAAACAGTCCCTTGTCCAATTCCTCTCCAATGCCAGTGTGCTGGGAGATGAAGTGAAAACTGAATGGCCAGGCCCAGATGCCTGTGATCAGCTGAAGGCAGCTCAGCTGGAAGCAACACTCCCTGAGATCAATATGGTCTGACACCTTCGTTAATGCCCCAGAGTTGGGGCAGAGAGCACTCTCAGCAGGTTTACATGTCCTGGCTGCATTTGGAAAAGCACAGAGAGCAGGCCAAGGGAGGTGATCCTTTGTCTCTGCTTGGCACTGGTGAGGCCTCAGCTGGAGTATTGCAGCAACTACTGGGCTCTCCAGTATGATTTTGCACAATATTACCTCCCAGTTAAAACTGTCAACGCTTATTAGTTAATTTGATGTGACCTTAGTTTCCTTCCAAAACCCTCAAAAATTAGAACAACATAACAAGTCTCTAGCAGATCCTCAATAAAAGCCCTCACTATGTACAAAATATGGCTGAACCCTCCATTCTGACATCTCCATCAAACAGATCAAAATCATTTTCAGTTCACTAGTTCTGATATTGCTCAGCTTCTACTTTTCCCTGTCTTAGTTTCACCTGATTTTCCCCATTTAACTCTCTGCTATTCCCAAATTGTGAGTCAAAATCTATTTCCAGCAAAACCTCTTCTTGCCCAGCAGTGTCACAGAACTTGGCTACAACTGAGGTCCTCCTTGCCTGTAAAATGAGCCTTTGCCATGGCACCGCTACAAGAACGAGGAAGAAGGGCAGCAGGGATGACTCAGAAGCAGAACTCTTCGTGTTCTTGCCATTTTGTCAGCCACTGTTCTGTGTGCATGTGTGTCACTCTCAGTGGTGACAGAACAGCAGCACCAAAGAGATGACTGGCAAGAGGTGGCATCAACCAGCTGCTAAACCTGAATCTTGAATATCAAATGTCAGTCGTAGATAGGCCATGAATAAATGATGTGCAGCAGTCACTCTTTCTCTGGGGAATCACCCAGTAGTTTCAAATACTTCACATATACATGGTGCCAAGGAGGGGACTGTAGATTTTATGTTCACAGGATCCTTCTCAACTACTCAACACTTCCTTTCTGAAGAGACATGAATACTGGGTCTGGAGAAGCAGAAGAAACAAAACATGCTGTCTGAAAGGGACATATCCTAGCAACTCACCTTCGTGTTGCTGGTCTACCTGGCTGAATACAATGGCTCACTACAGCTTTCATCAGTGCTGGTGTAATGGTTAAGCAAAAGCGACTTGGTATTTCTGGGGTTCAGTAATTGGATTTGGAGCCTTTAACCTCTGGGTCACAGGGTCAGATCAGACTCCAGTTCATAGAGTCTGAAAATCATTAGTACCACAGACCTGTTCGTGGCATATATGAAATGAATGTGTGGCTTCAGCCCACTTGCTTGAGAGAATGACTCCCTTGTTGACCCCTTCAGCAGAAAAGCAGGGAATTAAATGAGTAAGGAACACAAGTTAGCTTTTTCTCCAAAAGGGTGGTCTCCTTGGTCAGAGTTGAGACAATTTATCTGGTGAGTTTTATTGCTGCATGTTCTGCACTACTCTTTATGAGTATAAAATTTCAAGCTTGAGGTCTACATATTTCCGAACCTTTAGGGCTCCTCCATTTATTTTGGATAGAATTAAAACTGAATGAAATCCACATCTGATTTTCCTTTAAAAATTTGTTCAGCTCAGCTGCATTTGATTCTAGTTTTTCAGAAACCTCAGCAGGCCAGAAGTGGCCAGGAGCACTGTAGACTGGGCCAATTTAGGTGCCTATATCTGTGTGCCTTGCAGTAAACCGTATTGCTGAAACCCTCACCAGGGCAAAATCCACATCCTCTTATGAGGTCTTTGTCTTACAGCAAATAGAACATAAATTATTTTTTAAAAAAATAGAAATAAAGATATGACTCCATAAGCATTTATCCAACAATTAAAAACTCTTCCACTCAAGTAGGATGTAACAATCTTGTCATCAAGTAGTTCTCAACCTGTACTGGATTCTGCAGCTCTCACTGGTGCACATACAGACAACTCTTGCCAAGAAGGAGGGGAAGCGTGGGCAGCTGCTGAACCTGGCTCTCTCTTGTCAGTGATAATAGCTTTAACCATAAAGTGTTTACAATAAATATCCAGCCCACACAACTTGCTTTTTTTTTTAAGAAGATTTTTAAAGCCAGCCCTAGTTCCCAAAAAGTCACGGATATGTAAGCTTTTTCAAAATGCATGATAAAGTCAAACCTTTACTCCTCAGCATGTAGAGAACAACTAGCAACCCCCAGCCCCCAGATTAAATTCTTAAACTTTACCCCACTTTTGTGGACATTTTGGCCTCTTGACAACCAAAGTTCAAACAACATGGAGAGAAAGCCAGAGCAACTAAAACAAAAATAAAAACATAAACAGAACTGCAGATGCAAGGCTTCAAAAGACTTTGAAAGCACTAAAAATTATTTGCCTCTTGCTTTACAAACCATTCACTGAATCCCAATTGTGGAAAAACATTCACAGAATCCCAAATTCAGTTCACATGCATTTTAATACTTGTTTAGTGTGATTTTTTTATAATCAGTTTTGAGTTTATTTGTATTGGGTTTGTTTCTCATAAAGCATCTGTTCTTCTGTTTCTTTTTACATGACTGGCACTCTCCTCGTGTAAATGACTGGACTGACATTTATTGGATTGGGCTTCACATGGAGCACCTGTGAGCAATATGTGCTGTGTGTGACTTTCCTTTGCAGCCCTAGTAATTTTAATTGTTTTTGGCATGTTTTTCCTGCCATATACTGTAACTTGACCTTTGCAAATATTCATTTCAGTTTGATGCTTGTGCAATGAAGTAGACTAATATTCCAGAAGAATGAAGTCCTCTGTTCATCTGTTCAGTCACAGAAAGACATACAGAAAAGGTAGTGGCAGCACTATTTTTTTTTTTTTCCAACAAGAGTTTTCTAGAAACCTTGGGAAAGTAGGTGGTATACCTATACAGTAATGTAAATACTTTAGAGAATAACATCATGGGGTAGAAAGTGGTCCAAAAGAAAAATATAGGAATATTAAAAAAAAAAAAATCTCTATTTCAGTTTTTAGGAAACACAAGTTCTGATTACGCTCTATTTTCTACACAAGATTGATTACAGCATTGTTGTAGATGCTACTATAGAACATTTAGTACTTCTATTATCTAGCAATGTTTTTTCAAAGAGTATAGTAATTTTTGCAAAGCCTTGTGAATGGAGCTAATTAGTTATTCCTACTTTTTCTGAGGCAAAACAGAAGTAATTGAGTTTCTCCCAGAACTCAGAATGGGATAGGAATAGACAAGGGATTTGAAGTCAAGAGTTCTTGAGTTCTGTTCTCATGGAAAACAATTAGACAACACTGCCTTATAACTGGAGAAAGGGATGCAACAGCACTACTCCAGACACAGTGGAGAGAAGGAGTTTCTTTAAGAAATTAAATATCCCATGCCAGGTATATTAACCCTATTAACACACTTTTCAGATTGTTCTATATAGTGTGTTGGTCTAACAATGAGAATAAACAAATACTTCAAAACCAAAGAGTAGGGTACTGTCAGTCAAAAACATTCCAGTTATTGGTTGTGATGATTTTGCATCCCTATGACTTCAAAGCAGCCAAGCAGGACAGACCTTTAGTTACATGAAAATAATGATAGTTTGAGGATTTACAGTATTTTCAATTCTTATATTCTAGAAATGGTAATCGAGCTCTAGGCTCCTTTTTAATTAGGGGAGATACTGTAAGACACTAATTAAAAGCTGCAAACATCTCCTCAACTAGCAGCTTAACCAATAATGCATTATTTATTCAACATTATCACTAGTTGGCACAGCACTAAAACAGGTCCAGATCTTGTAACAAGAGTGACAAGCTGATGACACAGTTTCCACTGACAGACAGTGCTAATGAGGGTTGGCAGGGACCACTTTCTGCCCAGGTTTGGGGGTCCACCAGCCTCAGGCCCGTGCTAAGGATTGCACCACCCACACTTCCCAAAAGGCAACAATATAAAGGAAAATGGGCTCGGACTGCAAAGTGCTTATGAAAAATTAAAGAGCTATGAGAAATCACATGGTGTCATTCTCCAAAAGGCATGGGTTGCTTTATATCCACAATAAGGCTGCTTTATAACGCCACAGCTCTAAAGGTGCCCAAGACTAAATGGGAATCTGACCCACGATGCTTAGCTCATGAAAATTCAAAGGCAGTTACTTGTTACTACTCACTTAGCAAGACTTCTGGATCTGAACGTAGTGCGTGTTAAATGGCTGAGTAGCCCATAACAGCTAAAAGCCAATTGTCACACAATAATCATCAGCAGGAAAGAAATATTGTGAGCTGGACCTATACGTGCTGCTAACTGACGTCACAGGGGACAGCAGAAGGCAGCTGAGTAATGCTGGCTAATAAGCTTATAGAATATGAGCCAAACAAATCTTCTGTAGTTTGCAGCAATTATTACATTTATATGTTTGACCCCATTTTAAATTCATAAAATAAATTGAAAAATACTAGCATCAACTTTAAATCAGTAACTGAATTAGACCCAGGATTATGACCTTTTCTTCCTATAGAGCTACATTCAGTAAAATGAGATCTATTGGTTTCATTTTCCCAGCACAGCATCCAGACAACCCTTCAAAGAGAATTATTGCTTCTATTAAAACATGTACCATCTTCTAACTCTTCCCGTTTTCTCAGTTTAATATGAAACAATTGAGAGTTATATCAATACGTTAGAAAATAATTACTGTTATCAGCATCCTCAGAAGTCCCGATTAACGCAACAATCTCTTTCCTCTAACTGAAGATGCCACAGGAGGTACTAGGGCTCCTTGAACAATTATGTAATTTAAGCTTTGCAGAGTACACATTTTTGCACACTGGTCAATAACTCCTGGTTCAGTAAAAGCATTCCTTTCAATTAATACAAGTTTCTAAGTAAATTTACACATACAACAAAGAAACACAACAGACTTGGATTCTAAAGCCACCTCATAATGGTGTATTTTATAAACCTCATTTGCTACACTAACATATTTTATTAAACCTCCACTGGTGAATACTGTGGGACAAATTTCCCCCCTCACTAAAGCAGACACAGGGTATGATCTCTACATGTGTTTCCACAGAGACACAACTCCTGCTCCACGGCAACAGCTTCATCACTTTGGGGAGATGAGGAATTCAGGGCCAAAATAACACCAACAACAAAGCAGGTCTCCAAAGATGCTGCCTGCAGCTTAAGCAGCCCACATAGAAGCTTCTCACCTGTAGGGCACAGTGTGAGAGACCACTGATGCAGGATTCCCCTTGCTCCTTTGCATCCCACAAGTTCTGCTCACATAATGCTCGGCTCCTAAGGGCATAATATTCCACAAGGAAACTCTCACAAACTGAAGCAAACCTTGCAGCCCTGTAATAACTTCCAAGGAGATTTAGAGCCTAGTGACTTCCATCCACATTCCCAGTCACACCAAGAGAAAAAGGTTGTAGGTAGAACTGGTGGGGCTCATTTTCAGTGTTGGAAACTGGCCCAAAATTGAGAAAATTCTCTAGTTTTTGCACTGAGCCTTAGTGAATCAGGTGAATTATGCCAGTGTTGTATCATCTACATAGTTATGTGCACAGAAAGAACAAGTATACTTACATGTGTGGGAATGGCACTGTTAAAAAGAAAATAAATAACCCTGCCCAACTGAACTTTCCTTGTATTTAGCAGGGGACATTTTCCTCTAATAGGAGTGTGAGAGGTTGGATGGCAAGTCAGCATTATTAGACTTTATGCTTTTCTAGAGACTCTGTCATTGGAGCCTAATATCTTTGTTTCTCTTCTACACTCTTCAGGGGAATAAATGGATATTTAAAGTTTGGTTGAATTTGTGTGCTGGGGGACTTGGTTATTTGGTATAAATGTGATCCACTTCCACCTCTCCCCTCCTGACTCTTTTCTGTTCTGTACATTTTCCAATTAGGGACCCCAGTGACTGAAGCAAGCACCAAATTACCAGCCTGAGGCTAAACTGTAACAGCAGCAAAATTCCAATTTTAAAAATCTGATTGAAGAATGTGGGGTTTTATCTACATGCCAGTGTAGGTGCAATAGGAAGGTTTTCTTCTTTCCTCCTTTGGCTTTGTGAGCAGAGAATTCACTGAAAATACTAAAATGAGATCATATAAGCTGATAGGAAAACTCACAAAAGAAGAAACTATGAGTCTGTATAACTGCAGCAGTATCTCTGAGTCACATTCCCTGTGATGAGCCATAAAAGGTCACATTTCCAGAGAGTCCCTTCTGTGTACAGGTGGTGGCAATGCCTCTGCTGCTACTGTGAGTGCACACAATGTCTGTATGCAAGGACTGAGGGCATGCTGTAGCTGAGGTCCTTCACACTGTGCTCCTTTCACATTAGAGGCCTGTGCTTGTTTTTTTTCAGCAGTCTCCTGTAGTTAGAGGGTCACCAGCTTCTCACTTTCCCCTATGCAACCCCAGCTGGCACGCTCCATTAATTTGATCTCTCTCTGGATGAAGTTGTATCTCACTTTGTTATACTGTGTTAAAGGAAGGAAGTCAACTGCCTGTGACTAGAAACTCATGCAGAAATTCTGAATGATCCTTTGAAACAGCCACATCCTCTGTGCAAATAAACGCAAAATCTGGGAACAAGTACTTGCAATGTCCTTCTGAAAAATCTGTACCCAGCCTCTTCTGCCCAAACTGAGGAAAGAGCATCTCTGTCACACACTTGTCACAGAAGCCATTGCCGTGGCTCCAGGGCCCTGCTGAACCCTCCTCTACTCCAAGTGCTTACAACTCTGGCTCACACTCCATTGTACTGTGATTTTCCTGGAGACTGGCACACGATAGGGAATATGACATACCCATTCCATGCCATGCACAACAGGCTGCAGCAGCACAGTTGACCTTGGCAAGGGAGTTTTATGACTGGGTGCTCTTTTGAACTCAGCCTTCTGCTCCAAATTAACAGATCTGTCCCAGAGATTGGTGACTGCCATTTCTTGGTGCATGCTGACCAAGCTTGCCTGGAGACAGGTGAGCTCTAGGACATGTGTTGACAAATGAATGCTCCTTGAAGAACCAGTTTTTTCTATCATGAGGGGGATACCAGCAGCATAGGAGACAAAAAACTCAGTTCTTATTCTCTTTGTCTCTCTAAACAAACTTGTGCATTTCCCGCTAAACTATGTAGTGTAAATCATATCTCTTTTCATTAAGCATGACATTTGAACACTGTCATCTCACCTACAGATTATCTCAAGGACACTGGTGTTACCTTCAGAGTTACTGCCTTCTTTTTCATTGTTCATATACTGCCAGCTCCCTCTTCCTAACACCACTCCTGTATTTAACTTTGTGTTGTCAGCCAAGTAAGCAGATATACCAAGGAAAATATATGGTGCCACCAATATATATAGACATTTCCTCTGTGCTACACACAGCACATACACCTGTCATTCTAAGCACACAAACAGCTCCTTTCTTTCTCTTCTGCCAACATGTGCTTATAAGCTTATATTTGTACAAGTATGGATGGAGTCACTAAAGGTCTAAGACCCATTCATTTGCACAGTTTACTGCAGCAGACAGTTGCTCCAGCTGCTCCTTATCCTGAGTGTAGCTGAATGCTGTCCTGGTTACAGGGCTGGTTTTATAAAAGGTGGCTTAAAACTTTATTTTAGTCCTTGTCACCAGGCTGTAGTGGCATGAGGTTTACATGCCACTACAAAATATTTCATGTTAGGGATATTTGAGCTCATTTAAACTAAAGTTAAAAACCTCAGTGAGTCTGTGAATTTGAAGATTTGATTTCTAAGTAAACTGTCCTTGGTTCGAACTCCATTTGTAAAAGATTGCTGGGAAAGGATAAGAGAAAGGGTAAATAACAGGTGGTAAAACTGAGTTAGAGAGAAAAGACTGGAGGAAAAAACACTACACTGCTGTTTTCATGCCATACACAAAGACTTCTTGAGAAGTTCTATAAAGAACTCAACTCACTAAACACAATTGTTGTCTTAAAAGTAGGATATTCAGAGTCAAAAGCAGAGTTTGGGGCTAGTTTGTTGTCTTTTTTTCTCTCCAAACTGAAACACTTTTTAAAAAGATATAAAGTTCCAGAGAGAGATAGAAATAGGGGAATGTCCTTAAATGTTTGTGACCAAGGACTGAGAGAACAGCCCTTTAGTAGTTGTCTTTTCAGATCTTTCTTACTATCAGAGTGCTATTTATCAGAAGCTTTAAGTGACCTTGAAACTTTAATACCTTTCTCAAGAACAACAATTTGGAAACTTGCAACATTTTGGTAAGCTAATTCAAACCACTATATAGTGAATACCTTGGCAATTAGATGGTAATTCTATCCTAAAAAAAAATCTGCATATAGTGAGTCTATTATAGATGATATTTGGATTAGAGAAAGTCAGAGCTAGTTGGCTGGATACATGCAAGTATACTGTGAAATATATGTAATTGATCATTTAGATCATCAATCAAAAAGTGATCAGTGATACGAACGTGACCTTCATTCCATCTGGCAAAGAACTTCCAAAAGGGAATGACAGGCTCCTGCAGTCTTGAGCCTGACAAAACATTTGTTTTACACATAAATTGTAACTTCACTCCAAGTATCACCCCTTTAATGACCTTGTCCCATGCCCTGTGCATAGGGTGGTGTGCTGCAAGCTCGCTGGTCATGGCCGTGGCCATTACACGCACCACCGCTTGCTGTAGCACAACCATTCACACCCCTGGTGCACAAGACTGCAATTTCACATCTCACTGCATTGGAGCAGGGACAGCAACGGGCTGGACAGGGACCCTACAAGATCCTCATGACAACCAAAGATGAGCTGGGCAAGAAACAACTGTGGAAAACACATTACTATTCAAAAGAGCCTTTTGCCTTCATTAATTTAGACATGTACACAAATCAGAAGGCTCCAGCACGATAAGGTCAGAATCAATGGAAACTACTTTTTCATTTAAAATTAAACTATTGTTGCCTTAGAAGGCAGATCTATTTTTAATCCTGTCCACTCAGTTCTATTCGCAGACAACAGGACACAGAGCAGTTCAAAATGGCTTAAAATGTTTCGTATCAGATGGCTGATTGCAGATTCATGGATTGAGTCATTGGGAAGGGCAGGGGGTTATTTCTCTTAGTCATAACGTAAATGTAAAGAAGACAATCCAGTAGCATTTAGGGGGGGAGAGAGAAGGAGAAAAAACAAGAAGGAGTAATTGGGGTCACATCCACTGAGCACAGAGACATTTCCAGAGCAGCATCCAAGTGAGTCACAGGCAGCATGAGTGAAAAGAGGGGGGCAAGTGATAAAGTAGAAGTCATGTGGCCTTTTTAAGCTTTTCTGGCAGAACAAGAAAAGTAATTACACACTGTCTCAGCAAACATCCGTGGCACCACCTGGTGTATTCTCAGAGAAATCCCAGGAAGGGATTTTTCATCTTAACCTTGATAAGTGCTGTGCTGGTACCAACTCCTTTGCATTATACGCAATTTTGAGAAGGCATCAGCCTGGGAACACTGTTTGAAACACAAGCCCTCTGAGATATGCAAGTGCTGGAAGTCAGCTGAAGAGTACTTGGACAACAAGAGCCCCAAAAGAGAGGGAAGGGAAAAAGACTGCTAAAACTGATTCTGAGAACATGAAGTCAAAACATATAAAATCTCCTGAAGCTTGGCAAAGAGAGGCTGATGAAGAATCTCCCTGATGTGTCAGGCAGCACCATCATTCCTAAGGCACCCCTGTGCCTTGTTTCTGGCTGTGTGCAGCACAGCTTCCTCCTTGCTTTGCCTACCACCGTTACCCAAATTGGCATGCCTTTTCCCACAAGGATTTAACAACCTCTTAAGTATGGTCCAAAACATATTAATTGCTTTAACAAGTATATATGGTGCCTGAATTCCTGAAACACTGCTGCTACCAGAAGTGTTCTTTTGATGGCATGTGCTACCTCTGATAACCAACCCCCAAATAAATTTCTGTGACTCCTGAGCTTTTTGTGCTGAGTGCTAGCCCATGAAAACATTTTTTGCAATCATAATTACCCTGCCTGGGGCATCACTGTGAGTCCAACGCTGTCTGCTCTTTTCTCTTTAATTGGGAGGGAAGTCAGAGATTAAGGATGACAACTCCTGCCTGGTCTGTAAGGGCTGATTCCCATGTAATAACCATGCAGTGATATTTCTTTGCACAGAACAGGTATGAAGGTATCAAGAGAGCTGGAATTAGCACACAGGCTATTTTCCATGGTCACCTATAACCTGAACTATTCAGGCTTTGTGGTGGTGCAGCATGTGTACATGTCTATACAATATATATATAAATTGAGCACTTCACTAGAAGTCAGATACTACAGGTATGGAGTGTAATAGACTTTAAATCTACATTTTAATTCTTTTTATAATATTATAAAACTTTTACTGAACTTACTGCTAACTAAAGTTTATATCCTTACAGTTATTTCAACTGCATAAATTAAAGCATAATAACGTTTGCAGAGGTAAATCTGGGATGGCAATTTTGACTCTATACATTATACAATCAATCAAAAGCAGCATGTTATCAACAAAATAATTTTTGTGAATTAACTTCTAAGGCAAGAAACCAGAGCTTTCTGCTTTGAACACGTTTACACATTCTTTTTCATCACACATCAGCAAGGACCAATGTTTTGGACACCTTGGCTACTTTGTTATTCACAGAAACCTTATGTCAGAGGTATCCAGTATTAAGCCTCACAAAGCTGATTGCCTTCTGTGTTTGAGACATTTGGAGATATAATATATATATATAAGTATTTCTTTAAATAAGTGTATTTATGAACAGATGAGTTTGTGAATCAGGTCACTTGGATGTTTGCCAGTTTGAATAGTTTTGGCAAGATTCCTAGGCTTGAAAGCAAACAGCAGTGCTTTATTAGAACTCCAGCAGACACTGTATTGCAAACACTGGTTTGCACATCCATAAGATTGAAATATCATATCGTGTAACAAAAAGTAAAATTACAAAGGAGGTAGTTGAAACAAACTTACCAATTTCTGAAGTATAGCATCCGTTTTTCATCCTCAAATTTTATTTCAGATCCCACATTAAAGGAAAAAAAATAAAAATACTGCAATTTGGACATTGGGAAAAGAGTTGTTGCAGAAAGAACAGAAAGAGAATTTTCCTGATGGATTCCTTAATCACTGAGAAGTCACTAGTGAACAATAAAATGCATTGAAGATTGCTCTAGAAATTAGGTCTTGACCTGAGCTGTTGAAAAATAGTTCAAAGCAAATTGAAAACATAAATGGATTTGGGGGGGGGAGGTGTTTCAAACAATATTTCAGAATAATGAAGACAAAGTCTGTGTCATACCAAAGGCTAACATTAAAATTAATGTTACCACTTCTATAAAAACAGATAAATTGCTTGGCATCTAGAATGTTGTGTCTGGTGCAAGAACTAATGCCACAAGAGACTAACATATACAACTCCCCCTTGTTTTTGGCTTAAATGATGTTCAGGTCATTGTGACACCTGCCAGCCAAATCAAAGAAACACAGAGTTAAGACTGGCATTCAGAATATCTTTTATGGTTGGGACCTCAGGAGTATGTAAGGCAACTATGGGATGAGCTTAGCTGTAAACTGCATTACACACCAAATGTGATTTAAATCACTTTCACTTTTTTCCTATAGTTCTACAGATATACCTGTCCCAATTCTCCCCTTACAGCAGCATATACCTGTAATAGCTCTCCTTACATTGCTGATAGTCTCCAGTTTCAGTGCACTGGGGTCAAGATTTGATTCATAGAAGTTATTTGGATAATTCTTTATTTTGAAACAAAGGCATAAATGGAATTACATCCACAGTCTCTGTATTTTCATCTTGTTGGAAAACAAAATCAGTATTTCTGCTTCACCATCTCAACCAAACAGCTGGATTAATTGATAGTGACTTTTTGTGAGCTGCGGGGGGGGGGGGGGGGGGGGGGGGGGGGGGGGGGGGGGGGGGGGGGGGGGG
>JAWWEE010000016.1:11784959-11913597 GCA_035221455.1 Xenops minutus
CAGCTGGATTAATTGATAGTGACTTTTTGTGCGCTCCCCCCCCCCCCCGCCCCCTTATTTGTTTTGGGGTTTTTCCTCAAAATCTGTTCCTTTTAAATGAAAGTAGCACTTATGAAAGGTGATATGCTCATAGTTATGGGATCAAAACAAGATTGAAATTTAACTCCAGGCTATAGGTAGACAGAAGGTAGCAGCACTGTCCTCACCCCAGACTCTGCTCTGAATTACATTTCATTGGGTGCTAATTTGCTGTATTTTACACCCACACTAAAGTTCATAGTGGAAGAAAAGTGGGAACACATTTTTTAATGAGAGTTATTACAATAAATGGTATCTTTTCCATGATCTGCAAAGGTTGAGTGCTATTGCAATACTTCACTTTACCTGGCAACATCATTTATGATCCCTGGGCATAGACCAGACCCGAGCTGGCATCTAAGTACTCAATCCACCCATCACTTTGCAGGTGCTTCAGCCCCCAACATCTCTTTATTGTACTTATGAAAACAGCTTGTTTACAGTGCAATCACTCATTCAAAGACTGACATTGCTACATCAAGCAATTTATATTAGCCAATGCTCTAATGACATTTCTTAGACTTGTATTTCATGGGTATTTCTTTTTTGGAATTTTTGAAAGATAGAGAGGGCTAAGCTGGGTGGTTAAATTATAAAACTGTCCTCTAAATACTCATCTCTCCAAAACGCCTTAAACGATATTTTAATCAATATATAAGTCAGTTTCAACTGCAAGAAAATTCCCACTGGCACTTGGATCCCCGTGCAACAGCCTTTTTTCAAAGCTGAATATGCTGGTTGGTAACAGAATAATACTCCAGAAAACATGCAATCTGCATTTATTTACCATTCAGGTACATAACCTGGTTTTATCTACTTTAATAGTAAGAGATACAAAATAAAGCACCTTGGATATGTGTCCTAGATATCACATTATCTAGCAGAGCCTAATGGACCAAGATATGACACAGTTTGCGTTGGGAACCAGAGCTACATATGCTGGGTCAGTCATTGTGACAGATCATTGGGCATTTCAGCACATTGTTCTTTGCAAGGAATTCAGCCTTTTGTTGTCCCTTTCAGAAGCAAGCACCAACCTTCCCTTAGAAACACAATCAGGAGACTAAAACACCAAAAACAAACCCCAAACCAAAATCCCCCCAATGCCCAGACATGGCCAGTGGCTGCCCATCTACTGCACCTCAGAGGCAGGTCCTCTTGGGTTTATGCCCTACCAGAGATACATGGGCAAGACAATCCCTATTCTTTGCCTCTACAAGGACGATGGATCCAGGCTCTTATTCCTCTCCCACACTCATTTTATTCCATCTGCATCTTCCCTGATTTACCTTGAAAAATACAAGTTGAATTAGATACCTTCAATGCTCCTTATTACTCCAGTAAAAATTTCTGCTTGCCTCATATGCAAATGAACAGCAAAATCAGTCTCTCTGTTGAAATAATCTAAACTGAAATAGGAAAGAAGGATTTGGTTCATAATAAATCTTTTCAAATACAAGCTGCCTTTAAGTCCTACTGAACTCTATTTCTAAATGCCAGGGCCTTACTGCATGAAAGCTGCCTGCATCCAAAACAAGGGCAGTCAAGTAGAAAACAGGTCTTTTGTAGGTCTTTCCCTGCTGTCCCCCTTGTTCTTGTACATGTTTCTCTATTATTGGATATCTTTCCTTTCTCTATCTGTGATTTTTTGTTTGTTTTATTCTTGTACTATCCCCTTCTCTTTTCTTGTACAATGCCACAGCTGTTCTTGTCCCACTGGTGGCTCTGGCCCTTGTGCTTGTGTAATTGTCCTCTCTTCTGGTACAAAGAGTAGTAAATTTTAACAGGCACAACATAACTAGACTGTTTATTCTCCCTATTTCTCTCTGCTTTTACAGAACCAGAGGCAGCAGGAAACAAAACAGAGGGCTTTTTTCACATGGATCATTCAGCCAGCAAGTCCTACCAGATCCTACAGGGAGAAGTTTGATATACCAGTGCTAATTACTGAAGAGAGAAGTACTGCTGCAGTAAGACTTGTCATCTAGTGGCACCCAAAATGTTTTTCGTCTGGTACATTCTATTTAACCTAGAGGGACCCACAGGGGTCTTTCTGAGCCATTTTTATACATATTCCACATAGCAAGTCTAACACAACTTTCTTAAGCAGAGATTAATGTTCTTAAAAATGTGAATGACTTGGGCTTTTACTCAGGCTACCCAAAGCTCACAAACCTAAACTGAACCCCATAATGATTGCTGTGAGTGTTCTTCATGGAAACTTCCTTTCATCATAGCTAAGGATCGTGTCTGCCCTCTATTAATAACAAAGCCACTACTGAAATTCTCAAGGTGAGGCTCCAGCAGCAGGCAAGTCGGCATCATATGGACAAAGGTATTTGTACCATTACAGTGACAGAGATAAATCCTTCTTTGAAATATTAACTTGCAATGGCTCACAGAGCAATAGATTCATACTGACTCAGCCCATAGCCAACAGATTTATCCTAACAGTAACAGTGTGCCAGAAGAAAAGGGGGAAAATGAAGTGATTTTAAAAATAAATAAGACTTTGATTTTTAATAGCACTAAAAGGCTTTAAATGCACACATTGCTGCCTTCTTCACCTTCAGTAGTGCTGAGTTCATAGAACTACCTCATACAAACTTTAAGCATACAATAAATATTTAAAAAAAAAATATACAGGGAATAATGTTTGTTCTGTCAGCTCTTCACAGACTGTTTTGTGGCATCTACAAATAATGAATGATTAGAGCACAAACAACAAAAATAATTGACTTTAAGGCATAAACAGCTGCACTTAATTCTGGAGGAGTGCCCAGAATAGCTGCTTTGAAATCCCTCTGCTTTTTCCCTGATAAATATGTTACAGAATCATGAAACAAAGTCTGCAAACAAATTATTACTGCTGACTTCTTCTGTGTCATTCTCTTTTGCATGTTTATTGTGCCCTGTTAGTTTGGCATTCTTGCCTAGGTGCAATATTGTATCATTCAGTTTTCTAAAGCACTTACGGTTGCAAATAAGTTTTGTAAACCTGATTTCCTAAACCCCCATAAATTCATAACAGCCTAAGCACCTCTGCTTTAGCTCTACAGCCACAGAAGGCATTTCCTACCACATTGGATTTGGACAGTACGTCTCTGATCTAATAACCCAGTTACACACCAAGCTATATATCCTTTGACAATAATACATGTGACCCTCAGATTCTTTGTCTCATTTTTTTAGATACTTGAAGTTTTCATTCAAGTTGCTCTGTTGAAAGATTAACTGGTTCTGCGTGTTTTTCACAGACTTTTTTTAAGAGCTGAAAAATGAGAAAATTTAAAATCTAATATATTGCTAGAGTTCTCTACTGCAAACTTTTACTAAAATTAAATTAGATTATACAAGTAAAGGTCAAAATTGAAATGGAGTCAATAAAAATCATTAGATTAACAGTGATCCTGAACTGAATCACCATCGAGCTGATTCACCAAATTAATACAGCCAGTCACCAAATAAAATGATTGTACAGCACAGTTAGTGCTTACAAACCTGCAAATACTCCCATACAGGATTTAAGGAGGCACTGCCCATTTAAAACCTGTCCCAATTACATCTCTGCTTACAGCAAAGTTATCAGTCCAACCAGTTGAATAATTTTGAATAAAAAATCCTAGTTTTTATCTCAAAGGATGCATCAAGTCCTGAAGTTCCCACACACACTTAGCAGGTAGCTGATTAGTAATTACCTGGGATTCTGAATTTTGATACAATATCTGTCATAATCACATTTATTTTAATGATACTTTCTCTGCCCTCAAGATGACCATATGATTTCTTTTAGGTTTAAGTATAAGGACAAAGAAAAATTTCCATGGCAAGTGTGAGGCAATGAGAGGAAGGTAATTCACACTGGGCTCACCCACAACACACCAGATCTCTCTGAGAGAGGTGCTCACTCTGCCTTAACCTGCCATCACAAAAGACTTGGGAAGGTACAGCAAAGAGTATTTAAGCACCTCTCTATCAGAGTTTCGACTCAGCAATCACCCTAAAATGTAGAATCTTTTAAAATGGTCCCATTTTACAATAGTTAATAATCTGACTTATTTAGACAAAAACCTACCAAGTGTCTTTATTAAAACCACACTTGGTCAGACTTCATGATTAGAGCGTTTCTGTGACAAGAGCAAAGGTCAGCGTGGTGACATGAGGATACAAATCATTGCACTTACATGAACAGTGATGATAAAACTAACAGCCTGTGCTTCTCCTTCAAAGAACCTTAGCAAACCTCTTGAAAACAGGGAAAATGGTAGAATGAAATGGATAAAATTAGGGTCAAACATCTGCCTTCAACATTATCAGCATATTTTCTTTATTCCTTGAAGGTCTCGGTTTTAATTCTAAATGCCCCCTTGTCTTGAGCCATATGAACAACATTGAGAATTTAATGAACTTCTCGTATACTTAAAATGATAAAATTTCTTATAGATTGCCGGATTAGGGTTAATGTTCCTGGAAACTCACACACATCCTAACCACTGAGCATGCAGCAGGGATCTTAAATATAGAGATTTAATCTAAAATCAGACTCAGTCAAAACCAAATCTAAACTAAACAAAATTAGTATCTAGCCAGTATAATCCCCTGAATGCAGAATGATCTGTAAACCAGCCCATAAGTTTTCAATGTTATCCAAGCTTTAAACTGGATCTACACAAACCTCCCAGATGTAAAAAACCCCAACCAAATACTTCTCAAAGCACTTAACTAGCACATGCTGCAAAAATACTTGGAGCCAGAAGTCCCTTTCATTGCAGATAGAGGTAGACAAAATTTTACAAAGATTTTCCACAAGAGAGTAAATTAAAAAAATCTGGAATTGTACAAAGTCATGAATCATTTTGGTAACTCATTGAAACTTTTCATTTAGAAAAGTTCAGTTGTCTTTTGTGGGTTATGATTACCACTCTGGTACTGAAAAGTTATTACAACTCCTTGTAACTGAATGCAGTTTTAGAAGTTGAATCAGACAGTATTGTTTGACTTTGTTTAGGCATTTTGATATGACTAAATGAAAATGCTTCAATTTATCCCAAAACAAAATTTCAGCTTTTGCACTACACTGCTTTTGTTTCACTTTCCTGTTCAGAAGAGGAATTCTGCTTTCTGACAACTTTTTTCTCATTTCTTTGGAGGGGGAGCATTGTCAATAATGACAAATCCTCTGAAACCAGGGAAGAAGGGTACTGGGAGATGACTTGCATCTAAATCCTCTGATAACTATAAGTATTATGGCAAAATTACTTTTTTCCCTATTTTCTATTGTGCCATCACACTCCATTCATGGGGTTTTTTTCACACTAGGAGCTTCCAAGCTAGGGTGCTGTAGGAAGGAAGGCAGCGTAAAGAACAAAGGAGCAGACGTCGAGGCAATGTGGTTCAATAAATTATACACCTTGTCTTACCCGAGTAAGGCATCACAGCTCTGCTGCTGGAGGAGAAGTGCATGGCTGGCACACCCAGAGAAGATAAAGGCAGACTTTAGCCATCCCTACGGATAACCCAGCTCGATGGCCACTCCTGTCTCTGGCAGTTTGGATCTGAGACAGGATTTGGAGCTCCTCTCCACTCTTATTCTCACACAAACACCTTCACCAGTGTCAGCCCAAGATTATGTCACCAGCAGCAATCGTTTTCAGGTACTACTCCTTTCAGATGAAATAGTTCTCAGCTTCCTACAAAATTAACTCCACTTTGCTTGTAGCATGGATGTACTTCCAGCATGTACGTGCAACAAGAAGAAAAGCTTCCTTTAAAGATGTATATGCACTTAATTTTTTTTTTATATATAATTACTTTATAATCACAGTCCATTTGTCAGCATAGTAATACTACTTACTAATATTCCTACCTTGGAATTTCCTCTCAGCAATAGAAACATGCAGTAGCTTCTCATTTACCCCAAGTCATGGTTCTCAGGAAGAGATAAAAGACCCTGAGCCACAACTTGTCAGTGGAGACAAGAAAGGTTTGCCTCTGACCACCTTTTAGCTGAGAAGCACTGGACATTTTTGGAATCTTCCTGTACACTGTCTTTGACTGTTGCTCACAATCATTAGTTGAAACATTAAGAATACTCTGAATGAAAATACATTTGGAAACAATGCCACCTGCAGCTTTAGCCCATCTTTGCTGATTGTGGACGGGGTTTTGGGTTGTGACACAGCATGACATAAAATCTTACGAGATATGAGATATAATGTTACAGTTTGGGCCAACTGGAGAATCATAAGACACCCCCAGGATACTTCTGAATGGATACTTAAATTTTATGTAAGTCCTGAAGACTCCCACAGATAAGGAAAATAGGCTGGTTATTAGCCAGAGAAGAGTTGGGTAAGAATCTTGGTAGCACATAGCAATGCTTTTCCACTGAAGAAAAATAAATTAGGTTAGTTTGCACTTTCTCTGCCTTCCAGACAATATGTTCTACAAGAAAACTGAGAATAATTTGTCTAGAATGTATTATTCATATACAATTATGATGTATTAAAATAATAATGCTGTTAGAGTCTAAGGATCTAAACAAAGAAGGTATGTAAGGAGATTTAATATCTTTTTATTAGACTGACACATTTAGAAGAAAACAAACAAGATTTCAGGAACCCAAGACCATCTCCAATGATCTGAGGAACTGTATGCCAAAAAAAGTCTGCATGATCTCCCCTATCAGTTAGGCAAATAGAAGATATTAACCTGCCTCATAAACCTTGCTTCACTTAAAATAGTGAAAAATTGTGCTCACATGGGTTTATGCTAAGATATGGAAATGGGGAGAACAGAGAGAAGAAATAACGTTAAGAGCAGGGGTATTTTTCAAACAATTTATGCTAATATTCTCCTAGATTCCAACATGAGCTTCCAGCAAAGCTGTATTATTTTCAGCGAAACAAAATTACTCATGTGGAGACTAAGCAAATTCAGAAAGAGACTCACTTTTTTCAAATTCGCTCTGTATTTTTTTCCTGTAAAAGATTCCAATTGCTTGGTAAGTGAAAACAGCTGATTTAAGAGCACAGTGTATCACCTAAGCAGTCTGCCTATAATACTTAGGTAATTATTCAAAATTATTATTTATTCTTGGTAAGCAATGGGGATGTACATAACAACTTCCTTTGAAGGAAGTGTTTGCCTACTTAGCCAAGTACAAGCTGCTCTTCCACGAATCACTGACGCGTATCATTCCAAGGTATTTTAGTTATTGTGAATGCCTTGGGAAGTTCCAAGGATATCACAGTGAATGGTATCTTAGAATGGGGCTGCTTGGAGCCTTGACAGGCACAGCTGCCTGTGCCACGTGTGCGCTGTCACTGCTCTGGAGTCTGACACATCCCACCGGGAAACAAACAACTCTTTAGGCTCATGCCTGAAGTGCACACCTGATGGCAGCTGAGAGGGAGACAGGCTGCAGCAGGTAGTCCTGTTTCTCTGAACAAGGAAAAGCACGTGTGCATGGAATCATCCCTCCGGAATGGAGGAGAATGGGAAAGGCCTATGTGCTTACCATCTACTTTGAGATACCTTAAAGAAAAAGAATGCTCACATGTTAGCAACATTAAATACTGGATACTTCAGAGCACTCTTCACAATTACTGTGCTGCAAATGGAGGTGGGTGTATAGAACGATACTTTTACATCACGCTCAAATACAGAATAGTGGCGAAGTTTAAGCATCAACACATTTCTGGAAGGAAAAAGAACTCTACAGTTTAGTCAGATTTGGCATTTACAACAAATACCATATAAGGCTCCTCAGCAGGAACCATGAAGCAGTTGCTGTATGCTACTACCATGTATATATGGCTTGATTTTAATGTAGGGAAGATTGGCTGGATAGGGCCAAAATGCCACACTGCTTGGCTCTAGCAGATATTTGTTGAAGACAGAATGCACATAGAAACATCAGCGCTGTTTTTTCTGCAGTGCCTGTGCATCTGGCATCATTTGACTGATGCTTTAAAAAAAACAAAACCAAAAAAATCCCACAATGTTTTTCCTTCTTTAAATAGAAAAAATGTATCAGGCCAGCAGTTTGAAGTGTTTACATTAATTGTTCAGTGTTAAGGAGAAAGCTTTATTATAAATAGCATTACCAAAATAATCTGACTCAGTTGTCACCCACATAATAAGGATGTTCCTATTTATTTTTTCCCAGACATCTAAACTGCTTCCAATTTTACTTTTTTATTTAAAGTAATACTGATGAGAAGAGGAAAAGGAAAGGGTTGTGTTAGATGTACATCAACAACAACATCAGTCAAGCTATATATCCTTTGACAATAATACATGTGACCCTCAGATTCTTTGTCTCATTTTTTTAGATACTTGATCAGGCTTCTTAACAAACCTCTGAAAGGGCTGCCAGGCCTCGTAATCCAACAGCCAGGCTTGTCAAAACATGGTAACTTGGGGCCAGGAAACCCCCAACATGCACCTGAATGGGCTCCTTTGGCTGGGAAGGACAACCAAGTCTTTCTAATTGACAGAAAGGGGGAGGAAGAGAAATCCCACAAACACCAAGCATTGAAACCCACACAAGTGAAAAAATTCGAGCTGATGTGGGAGCAAACACCAAATGGAGCTACTGATGTGAAAGAACCACCCCAATGAGATCACACTGCACTGGACCTCACTGGAGCCACAACAGCTGAATGGTGTGTGTTTGAGAGGTGCCTGAGGCTGGCTTTGCATGTGTCAGTACAAGAGCCTGAAGGGGCAAAGGCCACAAATCAAGCATTAAATACTGAAAACAAACTTTCCTTTTTTTTTCCCTCCATCTTTCACGAGTCTCTCAAAATGGCTTGGAAATAAACAAAACAAAGAAAAAGCTGGGGGCAAAGGCAGAGGGATGTTGGAATTAGGCAGGAAAGCCCTGAGATGCATGTACAGACTGCACGTGGGACCATGAAATTCTGGTTTGTAGCTGCACAGATTATTCCTGACAGGCACACAAACAGTGTGTATTGAAAATTGCATGGGATGGAAGGGTTTAAAGGCCCTATCTGGGTCAGGGGACACAGACTCTTGAACACCACTGACCCCAGGCTTCAGCTCAGAAGAACCCTGCGGTTCCAGCAGTACCACAACCTCTCTCAGCTTTATAAAAAAAGCTCCTGTTGCTAAGAGCAGGCTTGCTGGCAGACATCTATATGCACTGTTTGCCAAAAGGTGCCTTTTCCTCTTTAGACTTATTGAAACTTCTGTAAATTAACAGCTAAAAATGCCCTGCTTTTCACAGGTTTTAATTAAGATTGCTTTCTCCCTGCAGGAAGAGAAATATTGAAAATAGCCTGAAAAATGAATACCCTTGTTGCCAGGTGAGTTTCTCCAACACACCCAGCCTTGCTAATGAAGTGAAACTCTTATCGTCACTTCAGGTGGTAGCTAATTAGTATATTTTCTTAATTAAAATGCTTTTCCTATCGAGGTATTCTGCAAAAAGGCCAAAGAGGGCATTTTGTTGCTATGACCACTTAAAATCAAAATGTCTTATTAGAGGAAGGGGACATCTGCTCTGGGTTTCAAAACCTGCTAGAAACTTGCTGTGCCCAAATCTGCAGCAGGAACTGAAGTCATTCAAACACCAGGAAAGAGCTTCAAGACCAAAGACTTCAAACTACAGAGGGCTCAAACCTCAGCTCATACACCAGCCCAGGGGAGAGGTGCCACTTGAGCCAAGTGCTGTGTGTGCAACTAAGCACTGTCTATAATTCTATTGCCACATGCACATCAAAGTGATGCAGATCAGGCACATTTACTTTAATTTTTGCTTAAAAAATAAATGTAAAACTTTCTGTCCATTGATTTTAATAGCTACAGGTCTTTAAATAATAACTGGTCTAAACTGATTTCATGGCTTTGTAATTAGCACGTTACCTGAGCTCTAACAAAGTTTGTTAACATTGCCACAGGTCTTTAAAAGCTAAATGTTTGGCATTTCAATTCTACTGATCATAGTTATTGGTTAGGACTTTAAACAGGATGCATTTTAAGGCTGGGAGAGGTGGCAAGGTGTCTTTTTGGAGGGTCACTGAAGTAAGGGCTGATGATGAATTTGGTATATTTTTACTTCATTCAGCTTCTGGATCTTCAGTGACTCTTCCCCTCCCCCCATTTCTCCCTGGAACAAACCGTGTACAGAACTATCCTCAAACTTTCAGCTGAGCACAAAAAACCCACCAAAAATATGTGAACTCCAGCATTTGGAATCATTTGTAGGAAGAAATTTGTAGCAGCTTTGCCTTTTTTTCTCGTTTTCCTGTCAGTGGTGTTCAGATAACACAGAAACTCAAGCCTTTCAAATGCTGTAAGTTACTTGAAAGTACATTGAAAGCACCTCATTCTGCTTTTACTGAGTTTAACTCTCTCTCTCATTCCTGCAGAATAGGAAGTAGAAGAATAACACTCTGCTTCCATCTGTCTCATTGTATCCACGAGTGCAGAAAGGAGCTGTCACACTGGCAGCTCTCCATCACAGCACTGAGCTGGGGTCACAGCTGTCTTTCACCTATTAAAGATAATTCCAGGCTTTGTCTGCAGTGTGGAGTGTTTTCTTTCCCTTTCTTTTTAGGTGTAATATATAACCTTGTCAAAGAGCTAAATATACTGCAAGTTCTCACAAGAAACAGGGAAGTGTCAGGGACTGAATCTTTTCACACTGACTTTATAATAAGTTTCCGGGTTCTTTTTTTTTATATATCAATTTGATGACTTGCAGAAGCAGTTAATTTTCCCCTCTGGTGCAGTAGCTCAGGGTTGTGAATCAATTTGTTCTAGCACAGACACAGGTGAAATCCTGGCCTTACTGAAAAATCCTACTCCAGTGGGACTTTGTGACCGACATCTTGGGAGGACAGAAGTTGTGACCTCCCCTTGAACATTAAAATATGAGGGGATTTGTTTATATTCCAAATGTATGAAAAACCTTACCATTCATGGAAGGATTACTGATTTGACAAACGTTAGGAAAGGACTGTTGAAAAGTCAGGTGACTTCAAGATAGAACTACTAAACTTTTAGGGAGAAATTCATAGCTCTGTCATAGAGTGAGAGGTGAAATATCCATTAGAAGGCAATACTTTGGTTTTAAAAAAGGAAAAGCAATTAATTTAAACAAAGCATAAAGTTGCAAACAGAATCCTGACCAACAGCATATCTTTCACCCTCAAAAACGATGGTGAATTTTTGCAAGAGGAGTGAAGAGACTCATAAGCTGAACCTCCCAGCCTGCCATGCCTGTGGTAGGAAGTCTGGGAAATAACAAGAGGCCTGAGTGTCTCTCAGCCCTGCAGTAGAGCTGGGAAGCTCTGCATTCCACGACAGAAAGGTAACTTGCAACCGTGATACCCAGGTCCCTCCACGATGATGTACCAAATTACACTTCTTCAGTTCAGAACTTGCAAATTTGCAATTGAAATGTACAGTCAGATGAGTGTCCTGACTCAGCAAGGATTGACTGAAAGCAGGCTGTGCCCTCCAGCATGGGAAAGACAATCCTGAAGGATATGAGAGGTCTATGAAATGTGCTCTGCACAGTGATGGGTGGGTGGATAAAAACTGCCTGTTCCAAGTACCTGTTCCAGTGCCAGTGGTCAAAAAGTGAACTTACGTAGATCCCTGTTCAAAACAAAGGAAAGGATGGGTAGTACAGAGGAGAAAAGCAATTCTTTGAAGTTGTTAAGGTCAAACCTCACATTCCTTTCATGAAGTCACATCTCACATTTACTACAGAAGCCTTCTATTTCCTAAGTTCAGTTCCTTGCTCCTCCTCTCCGCTTCATTATCTTCCCACATAATTCTGCAATACAATCCTGTCACAGTGCTCCACAGAATTGGCATTTGAACTATGCAGTCATACATAAGGCACTCTGTGCTACTTGTGTGATACACTGGTGCTGTGTAACCACAGCCATCCCTAGGAGAGGGGTTCAGAATTGCCCGTGGTAACAGTAGTAAGAAACTGGCTCATCTCGGGATTTACAGTGAAGCAACAGCTGAGTGGGAGAGCACTCGAGGATACGAGCTGGGTGAGGAACATGTGCACGCCCGACACCACCTGTCGTGTGGCAGCAAATGTACCTCCTAAAGCTCTGCTTGCTCCAGCCCTGAGCACAGCAGGGGGGTGTCTGTTCAAGGGCAGGCAGACACCTCCTGCTCTGCATCAGTTTTGTGATGCTGCAGGCACTTCTGAGTGTCTGAGCGCTGGGACTGCTCTGACATCTTAGTCACTCAGGCACAGAGAAGCAGCATGGCAGGCAGGTAGAGCCCAGGACATCCAGCCTGCGTAACCAAAACTGTGCACAGAGATGCACAGGCCCCCAGAAAACACGGTGATCAGCTGCCTTTGTGCGTCCCACACCACTCTTCTGTCAGCCTGCACCTTGGGCAAGAGGCCACGCTAAACCAGGGCCTGACTGGGGCAGGGCCTCTGGTACTGATCTGCCATTAATAAATAAGTTTCCTTACCAGGAGAGGAGTCCTTACTAACAACAGTTGCAGAAAGATCTAGACCCTTCCTAGAAATTCAGCATGTGCTAGAAACTTGGAGCCAGTGCCTCTCAGGAATGCCCATCACACCATACTACAGAGCTCACGTCGACATGGCTTTGAAAGACCTCAGTGTCACCTCTTTGGCATCCCTGCTGCTGCTCTGCTGGACAGGAAAACTCCTGGTACCCTCTGTTTTGTTGAACACACACAAAAAGCAAGGGTAGGCCTAGGTCTGGTCTGGCATTAGATGTGTCCTTGAGTGACCCATCTTCCCTGCCCAACTCCTGCCAGTGCTGATGGTGTATCATGACTGAACAGACTGCTCAGGAGCTGCTTCTCACCACCTGCAAGGCCACCAGCTCCTCTGTATTTGGCCAGCAAGGAGGGGTTTTCTTGCCTTCTGCACGCTACACTGGTTAAAACACTGCATTGATACCAGTCCCCATCTGCTCAGGGGAATCTCCAACCAGTTCCATGTTCCCATGGAATCAGATCTTGGTTATGGATCTTGTGTAAACCTGTGCTGATCAGTACCATTTACATACATTATTCAAATACATGTGCCAGGCCTTAAATGTCTATCTGTAAGGAAAGGGTCTTAAGGTGTTTAAAGGGCACTATGAAAAGTTCATTCATTAAGCACTTTAGGAGTGTTTGAAAAAGTCTGCAGGTAGAATTAAAAGTGAGAAGTATGTCTAAAAACTCCAGTGGAAGTCAGGTGCAGCAGACCCCACCCCCAAAACCAGTACATGAAATGTAGCTGATGCCTTCCTAAATCACTTAGCAGAAATAAAGCAAAGTATCGCACAAAAAAAAAAAAGGAAATAATTTCGTAAGTAATAGTGCATATTTGTATAATAATTACATTCTATTTCCTGGTATTTCTCAAATGCAGGTTGAAGACTACACTATGTAACAAATGCACCAAAAAAGAGAGGCATATCAGAATCCAAACATTCCCTGTGGGACTGTGTGGTTTCAAACTTCCTCACGGAAAGATTTTTCCTAGAGGAACTCCAAGGAGGACACTAATATGCTTTGATTTTAACATGATCAGTATTTGTAGTGAAAAGTACATTATTCTGTCTTCTCCTTGAAGGAAGAGAGTTGTTTTTAGAAGTGTTAAGATTAAAATCTTTTATCTCCATATTTGAAATTAACAAAATCAGCATTTTTCAGGAATCCTAAAGGCATCTCTCTCACACAGAATCTGAAGTCACTATTTACAGATGATACATCTGTTAATTGCAAGTTCTATTTTTGACAGATGTTTGATATGTATTAATGATCTGGTGCTTTGACTAATCCAGCCAAATCAACAGCTTTAGATGGAATTCAAAGGCTATTTCAGGGAACTCCGCCAACATTTATGTCACTGGATTTAAAAAAGAAGAAAAAAAACCCCACAGTAGAAGCCTGTCTCCCATCCTCATAAATCTAAGTGTACAGAAAGTAAAATATGAATTGTCACACTCCTTCCATAATCAAGCTGACCAGCACTACACTGAATAAATAAATAAACGGACAAAATATAGCTAATGTTATTGCCCATGGGTTCAATATTTACCAGTTTATGTACCATCTGAGCTGTTTCCTGTAATCAGCCGGGCACATGGCACTTTCATTCTCAAGAGACATTATCACCATGACAACTTTATCAGAATAAATTATGAAACACAACACTTGGGGCACGCAGAATGTGGGCACAGGTTTGGAATATTATTTTGTTAGTTATTCTTTTAACGACACTCTAAGTGCCCACTGGAGAAGAGGAAATTAGAAAAAAACACCCTACAAACTAAAACTATCGAAATTACCATAAAAATGTAAAAACTTTACCGAAAGAAAAGGAATAAAGTCATTAGGCTGAAAAATGGGCAATCAAAGAAGCTCTTGTGCTCGGCAGATGGAAAAGCAGCAGGTGCCACGGTGCGGTGGGACCTTGCTTCCCATCATGCACACTCTACAATGATGCAGCCTGACAGGGAAGGGAATTAATGTGTCGGAGCAGGTACTTTCTGTCCATTAGCCGAGTCTCAACACATCCACCCAGACTGCTGCCTCTATCTGCTCTTGGATGAAATGACTAACAGCCCATTGTTCAGAAAGTTGCATGCAAAAGGACAACGCGGTGTGACCTGCCTGTCACTGTCCCAGATTAACAGGGTAAAAGTGACCAAGTAAACATTTCTGCACCTCAGACTGGGATTAGAGATTTCAGCCTATGAATAAATTATTTGAATGCAGATGTTTGGAATACATTAAGGTAAAACACATTGGACAGGCTACACTGGGGGGAAATACTGATGAATAGAATTTCCAAGCCCACATTAACTCTGGCAAACAACAAAAGCAGCATGCAAAGCCCGATAACACACCCACACCTATTCTGTCTCTGGGAAAATCCCTTGCCACACAAAGGACAATCTATGTACTGTAAACTCCATTACTCTGGTGGCCCATGATACAGCACTACATTCTAGCTGGTTTGCATTCCTCATTTCCATCACAAATGACAGAAAATATGACCATAAAAATAAAAGCCAAATCAACACAGAGAGTCTTGAGAGGTTTCAATTTGTTCGAGTCACTCAGCCTCCTTCAGTGGCCATCTGTCCTTTTTGTTGCTAAGTTCAAGGATGTCCAGAATGATAAGTACAAGAATTACTTCTGGCAGCAACACAATGACACACTTTGAAGTCCTTGCTCCTGACACAGCATTTCCAGAGAGCCAAATGCTGCTGGAAGTACCAGGTTTGCCCAGACTGAAACAAACTGCAAATTTAGTTCCACAAATAAAAGGAATCTTTAAGATGCCTCCACTAGTATTTTTCATTCTACCAGAATAAAAATAGAAGTATGCACTCTGTGGTATTTAATATGAATCTGGCAAAATCATATGCCAGGTTTCTGTCTGACACCAAGGTGGATGATTTCCATGTATCAAAATATTTTCTTTTGTCATTTACAGCAGTCTTTGAGTACACTGTGCTTTGAAAATGTTTTGTTTCTCAATATGATAAGCAAACAAAATGTTAATGATGTCAGAACCCTGCTGCTATTTCCAACTGGATACATTACATTTTTCTTTGTAATGATCACAATTAAAACAAACCCCAGATAGATTGATAGAAAAAACCAAATCAGTGGTCAATAACAGAAAAGGCAGAAAATCTGGCTTTTGGTCTTAATCTGCTGTTGTCTAAAGAATAAACAGCAGCTGCAGTTAAAATGGAGTGTCAATTTTTATTTTAGTTTCTTGGATTTTTAAAATGCAATTTATAAACAGATATTTAGCATTCTTATTTGTCCTCCTAATTTTGTTGGTTGTGATATATCATTACACCCTAGAGCTAAGAATTATCTTCCTTTAATTATTTTAGCTTCTCAAAAAGTAAGGACCATTATTTTCAGAAGACATCCTTCAAAATCCTCTTAGTTTCTTACATTTGTAATTAGACTAAATAACAACATATCATTTACAAATATCTTTAGAACAGAACCAGCAGAAGACCAACCAGGCACGCTTAGGCCTTTCAAACAATCCACTAGACACAGGCAACAGCCACTTTATGAAGCCCTTCTTTAACACGGCCTTTTCTAATTTAAAATTTGGGTTAAGATATCAAAATACCACCAGAAAGGGTCCATTTGTTTTGCACTGATAACACAGGATATGACTGTAGGGAACTTTTAAATGAATAAAGCATATGCAGGACTAGCCAAAGGATTATTTTAGAAATCTGAGGTACAGCCAGGGCAATCTTCACACCTGGCTTATTTCAGTGGCATTTGAGATCCAGTAGAAGAATAAGAATCAACACTGAGCTAGAACATGTTCAGAAGGGTCATGCCAGTTCCAGGAACTAGCACACACGTAATTAGAGACTGTCTCTGCCTCAAGCAAATCTCTGCATTTAAAAGGAAGGCAGGAGAAGGAGATGAGACCAGAGAGAGAAATAAATACCACAGAAATGTGAACAAAACTCTTACCCTAAAAGCTTTAGGCTCAAAGTTAAATCTCAATATGCTTCTGCATCAGTTGTTAAAGCAAAAGATCCCTGGCTGTCCAGATCTTGGAACTACCCCCAAACACACTGCAGCAAATTTCACCCACTCAGATGTCTCTGATTAATTTGATAATGTAGTTTCATCTACAAGGCACGGCTGTACTACGATTTATGGTGTTAAACTAAGGAGCCCATGTTTTCCCAGAGTCCCAAGGGATGTACCTTAAAGCCTAAATATGATACCCTTATTTCTATACATTCTGCTTCTGGCAGCTGCCATTTAAATGGAAATTACTGGATAAATTTCCAATCACGACCCATAAGAAATATTTCTAGCAGCATTTGACATGATTGATTTGAGTTCTATAGCACTGCCTCCTCACAGGGATTATCCGTTTTGCAGGCTGCTTTGCTCTCCAGAAAGATGGAGTGATAGAGACCAAGAGTGAAGGATGCATACAAAACTCCTGCTAACCAGCAAGGCTACTGCTCCTATTTATGCCAAAATCTATATCAGAGTCATTTTGTACTTACACACAACAGCAGACCAAACAGAAATGGTTTTTTCCTTAACTTGTGGCTTAAGAGGTTTTTGCAATTGCTTTTTGTGACCATTAAAAAGCCAGTTAAGATGTACTCTGCCTACAGATGCTGCATGTTTGCAAACACAGTGTCCTGTTCCTCCCAGAAGTTCAGAATGCAGCACCATTTACACTGACACATTTGTATGTAGCATGGCCTCTTCTCTATATGCTCATTTACAATCTGATGGCATGTCCACTTAAAAAAATAAAAAAAATTTAAAAATCCCTCTGTGAAATGGATAAAATACTATTACTAAATGATATGTGTAATCATTCAGTACCATTACTACTGAAAGGTGATATTGCAGTGACATTGAGAAAATTGGATCTATTCTTCATACAATTATATAGCTACACTTTCACTCTAATGCCATTCTAATTGGAAAGGAGCACTGAAATGTGAAACTGGGTGCATTTCAATATCTAATTATCACTCAGTAACTCATTCTCAAAATAGTTTTCTGGAAAAGACAGTTGCCAAGAATGCTATTTTAATTCTGAAGTCTTCACTAGCATTCTCACAGAAAAAGAATCTTTTACTCAATATTTGTCTGTATTTCAGCTACACCACTGTGGAGAGATGGACAATAGATATCTACAGGTTGGCCTGGCTCCAAGGGGAAAGCACCTGCATTTACCACTCTGCCAGTCAAGTCACTGTGAGCAAAATACGCTTCCTGGGGCAAGAACTCTTAAGGGTTAAGAGATAAAAACAAATTGAATTAAAAAAGCAATATAAAGGCAACATTTTTTACATAAAACATTTGTTAGATACAATAATAAAAGAAGTAATTTGATTTATTGTAGGTAAAATCAGCAGGATCTGCATTATAGACCCATTACAGGGCTTTAACAGGGTACTTTTCAATCGATGTTTCTCCCTCAGGACTTAACCTGATGATAATCAAATGCAATTTCATTTTGATAACAGAAATACTTTGGGAGAATTTTGTAATGAAAATATTCTGAAGAACCAAACAAACATGAAATATGACAGTTTGGGGGATGAATCCGGGTTTTGTTTTGGAGACAAATAGAAGCTTTTACACATCAACACCCAAACACACACAACAATTTGTGTATTCACAAGAACAAAGGGCTGCCCTGCCTGTTGGTGTACCTTGGCAGCATTCACCTGCTGGCACCTCCTTGTAACAAACCCAACAACCAACAGCCAGAGACAGGTGAGTCCCAAGGGGCTCCAAGACCTGAATAGCTCCGGTTCTCTCTCCTTTCAAGATTAGGTTAAAATTCCTAACTTCCCCTGCACATTTATTCTTCTTGCCTCTACATTTTCTCCTCAAAAGCACAATTCAATCTAAAAACGAAATTATTTTTGTTGCCCAATTAAGAGTCTGTGACAGGAGGTGCTAGGAAGAACAACTTTGAGACAGTTGGTTACCAACACCAGGCATTCCAAGCACACTCTTAAATATGCTCTTTTCCTGACTGATGCTAATCTGTAATTACAGATTTAAGGACTTTAAAGACAGGAAACGCTGCAAGAAGTTTTTCCAAAGATCATTGCTATATATCATCTTGCCCAGCACAGAAAAGGTGGAGAGAGGGAGAAGGGAATAAACCCACTGATTTCTGCAAGTGGAATAAACATAACTTTAAAGAGCCACCCAATTCTGTGATAGTTTTGAAGCTCATCCTCACTTGGTGTCATCTGCCAACTTAATAAGCCAACTAGCAGCCCCAAGCCCTGTGCGGACTGCCTGGAAGGCCCATTGATTCCTATTCAACACAGCCTTCAGTTACTACTCTTTAATTACCATTGCTCTAGAACTTTCCATGTGGCTTCCGGAACCTCATTCATTCTCTCCAAGTTTCAGTACACAACTACAAATGGCCCCGAGATTGTCTAACTGCTGCTCTAAATGTCCTGGAGAAAACATCTGCAGGCTGAAGTATTTTTAAAATATCCACTGGACAGAAGCCCTACAGATCAGGTTAGGATCTATCATGGCTTCTTTCGTATTAGCTTTGATCATATGTTTAAAACACATTTTGTTGAAAATTGAGGCAAAAAGCAGATTTCAGCCTCCCGGGCAGTGCCTGCTGTTCTCTCTCCTTCCCTGCTCAGCAGAGAAATAGCTGATGCCTTGGTTATTGGCATGCAGAGTGTTTGCTTCTAGTATTTTATGCTCCTGGGTCATTGGTTCTTAACCTTTCCCATATTTTTCTCACTTAGTTTTTCTACTCTTTGACAGTCATTCTTAGCAATTTGACCTACTTTCCACTTTCTATACAACTCCAACTTGTGGCTTAAGTCCTTGAAGAGTTCATGATTTAGTTGACCTTCACGTAAGGACAGCCAGTGTCTGTGGCCTTACTGGAAAGTCTCTTGGGAACATCCAGCTCTTGAAAGCCTTTTCTCTTGCTCTGACACAGTATCCATAACAGTAACCCATGGCTATTAAGTATTCCTTTATTTAATCCAGAAAATTTAATTTTAGTTTATCTCTCCATCTTCTTCTGTATCAGAAATGTTGATATTTCAGAGACTTTGTCATGAAACCAGCTTTTTACTTTTGCATTTTCACCTGTTCACCTTTAATCACCACAATACAGTCCACGAGCCTCCCTTTAACTCTTTCCTCACTCCCCAAACCCTGAAAACTGGCTGCAAAATGGCTTAAGCAGATATTAGGCCCTCTGGATTCCTTTCCAGCAGAAAGGTGCCCAACAGCATTGCCAGCACCTTTGGCTACTGTGCTTTTATCATTAGAACTGGAAGATATTAAGACACTAATGGAAGTCTCTGCATTCACTTCTTGCTTATGTTCTGCTCAGCAGAGCAGTCTGTTCTAAATACTCATAAATAATTAATGTCCATTTCTCCTCAATAGCTCATCTCCTTGTCTCATTTCTAATAACTCCTCTTTGACAGGTAAAACTTCATCTTTCCTTCTCAACAATTAAGGCAATATTACTATTATGATATATGTAAAAACTTGCAATTCTTCCCTTTTACTTTCCTAATTCCTGCATTAAAGTACTCAAGAAACACATGTCTTTGACATGTGGCATAAGGGTTGTCAGAAGCAGCAATGATTTGAAGGATATCTTAAAAATAAGTACCAAGGACTCAATTTTCGCCTCTATCCCAACATATAATGAAATGATAATGGTGCTTTGCTATGGCTGGCCAGAAGGAGAATGTTACTGACAGATGGATGCCAAAAGAAAAGAGCTAAAAACAACAGTCCTAAACTGATGAAAACAATTTAAGAATCACAGTCTGTTGCCTAAAGTTCAGATTTCTGAGTGATTCTAATGAAGATTGTTCAACCATACTTTTGGATTATCTATAATCAGTTCTTGAAAAACTCCAAATCCCACAGCAACTTGGTATTTTTACTATTCTTTTTATACAGTACCAGTTAAGTAATTTATGCCATTAAAAATCTTCAGCATTTTAAAGGGAATGGCACAATGGAGGAAAAGCACAAATTAAAAAATTACTTTTCCTAAGAGATCTGATTTTTCATGGAGAAGATTAGAATTGTGGAACTGTGCAGGAAGGAATACAAAATGAAACAGAAGAGCACCTCATCAATTTTGGATAACAAAAATGCATTGCTAAATAAATACAGCACCGTATTTCTCCTTTATTTGCAAAGTTTGAAAATAAGCTCTTAAAATTAACATAATCTTAAACTATACGGATTAACCTTTTCCAGGTGTAGCAACCACCAGCCAAAAGATAGAGGGAGTGAAATTCATATTCTAGCAAAAGGCCAGAATAAATCCCTGCACTTCAGTGTAACCTAAAAAGCTTATTCTGACCATCCATATCAGGCTGAACTTCATTTTGAGAGAGCTTCCTAGAGTAAGATAACAGAGTTATCACTTACCACTGGGGGTAAGGTTTGTTCCACTTGGCATTGACATCTCTGCAGGAACTTACAGTTAAACTGACCAGAACAGGATCTTTTTACAGCTCAACTTGGAAATATCTGCACTTTCCAAAGGATCAATTCATGGGACGTATTGGACATGTCCACTCCTGAATGAGGCAAACCATGTCCCCAGCTGCCCTACTGACTGTAAAGGGAACCTGGACAACTGCTTTTGGCACATGAATCTCACCCTCGACATCGCCGTAGTCCAGGGTTATCTCATAAGCTACATGAAAATAAGGACATTAAAAGGTCCTGGAAGAACAAAGGTAGATTAAAAACGATAAAAAATCTAGATATATGAATGGTTCCATTATCCTCTTTCACAGGGAAGATTTTCTAATAATTCATGAGAAATATATCACATTCTGTGAATTTCAGATTACAGAGATAGTTTCAGCATCCCTTTTCAACAATGCTTTTTCAACATTTCATTTGTTTATCTCACAGTTTTCTTGCAAAAGGAATGCCACAGCACAGAGCTTTAATCACACACTACTTACTGAACTTTGCAATGTGTTTCAAAGCCCTACTAGACATGAAAACCTTAATAAGATAATTTCTCTTCTATTCAAAAAGGTGTATTTTGAAAGTAATGCAACAACAACCCTAAAGCCATAGGTTTCTTAAAGGTTTGTCAAGAATATTTAGCAACTTAGCCATTGATTTTCAATCAAGGTATATATATTTTATGTCCTTACAATAAATATTCAATAAATAAACAGAAAAGAAGACAAATTATTTTCCCAATGCACTCTATGCAGAAATACACCACCATAACCTGGAGAATATTTTTATCTGTGACATATGAGTAGTATTAACATTGCACATAATCTTTAGTCTGCCTACATTCCAACAAAGAAATTAAAGTGAGAACTTTCAAACAAGAATTGCTAAAGAGGTATTATATCACTTGATAAAATATTTGTTACTGCTAACAGAGCAGAGAAAATCTCAGGAACGTGTGATAACTCACCCACTTTCAAGTTTTTGTCCTCATCTATTTTTTACTCTTGACTCACACTACAGCTAAAAATATTTTCTCTCAGTTTTAACGGGTGACTGAAAACTCAGTAATGCCTACAATACAATGCTACAATACAATATAAGGGTGCAGGTGAAGTGTAAATTATTTGTTTCATCAGAGCCATACCATACGTAGGAAAACCAACTGACTTGCAGTGTTTGCCTTTGAATTTTGTCTCAGCAAAATCCCCTTGTTGCTGGAGATGATCAATGCCCTCTCACAAACCTGTATAAATACCCATTGACTGCACAGCAACCAGCAAGAGGGGAGGAAAGTGGTGCTATCCTACTTATCTATCACAGACTCATTAGCCTGAGATTATGGAGGTGTCCTGCCTTTATCAGGTTAGATGATGTTCACATGAGCTTCTGTAAAAGAGAGTTTTCTGTGAAGTTTCAAAGAACACAAAAGCTAAGGGGCTTTGACTTGATAACAACATATTGATATCTTTATTCATCTTCTTTGTTTCACATATCCTCTGGGCATCTCTGGAAATATCATCCCTCCCTCCCCTCAGGATTCATACCACCACACTGTGAAATCCAGAGCTCCCCCATCACCTTAATAGGTCTAGACTCAACTATTAAGTGTTTTAGCCCAAAGGATGACAGGGGATTTGACAACCTCATATGTTACATGAACAAATCTGCTGAGACAGATTAACTACACTGGTACATTTCCATTTCCCACTGCCTCTTCTGACTGCAACAAAGCACCATTTTCACCAAAATGGAAAGCATTGCTCTGAATTTGATATAGATATAAACTACCCGAGCTGGAGCTTCAAGGAAATGAAAGTATGTTTAAGAAATCAGCCAGGAAAGACCAGTTTGCTTCCCAGTTTAATTAATTGAATTTCATTACCTGCTATAGCACTCTATTAATACTAAGACCATTAAGCAGAAGTACAGCCTCAAAATTAATTTTACGCATCTAGACTAACTCCACCCTGATGTTTTGCCAGTACAAACCAATCTATTCAAAATTTGTGCAAATCCAGACCTGTTCAGTAAATACAACCAAATAAATCATGTTAAGAGCAACATCACAGGAGAAAATAATAACCATGGTTTATTCTCAATATCAGTTACCTCCACACAGATATTGACAGCAAGTTTCTGCATTCCTGAGATTCATATGTAATAATGACTTTTCATTAACCACATAGAGCATGCCACAAGAATTCCTGTTCAGAAGTAAAACATCAGTAGAGTAAAACCATACAGTCAGAATGTAACTTCAAAAATTCTGAACCTGTGTAATCAGAGAAAGTAAGTTGCCTGTACAGCCAGAAGCCTCATAAAAACAAAACCTCATATACCACTACTTAAAGTTGAAGATTATGAGCTAATCTTGTAGCCAATATTTCTAAGCCTGAAGGGCTAAAAGCTGTGAGGTTATTAACAGAGCCATGCCTTTGCAGAAACTTACTCTAATCTGTCTCAGATGCTTAATGAGTGGTTGGAAGGGAAAGGGAATCGGCTGCTCACCATTAATCATTGCAAGAAGGAGCCCTGCAAGCTCCTAGGTAGCAGGTAAACCATTTTTACTGATGTGGTTAAGGTAATAGCACAGGACTTTTGGCCCATTGTCACCTCCTCCAGTGTTGTGAGGGAGATGACTCAGTATCAGCACTCCTCCAGTTTGGCTACACTACACCAGCCCTGCCCTTGGCAATATTGAATTTTGCCTTCCTTCCTCTGAACTTTGCTTGTGAAGAAATTGCAAGGCAGAGAAGGCACTAAATATGAAAGCCTTAAACTGTAAGACCACATTAAAATGCACATTATTCTACATTAAGGCAAATCTAGGATTTCAAGCAGATGCCTTTATTGTTAAAAAAGTTTATGTTTTAATCTCCTCCTATATGCACATCATCTTTTGTGTATCCACAAGTCTCAACAGTGTTATTAACATCTCATTTCTTCCTGTGTTACAGGCCTCTTACAGCTCTCTTCTCCACAGACAGTGACCTCTGTGTGCCCTGAAGCTCACAGGGCAATCTATTTATAACTGAAGTGGAATGAATATTTCACAGAAATGTTTCAGTTAAGAAACTCTGTCACTTTTTCTTTTTATAGACTATCAATGGAAGATTCTAATCTTTTACTTAAAAACTGATTGAGTGTATTTACCAGCTGGGCAGTTTGGCATGGTCAGGCCCTTCAGTGCACTTTCTGCTCTTTGCCTCAGTGACTATGTTAGCAAAGCATTATTTTCAGACTATGATCACCAGAACAGAATATTGCTGAAGGGACCTGGAAAAAGTAGACATTTCAGAGGCTGTTGAACACAAAAAGACACTCTTGTTAGGAAAAACTTAATGCAAGAGAGGTTTGAATACAATTTAAGAAAATTCTTCTGAAATGTTAAATGAATATTCCCTTCCATTATCATGGCACTATTAAGACTACTATTCCCGAGTTATTTGTTTATTTACAAAAATAGTTTTATTTCCAGAAAGTTGTTAAGATTGTTCTAAAATAATGCAATAAATGCATTAGAAACTTATTCACAGATTTCATTCTGTATGAAGAGAGCAAACTAAATACTTCCATATGCTTACTGGAGCCGTATATTCTAGATTTTAATAGGAAAAACATCTGCTAAAATTGAGCCAGTACCAAGCACTACTGTATTACGTCTTATAAGACATATAATTTGTCATTTTTTTATCCTCCTTGTTCAAGTACAAAGTGACCTTGAAGACCTATTCTTTAGTTCCAAAATATTTTTTCTGTGAAATAATAAACAGTAAATTACTGTGACCTGTTGAATTTGAAATGGTCTCCCCAGTAGATTAAACTGTCTCCTTATATGTAACTTGGCAATTGTTACCTGTTATCAGCCTTAGGTCAGGTATTAAAAAAATATAATTCTCTAAGATAAAGATGAGGTGTTGGATAAACCTCCCCATACTTGAGGGAAGACAACTGCAAAACCAGCTTGCCTAGAACTTCAGAATTCCTCCTCCTGGAGAAAGAGGACTGAAAAAAAATATAGATCTGTGAGCTACTGAAACAGATAATTGAACATATAAGGTAATATTGAACCTGATAATTCAGCATTAAGGTGTGTGTGCAGGGAGGAGAACCAGACCCAAAAGCACAATATTACAGTCATTGGGTACATAATAGCAAAAAACCTCAGAAAGCTTTAATCTGTGGAAAAAATATTATATAAATTGCTAAGAAAAATTTTGCTATTTGTGACTGAGGTAAGGTGTAAACTATCTCATAATAATTTGTGTCAGCTGTTTGAGCTGATAGTGTCCTAATAAAAAATAAATACAACAGAGCATTTGGTCTGAGGCATCAGTTGTGTTCTTAGGCTTGTAAATCCTCCTGCCCAGAAAAAGGACCTGTGCCTTAGATCCTTGTAGGAGGAGCAGTTCCTTGAGCTTCCCAAGCACAGAGGTCAGGAGTGCCCAGGGTCCTCCTTTCTACACTTTGTAAGAAGAGATGCAATGTTACCCTTTTTCCAGTCACAATCACCACAACTTTGCAAATGTCATGGAGAGTGGCTTGGCAACTACGAGTCCCTTGGGACTCTGGGATGCACCTCACTGGGCCCCACAGACTTAGGAGTGTTCAGGTTCCTCAGGTGGTCATGAACCTGATCTTCACTTACTGTGGAGGGGACACGGCTCCCCCTGTCCCTGTCCCTGCCCTGTGGTCCATCCATTTGAAAAGTCCAAGGAAGAGTGATTGTCAGTGAAGACTGACACAAAAAAGCCTCAGCCTTCTCCTGACCTGTTGTTACCAGTTTGCAAGTCTCGCTCACTGGAGCAGGGAGTGGGGGATTTGCTTTTTCTGACCTTCCTTTTCTGTCCAACACACTGGTAGACGCCTTTCTTGTCACTCTTCATTTCCCCTGCCACGTTCAGCTCCATCCCTGGACTACCAGGCTGTGTCCCTATGCCCTTCCCAGGATACCTGTCCTTGCTTCCACTGCCTGTGCAACTCCTCCTCGTCCTTCAGGCTGACCCACAGGTCTCCACTCCTCCCTGCCAGTCTCCTGCCTTCATTGCCTGATTTCTTACGTGAGGGGATCAAGAGCTCTCTTGGAAGGTCTGCTTAAAGATCTTCCAGCTCTGTTCTGCTCACGGGTCCCTGAGGGCAACTTCCATGGGGGCCCAGTAAATCAGAGGCACTATATGGGCTACATAAAGATTGACCATACTTTTATATAAGCAAGAAGACAAGAAAATTTAGGATAGTTTGTGACATCTTACTTTTTGTCTCCAGTCCACTTAGGTTTTTTCCCCTGCTTACAATTGCAATGCACTTGTTGGTATCAGGTAGCTGACGATTTTATTAAGTTGACTAGACAGAACCTTTGCACACAATGACAGAAACTAAATGATGTTTTATTTCAGGAATCATGTAAAGTCATACCCCTGTTTGCTGGCTTCAAATTGCATAATTTAAAATTCATCAGTGTTCCTATCCCAGCTCACACTCTAGCCATTAAAAAGTTACGGTTATGCTCCTCTAATTGTATTGTTTATGTCAGGGAACAATAAATCCATTTGTTTTGAATGATTTAGTGTTCAAACTGTACCAAACTCTTCATATCAATATTGAGTGTCACAGTTTGTATACATTCAGTGCTAATGCTTTTGGTAGTGAAAAATTTTCTATTTTTTCAATTTCTTTAACTCTGATGCTAAAAGATCTACTAATAGAATCATGATCCTGCAATGAGACAGGATCACCACAGAGTTAATACAAAAGACTATTCTGTTTGGTTTCAGTTGTGTTTCAGTCTAGATAATGGGGAAATAATGTTTCCCACCAAAAAAAAAAAAAACGCCAGAAAAACCCTTAGAGTTCACTTTTAATGAAGAATTGCCTCCTTTGAAGCCAGCTGCTTTCCCAACCAATTACTTATTTTTAAAAGAATAGCAATAAAAATATTAATTCTTATGATTTATTGGCCCAATTTTCAGCTAGCAACCTAGGCAACTCTATTCTTGTAAATACAAGTGAACATAATTTTGAAGTACCAATCCTTGCCTGATAGATTTGTGACTGTGCACATTTTATGCTCTCTTCATTAAGAAAGTCTATTGCATTAATGGACATGCCAGACACAATAACAGTGTTCAAGCAACTGATTTAAGTTATGCTCCCATAAAAACAAGCTGGACGGATTTTAAGGGACTTCCAGAGTGAATGAGTTACAAGAGTCTGACTTAAAACAAAATACTATAAGGATTCTCTTCTGTTGTATCTGTGAAGTGCAGTGGTTTTGGGGAAAAAAGGGTTCTGGCTGCCTTTGTGCTGTCCCTGGACTTTGGCCTTGACTTTGGGAAGTTATCCCATTTTCCATCCCTGGCTGGGGAGGGTACAGAGCTGCCTGCCCTTCACTGTGCCCTTACTCACACAGTTCTTACAGGACCCTGCTGTGTATCAGAAATCTGGGTAAAGGTGGCAAGACTATGCTTTTACAGAGGTATTTCAATAGCTGCAAATTCTCCCACAAACCAAACTGTATCTTGATTAACAGCATTTTAAACTCAGGAAATACTTGCAAGAAAATCAAAATTCCAATCCCAAACCTTTGTGAGGACTCTCCCTTCCCTGTATCTCAATCCTCCTGCTAATCTACTTGCATTTCAGTCTGTCAGACTCAGGCTACTTATAATGTTGTGACCTGACTTAGCTGTCCTGAAATTTATTTTGAGCATGTTACCTCTTGGATTAAGAATCTTCATCGACCTTTTTCTTCATTTTTTTTTCTTTTTTGAGACCAGGGGTATAATTTAAAAGTTTTTCTATTATGTTCAAGGTACTTCAGGCCTCTCACGCATGTTATTTATAGGAACAGATCAATGCCTATGTTCCACCTTGGAGCTTGTGCTCAGTCTTAGATTACTGTCTGCCTTGACTCCTCATCACTGTCTGGTAAAATTCAAGCATTATCCATTTTGTCTTTTGTGCATCCTGATTCTTGCCAGGAACATAAACCAGCAACCACTGTACATCAAAAATCTTACCATTAGACATGTTCTTAATTGTTTTGCTGAACTGGGACATACGTTTCTGTGCAAGCCCATGATACACCTCAATGGGCAAGTAATGCAGGCCAGCAGAAGTGCTTCTGTTCCCAGGATACAACATTGTACCACAGGTTTCAGAGATTTACTTTGGACTAAATTAGGCTGGTCCCACGGATTTAATGCTCATCAGCATTTGGAGTCAATTAGGTACATTTCTAGGACACTTTTTCAGTCAAGTTTCATTGCAGTGAAATCAGAGTTTACTCCAAGGCCATCCTCCAGTGCAAACCTAAGCACTCTAAATGAGGACGCTCAGGAGATTTCTTTTCTGAGCCAAACTGGAACACTAACATAGATGCACTTTTGGGCTCCCCAGTGTAGGGAAAGAACCACTACTACTTCCTTTCCCTCTGTTTTTCCAAATTTACTCTATATGCAGGTGAAGATTTTAGAAGTGATTATTGTACTGTTAATGTCATACAGTGATTGGGCTCATAAGCTCCCAGGCTGTTTTTAACATATGTCAGGCAATGCCAGAGATACTGTCTCCAGTTACAGATTGGTAAAACACTTAGCACAAAATGAGATTACAAGGCCTTCTCTGTGATCCTCTGTCAATGGCTACTATTTATATCTAATAGACACTGCAGAATTGGCTATTTGGATACACCATTAGAGAGAGGAACTTCAGCTCATGTAACATGTCGTAGTTTGTGGGAAATGAAGGCACACAGCTCTGGCAGTTATGTCAGTCTTTGCACAACTACCCAGTAATCAGGGGCCCAACATACATTTTAAGCAGCCTGACACTGATTTCCACTTATCCCCAAATACTTCATTACTGTTAGATATGTTCACAGTGTTGTCAAAACCACGTAACTCCAATTCTCCATCACTTGCACACACCTGGGACTGAATCTTAATCTCACAGATGTGTAAATCAGAAGAAAATATAAAGATTATATTAATGTTGCATCTTCATCAATATCAACCAATTAACTGCCTGAAGGAGAAACATAAGCACCTGCATTTGGAAAGGGGGAGAGAAGAGCATATTTATTCTATTACCAGAACAAATGATGAGTGAAATAAAGCAAGAACAGAAAAGACATTTAAATTCACACTTTCCTTTTTCTTCATCACTGAATAGCAATTTATGCCATCAAGGCATCAATTTTTCCAACTGGTATGTTTTGGGTTTCTCATAAAAATAGTGAATATGATGTCTGGAGGGTCTATCTGACAAGAGCACAATCACTTTTTGCTACGTCCTAGGCTCCGGACTGCTGAAGTAATACAAGTTTTGTTCAGTTAAGTGCACATTGCTATATATTCAGTACCGGTACCTCATGAACTCAGAGAGAAAAACCTTGATATTTAGTTATGTAACACAGACAGATGTTACACAACCTCTTCAGATTTCTAATGAGAAATGTGATATAATTTGGTCTTTTGAGCCGTTGGCCTGAAATAGTGGGCAGCTCCCTAATCCCCTCCCCTACAGACAATTTCTCTGCTTTCTTTGTGCCTGTCTGAAACAGGTAGGATAAAGCTAAGCCCACTAAAGAAGGAGGTGACATTTATAGATTAGCCAGAGGGAGCTGTGACTGTGGTCCTTCCTCTATTCTCTGAGAGCTTTTGCTCATTCTGTATCCAGCACACTGAGCTGGTGCTTGTACAGTTTCACCAGTGGATCAGCACGTGCCTTTCCTAACATCCTTCTCTGCCATTTGCCCCCTTGCTTCAGAGTTAAGCTTCATTCCTTAAAGCCACTGTGTTTCAACTGTGATAGTGACTGCGAATGCTACAATTCCAGGGGGGTCCAGACTGAGACATTTCCAAGAGTCCCAGCTCTCTGAAACAGTTAGAACTGTATCCACCCTCAGCTATCATAACTTTATAAATGCTTCATAGTGGAAAGGCAAAAACTGAAACAAATCAAGTCACTAGTCATTTTTGAAAAAGATCTTCCTGTAATTTCTTAAGCCAAATCACAAAATCATTACTCAGGTAAAACTTATTGGAATGGACATAAAGACTGACTGTATAGAAATCAATAAGAGAGGAATTCACAAATCATGTATCCAGTAAAGAGCAAGTTCTTTAAAGTGTGTGATTTTAACTGGACTCTCAAATGATGTAAGTAATGATCTTGGAAGAAGATATAAAGCTATTGGGAATAACATGATAGCAGAAACTCACTACAGCTTAAGACGCCAGCACACCCACACCATACTACAAGCATGAGAGCGAGGATGAATTGCTTTAAGACTAAGACTGATGAGAAGGAAGTGACATTTTGGTATGATTCATCACTTATTGAATTCTATTGAGTGGCAGGCTGCTCACTCTGAAAGTCTTCAGCTCTGGGAAGAAAAAAAATATTTGAAGAGAAACAATCCCCTCTCCAGTTCTCTTATGAGCTCAATACAGCAAAGTCATCCAAGAGAAGTGGAAACTGGCCATATTGTGTTATGTTACCTGCTGGCAACTTCTTCTGGTGAGTGCATATATAAGCACCCTATTTGCATAAATACACTATTCCCATAACAGGTGACGTGTTTATATAGATAGGTACACACAGAGATCAATAAGCAAATAAAGGATTTCCAGAATGCGTAGCCCAATCTGCATTGCAGAAGTTGTTAATAATTGTTCCAACTCTTCATTCTGTACTGTGAGATTTATAGTGCTCTAAATCCCATTTATATTTTTATCTGAATCAGCCTGCTCATCCCTTGCTGCTTTACCTTCCCAAATCAAATTCAGTCAGTTCTCTCTAGCTCTGTCTGAATGTTTCCTTTGATTGAGTGATGTTATTTCTAGAAAAAACACTCAAATCAATTTAATGCAAATTCCTTTTCACGTCCTGGTTGACCCATCAGGACATCGACAATAATAGATTGAAGTAGTTACTTCCTGAGGCAGATGACTCATTGAGTGCTTAGTAATCAATTTTCATCGTTGTGACTGCATAATCTGTCTTTGGGGTTCTGTTGCATATCGTGACTAGAATGCCACAGAATCCTGGATTGCCTGATACACAAAATGAATGGTGAGCCATCAGCCATTCAGCCATTTTAAATTGCACAAACCACCACAACAGTCACATCTGATACAGGAAGGCTCTACCTGTTCTTATGCACACTAAGAGTAAATTCAGGCAAACTGATGGTGCTGTGCTAGTCGAAATCCATGACAGCTAAGATCAGAATTTGACCCTTTGGGGATCTGCCATTTTAACCTTTTCTTGCCTCTGGAAAAAACTGATTCACCGAGAGTTGTGCAATCAAAACAAAGTGAATGAGTTTTGATCTGCTATAGAAAATATGTGAATCCATTTATGAAAACTTAGATGGGAGAACTGTGGATTTAGATCACCTAATTCAACATCATGGCTCTAGAGCTGCTTACTGCAGACACAAACCTGCAATGTTTCACAGCACCCCAGCTGCATCTCACACAGGACATGTCATATGATAACACTGTCTTATAGCAACTGCATCATTTACAATCACTGTGGAAGATCACCAGGAATGTGTGTTTCCAGCACAATGGCAGGAAAAAACTTCAAACTCTACTGCCATAAGGCATCCCACCAAAACATGTTCCTACAGCTAGGATGCAGGACTAAACAAGCAGAAGTCCAAGTTGTTACCTCAGTACAATAGGATGAATGATGATTCTGAGTCTCCTCATGCTGTGGTTTACCACTGAGTTCAGATTCCTTCATAACGGGACTGTGTAGGCAAAAAAAAACAGGGCAGAGTACAGCTTACAGATTTTATGTACTATTTTAAGGCAAGAACTTTAGTTCTTAAGATTCGTATCAGTTTGACAACTTGTTCAGTTTTGTTACACACTCATCTTTCTCTCTGGTGTGTCTTTGAAAAGCAACACTAGAAAGATTTGATTTTTTTTTTGACATTTCTGACATTGACATTGCTCTTTCTAATGAATTCTTCATTTGTGAGGAGTACACAAAGGAATTTGAGGGGCAAACTCCGTAAGGTTTGAAGACATGGCATGCAGCGCAGCCACCACCACCATCCTGCAAGAAATGTAACAAACCCGACCACAGAATCTGGGGAAGTTCTGAATTTAAGCTAGTCCATAAACATCACTGTACAATAAGTTTACACTGGCAGGAAAAAAATCTGATTTCCTGCAGTAGTTTCCTAATTATCTTCAAGACACAGACATGCAAAAATGACCTTCTTACCAAAAAAAGAAGCAATTTATTTAACATTTGGGAAAGGATTCCTTGTAACAGTTAAACTGGTTAAATTTTTAGCAGCTATATGCATCTAAATTATAGTAAAAAAATATCTACTATGGAAAAACTGGAAGTATTTCTTTTATATTAGCCATCACAAAAATAGATGTTTTAAACTAAAGCAATACAGAAGTCTCCCTGTGCAAAACAGTATAATAATACTGTGATGCCTAATAATGAAATCTCCTTTAACTGCAGCACTGACAAGCTTCTAGATTCAGAAGCACCCTGAGTGATAGAGACAGAAATAGCTGGATGTGGCACACTTCCTGTCCAGCAAAACAAGCTTTGGGGGCTCCTCCTGAAGTAACATCTGCTATTTGATTTTGCTGATGATGTTTAAAGAACAAACCCACCTGCTGCTCCTTAGCAAACTGGAGGCTCCCAGAGAACACCATGGGTCTTTAGGTTTACTGACTAATGCACAACCACCTCATGAAGGAGCACGCAAAACAAATAGCATGATTTCACTGCTGCAGTATGGTCAAGAGTACACTGGCATTATTCTACCTTACCAATTCTCCAGCGTAGCCTAAATCTTGTACCCTGAAAGCAACTGCAGCCTCTGCCAGTTAGAGGCTTCTTGTCTGGTTTTGGTTCCAGTTTAGAACCTGCAGCAGTTTCAGCAACAGAAATACTGCAACAGAAGTATTGGGATGCACCTCTGAGTCCTGAGAAATCCTTCTTCCCTAAGCTCCATGGCTTGTGCAGGGTTTGATAACAATTTACCAGGCGTACCAGCAGCTATTTGGTAACTACGTGCAGATTCACAATGCCTCAGGGTTAATCTCTTTAGCACTAACACACAATTAACATGGCTTGGGCCTGGCTCCCATACTCATTCACAATGATTCTGTAACGACCTCAGCAACAATAACTCTTTCCAATCGGCTATGGAAACAGGGAGAGGGAATTTGGTAGTAGACACTTTAGTCAATGAAACAGTCACAAAGAGTTGCTCCCTGTAGAGATGCTCGCAGAGGGCCTGGCACCTCTGCTAACCAGTGCAGCTGGTTCCATGCCCATGTAAGTCTCCCCCTAATACACAAAAACTTACAGCAGGCATAACCCAGTCTGTGGTAATTTAAGTGTCCAAGTGAATGTGTGCTAGCAGTATGATCTCAGGAGCGAGCTCTGATATTTCACATCACATAACTGAATGTCTGGTAATTATCAGTGCAGTGACTAAGACCAAAAGACAACCTTTCCTCAGGGAAAAGCACATACAGAGATTTTGGAAGGCAGAGATATATGTACACTTAACAATAGCACCTGCCTTAGCTATAGGTACAGTCCTTTTGATCATGGTTATTATCTCCACAGGTAGCTGCTCTTTTGCCTTCATGATTTTCCATATTGTATCACTAAAATACATCCTCAGGCAGTTGCTAGAAGAAAAGAAAGTCTAAACAAAAAGCACAAATACATGCTGGGCAGAGCGTGGATTTAGAATGGCCCTGAGGAGAAGGACTTGGGGCTCAACATGACCTGCAGCCCAGAAAGCCAACCCTATCCTGGGCTGCATCCAAAGCAGTGTGGGCAGCAGGTTAAGGGAGGGGATTGCCCTCCTCTACTCTGCTCTGCTGAGACACCACCTGCAGTGCTGCCTCCAGCTCTGGGACCCCCAGCATAAGAAGAACATGGTCCTGTCGGAGCAAGTCCAGAGGAGGTCACAAAGATGGTCACAGGGCTGGAGCACCTCTTCTATGGAGACAGGCTGAAGGAGTTATGGCTGTTCAGCCTGGAGAAGAGAAGGCTCCAGGTAGACCTTGAAGCACCTTCCAGTACCTAAACAGACTAAAAAAAGAGTTGGAGAGAGACTTTCAAACCTGTCTGAAAGCTAATTTTAAAGGCACTGATTTCAGGCAGACTGGTTGGATAACATTAATACTAAACAATGCTGAAATAAACTCTGGGTACACAGCCTAATTTGCCTATTCCCACAAAAAAATCTTTTTTCAAATGCTTCATTCAATAATTTTTAGAAAGCTCCATTCTTCTAACTAGTCTGTAAAAATAGTATTCCAAAAGATAAATAGCAAATAAGAAACAGTCAAAGTTTACTGATCTCAATGCATAGCTGAGAATCATCTGTGCAGATATTAAAAAAACCTATATGTGTTATTTCAATAAATTATGTTTATTTTATGATATTTGCAAACCACAAAGTACTATAGTCATAATAATTTATAACAAACACATTTCCTATCTCTACATTTTAAATATAATAACTTACTGCAATTGATGTGAATAATTTCAGCTCTGCATTCTTATAATTCATCTCTACAGTGACACGTCAGTGAGAGAGCAGCATTAGGCACAAAGTCCCACAAATGTAACCATATTTGCACTGGAGTGGAATGTAATTAACCTTTACATAGTTCAGATATGCAAAGGTTATGACACTGGCCACTTACAAACTACTCATGGCTGGCCTTGGGAAATTTGGTTTCCTGTAGGTACCTGGGTGATTGTTCAGAATCTGCATATATATACACATACATCATGTTCAATATAATTTCTAGTACTTAGAGCAATGATTCATGACACTGCACATTATCTGATGCAAGCAAGCATTACAGATCTGTTTTAAAAATATTCCGCTTTCTGGTTCCAATCTTCTTTTTCCCTTGGTACTTTGAGGAGGACACTCCTCTGCTGCAGTCCAAGAGACTGCATGGTCAATGAATGCTCATGCACCAGGAGCTCATGGCAAAGGTAGAGCCCTGGCTGTGCAAAAGTAGAGACTATCTCCTCCAGGAGAGCCTTCCACAGGCTCTGCAGGGAGGTGCCATCCCCAGCTTTGGTGCAGCTCGCAGGACCCTGCTGCCACGTGAGGCCCAGCCGTGGCTCTGGGATGGGGATGGTGCTGCTCGTTTGCATCCTGGTTAGTGCAAGATCACTTGGGACATTAACCAAACAAGCATGCTGTGGTTAGAAGTATTTTTAGCAGGGCTTTTGATATGAGGATAGATCTTAGCCAACCTTTAGTACACACAGATTGAGAATGTTCTTTTGAAACATCTCATCCAAAAGACTTTGCCTTCCTCTCCACCCCCCTCCCTCTCACCCCAAATAGAGCTAACAAGGTTCAGAGACGATGTCATCTGTCTAGAGGGTCTAGGATACTGATGACAGGAAAAACCTGACCCATTAGGAGAAAGTCTTAATGAAATAGCTTTTGATTTAGTCATGATCAGGGGAAAAAAACCCCATGATTCACAAGCTAACTATGAAAATTAGCTCTGTAATGACAACTAAATGCCATCATATTCAGCATCCTTGCAGATGGAAAAGCCAAAAGAAGAAAGAAAAAAACCCAACCCTGTATCAGTGACACATCAGCTCTTTAAAATTTACATAATGGAGAGGAAGCTCATTAATGAAGACATCTGAAAGTAAAATTCTTATAAAACAGCAGAGACACTGTTTAAAAGTATCATATTAGAGTCTCAGAGTAAATGTATATCTGGTGGTAGAGTGAAAGCACTGCCAAATTAAGCTAACAGATTTTAATAGCTGAGTAAGGGACATTATTAGCAGTAAAAGAACATTCATCCCAAAAAAGTAAAAATCATATGCAAATGCATACAAAGAAAAGGGCTAAATTCTGGGAAGTTAAAGCAGGTGAGGTATTTTGGGAAATAACTTATTGCAGACTCAATACCTAGCAATAAAAGCTTTTTTAAATACAGTGGAAGGAGGAAGGCTGCCAGAGTGTTGATGTGATTAACAGATAATCAAGGTAGAAAAAGGGCATCCTGCTAATCACAGAGAAAGTCTACTTTTTGCACCTCCATTCATTGATAACAACATAAGAATATTCCCACTCCAGTATGAGGCAAGTCTGAGGCAACGTTTCAGTAATAAAGGTTTTACAGGAGGGGAAAACCCCAACAAAACAACAACAAACAAAAAACCAAAGAGCTCCAATGGTGTCATGTACTACACTGTTGGATGTCACTGCTGTGCAGTCCTCAGCATAGCAATGTATCTAAGAGATTATTGCATAACAGCAGCCGGCAAACACTCCTGGCTATCAACACTCCTTGTTCTTGATAGTAAATCCCTCTGAACCAGACTTTAAAGTGACACAGAAGTCTGGGGCTTTGTTTGGGTGTTGTGGGTTTTAATGTTCTCAATCTGGTACTATTGTGAAAATGAAATATTCCCTGTAAATAGAGGGAAAGAAATATAATAACATTTATGATGGCTGAAGAATCTTGATGACAGATTTTTCCAGCTTGTGATTCCGTGCTGGGGTTGAGGTGACAGAACCAAAGCAGAGTACCCAGTTCACTGGTTCAGTGTGCAGCCCATACCAGGAAGGTGGAAAGGGTCTGCTTTCTTATGCATAAATACATTGCTCTTCTAAAATGACTATAATTTTTCCCTTTTTAAATCAAAAGTAAAAGAAGCAAAAACTCAGGATAGCACATATGAATACAACTTAAGATCTGGATCAGAGGAGAGGGGAATTGCTAAAGTTTATGTCGTTAACCCAGTTGAAGTTCCATGGAGGAAGGTACCTCCAGCAATTTGCAAACTTAGAATATCTGAAATAATATGAATGGTTTACTAGACTCCTCAATTATTTTTATGTGAAAATGCAAGTGGTATATCCGACTCGTTTTCATTTGTAAAGCTGTAACCAAAAGGGCAAAGGTGCCTTAAACAAAGTACCAGGATTTCTTTTCAGGTTTTCCTAACTAAGGCAAAGTACTTGATATCTGAGCCTATGCCCCTTCAAGGATATTTTGCTTCTAATGCATTTAATGTTGAAAAAGTACATTATCTTTAATTTTTAAAATACCAATACTACATACTGAAAATCTAATAATTTTTCAACTCCCTGGAGTACAAAGTCAGTGCCAAATCCTAGTTAAATAAGCAACTATACTGTGAGAACTTGCCCACCAAAGTGAAACAATGATTCCAGCTTAGCAGAGCTGCAAATGCATAACTCTGTCTCTGCTTTATTTTCCCCTAACCCCAGGATCATTGTACATAAGAATCTTTTACATGTGCTTCTATTTGTGTGACTGTACTTCACACTCAGGCTTTTATCTCACTTATAGAAGTGAACATTTAATGGTTTCAATACTCCTTGCAGAATATCATCAAAGTCTAGCAAAGTCTAGGAAAGAAGCGATGCAGAGACGGCTGAATACACTTGGTTCATATGAGCATGTTTGTAAACTGCTAAAAACAAGCCCTAGAGCAAGACAAAGTTATAAACACTAGGACCAATATTTGTCTTTGAAAGAGATCACTGGTATTAGCTTGACAACAGCATGTCAACAAAGGTGTTTAGATACAGCATCAAAATTACAAACATACCATGTGCTTTGATGTCTCTGTCATTTAGCTGAGCAATACAGAGAGGAAAAAAGGTAAACCATTTCTTTCATTCACCTTTAAAGAATGTTCTTAGTTTCATTCACTGAGTTTGGTTTAGCTTTTATGTCTCAATGCATTGTTCTAAAGGAATATGTTAGAGTAATGAAATATCTCTGCAGTAGCACTGAAATATGTTGCCAGTAGAAAGCAGAATCCCAAGCAAGATAATGGGATTTCTCTTAATTTAATTTGTCACAGATGGAGTTAGCATGCCAGTATTCTCCTTGCAGAGATGCTACTCTTTATGTTTTGGTTCCTAATTAACGCGGTCACTTAGAGGTATACAGTGCTGCTGGCTCAGCTACCACTTCACAGAAATCCAATTTGGCCTTGCAGAGTGTTGCTAGTTGTGTGGATCTGAGGAACTGCCTGACAGACAACAGCCTAATGCACCTGGCAAAGTGTGAAGCTCTGATCCCGTTTGGTGCTGCTACAGCAAAGGAAGGAAGAACAGCCAGCACTGCAGCTAAAAAATCAATGACTTCCACAAATGTTCCTCTGGTCATGGCAATTCAGTAATAATAATAGTAATAATAAGAGAAATTAAAAGGATATGAAACCCATAAAGAAGGGATTTTAAATTGATTTTGAAACTTTCTAAACCAGGCATCAGAATAGATAGTCTGGGTTGAGGTAAATGCAGAACCTAACTCCTAAAACTCCAGGTAAGGAGTGGCATTTCAATTTTCCTCAGTTGTGGAACCTTGATTTTATAGCTCCAGAACTCAGCCTTTGAGAAGCCCCTTCTAGCAGTTACAATAAAGTACACAGAGCAAGGATACGGACAACACCAATAAGGAGGCACTAATGCTTATCATCTATGAAAAACAATCTGAAACCAGACTCCATCCTGAGGAGAGAAATAATAATACTAAGCATGAATAGGAATGATCTAATTTCAAAGAGCAATTAGGAGCCTAAATTTTTCTACTCATGCATAGTATCACCAGAAAGCCACGTGACTTCAAACATTTCACAAGCAAACAAAATTAAGCAGAAATAAAACCACAATATATAAAAAGTTAGACTGCCATAGAACAGAGTAGGACAAAAAGTAATTTGAGGGAGTTTAATGCCACCGAACTACCAGTTCCTATTGACAAATTGCACTAGTGTTGGAATTTCTCCTTTTAATTAATTCCTGCATCCTTGCTTACAACTGTAACAGCACAAGGATCGAGGGCCTCAGCAGAATTCAGCTCATAAAGTTCTATTCAAGCTCAAACCAACATAATTTACGGTCAAACCCTGTGCCATAAAGAACATAATGTTAATGATCTTAGAATCTGTTAGGCCTCTGGAACTACTGAGAATTACAACTGTGTCTGTGTACATATTGGAAACTCCCCAAGATTAAAGCCTGAAAAATGAGCTTCTGTCATATTTCACAATCCAATTAAATATATCAATGTCTCAAGGGCCAACACTTAGGTCTCAGAATAATAGTCAAGCACAGGCAGGAAAACACAGGAATACGTGTCAGTGTCCTAGCCTTGTTCATCCTGAAATCAGACCCTCAAGAGATGACACTTCATCCTTCTAAAAAGGACACTAAAACGGGAACAAATCATGGAAAAAGGCATTTACACAGGTAAAATCCTCTCACAGGAAATCTTAATTTTGTGGTCTGTTACAAAAAATACTGGAAACCAACAGTGAGTTCACTCAGGTCCTTTTTATTGCCTTAGTACTACCGTGTTAGCTATCAGTGTTCGTCCTAGGATTTTATCTCAAGACTCTTATCTATTAAGTGCCTGTCACCCATGTACAGAAAAAACTGCCTGAGCATTGCAGGTGCCACTCCACTTTGCAGCTGCTTAAGTCCTTTGCAGTGCTCCTCCCAGGGCTTGGTGCAGGGGCTGCATCCCTTTTCCCAGCAGTAGTAGCTGTAGGCAAAGTAATAGAATGCAAACATCGTAAAATACATTGATGGGGTGGGGCAGACTGCACAAAACCCCCATCAATTTTCCATAACTAGCTGATTATTAATAGCTTCTTAGGATACATTGGGTAGCAACAGAATATGGAAATGTTTCAAACAACACACAGAGAAAAACCTGAAGATACAATTATGCAGTGACCTTAACATGTTGTCCAGGAATAGAGATGCAGACCTAGTCAGTAAGTTAAGAGGCATTTCAGACCATGGAGTGAAGCTGTAAGGACTAGGTTAGGTATGACAAATGCCCTGGTTCCATAGCACATGTGAGCAATCTAATTTCATACCCCACATGTGTCCTTTGGTTCTGCACTGAAGAGCACTGACAGCACATGGGACAGGATGTTTATAGCTGAACAGGGAGTAGTGTTACAAGTCACTGGAAGTGCCCGTCATCCCACCCTTTGGTTGATTGAGAGGAGACAAGGCCCCTTTCCTTCTAAGTTAATTCAGCTCTTGCTGTTTTATTTTTTGAACACAGATGTAGGAAGTTAGTAGAGCCTGGTGGCAGCTGATAAGACCCATTTCAACACAATTTTTCTTTCACAAACAATATGTCATAGATAAGATCATAAAACAGACTGTAATTTGGGGTGTAAGACTTTCCTTCATGTGCAAGGACAAAGCAGTTCACACCATAACAAAGCTTTAGGCATTGGGTGAGTAATTTTTTTCATCATCATCATTAGCCATTCTTAATTTCAGTACCACCCATCAGCTTCACTTCTTCAGCAGGCAGAGGTGATAGTTTTATGAACCTAATAAAGCTTGCTTGTTTACAGCTCATGGATCTGGATCCAACTGTCTACTTATCATCTCTGTTCAAGCATTTTAAGGTCCAATAAATTTCTCCAGTCTGAACTTCCATAGCATTGCATGGGGCCCAAATCAAGGGAGCTTGTCACGATTTGGCCACGTCATCTGCACATAGCTTGGCAAGATCACTGCACGTGTCCAATCCAGCTGCTAGTAGCTTTTATGACCAAAGTACAAGAAGAGATCAAACAATTTATGTGGCAAGCAGGATAATACAGGAAGATGTGAGCAGCTGATGGCAGCACAACAGGGGAACTTAAAGCACTGCAATCAATAGGTAGGGACAAGAGTTCACAGTCTTAAAGTACAAATAAAGATAGTGCTTCATGATCTATCTCCTCTCCTGTTTTCCAGTCCCAAGGGATTTGCATTTGTCAATTTGTCTGGCATTTTCTCTGTTACTCAGTATCAAACCTTTCCCACTCATAAAATCAATCTATGAGCCAATCAAGGTTTTCCAGAGTTTATGAACTTCCTAAAGATCTCAATGCATTGCAATTCTTCTTCAGCTTGTCTCACCACTTCTTCTCTCAGGCTTGCTGGTTCTTGGTGTCTAGATCTGACAACCAGGAAACTGCACTCTTGAGGGCTCCAGAAGCTGTGAAACATTCTGTAACGATTTTTTCTGAAAATCACCTAAAAGATACTTCAATGCATTCCTACCACTGAAAAGTTTTCTATGTTTGTTCTGTAGAGTTTTCACTTTTGGAAACTCTGTTGAAGAAAAAAATTCCACATGGCAGGATGGCATTTTAAGAATAACAAAAATTATGTAAACATCGGTCATTCTTAAAGAACATATAAATGTGGCAAACTCAAAATTTAAGCCACTCAAACCAAACGTCACTCAAGATACAAACCAGCTCAAGATTTAAAATACTGTTAGAAAAAAAATTCAATTATTTTGGCCACAGTCAGTCATTGAAAGCTCTTCAACTGAGGTGATACCAGTTTAAGTTTTCTCTTATGAAACTTCAAGGCCAAGAGGTAGAAAATAATCATCTGAATTTTTAGATGCTCATCCTGAAAAGATTACAACATTCACCTATAGCTGCTTCTTACATTTCTTGTATGATTGAATCTGTCAAGGATTCAAACTTGCACAATCAAAGTACTCTGCTATCACAGGTCATTTTCTTCCCCAAAGACAGAGCCTCATTTTTTTTCCTTCTGGAGAAGAGGTCTTTAACATTTACAGTCTTTAAAGACTAGCGATGCACTTATGAAAAACATTAAAGCCTTATAGAACATCATTTTATGGCTGCATGTACTATCATCAACAAAAGAACACCTGTCAGAAAAAAAAACAACTCTATCTTTTCCCCTAAACCATGAGAGAGTAATTTTCAATGTAAATGAGACCTGAATATTTTACTCCTGCCTGGCAAGAATCTCACATGAAAAGCAAATGAAGCAAAAAAAGACTGACATTATTACTCACCAAAAATAGAAATGTCTCAGATGCTCAAACATTTGCTTAGGATAAACTACAAAAAGGCAAGATAATTAAAAAAATATCTCACTGCCTTCTTCCTACTGAGCTAAGACAAGAATGTTTCTTCACATGAAAACTGTGAATCTTGGCCTTATGACTTAAATGCTTGAAGGTCGTACAGAGCCTATCTACATACACCTATATTTGGAAAATGCCTAGAAAATGTATATGCTACCAAACTACACCCAAGTCTTTCAATGGTAGCAGGAATTGAACAGTAAGAGAAACTTAAACAGAGCTACAACAAAATGAAGCATCTGCTTATATTCTTGGCTTAACCAGGCTAGGGAGCTGCAGGACAACACAAGGCAGGCCCTGGCAGGGGAAGGCAGGCAGTGCTCTCAGTTCAAGGTAGGCAATGTTTGCATCATAGTTCCACTGCTGGGAATCAGCACAACACAACCTCAACCATCACTAAGAACGGCTGGGGGAAGGAGGTTGCCAAGCCTCTGGGTTGCAAGAAGAAGCTACAAAAATACGACACTGAACACCACATGAAACAGGCAACGCAAGAGATCCACAAATGCATCATTTTTCTGAAGTGCAATGATCTTTAAACCATTCTGGTTTTTTTCTGTGACTTCACTCATGATTTCTGGACGTGGTGAAGTGGCAGGAGTCTGAGCATGACAGCCCTGATGGCTGCTGTTGTTACTGCCCTCCCAGCACACCAGTATTCCAGTGAGCAAAGAAACAACAAGCATGTTTCCCTGCACAAAAGTAGCACAGGAAAAATATGTGGGTTTTATACCACAGGAAATTTGAGCAGAGACATGAAGCTTTCAGAGAAAACTGGATATATAAGGGTTATGCACATGTAAGCATCTGCATGTGTGTGTGTATACATGCACATATATATCACACAGGATCTATGTCAAAATAATATCATGCATGCCAAGCTGAGAAACAAGAAATTAAGAAATGGAAAGAACTGAGGGTTTCCTCTGTGGCTGAAAACAAGGCAATACCTGTTTGTCAGAACTTTAAGCAGTACACAAGACCTAGCATTTTGGAAAGTATAGTTTATAGCATCACTTCCAGTAACAAAGATGGAGACAGACATCATTATACCATAGAAATTGCAAAATATTTTTATCCAGGTTTTTATTCTAGAGCTAGAATCAGTGGCACAACCCAATTATTTTCCAGACTAGGAGAGGCAGAACTGGAGAAAAGACTGATTTTGAGAGGACAAAATATTTAGAGATATCTTCAGTAGCACAGTCCTGCTAAGCCTCAAGCCATTCTTCTGGGGATGATTTTCTCTGTGAAGGGCAGTACATAAGAGCAAATCGTATTGTATCCATCCACAGGAAGCAAAGATGAAGTATATGTTGCAGTCTCACCAAGACTCCTAATGTCTGAGGATTGAAAAGAACCTGAAAGGACAGCTACAGATATCCTTCTATTTTTCATTTCACAGAGTGTAATTTCGAGGCAATTATAGTGTATCTAGTGGTTTATTCTTTCCAAACACATAGGGTAGAACCACAGAAAATTTAAAAAGCTTATATTTCTAGAGTGGCAGAGCCTTCCAGGCAAAATGATTCAAGAGGTTCATACTGAAACTTCAGGTTTGATCCAAATACATTAAGAGGATTCTTGGAACGGTTCTATCAGGCACCTTTATTTAAATGTGCAGTGTGATTTCCCTTTCTCTCTAGTTATTATCCAAGAAATTTCCTTCTGAACTGGCCATTGGCACCATCTCTCAGAGAAGAAAACTAAGCATTGGAGTGTCTAAACAATGTATTTGTGGTCCCAATCTCTCCCAAATGAAGGAGCGTGCACTGATGTCAGTGCATACAGGTAACTTCCAGGGCTCAGCAGAACTGGGGCTGAAGGCACATATGTAAATAAGCATTTGCAGGCTTAGCTCATTATTACTGAGAAACTGAGTAGGATTCAATCATTATATTAAAAAAAGAAGAAATGGGCCAAAAAGGAGAGAGAATCAAGTGACATTGTTTCAGTGCCCACTGCAGTTATTGGAAAGACTCCCATTGACTCCAATGGGTGTGTATTGGGATCATATTTCCAAATGGCTCAAGAATTACATAGGCTTGAAAAAAAATAATTACTGACTTCTGAGGACAGATTCAACAATTTGGTGTAGGGCACCAGAAAACTTCTCTTTTTAAGTTATAATCCATAAAATAATTGTTTTCTCTAAGATGAAAACAAAAATATATCCTTTTGTTTATGAATATAATGAATAATGATGCAAGCCAAAATGTCCAGATTCCAAAACAAATTCTACCACTTCTTTGTAAGCTGACATTGAATTTTCTCTGAGCCCTCAATCTGTAGCTATTACTCCTTTAATGATAAATACATACACACAAAAATACAACAGTATCTATAAGGCTTTTAGAATGTCCTTAGGCAGAGGAGTATATACATGTAACTTATATTTGTAGGTGTCGAGGTATAAAGGATTTCAGAGGCTTTTTTTCTCCCCAAAGCCTTAATTTCTCACAAAGTTACAATGAAAAAAAACTTGAAACTCACACAATGCAGCAGCAAGTTCAGAGCCTAAGGCATTGTTTTAACAAAGTAACCATATGCTTATCCATGAGAATAAGCGGAATTAAGTTTTGATGTGCACATAAATTTATTGCTGCAGTGAGTCTAGGTTTGAAGTAAATACTTTAATCTCTCTATTCTAGAAGCCTTCTCTAGGCATTAAAACTGACTTCCTTTCCTGAAAAATCTAAGTTTAAACTTCATAAGTAATCAAGAGAGTAATCGCTCCGTGGAGGGAATTACACGTCTTTGGCTCTCCTGCTCCAATGATTGTTTTACTGATATGTAATTGGCAAAACTAAGAAAATATACAACTATGTTTGGAGCTTGATCTTTTTAACACAGAAACCCATTTCAGATGCTGATATATAAAATCACTTTTAAAATAAAACCATATTTTAAAAGGAAAAGAATTCTTAAGTTCATTTCTTCACTAATCAAGCTTTATATACCTTTTCTTCTTTACTAGAAAAATGCATAAAATCCTAATTCCCCGTTAATTCACTCAGCATTTTGCATTGCATAAATAGGGTCAGCTCTTGGTTATAAAGCATAAGGGATAACTTTAATAAAGCAAACAGATAGTAAAATATACCTAAATAAGCTTATCAGAGCATTTTCATGACATTGACCTGACAAATAGGTTTCCATGAAGAATAAGGTTGAATCAAGAGGAGCAGGCAGATAAGGGAGCTCAGCCAGCTTTGGGCACACAGGTGTGGTGCTGGGCTGCAGGAAGGATGGATTTTGCTCTCAGACACCTGACGGCTGCCCATTCTTGTCTTATATAGCATGGCTCTTGGCTCCCAGCAGCACTGGCTGCTGCTACAATTTTCTACTCTATAGATTAAACTGGTGGATGAGGCTGAGATGATATGAACTGATACAATGAGGCTTCTGAGATCTGCCTCCAAGTATTTCAGCTAAAGAGGCATATTGAGAAGTCATAAGACTTGATATCTCTCGTGTTAACTGACTATGTTCATTGGACAAATTACTTCTGCCTCTGTTAAAGCAGAGTAAATAGCAGGAAAAGCAAGTCCAAAGGGTGGAGAATGTAGATAGGACAAATTTTGGGGCCTCTAGCGGAAACAAGAGAATAGTACCAACAGGAGCACTTTGCTTATGTATTTATATACAATATTTTGACCCTTTCATGTTAAAAACATCAGCCTTTTAAAGGTCACAGAAACTCAACAGTCCCCTCAGAGACACTCTGTGGGAGCCATAACTGCAGAAGAAAGGACAATCAGCTGACAACTGGTTTACCAGCTCTTGGGGGTGGGTGTTTGTCTTGTGGCAACTCTTCATGACATGTTCTCATGTTTCCAACACTCCAAAAGTTCCTTTTGCTTAAGTGCATTTGATTAACTCTTATGAACAAGAAAGAATCACTTAGATAACATTGAGACAACTGAATTCAACTTTCCACGTTTCTGGATGGTGTTTCTGCCTTTGTGGTTCTCATTTAGTAAGGAGCTCCAGAGGCCCTCACTACAGCCAGTCAACATCTGGCAGAAGAGTTACATGCTTCTTATTGACCTTGTAAAGCTCTTCAAAAGCTACAGATGGGAAGCAATACATGAGGGGAAAACCTATTTACTTCCTTGAATCAAAATAACACCTAATGGTGAGAAAAAAATGAACAAAAAATTGTAGCTTCACCCTATCTTTTTTCATGAATTGAAGCACAGGTTCAAAACTCAAATTTCTTAGGCCAATATAAAATGATTCTTCTTCCCCTAAGCTAGGAGATGTGCTTTTTATCCTTTAAAGAGGCCATAGCTGTACATATTGATAAAATGTTCCTTCTCCAGCCCAAGGAAGATTTTAAACTTTCAAGGGATTACAGGATTTTATATTGTTAGTGGATAAACCTAATCTTCTCCTACCCATGTCCTGGAATCCCTAATAATGAAAAAAGAAACCAAGGATTAAAAGCTAGTGGTATTACAGCTGTCAACACATCAGCCTTAATTTTTCAAAAGCTTTCACATAGGTACGTTGATGTGTCTGGAGTCTTTTGCTGAAAGTACTTGATCAGTTTCATAGTGATAAGATAACCAAAAGTTACTTTATTTTTATAAGCATAGCACATCCTTGCAAATACTCTGGATTCATTTCAAATTCTTCCTGCTCCCCCAAGTCATAGGTATTTGGAAATATATGGTCTACTAGGATGGAAAGGCATTGAAAGACACCCTAGTAAGAATGGTTATGCAATATTGACCAGTCTTTGGTGTGTCACAGCACCCTGGCAGCGAGTGAGGAGGGGAAAATGAAAAATGTACTGTGAAGGAATAATTACCTTTCCCCCCATAATGTTCAGGTGGTGAAATAAACCTGCCAATTAGCAAATCCAAATGTTTCATTTCTTGTGCTTCAGAGCTCCTCCTTCTGCAGGGAGGCAGAACAGATGTGACCTACTGGGACTCTCCCAAACCAATACCAACATTTATACTGGATGTTATGACATGACTGTGGCCAAAAGAAACTCAACAGGGTGAAAGCTGATGTGTGAAGTATTCCTGTTCTGAGCCTCCTGGGAAGTGACTGTGACAGAAGAAAATCTTGAAAGAGAGCAAAGCAGGTTACATTTTTTTACTGCTTTCATAAATGCTTTTAATTTCTTTTTTAATTCAAGATCACACCAAGGAAAGAACTTAAAGAGATGAGAGTTTTTAAATGCTGAGATCCCACAGTTGTTACATTCTCAGGGAGGTATAACTCAGCTTCATGATCTGTGTACCCTAGTCCAGATTTGTGACACCTGGGGAACCTGAAGTCTGTGGGACCTAATGAGATGCACCAGAGAGTGCTGAGGGAATTGGCTGATGTAGTTGCCAAGCCACCTTCCATACTGGCAAAGTCACAGCCATCAGGTAAAGTCCCTGGTGACAGAAAAAAGGAAAACATTGCACATATTTTTAAAAAGCATAGAAAAATGGACCCTGGGAACTACTGATCTGTCAGTCTCATCTCTGTGCCCAGGAAGATCATGAGACAGGTTCTCCTAGAAGCTCTGCTAAGGCACAAGGACAACAGGGAGGTGGTTTGGGAGAGCCACCACAGCTTCACCACGGCAAGTCCTGCCTAACCAACTTAGTGACCTTCTATAATGGAGTGACTACACCAGTGGACAAGGGAAAGGTTACAGGCGTTGTTTTTCTGAATGTGATGTGGATTTGATTTGACCCCATCCCTGGAAACATTCAAAGTCAGGCTGGATAGTGCTCTGAGCAATCTGATCTAGTTGAAGATGTCCCTGCCTATGGCAGAGGAGTTGGACAAGTTGAGCTTCAAAGGTCCCTTCCAATCCAAGCTATTTTATAATATCTATGTGAAATGGATGCAACATGTCCCCAGACACAAGCAGTGGACATAGCTGCATGCTGTCCCCACGGTGACAGAAAATTGCATCCATACAAATTATTCCTGTAGCATGTGGCTGAGCAGTAAAACATAACCTCCTTAATGGCCATTAAGGTCAGGGGTGGTTTAGTAAAGTCTGTCCTAAAAGGAAGCTTGCTCATCTCAGCTGTAAACAAATGTAGCTGCACATGGAACCATTGGATATATGAGGGAAAGGAGAGAGGAATCCAGAACAAAAGCAGTGATGAGTGGACAGGGAAAGGTTTTATTAGATCTGAAACATTTGTAGAACACATTATAACTAATTCAGCTCCCCATGGGAAAAAGGTTAAGAATTAGACAGAATTACTGACCCCACTGGAGGCACAGCACCAGGGCACGTCTGGGCAGCTGAGAAAAGACAGAGCCCCTTCTCAGTGACCCTATGCAGTGAGTAATCATCAACCTCTGGTGCAAAGAAGGCAAAATTTCCCCTCTTCCTTCACCAGCCTCTCAGGAAAAAAATTCTTAGGCAGCTACTTATATTGAGTATTGAAGTTTCCTCTCACATACTCAGGTTATTCTTGGATAAATCAGAGGAAAGTGCTCAAATAGAGCTGTGTTGGGAGGAAAAAAGAAAATAGACTTTGGAAAAATCTTCACATCTCTCTTTTACATTGATCCAAGAAGCTAACAGGCAATTAACTGCTGCAGTGGTACACTGCCACCTAGAAGAAGCACTTTAAGACATCACAGACATCCCATCTGATTATTAAAGAGCAAAGATGCCAACACACTGGCCAGATCTTTGCAGTTTGACCTTTGAATATTAAGTTGCTGCTGATACACACACCTACCAGACAAATGCTTAGCCCAGTGAGAGATTTTATAATTGAAAAAAGACACAGACTGATGCCAAAAATGTAGAATGCCTTTCCTATTAAAAAGTTAACCTACATTGATTTACTGCATGTGCATATCTTGCTATTGTGGTAATAAACTGACAGAAGAGCCTTTGAGAACAGCCAAGGAAAATAAACTTTCTATGGAGGTTTCTGCCTGTGAAAGCCCTTTCAGAAATAAAAAAGTGCAATTAGGAAAACAAGGCAGATCAAAGAACTAAACAGCAAAACATCATCTTATAGAATCAGATTATTATTGCACATTTACTGCCCATAAAGGTGAACCAGCCCTGCTTTGTTACTGGGGTTTTCCCCCTAATATCACTGTTCTCTATCTAAAGTGAGCACCCTGGGAAATGATCAGTCCATCTCAGCCAAGGGAAGGAGTATTGCAGCCAGGGAGAGTTCAACATTTGACATTTGCTCTATGGAGCATATAAACACCACAATAGTAGTGTTGTTTTCCCATATAAGCAGCAAGAAACATCACAAATGAGCAAGGAAAAAAAAAAAAACAAACAAAAAACCAAACCAAATGTGATGTCAAAAAATGTCCAAAATTCCCTAATGCACCTAAACAAGAGAAGTTTAAATCAGAGTCTACTGAGATGGAAGGTTTTGATTTTCACTGCTTAGGACTGTCTTGAATCCAAACCTGGACTTGCTGGGAGCGCACACATCCTCAGCCTCAGTTCACAGACAGGCACGATGACTTTCTGCAAATGACTGAAAGGTCCAGACTGTCCACAATGCAATCTAAGGCAGTATTCTATAGTATGAAATGGCCATACCTTAGGAGTATCATCCTCCGCCCTGAGTGCCTCCCTGAACAATTCAAAAGCCTAGTATTTGCTTTTAATTTAATCCATTTTGTCAAATTTATTAATGAATGAATTCTGTGTGAAACTATAGGAAGGTTTTGTCTTATGTTTGCAGTTGGTCACTTAATTAAAGATTAAATAAACTTTAACCAAGGCCCTCAAATCATCTAAAACAATGGAGAAAAAGTATTTTCTATCAAACCCAAGAAAGTGGAATGTTTTCATTTCTTATTCACCATCACTTCCTACTGCATGAGCATTCAGGCTCTGTTTATCCCTACAAAATCTCTGCAAGACCACAATATAAGCTGTGCCCAGACTAGATAATGCAAAAAATCTCCCTATGAATATTTACACCAACATAGCAAACACATTGGTGTAACTCACACGTTGCAGGAACTCCATTACAGAGCGCTGCCTAATCTGTGAATTAAGACACAGCCTAGTCTTTCATCATGCAATAATAAATGCAGAGGAACTCTGAGATGAAATGCTTTGTCCAACCCCCCGATGGCTGTGCTGCACAGTGCAATGAACCCTTCACGAATGACTCCGGCAGCAGGAACACGGGAGCCTCACGTGCTCCCTGAACAGTGCAGATCATCTGGTAGAAATGGATAAGCTGCTCTGACCAAACCACTTCTTCTCACCAAACCACTGCATAAACCCATGAAAACAGGGAGCTCTAGGGGGCCTTGAGGGGTCCCTGCACAGCACTGATTGCAAGGCAGCAGTGATCATATTTCTATTATTTCTAAAACACTTTTCAATCCCTTTGTTTGAGAACTCCAGCAACTGAAACTCTATAACTTCCCAAAGAGTGCGTTTTCTTTGCTTCAGAAGGCATTGCCTGAAGAATCTTTCCTGCTGTGATTGAAGTCTATTACAAACTATGGTCATCACAAACTCCTACTTGAAATTTTCATTCTGCAATAATATTTATGCATATAAATATTATCATGTCCCTCTCAAACTCCTCTTTGACCAAATAATCCTGAAATTTTTAAATCTTTCTACACCTCTCATGTTTTTAGACAGATCTAGCTTCTCCTTAGGCCCTCTATAAATGATGGTTCAAACCTTCTTTGAACTTTCTTGTCCCCAAACTGGAGAACAGCAGAAGGGTTACAATATGTATAGTATAGTTATAGTCTTTTTGTTCATGTCTAGTGAAATGTTTGGATGTGCTGTTTGCATTCCAGAACTGTTTGACCTTTTTGTAAAAGCACAAGACCTCTGATTCTTGAGCAGTTTATAAAACCACCATAATCCCATTGCTTTTTTTTCTAAAAGAATAAAAAAAAAAATCCAGCCCAAATAAATAGATCCTCCAAAATCAGTGGCTTCTTCTCTTACATTTACATTGCTGATTATTTCTGTGCAAATGGGATAACACAGCACTATTTATCCCTCTTAAATTTCATTCGATCTTTTCAGACCAGCCTTTCTTTGACTAAGTAAGACAATTTTGAATTTTAGTTCTGTCCTGCAAGGTGTTGGCTATTCTTCCCTCACCATTGTTTCCTTCCAGCAAATCTTATAAACTTCCTCCTTGTTCCATCACTCCTGTCTTTCATTATGTATTATTCATTATGTTTACTGCATACAACCAAATCAAGGCACCATGAGAGGGGATTTCAACTAATACCTCCTTAATTTTGACCATGAACTATTCTTTATTAACTCTGCTGTGGTTATCTTGTCCAAACAGTTTTTCAACACTTTTGCTATTTCAGATAGTTATATAACAGGACCAGAATATTGCTTATGGGCTCTTTTCCCTGTCTGCCCCTTTTATTTTCATGAGAGGTTTCAAATTTTTTCTTTTCTACTCTTCCAGTACTGCACTTATCCTCTGTAACTCTTCAAAGTGAAGGAATGGTCTGAGTCTGCAGCAGTATTCCTATTCTAGACTATATCTCACACCTTTCTAGCTATACGAAAGAAAAAGGCAATTAGGAGTTGCTATTTTTCAGCCTCGTAATCAAGGGCATTCACCAGTCCTGCAAACACACCAGAGCACGAGGGAGGCCTCTGTATTTATAGGATGATTTTTGGGTCCATGTGATACAGAGCTGCAGGGGAACAGGCCACTGCAGAGTTATGTAGGAGTTACTGAGCACTGGAGACAGAGAGAGAGTTGTTGCTTTTGGTAGGACAATTCCTCTTTTTTCCTCCCTCTGATCACTTTGCCTCTGGGGGAATGCATAGTAAAAAACTCTAGGTGTTTCATCAAGGAGTTTTTCTGACCCTCTGCCCTTTTGCCACAGAAATCTCCACTGAAAATGACAGCATGATCCATGTTCAGCGAGCAATAGCAGCACTTATTCAACAAAAAAAATAAGCAGAGCAGTAATTAGGGCAAATTTTGCCATGTACCCTCTCTTTCTCTGTGCAAGTTATCAGCAGCCATTCAAAATTCTGGTTTATTAAATCTGACTAGCAAGCATCTGTCAAAGAAAAGGTATCTGTTTAATAAATGCTGTTTGGTTTAGGGTTTCTCTTTTTTTATTCTTCTCTCAAATGGGCTAACCTTTAAAGTTTTGCAAGAGGCACTGGAGGTTGTATACCAAGAAACTGAAGGGTGCTTTCATTTTTATGTCCAAATATTTCATGTGAACTCTGTACCCCTTTCACAGTCTTTATTCCATTAAACTACCTATTAGAGCATCTCAGCCTCAAACAACCCCAGTCTAGCTCTATCCATAATATAAAACCTTTGAGATTAGAGAAGTGAAGCATGAGTCTAACTGCATCAACAGTTCACACTCAGCTATACAAACTCATACCTGAACACAAGCACCATACTATTTATTTACATTCTTGACAGAAAACCAAATGAAAACCAAACACAGCACCTACCCAGCCTCCCCATCACTGCACTCTTTGGGCTTTAAGCATGTTCTAATTGAGAATTAACCTACCAAACCGTAGAAAAATTGGGCCATGGAGTTCTCAGAAATTTAAACTGCAGAGAGAACAATAATCCATGGGCATGTTGAAAGGATGGAGCCTGAATGAGAACACTGCATTATTTATAAGCTAATTATGAACATACATATTTTTTATCTCTGCACTGTGACCTGGGGCTCAAGTGCCGAAGAGCCTTGAAGAGACACGATGGCTCAGAATGGAATTAACTTTAAAAAGAGCATTTTCACAGCTTCGGGTCTTTTTATGGGCATCAGCAAGTTTAAGAAAAGGAACATGAAAATAGCAAAGTCACTAGAGGAACTTTTCTTTCCAATAAAACAAAGGTTTAGAAAAGATGCTCCACATTCAATACATTCATCCACACCTGACAACAGCAATAAATAACAATCACAAGTTAATCAGCGCTCCACCTTTGAAACATAAAAATCATACTTCTTCCTCTAACACACAAACTGCAGCAGACAGATGGTGCATCCAGATCTCTAGATTTTGATTCTTGGCCTCTTATTGACAACTCTTCAAGCCTCTTCATGAAGATTTTGTGCCACAACACAGTTGTGCCCCTTCTGGCACACACAGATTGTCTACCTTCACATTTGGAGTGCTTCAAGTCATCACACCTCATATGAGAGTAAGGGACCGCTCAGTATCCCTTACATAAGTAATCTTTTTCACCTTATCATTGTCATGGAATCACAGAATCGTTTAGGTTGGAAAAGACCTCTGAGATCATCAAGTTCAACCTTCAACTACCTTGGCAATGAGACCACAGCAGTGAGCGCCACGTCCAGTCGCTTCCTGAAAACCTCCAGGTTTGGTGACTGCACCACCTCACTGGGGAGCCCCTTTCAATGTTTAACAACCCTTTCTGTGTAGAAATTCCTCCTGATTTCCAATGCATGCTTCTGCTAGCAATGCTCCTGTACTGAGATACTCAGCAAGGTGACAGATGGCTGAATTCAGAGGATGAAAAGGACATGGAGAATATGCTGCCTACAGAAGCACAGGTAAAACACACTACTGTCTATAACCCATGCTCGACTCCTGTTCTGGACAGAAGCTGCTCCAACACAAACTGAAGAAGTCCTAAACACCAGACCTAGAACACATTGTTTAGATAACATCACAATACAGGCTTGGCACTCCACAGATTCTTCTACTGTACTTCTGAAAGTGCACAAATCTTCCGTTCTTGAAATTTTGTGTAATTACATAAGGAAACTGTCTGGAAAACAGTTGGTTTGTCAGAGGACTTTGGAAAAAACTATGACACTTAAAAACCCCACATATGTACCACCATATCTTGCAGTTTCTTCAGTCAGCTGGTAAAAGCCAAAGCAACACTGCAACCCTTTACATGAAGGAATAAGAGAGCTCAGGCATACACTCCAGCCCTTACACCTGCCTATTCCCTAACTACATATCCTTCCCCTGTAATCCTGAAGGCCAGCAGTGGGATGGCTACAGCTACAGCCCCAGTGTTGTTGCATGTTCTTTGCACATACAGCAGCCATGGGTCACTCCTTCCCCATCAATTTTCAAGCAAACATACAGAACTGGTTGTTATTGGCCAGCTCCCAATTACAAAATTAAAAACCTGTGTGCCAAATGGGCACAGCTGCATCAGCCACTGCTGAGCCACAGGCAAACCTGCTAAATAAGTCTCCTCACTTAGGCTGGACTGGGATGCATCAGAGCCCATGTCAAATGCATAGTTAAGAAGTAGTTTTTTTTCCCCACTGAATGAATTCCTCTTCAATTACCACTTAAAACCAAGTCAAACAAACCATAGGACACAATGTACACAAAACCATGCAGCCAAAGACCCTGCAGTATAGTCATACCTCAGACAAAGCTGCTAATGAGAAACACCAATATGCCCTCAAAGCAAAAAAGTAACTTAAACATGTATTTATTGGTATTAATAGATTAAATAATATATGCACCCTACAGATGCTTTGAAGCATTAGAGTATGGATAAGTTTGAAAGAAAAAAAAAACCAAAACTCTTGATTGTTACCTATACCTACTTTTTGTTATGTTTTACATGAAGATTGTTTTCTTTCCCCTATTCTTTTCAGGAAACAAAAACTTTGAGTTTTTACATTCAAGTTGGGGAAGCCAGAAAGCCACCTTTTTATATGCAATGCTTTTTTAAAAGAAAAAAAGACTGACATTTCTAATGGAAATAAATCCTGAATAGATCTGACAAGGCTATCCAAGAAGCAGCGATGTTATGTCTCAAAGTGTCCCTTGCTGGATTATAACAACTGCACCACTCCCAGCAAATCTGTCGTAATTTCTTTTCAAGAAAACAGTAGTTTTCGGTTTTGTTTGTTGGGGGGGGTTTATTTGTTTTGGGTTTTTTTTAAGTCAAGAGTAGTTAAATTACACTGTCTATTTCAGCAAGACAAGCCTCAAGTCAACATTTGTCTCACCATCTATAAGTTCTGTTTTATTTACATCACCACAATAGATTTCTTTTCTGGGTAATGCCCAGCACTGCTTTTTGTAATGAAAATAAGTAACCAAACTTTTTGTTTGCCCTGTGGACCAATAAGATGAATTACATCTGTAATTCAAAGCACCACTGATTCCTTAATCACAAGTAGATAAGAATAGGCAAAAGTCATAAGAATTCTGCCTGGAATTCTACTGTTAGCTTTTATCTCATTCCTTGTCAACCATTTGCAGAAACCTTTTTTCTTCAAACATGTCTTCTTTTTCCTTCCTTGATCATAAAATTTTCAGAAAGACTTTTCATCATTTAATCCACTTTTTAACAATAATAGTTGCAATTAGCTTTTCCTAAAATGTATTCTGTGGCCACCGTTCTTCCTAACATGAAACGTGCCCTCTGAAGAAGCAGCCGTGAGTTCTTCCAAGGAGAAGGGAGCAGACTTTGTAACTCTGTCCCTGGAGAGGGGGACAGTTTCCAGCCACCACCACTGACATCCCTTTCCTGAAACAACACAGGCAAGTCATGCAGTGATGCTGTGCTTTATTTCCCCATCTGTGATAAGAGGCCAAATGATTTCCTCTTCTTACAGAATGTGATATATATTAACTAAAGGGTATGAAATTACTCTTATGGCAGAAAATGCCACAGAAAGTCTTAGCTTTTTTTCCTCAGTGTATTAGGTGTGTACAGCACTACTGCATGGGCTGCCCTCATGCCTCCCTCTGCCCAGGCAGGACACTCTAGTTCCCAAGAGAGAGTCTTAATATGACTAACATCTAGAAGAAATAAATAAAAATGTGTTGAATATGTCTATGTGTTTGTTTTAAAGAAACTAGTGAAATCTAATATATGTTTAGATTTGCAGTAGGAATAAGGATGGAATAACAATCCTCTTGCATGAAAGTTCCTCCAGGTTTTGCTATTAATTGTTTAATGGAAAGAGCAGCGACTCCCTCTATAGGGGAAACCCATCCCGACAAGGAGGCACCAATTAAGGCTCATCCTCCATCTTTGTGTCTTAATCTGAGGGTGTCGTTTTGCACCATTGATTTTTACGCAGAAATCCCCACCGAGCTCAATGGGGATTTCTGTTCAAAAATCAATGGCACGATATGGCTCAGCGTATTTAAACTAACCCTGGACTTTGCTTTAATCTACTTTCTTCCCTACTTCTTTAGCATGGCAAGGAAACTGTTATTTTTATGTCTCTATTGACTATGTTTTAAGAGATTAAATTAACCAGCCCTCACACAAGTACCAACAGTTATTATTTTTACTGTTTTAAAGACAAACCTTGATATGCTGGTTTTCCATAAAATGTCACAGTGGTAGACAAAGTGCAGCTCAGCTGTGTTGTGGGGGAGAAAGCAGGATGCAGCAGACTCGGAGTGAGTACTAATACACTGGGAAAACTAAGAGTCTATTGAAACCAACCTAGAAATGTGGTTTCTTTCCAACCCTGTGTATTGCTTTTCATTTACTTTGTAGTCAGGGCACATGAGAATTTGTTTGAAGGATGTTTACTGTACTTTCACAAGCTCCTGTGTGTGATGCAGTGACTTTCACTCAAATATAAATCTTCTGGCTGTCTATAGAGACTTTGGGACTACTGGGACACACATACACACACAAAGGCAATTGTTTCTTACTGAAGAAAATTAGAAATGTCATTTTTTAGAGTATTTGAGGGTTTTTTCCTACAGAGGGTAAAGGTTTCTACAAGCTCCTTCAATTAACTTGTGTAAGAGAGAAAACATTCCTACAGCTCCTCCAGCTGTTTCCTGTAGTTCTCCTTAACAGCTTCCACATTTCCCAGCCATGCCAAAGCATATCCCATGTCTTGTGCTATGGGTTCAGGGCTTCAAGTAATTTTGATGAACTTCAGTCATGAATTGGTTTGCCCTGTATCATTTAGGTTTGATTCTACCTTATTCCCAATGAACAAACAAGGCAGAAAGCAACTGGGTTCTACATGATCTGATACTTGTTTCTTAGCAGCTTTGAACTACATTAGCAATAAGGATTATCTCTTTGCCACCTTGGAGACTAAACCCTAAAATATGCTTCAGGATGTTGTACAGACTTGTTCATGGGCCAATGTCAATGCAAATATGTAGAGTCAAAAGTAGTTTTGATGGCTGCTGGAGCGACATGGAGGAATTAGACCCAGTTTTAAGTAGACTGCATTGCTCTAAAGGAACAGACAGTTCTCACAGTACTGGTGAGAATGCACCATCCTGGGAAAGAGCCAAAACCCTTACAAATGGTCACCAGTAACTTTCCTGAGGTAGTTCTGCTAAACCCACTCTCCAATTCCTCCTCCACGCACAAATCTAAGACTCATGGAGGCCTTGGGACTGCAGGGACTTACACATAACAGAAGATAAATACACACTTTGCTTTAGAACTGTTTTCAGAACCCGAATGAAACACTCATTATAACATGTACCTGCTCTGATCCCATGCAAATCAATATGAGACTCCACTGATTTGTTGGGAGCTAACTGGGGAAGCCTTATGATAGTTTAAAAGGACAAACTGTGAAAGATCAGGAACAAGCTTGTCATAATAATGACATAATAATGAGCTTGTCAGCTGTAGTAGGCCTCATCTTCCTATTTGGCCAAATTTCAGTGCATCCTTCATTGCATGTCCCTCCTTTGCATTACACCAGTGATGTATCAAAAGGAGCAGTTGGTAAGCTGACTCTTACCCCATGAGTGCTTTGGGGGCTAAGATGTCTTGAAAGGATTCTGTAACTACATCTCCTTATACTTCTTCGAAATGCTTGAAGCTATGTACAAGGGGAGATGATTTAACAATACTTGGTCTCCTACAAGTAACTGATACAGTATCCAGTTACATAAATCATCATCAACGAAAACTCAATTAACATTAATCACAAACCACAATTTCCCATGCTTTCCTGTAGGAGACTCTGCTCAAGAGAGCTGTTTTAGACCAACCGCAGTCAAGCAAGTTTGCTGTCACTGGTGATATAGTAGGAGCTGGTCAGCTCCAGATATAGTGCTCATGCTGTGAATAATGCTGCAGGCACTGATGCCTTAGCACCTTCTGAATCGAGCACCAATGTTATTACACTTTGTTCTAATATAGACTTTAGAGAAACAATAGAGAGGCCATTATTTCTGAGACTGAACACAGCAAGAACAGAAGGCTGAAATCTCATGATACACCCTTAAAGTCAGAGATCCCACAAAAAATCCATAATATGGCTATTGTTCCAAGTTTTCTAACAAGTAGCTGATAGTAAAGGTGCTGTTAAGAACTGCACTCCTTGCTAAAGATTTTCAAAATTCAACCAGCCTTCCATCCCACCTGCTCAGAAAAACAATGCCCGTATTTCAATAGCAGCTTTCACACACAAAGCTCCAAGTACTTGCAGAGCTTAATTTGTCACACTAAATTGCTCACTCCTCTAGTAAAATATGTCACCATCCCAGTAAATGTCTCACTGTGCCAGCAAAACAGTGAGATATTATCCTGATCTTAGACAGAGGGAAAGCAGGACATGAAACAGGATGCTGTAAAATTGATGAAACTTGAAAAGAATCCAGAACTCCTAGTTAAAAAGCTAGCTAAACCCTACAATTCCCAGTGCACAGAGAAACTTCAAATTTTTAATCATTTAAATAATCATAATAAATCCTGTCCTACTCTACTTCCCAAATGCCTAAGGACTCTAATACATTTCATGAAATTGTATTTAAATTTTAACTTCCTCCTTTTAACAGTACTATCTTGGTATAATAAGACACACCCTCATTTTTCTATTACTTTAGGTCCACAAAAGCAGCTACCTCCTAATATATACTGATTATTTTTCTGTTGGAGTTACAGTGAAACTGATACTGCCAGTTACTATTGTGACAGTAGGTATGTCAAGAAATAATTTAAAATAGTTTTAAATAGACAAACTCAAGTTGCAGAGGTAACTATCATATGAAACCAGACAGGCAATCAGAAGAAACAAAACTCTCAAATAAGACTCGTAAGAGTTAGGGTCACAAAAGGTGATGAGGACTACTGGAGAAAGACACCAGTGTACAAGCAAAGCACAGGCTCTTGGGAAATCGCTGGGAGAAGCTGTTTGCAAACAGCCAAGCAATAGCCTGTGAGAAACATCTGCTCTGCCAACAGCAAGCCATCAGCAGGCTTATTTCCACACTTTGTGTAAACATGTGTATAATAACTCCTTCCTCATAGCTGACTCTTCCTTTTCCAGTGTTTGGGAAGAGGTAGCCAAAATAGTTGTCTGCACCTGACCAAAGTGACAGAGTGAAAGTCCCCTCCAAGTGCTTCTCTGCAAAACTTTCACATCAAAAAATGTACAGCTGCAAGTTTTTTGTTTTTCTTTTTATTCTTTATCTTGTGGATTGATCTCCTGACAAAAGGAACACATTCAATACAAGCCACGTCAGGTGTTTTCCCGTTGGTAAATACATAGCCCATCATTTCTAAAAAACCTCTTGTGATGTTGGGAAGGAACATCTTATTACAATACAAACCCCACAGCCCTAAACAATTACACTTTCTCAAACCAGCAGCATCTATATCCCTGTTCCAGTTGAAAAATTCCTACCAGAGTGCCTCTTTTCACTTTCTTCAGCATTATATAACATTTTAAGCACTGCAGAGGAATTAATGACACAGGTTTTGAGATGAGCATATTAACACCCATTTTCTCTCTACTAAATATTCCCTTCAGTAAGTCAACACCAAAGTTTGAGTTATTCCTCCATTATTCTCTGCCTCTCCTCTGAGAGACAGAACTGTAATTTAAAACAGTTTGTAAGTTCTGAGTTACCTACAGCTGAGCCCAACAAAGGTGACACGTGCTGCACTTCTTGCTGCTTTTCTAGGTCTGTAATATATCAGCACAGAACGAGATCTCTGCTAACAAAGGGTTTTCCTGGTAAATTAGGCTGCAATTGTTCACAGGACTATTCTAGAGCCATGCAACATTAGGGACACTTCTGACATATGTTACCTGCGTGTTCTGCATTATGAGTCTTTCCTCTGTGTTGTACTCTGCACTTTGCCCACTAATCTACTGCCTAAGTAGAGCAAATTTAAATAGGGACTATTTCTGCTGCTGGCTTCCCCCATGAGTATTCTCTTCTCCCCTTCCCATCTGCTGTTCCCATTAGCAGAACCTGCTGCTTGCCTCATTTCCCTCACTACCTAACCTAAGAGCCATCATGTGAGGCCTGCTACAAACAACATCCAAACCTGAGCTCAGAACACTGTTGTCTCATAGCTAACCTTGAGAGTGCCTCCTGGGAGATTCAGGCTCACAAAGTAAAGATTCCCAATTTTTTTGCCTGGGAATGCTCATGCTGCTCCAGAGAATTCCCATTACAAAGTTCAAAGTTTCAATGTTCACCTCTGAGAGCCTTGCACAGTAGGACTCAAAGAATAAAAACAATGGGCAAACCTTCCTCTCAAATAAATTAACTGAAAATACCCTAAATTATTTGTATAAACTAGACTTCCTAACACAATATAAGGCATAAGGATGTACCTGACACATTAGTCATAAGGAATGACCTGGACAACAATCCTCATCATTCCCAACAGATACAGTCAAACATTTTTATCACATTGTGAGGGTTTCAAGGAACAGAGGGGAAATTTGCCAACCCGGATTTAAGACACACAAATAAAGTTTTGTTAATCAAATGACAGTGGCTCAGAATTGCGTCCTTTTCAGTAATGAACAATTGCACATTACTACAGGACAGAGTTTTGTCAATCACTGGATGCTATTAAGCTTAGTGTGACTAATGAATAATTTAAACATTTTTTTTAAGCTATTCTGCTGCAGGAAGATTTAGAGACCCTCTTTTTCTTTCAAATGATACGAAGCAAAAGTAACTTGGACATACAATGCAATCAGTTTTATTATTGACAAGCATGATTGCATTTTTGCAATAAAATATATGCCAGAACCTCAGCAAATTATTGCCTAATGCTATATGAATTTGGCATTAATGAAGAAATTGAAAAATAAACAACAGCAGCAGCTTTAAGTACAAAAAATCATCAATGCATATTTGAGACTAATGTGATTAAGAACAACAAGATGTGTGAACACAGATTGCTTCTTGGTTCAGCATTTCTCATTTTCACAGAGCTTACGCGATGGCACAGGTTGCTTTTTACTGAATAGCCAGCCTAGTTTAGAGCTGTTACATGCCCACTCTATTTCCTAAGCAGAGCAACACATTTTCTTGGGATTCTATTCTATTCTATTAGAGCAGGCAGATGAATTTTTTAAATTTGTTTGTCCTAGGATTAGGTGAACATGAGTTTGCAATATTTTAAAGCCGTCTACGCATTTTGAAATTAAGTTAAAGCCTGCAGAATTAGAAAAGGTTCAAAAGGAATGAAGAATGGTTTTATTTTTTGCTAGCTGGGAAAAGATTAGACAGTCTGTGAGCAATGACTGGATCTTAACTGTATCGTCTCAAAAGTGGAAGAGGAGGAGGGTATGTATAGCTCATAGGTAACCACCCTACATAGATGACAGTGAATATAATTCACATTGCTTTGAAAAAAAATTATATTCATTGAGAATTTGTCCATATAATTATGATCTTTCAACAGAAGTGCATATAACAGTGTTCCACAATTATGAAAAACATATGTATTAATGTAAAACATTAATGTATTAATGTAAAACATTACAGTGAAACGTGGCTCCCTCAGGAATACTATGACATTGTGAAATGCTATTTTAGACAAAATTAGATTCTAATGTAATAGGAAGGTTAAGTCATTCTTCAAAGGCTTCAAATGATCTTAGTATAAATTTAGTATAAATTGAAACTGAGTAAGGGGATGAAAAAAAGAAAGGTTAACATGTGAACAGGAAGATTCAGCTCATGTTAGTATCCTAGGCAAGAAAAGCTGTGACATTGCTTGCTGTTCTCTCTGCAGATCATGGTGTGTTTAACATAGCTAAGCACAGGACTGAGGATGACCAACATCCCCAGCAGAAGATGTGCTAAGAAGAGAACCTTGAGAGACATTGTGATCTGACACCACTGACACTGCAGAACTACTAAAATATCAGAAAAACTCCAGCACTCTGCCAGCCAATGACCATTTTCATTTCTGGCATTATGGTATCACCTAAAACTCACAGCAAACATTAACGTTCTGTGGGGCAAGGAAGCAACATTCAGAGTAACGCATAATATTATAACAAGAAAAGGATTGGAGAAAAAACCCTATCAATACTATCCTACCTATAGAAGAAAATTATGTCCGAAGCCTGTCTCTGCACTGACAACAAAGGGAGTCTGAAAGAGATAACTTAGAGGCTAAAGCAGCACAGAACATCTCTGTCACCTCCTCTGTGACTGGATTAGCACAGTGCCTCAAGTCACCCACTGAGATTTTCAAAGTGGTAGGAAAAGAAGCTGGAGCTTCCTATAAATGAATCTAGTTTTCTTTCCTATTTACCTTCTAATAGTCTCATGTGGTTCACATACACCTGTTCACAATTTTTAATAACAAAGAAAACAGTTTTGTTAATGGAGGCTGTGCTGGGTTTAGCTGGGATAGAGTTTATTTTCTCCACTTTAGCCAGTACAGGGCTATTTTTTGGATTTGTGCTGGTAACAGACAGATGTTTTAGTGTCTGGTGAGCAGGGCTTACAGAGCTAAGGCCTTTCTTGGTCCTCACACAATCCCACCAGCAAGAAGCCTGGGCATGCACAAGAAGCTGGGAGGGGACACAGCCAGGACATTTTTAACCCAACCCATAAGTTTTCTCATTCTTACCATTACAATTCTCTTCTGCATCCCAAGGGAGGTAGGGAGGGAGCGAGAGGCTGTGTGGGGCTTAGTTGGGGTTAAACCATGGCAGAAGCCTATCCTGCAATTCTTGCTGATGAGTTAGTCAGGTAAACCAACAGTTCCAAGGCTGAGGGCAGCATTTTCTATAGCTATGTCAAACCAAGGCACTGCCTTCTTCAGATCACAACCTACTGCCTTAATATATGTGGCATTTCTCTGGTTCACTTCAGTGGACATTCTGTCTGGAACAGAAATACGAAGCTCAAGGAAATAATTTTCAATGTATTATAGGTTATGCTTTTCCCTCTCTTAGCTATTTTTTGTAAAGCACTGTGATGTGTCATTGGGGTATTTACTGCTTAGTTATGTATATCTAACCTCTTTGAGGAAGAAGTTTAGCTGTCAGGCAGAAAGTATCAAGGGGGCTGATAACAATTTCCTTTTAAGTAGAAATTGACAGTCTGTATTAGTGTCTGCTTTGAAACCAGCAAGTTAAAACCCACCTGCAGTCAAAAAGGAGGGCCTCTTAACAAGTTCCCAGCAGCATGAGCCAATTTTCATTAAATCAGCATTGTTGAAATTAAAATTCTAAATACTTGCTATACAGCAATGACATTTCCATTATGTTCACTATTTCTCTTTTTTTTAGGAGTAAAAAAAAAATATCTGTAAAGTGGTGCTTAGCAAGTGTTCAGGATTGACAGCTCCAAGGAGTAAGGTCCTTTTTTATGGACAAGAAAGACAGTGTATGAAGAATAGCAATAAAAGCTGCTCCACTACAACTCCTCAATTAAATTCCCATGTGTTGGCACCTTTCCAACTTTCAGCCACTGCTTGGTGGCCATACCTTGAATTTGGGTAACATATCAAGCACAAATGCCCATCTCCACGTCAGATTGCTGCAGTCCCTGTCAACAGGCACCTGATGAGACCCAGAGCAAACACATGTAACTGCCTCTCTGAGAAAGATCTCTTAAAGAATTAGGTCATTTCAAATTCACTTTTACATAATTATTCACTACATGAAAGAATACCACTGATCCACAGATGACCCCAATTATACTTCTGTTAATGAATAAAGGAACTCCATAACTACTTCCTACTATTCTGCACTCAGACAAACACTGATTTTGGCAAGAAGGGAAGTTATATTATGTGCTTTATGCTCCATATCCTATGCTTGGCTATTAAATTTATAAAAACCACACAGTCCAATACTTAGTCCAAAATCCAGTCCCACAGAAAAACACAGGATCTGGACACAAACTCAGAATCATCTTGTACTGGCATGGCTGTTGATATTTAATGAGTGATCTGGGCACACATGCACACACTTTCCTGCTACAATTCCCAGCTTGGTTCTGGAGATCACTTTCCCTTTGCTTCTCCCTCGCACAGCCACAAGAGTCAAAAAGTGAGAGATGGAGGCCAAACTGCCTGACAGGAAAGCCACGGCTGCACAGACAGCAGTCCAAGTAAGCAATGTCCCCCTGATGACTAAACAACCCCAGCAATGAGTGAGCAGCTGCCACTGCCTAATTTAAGAGTCCTTAAGGAGGGCTAAAGCAAGGACTGCAAGAGCCAGAGGATGCAAAGCAAGTGCAGAAGTGAATGGAAGAGCTACCAACCTCAAAGAAAAAACATGCACAGCAACTGGAGCAACTGGGGGACACCAGAAAAAAAAAAACCTCTCTTTGAAGGCATGCAGTCTCCACAGCTCCCAAGATCTCTAGCTGACTAGTAAGAGCTTGTGGACAGGGACCACAGATCACTGCTTAGATTGTTTTGCAATTATTTATTTACCCCATTAAACTAGTTCATTAGAGAATGGATTATCTTCGTATCATTTATCACTTTGGTAACACATTAGTATTTAGAAAATAATCTTCTGACTTAACACCATGGTCTGTGTCCCTGCCACGCTTCTGATCGCTGCTTTGCACACATTTGGATGCAATACTTGTGCTCCTTAATCCTTTTTTATACAGCTTAAATAATCAATAGCAGGAATAGCTAAGGGTGATCTACCTGGGCCACCTACTAAATACTACTATTAGAAACTGAAATGTCTGAAAAGCTCAAAAGCAAGTCTGAAGAATTACTAAGTTTTGGAATATCTTAAATTGTATGTGTGCACATAATAAATACAAAAGTAACACTTTACTTTTGCACACTTATATTTTTTAAAGCCTGGTTTTGAAACAAAGTCTGTTTCAAGCAAAATCTTAATTTGTTTCAAAATATTAAAACCAAAATGTCAGCAAATGAATCTTTTTTTCACTTTCTCACATTTTCTATTCAGTTGATGCTATTTCCAGCTTGAGTTGGAATTTTTAATTGGCTTTTGGCAATCTTGCGTGGCATTTTCCACATTAAAAATTGCAATCCCTTATACTTAAAGATACTTCCTATATTTCAAAGAAAGAATTCAAAAACCTTTCAAATATGGGACACAGATTTGGGTATGTAGGGACAAGTAAAACATCTGTGGGAAAGGTATCTTTTACCCAACAAATTCACTGTGTCTGATACAACAACAGGCAGTAACAGAGCCCTAAACACAGAGTCAGCAGTACGTGTGAGAAAGAGGAACACTGCATAGAAGATTGCTGAGACATGGAGACTGATCATGGCAGCATTCTGCCTGCCATCATCTGAAATATCAATACAAAGCTCAGTGATACAGACAGGACAGTTTAGTAAAATTTTTCCTAAACTAGTACAGCAAGAATTTGCCAGAGAAGTTTTAAATTAATAGAACAGGTAGTTAAAAAAAAATGCAATGCAATCTATAGCAGAAGACTAAACTACAAAAGAAAAGGTTTGGTTTTGGGTTTTTTTTTTTCAGTTGACTGTGTATTCCAAACACTTTCCCAGAACTAAGAAAGTATTATCTTGCCATAAATTGCTCAGGACAGCAAGAAACTCATAATAAATAGAAAAATCACTGATATATGACTCAATGAGAGGATAATGTAGTGTTGACAGTCCTGAAGAGGTGAAATTATTTACTCAACTCCTGAAAGGAAAACAGAAGAAAAACCCACACAGATTTCCTGAAAAAACTAAATAACCATCTGGGTCAATGTCAATTTAAAATAAAGGATTAAAGGCTTAACCCGACGCCTGCTGAAGTCCATGAAAGTCTTCAAAAGGGTTTAAACTAAGCCCTAAGAGACAGGTAACTGAGGTTGGGGTCTCAGCTTGTTTATTTTGCACCCTTTTTCCTTGCAGCTGCATGCTTCTTGCATCTTTCACACTGCCTTATTTTTTAACACTTGCCTCCTTAAAAACACCTAGCTCTATCACAGAGAAGAAAATATAGGAAAATAGGATGTGTACCATAGATCAAGTGGCTAGGCTGGATATGACAACTTGGAAAATTACACAATTCATCAGTAAGATGGATGAAACAGTTCTTATAAAATAATTAGCCCCAACCCCTCTAGAATCTTAAGGCAGGTGAGTCCAAGATGGGCTTTTGGCTCCCACTGAGCATCCCGGGCTCTCACGCACACCAAGCCTAGCCAAGGAAGAGCCTTTGTCAAGCAGGAGGTGGTTGTTTGGCTCCAGTGCCGTGAAGCAGAGCTGCCTGGCACCTGCTTACAGTTCAGGGCTTCCATCAGTGGCATTCAGCATCCACCCTGCTGTCCATTTTGCACATTGGAGGTGACACCGAGCACACAAGGACAATTCAATAACAGCATAGGGGCTGCAGGGATAGCTCTGCATACACTCCCCATGCTCCATGTCTTGACTTTTGTACTGAATTCTACACAAATTCCTTTCTCATCTTGTGTCATGGTCTACAAAAGAACTGTACACAAATGGTTGCATGAGGACACAGTTCCCAATGAGGACCAAGCCAGCCCTCCCACTGGCAATGTTTTATATACAGGGTTTTCTGATGCAAGTGGATCAAAGAAGTCCTTTGATCAAAAGCTGCTGGAGAGATTGTGCTCCTCCTAAACCTACTAACAGGACACTACAATACTGAAAATACCAAAGCATTGTGGCCCTGCCCAATGGGGAGGGGGGAGTTGGAGAGACATGAGTATATGGTTGTGGGGTAAAAAGCAAAAAAATTTCACAAAAAAAAATTTCACACAAATTCTGAAGTCTGACAGTCACCTGTACATCTCTAAAACTATGTTCTGTCAGGAAGGACAAAGAAGCACCTGTATTGATAGTTCAAAGCAAAACAAGACCTGACATCACAGGAAAGAACCTGAACAACTTAATTCACTACAGCGTTACTCCCAATTCTTTACTGTGTAACTCTATTACTTTAAAAGCAATTTATGCCAGCATAAAACTGGAGTAATGTAGCAGTAAATCAAGCCCAAAATCTGATATTCATGCTCGTTCAGCTCAATTTTATTTAGTGCAGGTGTTCACTTAATTTTGATCATAGGATCAGGGCGAGGGGATAGTCTACTGTTAATTTATTTCTACTGCCTAGTAGACTCAAGCCACTACAACACCCGCCCTATTTCTGTGCACTTCACAGATTACTGAATATATATTTTCTTTTGTCTGCAATGCACAGTGTCTTTACTTAACCATGCTTTTCTTCTTTGCTACATTGAGAATATCTCAAAAGGGGCAGCAAAGGCTAAAAATAATTAAAAGACCACACAGAGGTAATATAAAAATAACAATAATATAAAAAAATAAAGAGAACAGGAGAAAAGCATACCAGAGTCTCATAGGAGAGAACAAAGACACAGCAACAGGCAGCAGCAGCAGCTTTAACTTGGCTGCCAGTTTTCTACAGTGCAATCAAAGCCATTGTCTGCAAGCCACAGGTGCACAGCACATGGAACAGACGAAATGCAATGGGGAGTGATGACAGACAACTTCTGAGCCTGTGCTGTATTCATCCCAACATTCATTTGTGCATCTGTTGTGCTGAATTTTAGTCTTTAATTATTTTTTTTCCCTCTGATATCAGAGACGTTTGAGCAGCTGAGGAACTGTACCAAAAATCTCTTTGGTAGAGAGGGTGCAGGTTTTAGGAGGGACAACTTCTTTGGGAAACCTGAAATGTGAGGACATCACTGTGTTTATCAGGTATGCCCATGGTGGTGACTCTGGTGACAGTGCATATTGTCAGCTCAGCCACAAAGCAACTGCCAGGAAGGCTGTTCATCAACTCAATTACCTGTAGAAATATAACAATGCAAGAAAGGCTTTTGTGTAGAGTGCAAAAATAGGCCATAGAGGGGAAAATTTATCAGATGAATAAAAAATATAAATGGCAATATTATTAAAATGGTTGATTTCACTGTTTATCACAGACCAGGTCAGTATGGATTACACTTGGATGATGCTCTTTTGATCTCAGATATTTTCCCAACCAATAGGGCACTTTTTGAAATTAGAGGCAGTCTGACCTCTTATTCTTTGTTTTCATCACTCTCCAATCAGTGGGAGGAAATTAGCCCCCTGGGAACGTTTGCCTCACATTGGCTCACTGTGTTATTTCAGCTGTGAAAGATGCTAATGAGCTAATATCAACTTTCCTAGCAGAAAATACACATGTCGCTTTAAATTTTTGGCCAGGAACCAGCATTTCATCATGTTAGGCAAGGCCTATCATTACCCTGCAGCAAAAGGAAAAACCCAACAAATGAAAGACAAGTTCAATCCACCTAAAGGGCAGAATCTCAGGCAGTTTCTTTTCAATATGTAATGCAGAGCAGCAAACACATAATTTGCTGTGGAAATTAGTTGTCAGATTATGTTCTGTGTTTTCCCAGTTGGACAGAACAGGGCAGCATCCCAAGAAGCTTTGGGGATAATTGATTTCTCAAAGGAAAAAAACGTCACTGAAAGTTTTCACGTGCCCTTGAGGAACTCACCTGTGACCCCCAGACAGACAAACAAGTGCCTAATGAAGACAAGGGCACACAAAGGGGAGAACTGTACAGTTATGAGGTGCCAGTTTCAGGGTGAACCCGCATCTTTCACACACACAAATAGAAAAATCAGATCACTCTAAAATAGCAAGGAAAACTGGAGGTTTTTAGAAGAAAAACAATTTCAGGTCAACCACTCAGTTGAGTTTTTTTTCATTCTTGGGAAGAACTTCTGAAGATCTGTCAGACAATAAAAGCTCCTGTTCTCTTTTTGCCCCTACCACAGCTGTCACTTTTGGAGAAATTTAAGTCAGTTCCACTACCGAAAGATTTGAAAAGTATTTCAAAAAACTTGTATCACTTGTAAAGCAAAGTATTAATGCTGTGACATTGACTATTTTGAGACAGAAAAATTTCTAAGTTTTACAGATTTAAAGAAAGGTTTAGGCCTTTCTTTCTTATCTTGTACCAGCCAACTACTTCTCGCACATTCTGCTTCTCCTAAACCTCTCTGAGAAGACTGAAAGACAACAAGCATGTGAAAGCACAAAAAGAAGCTGTTTCAACTACCAGAACAAAAGTGACATACAAAAAAAATGTGAGGGTTACTATTCTTCCAAGACACAAGGAAAAGCTTCTTCATTTCTAGTGCTTAAAAGCAACAACTAACAAAGATTAATTATCTGACCAGATCTGTCCAAAAGGTTTATTGGAGCATACCAAAAATTAAAACTTATCTTTTATTCCCTCATTTTTCCTTACTATGCAATTTTTCAAAACATCTTCATCTTTGAAAAGTTAGGTCATAATTTCTCTGCCTATCATTCTTTCTCTAAAAGTAGTGAATTAGCTTTAAATATTAAAGTTGCAAATTAGACAAAATAGGAAAGAATTACCAACTGTAGTATAATTTCATACACTGAAAACTAGAAATTTTTTAAAACTATTGAACATTTAAATTTCAAAACCTACAGACAGCATAACTGAATGCCTCTACTTCACTGAAACAATACAAGTAAATCCTTTGGTTTTGCTTGGTTTGTTTTCTTGTTGATTTGTCTTTATGGTTTGCTGGGTTTCTTAACAAACATTCAGTTCTAAACTGGTCTTGGTTATTTGAGCAATTATACAGGTAGCTGAAGATTGGTTCAAATCAAAGTATGTGGATATAAATTTTCGTAAATTTTGAAATAATTTGAAGTTTAGATTGTTGTCCTGGCTTCTGAGCTGCCAGCCACTCCAGAATTTAATTTTTTGCCTGTTTCTAACACTAAGAAATCTATTTTAACACTGGGTTAATTTTGTTATGGTCTTACTGCATAAGAATAGTTTATACTTTCCAAACTAATATTAAGACTCTGAAAGAAATGACTGAGATTAGTCCATTTGCCCAAGCTCTAAGGCTGCTACATAAGACACTGATTGTCAGTGACAAATCATTCTTTGTCTCTGAGCCACTTTCGAAGCTTCCTAGAACTGTCTGTTGACTTCATAAACAGCAAATACATCATCTGGCCCTCACAAACCAGCTCCGTACAACGCCGTGTGAGTCACTGCTGAGCCTCCCATATAGCACTCGCTTTGCTGCCTATGAATAGATCCAGAAGGAAGAGAAAAATCCACAATACTACTCACAAATTACGCCTCCCTTGTTTCAGTGCATTCTCGTTGCTTTCAGTTCCTGGGTTTCTATTACTTCCTTCCTCTGTGCTATCACAGCAATACTAAACCGTGATGAGATGGCAGCTCACAGTTCAGATTCAAACCTGGCTCCTGCATTGCCTTTCATAAACCAGTCAAGGGTTGCTCAGAGGTCAGGTACCTCTGTGAGCAATTTTTATAAGTTATAATAATCTAAAGTCTTGTTGATTCACATTAAGTAGCTTCTGAAAAACAACTGGGGAAAGAGAAGTTTGGAGCTCCCTGTTCCATGGTGATATCTTCCTTTGCTTACAAACAAAATCACTTGAGTGATTACAGTCCTAAATAAAATATCTCCACTTTATCCAACATCCCCAGACACCATAAAATCTCACATACCCACTTAAAAAATATTCTTATTATAAAATTCTTTAACCAAGAAAAAATACTTTTTTACTACTCCATTATTTTTATTAGCTATTTTCAAAATAAGCACAAGCCTGAACGTATATATTACATGATTGTTATAGTGCAATATCAACTGCACTTTATTCATGAATATCAATACAAATGGCCCAGAACTTGGCACAGAAATATTTTGCTTATAAATTATGGTGCTCTTTTTCTATCATTGCAGTCACATCATGTCCTTTTTTATTTAATTTCACTTCTGTTTTGAATTCTGCTCTCCTTCCCATGCACCAAGAAAGGGCATATGAACATATCAATTTTGTGATAACAGTCAGAGGTGTTCTTTAGGACACTCTGAAATATGTACAATGAAATCTTGGCCACCTTGAAATCACCAGGAGCTTTGACAATAAAGTCAGCTGAGTTAGAATTCCATCCTTAATCTCTACTCCGCCAGCTATCACTGTAACATGCAATATGCATTCTTTCAAGGATTCTGTCTGGTGTCTAACAAAGAATGTCTTCTAATTTTGCAATTACAATATCATGACCCTGACTTTTTCCAGACCTGTATGAACATATAATGGAAACAATCACTGTTCTGAAAACACTAATCATTCCCATTAATTGCATATTAAAAAAATTGGATTTTACTTTTTTTTTTTTTAATTACACTGTCAAAGAATAGGCACAAGAGTAGCTTTTCTCATGTCCTCACTGCCAGCATTGTTCCTCCACTCTGGCTGGTATTTTCACACTGTGCTATGTCATACACCACCTAATGCAAACACATGAAATGTAATGTTTCTAATTACACATATAGTTAATGCTGACAGAATGCTGTTGCTGCTTTTCTGATTAGTGCAGATCAAAAGAAGACTTCTTGCACTCCAACTGTTTTGCCTATGGCATAGCTCCAGGTCCCAGCCATCATGGAATCTAGGACTGAGTACAACCTTCTGTACTAATCTGAATGAAAGTCTTCTGCTTGCAGATTGAAGAGACACCTAGAGGTTTGTGGAGCCATATTCTTTTCTTTCTCCATTGGTTTGAAAAGGTTTTAGAGCTTTCTATAGTGCTAAAGCATCCAGTATTTTCTCTACAAGTCCTTGCTGATAGAGTTTATCGGCTCATCCCAGTAATAAAGTCTGATTTGCAAACTAAGAAAGGATAAAAGGTCAAAGACTACTAAGTCGAGGGGACACATGCACAAATATTTGAAGGCAGACTCTGGGCCCTCAAATATTCATCAGAATTTTGTACTGAGATCCAAAACCAACTGTGGGGAAGATTTCACTCAAAAAGGCACAAGAACATAAATTGTATTCCCAGACAGCTATTTTTGCATGTGTCGAGATGGGATAAGTGCCACACGCTCCTGGCTCAAACTCAGCCTTTGCCAAAGGTCTCTGCAGCACTTCTGTCACCTCCAAGAGACACTGGGTCAGGCTCTGAGCCACTCCCAGGGAGGCTCTGATTTCAGAGATTTCTCTGAAATGGGAGTTCACATTACTTCCAGGGGGGCATTAATAAGCACTGTGGAACTAACAGCAAGATTGAGATAAATATAGGTAATAATTATCTGTAAATCTTCAGGTCAGCTCATTTTTAATTCAGCTCTCCCTGAACTTTGATGTATTTGTTTCTTCAGGAACGCAAGTGTGAGATTTTGTTCAAAACGTATTGGAGAGTAGCTATTCCTCATTTCATATTTCAGACATGAAGGGGGGATTTCAAGAGGAATATGTTTATTTGTAATTAGTAATAATTTTGCTCCTCTTTAGTGCCAAAGGTTTCTGTCACCCGCAAGCAGAGAAAAACAAGTGAGTTTTACCATAGCTGGTCTGTTACTATAAATAAAATGTAGTTTCTAAACAAAGTAAATACAATAAATGCAGAGGGAAGAAAGTGGTTTTCAAATCATTACAAATACTCAAAGTCTGCTTGGATATTTCATGAATAGAAAACAAGCTTAATTTATGAGAAAATTGATGGTTTGGTAACAATTTACCTACTTCTTATGGCTAACAAGTGGCACAATCCTAAGACATGATTATTTCTGTACCCTAAAAACTGCTTAAAAATAATTTTTACTTAACATAATTGTTACTCTGCAGAGCAAGTGAGAAATAAAATTTATTTCTACAAAATCCTTTATTGAATATATTCCTTTTATAGTAGTTCATAATCAGGCAGCCATACATTTATCATCCTGTACTATGTTTCTGGTCTTAACTGCTGAAAGCCCTCAAAACAATGTATATTCTACTTTATCATTGTCCTGAAAATGGATGAACACTAACATTTGTAATGCAAGTGTAAGACACACTGGCACAAGACCACAATAAATATCGACCCATATGGAAACAAGAAGATTTTAAACCCTTTATCCTAATAAGACCTTCTGAGCACTAATAGCAACTCTAATCCCTTAGTCATTAATTTTCCTATGTTACAAGCCTGGATGTAATTAAAAACAACACATTGCTGCCTCTTTGGTGAAGAAAATGTCATGCTGACGTGATTGATTACGTTTGTTTAAACTGGAGATGGATGACACTTCCAGTCATACTTCATTCTATTTTTATTATTATTTTATGCATCAAGATAGGCTCTTAATTTCCCCTGTTGTAATACACTTCAATAACACTTAGAAAGAATCTGAGAAGCATTACTTGAAAGAATATTGCTGTATTTCTGTGGGTCTCTGGGCCATACAAGACTATTAAAAATAAAATTAGGTTTAATATTTTCACTTACTGTAACAAAATTGTCAAAGATTTAGTTGAAAAGCCAAGTCTAAAGTTGAACTACAGAATACGTAATATATACCTTACAAGTTGCTGTTCAGAAGAATACTTAGACTGAATAGAATATATATGCTATTTTATTACATGTTCTTTCAATACAGTAGCAGTAAATTTGTATTTTTTTGTTTAAATATGAAAGACACCGTGAAACAACAGTAAAACTAAAAGCACAAGGCAATCTTTTTCTTCCTTTCATTCCTAATCAGAGACTAATTACAATTCTCCTCATGCAACATTTGAAACTAACATGTAAATGTAAAAATTTACCAAACAACAGGGACAGCAGCACTGAATTTGAACCAAAATAAATACTTTTTAAAAGTATCTTGCTGTTTTCATAATCATTAGAGGTAAGAATAAGAGTTGTTTATGTATAGTACATCTACGTGGACTTAAGCTCTCCTTTAAAACACCCAGTACTCTTGTGCAGAGGCATTCAGAGACCAATTGCCAAGATCTCAGTGTGGGTACCAAGGGATCCCATTTACTGTCTATAAAGACAAACCAAAATTTTATGAGAAATCAGAGTTTAAGGGTACAGCTGTCCAGCCAGTTCTGAGGGGCCAGTCTGGGCCTGGGCAGTTCCAAACCAGCAACCCCAGTATCCAACCACCACACGTTCTTGCTGTGGCTACACCGAGAGCCAAGGCAGGGACCTAACTCACAAAAACGCCTTTCTAAGCCATTATTTCCCTGCCTGATTGGGTCAACATGTATAATTGTTACTGCCAGCCAACGGCTGACAGTGGAAATAGATGGTAAAGGGCAGGAAGGGGAATACTGTCTTTCCATGGCAACACCAGTCCAACAGCAAAGATGAGAAAATCATCGCATCCTGAAGTTAAGCTGGAAAGAGCAAAGCACATACTGTGAAGCCACATCTGAAAGGTGAGGGGAAGAAAAGGTTGATAGGAGGAAATGAGAGCTAATCCTGCATGAAAAAAGTGTGCTTTGAACCTCAGTTTTTCACATGAGCATCATTTAGACACATCCAAAGATTACTCTTATTCTACCACATCCCCAGCATGAATGGCACTCTTAAGAGGAGAAACCCTGAAAAGGTGAAAAACATTATTCATTTTCATTACCAAAATTGTATTTATAATCACAAAAAGCCCTAGGAAATGTTGTTTTCTAACAATTCTTTTGGGCTAGGGCCTGTTTGTACCTTTTCTTCATAAACATCACACTCCACTCATGAATCCTGACCTGTGTCAAGCTGCAAACCAGGATGTGAAGTCTACTGACACATATTTTAAATAGGTTATATTATTTTCAGACCTATTTTGTCATTCATCACAAGTACAGTGTACCTGGCAGTAGGGTGGTCTTATGAGAAGTAAATTGAGTGAAATTAGCATTTGAATCAATGCAACGTGAAGATAACAGCCTGCAATAATCCTATTTAACAGCTGTTAATTGTCTGCTATAAACCACAGTTCAGCAAATTTTAATCACACAACTGAAAAACCTCCTTAATATACACCAAGAAAATATACCAACTGATGCACAGAAAGATTCAGAGGTGCACATCTAAAATTTATTGTAAAGATAGATTTCGTGCAGATACCATATCTCCTAACTACATGCTAATCATAAAACATTGTCGGTATGCAAATATTGCCAAAAAAAGATATTTACATATATTTAAAAAATGGTTTCTTCACTTATTTACAGGGAAACATTAAGTTTACAAATCTTAATGGCAAAGAGCATTCTTCAAAGCAAAGATCCCATTGTGAAGACAGTGTTCATGTTTCTGTGTGTTGCCCACATCCAGGTGGCCAAAGATGTTAATGGTCCACCAAAAATGTATTTTTCTACCCCAAGGAGACTTACAAAGCAATGAAAAGCCACAGTTCCAGCTGGAGGATGAGGGGATACTCCTCCACTGCTCACTCTGAAGCACACACTAGAAGAAAGTACTATTCTGGAAGACAGAGCATCCTACAGAGGAGGGTCAAACCTCTTAGTGTTTAATTCTTTTCTCTGTAGCCAAGCAAGATTAGAACCCTACTGGTTTGGAAAGAAAAAAAAAAAAAAAACCACACAAAAAAAAAACCAGAGTCTAAGCATTAAGATATCCTGGCAATAAGTGTGTCTATTATAAGGCCTCATAATCAGCACAATGAGAAAGACACTTTCCTGACACGTCTGAGGTAGGACAGCAGGAACATACGGCTGTCTGTCACATGACAGCAAAATATCTATAGCTAATTTGCCTTTTTTCTAAGAATAAGGAGATGTAAATACTTCATCTTCCAGCTTCATGTATTCTGTCCTAGAGCTCAGCTGAAAAGCAAATAGTATTATGGCAGTATCTTGTGGGGGTAATTAAGAGGATTTGCTCCAATGCTTTGCTGGTAATAAAGAATTTACAGCACTGATTGCTAGTTTTTCAAAAAAAAAAACCCCAAAAAACAGTATGCTGGGGCATATACCAAATTCTCTTGCTTGCAAAGCCTATGACAGCATGAAGGATGAAGGCTGTCCTTTGCTCTTTCATCTATCCAAGAGAACACAGTACAGAGGTAAAAGTGACAACTAGGATGTTCATTAATTAATCAGCACCCAGATAACTGATGGGGTACACTTTCCACTCTGGTGTTCCCAGGAATGTACATTTTTCTTTCATTCCCCATTCAATTCCCAATATATGACTTTTTCAAGATCTTTTCACCCTTGTTTAAAGAACGATGTGTGGAATGGACTCACCTCAATCACTCCTACATCCTCTTGAAAGCTTCCCTATCTTCTGAAAGTGTTCTGTCTCAATTGTCTTGTCTCTTTCTCTTCCACAGACTGTGCTGTTATGACCACACTGAGTTTCTACATATTTTTAGTCAATAGGGTGCTATTAAAATACTTTAGTTCTTATTTTTTATTTTCCTCATACAGTTCTTTCACTACTGTCTCAGTAGTCAAGGCCCCAATCTTGGGTTTTATTCATTCAACTTCTGATGTATTTTTTTCTTCGGAATTCCCACAACATTTGAATTCAGCACTTATGGCCAGTTTAAAGTTAACAACTGCCCCATTTACATTTAGACTGGTAGTCTATTCATCACCTGCTACAATGGTGTCCATTGATTCAATGAAGGAATTACTCTAAGCTAAAAAAAAAAATCATACTATTTTTTCTTTTACTTTTGCATTTTTGTTAACACTTCTGTATCTCTATCAGGGTTTCCCTCTGCACAGAACCAGAGGTCAAGCAAACTTATCACACACTGTTAGTGGTACCACACACTGCTAGTTAATCACCCAGATCACCCTTCAGTGCACCTGTTTCACTAAGAAATGAAAGATAAAATATCCTTTTCCATTTATTGTGAGAATGAAAGAATTTTTTTGCGCTAACCAATCCAGAGCTGGACTGCCCCACATGAAAGCAGCCCCCTTAATTCCAACAAGCAGGCATTTGCCACACTCAGTGTCACTTAGAGATCCAGCCGTGACCTCAGCTGTTGCATCACCAGCTCACGAGACAGCGACAAGCATCATTAAAAATTTCAGCAATATAAATTTAAGAAAGAAATTCAATTGTCAGTAGCATTTCAAGGCTCATATCCTTCCAAATACATTTATTGTGTTCAGAATGCTCTTTCAGCACAATCACACCAAGTTTCTCTCAGCTCAAACCACACCTGAGGTTATGAGGCTGATGTCACTTTGCATTTAAAGGATTTCAAGGCAAAGAGAAAGATTGCTGATTAAGGCTAATATCCAGTACCCGAAGGTTTCTCTGCCTTTTAGATTAACAATGAGGGTTGAGAAACTGCAGATTTCCTATACATGTGTTGAAGAAAAAACTCTTTCTTAAATACAGATCATTCAGGATGTATCATCATAGCTGACTGACAGACTGGTTTTCCTTATTTGAGTCTTGGACTGACTGCAGAGTGCCAGTTTGACATATTGATCTAGCACAGGTGAAGGAGAGAAGAATCTGCAGCCAGAGATGGATGGCAGAGAGGACCAGACAGGATTTTCCCAACTAACTGCTCCCAGTCTTAAACTAATTCAGGATGAGAGAGGGGAGCTTTAAGGCCAGTGGCTCATGTAAAAACATGGCATTGTGCCCCTATATTTTTCCTCTCTATTTCATGAACAAGCAGATGTTCTGTCATAATATTTATCTAGGTAAAAAAATATACTAAATTATACAAAAAACACAAGAATGTCAGTAAAGCTACAAAGTCAAGTACCCAAAACCAAAGAAAAAACTTTTTTCTTTGGAATGGAAGCAGACTAGGAGCACTGTTATGCTTCCTGGTTAGGTTTATGTCCAAGTTTGCTGTATCCAGTTCAGATCCCATATATTTTTCTCAAAATTTCCCAATGCAGGATGCATTCTACATAAGAAGAAAGAAAACAGTTTCTATAAATAGTTGTATTTATAAATACAATATGAATTCTTTTGCTTGACTAATTTTCCAATAATCACCAGTAATCAATATGCACTGGCTGGTGTGGACATAGGGACAAGTAATTCCAGACTAAACAGAGAATGGATGTAAAACCCATCTTTCACTTCAGAGCTGTGGACAGGCTCTCATGTTTAAAAAAAAAAAAAAAAAGGAAAAAAAAGAAAAACAGGAGAGTGGGCTTAGCCCTCACATCACTTCTTGTCTGAAAAATGAAGTAATTCATTGCACATCAGCTTAACATATCCAGCCACGCCTTGGCTTCTCCTAGGGTTTCTTGTCTATGTGCATTTCCTCTACCTCAGAGTAAATTTTTCCAGGAGGAGGCAGTACTGAACACAAAGTCATTCTGCTACGGAGTAATGCTGAGAGCCAGGCTCAAAAAGCAGCTATTTTAACCACCCTCCAGGGGCTTGGGGCAGACCCATTAAATCAGGGAAATGAATACAGCAAACTGTTTCAGCTCACTGATGTGTGCAGTAGATTGCCTGTGTATGTTAATTACTGCATTTGGCAGAATATATTTCCAGAAAAGTTCACACAATCTGGAAATAAAATGTCTCCTGGCACCACAACAGTATTTTCAGACACTACGCTCAGCAATAGGACAAGTTACAGAAAATAACTCCAGTCAGTGTTGTGCCCAGCAAATCCTGACAAAGCACTGCAAAAATCTCCCAGCTAATCACGAAACTTCCCAGGGAGACAAGACATTCTGTGCCATCACCTACAGTGCTTTGGTGCAAGGGCACACCTCAGTCCCTTGGCACCCCAGGGAGAGCCTGCAGGTACAGACACCTCGCTTTAGTGTCTGCCAATAAAGTCCTTTACACTTCAGCCACTAAAGGAGCACAGACTGCCTAGGGCTGCTCAAAACTAAGCTGGTTATTGCTTCTGCCATGCCAAGGATGACAACAATATTCATAGGTTAGGCTGTCCACCATCCACCTTCACCTTGTAGGGCCAAATCCATTAAGCAGGCAGACCTTTTGCAGGTCATTTTCTGTATTCTCCCTATTTCCAAACTCCACATATTAAAAGCTCCTTTCTTTGATGCTCAACGCAGAAACCAAATGCAGATCTCCCATCTCAGAGGATGAGATTAATAAGGTATCTGTTGGACCACAGAGAAAAGTGCAGACTTTTGGGGAGCTCAGCTGTGCTGCAGGTGAGTAGAGACCTGACTCCACAGCTTATTATTCAAAGAACATCAAACAGTTTCAACAGAAAAGACTGAAAGAGATAAACCTCAACAAGTTTTATAGGGAGACTTTTATTGATAAATTGCTACTTGCACATATATATACACCCCTCTTTTTGTAAGCATTCATTACTTTCAACTCATATACAATTTTAAGATACAATAAATAAAAATTGCAAAATGCACAGCACACATTATTCCCATTTGGGGCTTACAATTTTAATAACAAACTGATATTGTTAAATTCATAAACTGTTTCTAATTCCTGTTTATTTCTCCATAATGCTGTCTAATTTCCAGCAGCTGAGATCATAGTCATGGTCATCTCGCTTGAATAAAATAGATTTAAGGAATAGAGGATAATCTCCCATGACAGCTAAAATATTAATCTACATCAGCATTAGTGGCTTGTGAGACCTATAGAGAATCTGAAAGACTTTAACCTACAAAAGCACACAACCCTAACCTTGTGGAGGTTACAATGATCTTGACAGAGAAAGACTCCACTATTACCTTACTTGTAAAGGGAGCACAGAGTGAAGAATATATAATAGAAGTGCTGACATGGTCTTAACTATTGCAGAGAACCAGCAAAACAGTCCCTTGAAACACCATCATGCTTCATGTCTACCAAACAGAACAGACAATCTCCAAGGCAGTAGCATTAAAGATGACTTTTAGATAAACTCTGTTTAGGAGTACTAGCCATTACCAAAAAGAGAACCCTTCCTGAAGATCCTTATTTTCCCACCTATATTTCTACTCCTAGCTGCATTTCTGACTTTTAATATCCTTCTGTTCAAACACTGATAAGTACTTGGGGTAAAGCAATAACAATAAAAGAAGAAAATAATTAACCTATTTAACTTGATACTGCATCATGGCATAAAGTCAATTGGCCATGGAAATGTTATCTGAAAGTTCCAAAGCAGTGCTGGCTTTGGAAACAACATCAAGACAGATTCAGGCATCAACACAGACCATCACACCAGCACCACTATGCAAAGTTATTAAGGGAACATGCTTTCAGGATGTAACTCAGATTCTTTTGATGAAGAAAACTCATTTAAAAGATCACAACCAAGCTCTCTTGAACGTTCAGTGAAATAATGTGTGCTTTTCTTCAGCTTCTGCCAAGAGAAAGGAAAAATAAGGTAGTTTTAAGAGCGTAGGTCATCTGGAAGGAAACACTGACTGTTGAAGCTGCAGACTGGACTGTTTTAACCTTTCCTTTTATTTTCCAGCAAGTCTCAAGCACATGTCTGAAAATATGCCCCACTATTTCCAGAGGTTAACTCCTCCATCTTCAGTGCTAAGTATTTGTTAATGATAATTACTTCTATATCCTTAACGGAAATTGCCAAGCACAGCCTACCCAGACATATTTTTTTCCCAGACTTATTTAAATGAAAATCTTCTTGTTTTAAAAAGGAAATCCGCTCAGTGCAGGTATTTCCTCCTAAAGGTTCATGTGCTTTTTTCTCAAATCAAAGTACTTTTAAAAGATGAAGCATTTGAATTACACTTGGTAGTTATATCAGATTGGTCAAAGTGGCAGTACAGACCCACAGAAAGTTAGATTTAAATGAGAATGTAGATTTGAAGCATACCTAGGGATAGGGTTCATACTGAAAATTACTTACAATAGGCTGAAGTTTGGATGTATGAATTCTAAAGTGGGAGGCATTGGAGGGGTATGGGGAGTGATCTGCCTTGGGAGAAGATATTTCAGAAGAAAGATGGGAGGACAATCCTGCACAGACATGTTGGACAAGGGCCTTGTGGCTTCTTCATACCCACTTGTCGGTTCACCATGCCCATAAACTGCTACAGGTAGGTGGGCATGGTGGTTTTTGGTTGGAAAGCTAGACTTCAGGATCTTGAAAGTCTTTTCCAACCTTAATGATTCCCAGAACGCTTATGCTTCTGGACACTGACATTTCACCAAACCACAACTACAAAATACAGAGATGTTCCAAAATTCACATTATTTCCATAAAAGTGGAGATTTCCTCTTCTGAGGTTTTAAGTGTAGGCTTTGAAGATACAACATAGAATTGTACATAAAAAGCTAAATGATCTCATGACAAATCAACCCTGTCTTGCCTGGACTGATAACAGAATTTGAAACTCTTTTATTCCATACTCACTATCATTAACTTCACCAATTCCATAAAACCCCACATATCTACTTAATCTTCCCAGGGAAAAAGCATACTAAAGCAAACAGACACTATTTTAACAGAATAGGAATTATTTTCAACAAAATAAGTTGCTAAAGGATAACATTCATGTTCTCTGTTCATCTGCTACCCATTAGGTGCACTCTATCAAGTGGAATGAACAGCATACAGAAGTGCATGGATTCCTTTTCTCTGTTAAATTATAGCAGTTTTATGAACTGTTTTATGACTATTTCTATCACACAGTCAAAAGGGAACACTGAAATTGCTCTTCACTACTATCACGGACACATTTTTAGATATTTGTGGTGGATTTTGTCCCAAGACACCATCTTATTAAACCTAAAGGACAGGTCTGAGCATGTGCTTTTCGCTCATTGGTAAACTCTATTCACACTTCCCTATTACCTAATGAGCATCTGGGTGACTTTTGGTGTCAGACTCAGTTTGAGTTGTAGCACTTGCAGCTCTTTCAACAGGTGACACTAACCATGCAGGCCAAGCTGAGCTGGAATTTTAGGCATTCTAGTAGAAGGTGTTAGCAACCACAGCCTCAGCAGCACAGCCCTCAGCTGCTGGTGGTTAATGTTAAATTGTTGACTGAGTAAAAGCTAAGGATGACTCTACCCTAACATGTCTTCACACAGTCCAAGATTCCTCTATGTTGTAGCCACAAAAAATATGCACATAAAACAAAATTGTAAGACATTGTGTAAGTAAATTTCAGAGAAGCGTAGACATGTATGAGCAGCACAAATACAGCTGCTTTGCACACTTCAATCAGTGTGGATCAGAGAGGTAAATTCAGCTTAAACAGTCCAAGCCGAGTAGAGGCAACCAGAACATTTTGGACTGTTTGTAGTATCTTGGGGCGCATGTTTTCTGAAGACTTCGCACTAAGAGAAAGGAGAGTGGAAAGAAAAGGAGGGCATCCAGTGTAACAACTTTGAGGTCTCATACTGCATTTAGATGAAATCCCAAATGCTTATCAAAACTGCCTTGAAATATTTATTTTGATTTCAGTTATTTCAGTTGTGCTTACTTCTCACGACTCATGGTTACTTCTTCAAAAATTTGGAAAATCAGCAATCATACCAAGGCTGCTAAATTTTGAATGTAAGGAAATAGTCTGAAACATTTCCCATATCAGGACTAACTCCTCATTTATTTTCCCATTTAGGAGAGCATTGCTCTGCATACAAAATGGGCTGATGCTTACAGCAGTGTTGCACTGGTAGAATATCAACATACGTTATGAATACTGATGAAATTCATATGCTCTTATAAAGTAGGACTGCATTTTTCCAATTCCATTGTTAGGTGCCTTCTGATTCCAGCATAGGACTGGCACACATACCTTTTCTGCCATTCATTACAGTCTTTGTCCCTCCTAATGCCTTCAATTATATTCAGCCCTTGTTTCAAAATGAAATCCCAATATTGTCAGGCTCATTTTAAAGGGCATTTTAATAATACTCAGGTTGTGTATAGAACCATTAAAGGTAAAAACAAAGCAAATGAGATTTTAGATAAAATTATCATATTTTCAAAGATTCTCAAGGGACTAGGATGCTGAATTGCTCGTGGTTACAATGCAAATTGAACAGCCAAATTCCTTCTGTGGGAGTGAAACTTTTTACTCGTGTTCAAAAGATAAAGACTGGAAATTCAAGTTGACCTCCTGCAGCACCCACAGTATCTTTTGTGCCTTTGCACACTAAGACACTTCCAAATACATCAAATGTATTTGCTCTACAGCTCCTGGAACATGAAAAACTGATACTAAAAAACCCTGTGACACTCAACTAGGAATTACTTGAATTTCTAGGGTTTCTTCTGAATTACAACATCACCTAAACATTATTTTCTGTCTAATTTACTTCATTTTTATAATGAAAAGATAATGGATTTAGCCATATTTCAGTTTACAGAGTAATGTTTTCTCAATAAATCTACACTAAAATTAATTTTCTGATGTAATCAGACATTTGAAGATTCAACAGAATTGTACTGAAAACCGAACTGAGATTGCTGTGGCACTACATTTCAGTTTTCAAATGGTTCTAATACTGCATGCTTGCTACTTTTCAAAAGGTGTTGAAATAAGATAAAAAATAGAATTAAAACCAAATTTGTACTGCAGAAACAGTGAAATTCTGTGCAAATATTACCTTATTTTTCATCCCTTTTATTTAGTAAAGACTTCTGGTATAATTTTATGTTTTCAGTAAAAGTTTACACTTCATAGAGGTGCATATAAATTCATACAGAAAGAGGCAAAATAATCTTTTCCTGAGTGTGCAATGCAATACAGCCATCTGCATTTATCTGCTTTGACTTCATAACCAGGAGCTTTAACCCCTTCCACAGTTAATAATTATGGCTGAAGTTTACCATGAAGGCCTGAAGTTCAGTTTGTTTAAAAAAGAACAAGAATGTCACACATGCTCATGACTCCATAGTTCAGACCCTCAGTATTAAATAAAAGCAGAGTCTTGAGGCTCTCAATAAAACTGCAGAAATCTGTGGCTATGCAATAAACAACAAAGGGTCTATAGTGTTCTTGACCCACTGTTGGCAGTTCCAGGGTTTTAATTCTGAACAAGGAAAGCTGCATAACCTTTGGGGCTCCACTTCTGCCATACCAATATGCAAGGAGGGGCTTTGAAAGATAAAGCTGGATGCAGCAGTCAGCCAGGGAAGGGACACATCATCATTCCCAGGCTCCCTTTGGGAACATGGCATTTCTGAGATCACAGAGCAGAAAACCATTTCCTGCCACATCCCAGGAAGGTCCACACAGAACAATTCCTTCAGAGTGACTGCAAAGGCAGGGCTTCAGCAACAAAACTCAAATCTCTCATTGCTTTAGCAGAAAGAATAACTTGAGCAGTAATTAGCAAGGGCTCACCTAATCCCACAATCATTATTACACCCCTGTGAGTAAAATTCACCTCTTGTATGTGCTTTAACAATCTAATTCAGGGGCTGCTAAGCCTCCTTTTTCACAACCTAACCAATTCTAGCTCAAGGTTGACCAAGATTTATGATGCCATCCCACTAGGTTCAAGAACTTGGAGCATTCCTTCCTTCTCTGCTATCAAGGATACCAGATTAGAAAATCTGAAGCAGCCTGTTTCCACACAGAGTGAACATTCCTGGGAAAATGGATGAAAATACTGAGACAGCTCCTGGAGTCACTCCTTCCCGTTTCTGTGTGGGGTGGAAGAAGAGCTTCTCCCTGAACAGCTCGAGGTTTGAGAGAAAGGAATAAGGTATAATTAAAGCTCGAACATGTTCCAGCCTGGTTCCCTCATCTGAAAGAGAGCTGTGGGAACTGCAGCCAAGTCACAGTGCAGTCCCTTTGAAGCTTTTCTGATCTCCAAGATGATTTTTTGATATTTTTATTATTTTTAAAAATTTGAATTTTAATGTTTTGATTTTTTTAAATTACTATTTTAGAAGTATTTGTATCTTAACACACACACACAAAGAGAAGTTTCCCAGTCTTTCTGTAGCCAGGTGACCCTCTGCTCACCTACACATACATGGACAGAACAATTCCCCATAAAACCAGTCTGTGTGTTTCCAAATGGAGATAAGTACAGTAAATGCCAGGATTACTCTTTCCTCGCTCTCACACAAAACCTCTTTCTCCCTTTTACTATCTATTATCCCCATTATGACGTTTCATTACAGAAATGTTCTCGAGGATTTTTTTTGTTCTATACCCACATGACCAGCTGTAGGAAGAATATTTTCATGATCTCTCAATAGGACATGTGGGTGCTATAAAAATAAATGTGCTGTGATTATGAGAAAGTTCAAATTATTGTTGGCTTTTTAGATAATTTTTTTTAAACAATTTTATTAGTATCAGCTCTAGTTTTAGCACTAAGTTGAAAGTTATTCCTATGGTGCATAGGCAAAGCCTCATCAATTTTGACAGTATGGCTATGCAAATACTCTCCTTTCAAGTACCTTAATGAATAATTAATATTGTGCTTAGAGATCTAGCTGAAAGCACCAATCAGAGGGTCCAAATAAATTGGATTGGTATTGAAGAAATTGTTCCCCATGCACCTCAGAAAGATTACTGTTTCTTTTAGAGAATAGCTTTAACAATATGAAATAAAGCCCTTTTGGAATAACCTGCTGATATCTGCATGAATAATCAGAGCAGCTATAAGTTATCTGTCATAGTGCTGGCTGGCTTTCAAAGACATCTGCTGTAAAGGTATTGTTTTGTAATGACAGAAATCAAACTGATTTGGGGAAAGTAACAATCTCTTTTTGTCTTTCTTTTCCTTCATCTTTGAAATAGATACTTCCAGCACATCAGTTTGAAATTAAAAACAAGTGACAAAAGCCATTATTTTCCTGCAGGAAGGACAGAAGGTAGCTTGCCAGAAGTTGTCTTATATCCAAATAACTTTGGTTTTGCCTAAAGAGCATTAGTTCTCTGTGTTTATGCCCTTCAACAATTTGGGTTTCAGTGTAGCTCGTGAATGACACACTTTATAAAACTGATGCATGTTGGGCATCCTGGTGCGTGCAGAGTTTCCATGCTGAATACAGCTCTGGCTGAACAAAGGAAGTGTGAAGGCGGCATTTTGGAAGAGATAGCTGGGACCAAAATACACCAGAAGCATTTTTTATTTCCTTAACAATGACTACCAGATACAATTACCAGCACTGAGAAGTAACTCACTCCTACCTCTATCCAATGAAACCTTTGTATAAACTCTTATTTAGGAAAAAAAGCCAAAACACTGAAAGCAATTCTAAATAATTTCAGATAAATCCTGTCATTCTGAGTCTGCAGCAATTTTTCTAACTTCACGCGCACAATCAATTGTAGAACATTCAGAACCAAAAAAGAGCATTTATCCTTAGCTGATTATGAAAGGCTATCGGAAGAAAAATATGTCCGGTTTTACTTTCTCCCTCCCCCAAGTAAAAGGTCAGCAGCCTGAAAAAAGCTGAATGCTTCATCTCATGCAGTACACAAGCCTGTTGCCATCCAAAATTTGCAGTTTGCTGCTCACTGTGTTACCATTTATTTGGGTACCAGGAATTCCCAGATTCAGATCCCCTGTACTTGTTTTCAAAGTTTCCAATGTAGGAAAGGTTCTCTGTCCAGAAGAGGTGTTAAAACAATACTCACTTAAAGCACAAGTTTTAAAGCATCTGGGAGCACACAGGCCACATCCTTTTCTGAGAAACACTGAAACCATGAATAAGTCACACTGGAGTAACACCTTCCCTGCATCTGTGCCACACCTTGCTCATGGATTCAGCACTACTGCAACTACATTCATTGGGCTTTCCCATCAGCAGAAACATAATGCTGCTGTTTTCTTTCAGCTATTTGCATCACACTTTCAACTCAGGCATCAAAATGTACATTAAAAAGTCAACAACAGAAGTAAAACTTAATACACCATTTTTATTTTGTGTAAAATAATTACTTTTACTCCACACAGTCTCTGTCTACTGCCATCACCATTACAAACACCTGTGCTTGAAAACTTTGCTCTTATGTTGTGGGAAAGAACTTTCATCCCCAAAGTGAAAAACTGGGCTGGCTTCGGAGAGGTAGCTGGTTTGTTTCTGTATATAAGGGATTGGGAGACAGTTGCTGAATAATCATTAAAGAACTTTTAAGAGTAATACATATGGTATTTAACTTTCTTTTGTTCTTTTTTGACTATTCCAGTTGTCTTCATAGCTCATTAAAACACAAGTATGAGATTTTAAGGATGCTATTAGAACACCCATGAGAGCACATGAAACAGTGATAAAAGCATATATGAGAGTTTAGAGGCATTTGACAGCATTGCCATCACCACAGTTCTCACAAGTGTCTGGTAGCCCAATACCTCGTAGAGCATACATCTAAAGAGACATTTGATCTTAAATCAATGTTTTCAAAGTAGTTGGGAGGCAAGAAGATCTCAGATAAAAGAATTAAGGGCATGAGCTAACTCACTGGAAATTGCAGATATATGCAAAACTGTAGCTAATAATTAAATTGGTTACACTTAAAAAAAATAAAATGGGCAACTAAAAGCAGATTTCACTTTGCTTATCAGCAAGTCTCTGGTAATGTGCCCAATCCAGAAATGTAGATTATAAAAAAGATAGAACCAAGCCCACAAGTACACTCTACCTTCTTTTACACCTAACATCAGCAGGAGGATACTGGCAAGAATAAACAGAGAAGCAGTGAAAATAAGTTAATATAAGAAGAAAAAGCCTTGATTTTGACTTTCTAATTGTTTTTGCCATGCTTAGAGTTTACTAGGTTGCTTTGGTACTTTATAGTCCTAGTAAAACTTCAGAATAAATTCTTACTTGTCAATTTAGTTTATAAAATATAAAGTATTCTTGATTTATGCATTCTCATCCATAATCATCACTGAAAAATGTAAATATTTTGTTGATGGCTGTCTACATTGATGATCAGATGAGACACCAAAAATGACATCTTGTTTTCACTGTCAGATCAACATATCCTAGCAAGAGAAGCAAATAAATTGTTTTCACCTTAATGAAGTGTGACAAGAAAAAACAACAAGAAAGGAAAAAAACAAGAAAGAACAAAACAGGGAACAAAAGTATGCAGGCATTGGTTTGAGAAATATCTCAACTACCGAATTAATTGTTTACGGCTAAATCTCCATGTCTGAGGAACCATGCCAAGAAGATCAGTATAACATCAAGCCAATGCACTGATATGAGACTAAAATATAACTGAAGGTTCAGAAACAAAATTGTAACTGCTTCAAGTGCAAAAGGTATTAGGGGCACTCCTGCCCAGTTCTGGGGCTTTCCATCCCCGAGAACATCTAAATATACCTGATGGAATAGTTTTCTGAGGAAAAGCAGAACTGCATAAGACTAACATCTCCAGTAACAGAGCCATGCTTGCTCCTGACAAGCAATCAAAGCCAGGCAAGTTGAAAGCATCTTGCTCCATTTCATTGGAAGGCACACCTTCCCCCTTCACAGCTCAGCCTTCCTGCAAATAAACCTGGCTTTAGAAAGAACACAGTCAAATTCACTGAAACACACCCTAAAACTTTTATTTCGACCAAAATTAAAAACACATTTGCTGAGCATTTTAAAACACATTTATTTCACTCTCCCCCCTCCCGCCCTTTAATTTAGGTCACAACACAAATTCTCTGCAGTTGTGAAAAGCATTCTGAAAGAGATGCTATTCTGACAGACAACAGAGCAGAGTTTTTTCTTATTTATTTATTGGCCAATTACGATGACTTTGAACCTTTTGGTGAAGATGCTTTATCTTTACTTATCCTATCACAGAAATTTGTTTAGCTATTCCAAAATCAATTTATTCAATTCAAGCCACCAGAAGCTGAGAAAGCAGCCCTGACTTCAATGTAACCCTGGAGGCACAAGTAAGATCCTAAAAGACTATATCAGGGCACTACCCTTTGTAAGTAAACAAACAGCAACACATCTTAGAGAAGAAAAAAGAAAAAAGCCGAAACTCAGAAGCACTTCAACACTACACCCCCAAAACCCTGGTGGGAGTTGTTTGTTAAGAGTTCTTGTCTAGATGATGTTTCATTGAAATGTCTCTGTCTCTACATGTACATGCTAAATAAATGTGTGTGTGAAACACCCTGAATATGAAAGATCCTAATGTTGAATGACACTCATCATCATACTTCTGCACAGAATGTGCAGCATCTTCTGGAAGAGCAGCTTAACAAGATCAGTGCAATTACAAATTTCTGTGCAGTGGAACTGAGGTTATTTTGCATTACATTAATTTATTTTTTAATGTGTTTTGCTCCTTTGCTTCCTCTGCAGACATAGATCACATTCTAGTTATTTCCTGCAAAGGGTTCGTTATACTGTGCTTAATAACTCAGAGAACCTGGCATTTTAGTAGCAAATATCTGTAATTCTTAAGCATAGCATAAATGAACAAATGCATTCCCCGATAACATTCATTCCTTCCAAAAAGTCCAACTGCAAAGCACTGACCTGCATTTGGATGTATCTTTCCCTCTCTCCCCTTGTCTCTGCACAACCCTGAAGAAGAGGCAGAAACCACAATGGATTTCAAACATCCATGGTCCCTTAGCTGGGTACAAATGTACACACTGGAGACAGTACTTGTCTTATTGTCTTTTTTCTGTATCAGAAAGTTATTTGAATCCACCACAGAACAACATGTAGTTATTTGCTTAGGTCTAGGAATTCTTAAAGTTACCTTAAGCTTATACAATTAGTTTGATTTTTAAAAAGACAAACTGACATAGCACATATTTTTTCCTCAAAACATGCAAGCCCTGACCACCTTTGTCAAAATAATTTTTCTGGTCATCGGACAAAAAAAAAAGGCAAAAAAAGGCAAACAGCAACATCAGACCAAAAATTGCAGCTGGGACTACCAAGTAAGGAGGAATGCGAAGAGCCAGAGTACTAAACTTTTAAACCCACTGTTCCTACTCTCCATGGGAACATTTTTGCCACTGGGTCCTTTACTCCTAATTTTTCACACAAAACCTTCCAGCTAAGAAGAACCTTTTGAAAAAGCTTTGTGAGGTAGAAAACCAGCACTACACACACAGGAAATACTAAAAATCTTAGGAGTTTCTGAGTGCATATCGTATACAGTAGCTGCTTAGGATGCAGCTAATGTTGCATAATATTCATATTTTACAAGATAAGGGGAAAGTTGACTGGCTAAAGGGGATAACTCCCACAGTGTTATTTCTAGTGTCAATTCTATAGAGATCTTTTTTATCTTCACTCCTTTTTTCCACACAGAGCAAAGTTCCTGATCTCTTGCAGTTTTTCCAATCTTCTCATGCTCTTTCAACTGTTTTTACAAAAAATAAATAAATAATTATAAAAAAATTACACATATCAAAGGGCAGTTTCTGAACCCAAGTGTGCTTCTGTGGAGGCACTGACATACAGACACAAACACTTTTAACTCCAATGCTTTCAAAAATAGAGTGGGAGAGATCCCAAACAGCAAGATTTGGTTAACTCCATGTGATTTGCATCATCCATTCTCTGTCCATTGCCTTATCTAAGGTAGATCCCTGCACCATCTTCAGAAGACTTACCCTTCTATCATGCTTTGTGTTCCCTAAAGCTGGTTCAAGTTCCCTCTGATCACACTACAACTCTTCCCTAGCTGTTGAAAAGAGCAGGCATGTCAGCAACGCAATATTCACCATTTTCTCTTTTTAGAAGCCTCATAAAATACTCAAAAGAGCTACTTGCACTGCAAAACCCAATGCCTTTTTACAAACTCCCTTGCACCCTCATAGACTGTTTCTCCAACCTTGGCTTTTGTTCCTATCAGCTGTTGCCCTGGTGGTTTTGCAGATGGCCATTTGGGCAGATGGACTGGAAGTTCATGCTATAAACATGCAAAAGAAAAAAAGAGAATCCATGGGTTTACACTGCTTCAGTCATCAGGATCTGCAGAGATGTCAAAGACATGTTATTCCCCATTTGGCAATATGCTTTGATTGCTAATTAATGCAAACAGCTTGTTGTCTACAGTAATACACAATTACTTCTCAGTGACCAAATGGCTTACAACAATTTCAACAAGCAGTTCAGGAGCCAAAAGCATTCCATAAATAAGATGCCGACACTAAGCTTGTGTACTTTTATTTAAAGATGTGTAATATTAGAGCATCTGGAAAACCATTTATTTAATAACATCCAGCAACATAGGACTTGCCACCTGTTAACAACAGGTAGCCAGAGGCATGAATGCATCCATCCAGCATTTAGGGCTAGGGAGGAACAAAGACAGGGATTTCTCGTAGGGGCTTTTTTTTTTTTTGACCACTTGTTTTTGAAAAGAAAGCCAAAGTGTTATGGAAAATCATCATGGAATTAATCCAAACACTGGAAAAGTATTTTATTGTCAGTGGTGGAAACAGACTTCTTCTTTCCATCTTTCTTGAAGAAAGTAGAAGAGCCTTTGGTTAGAGGTTCCAAAATGTATGCATGACCAGAGCCTAAAGCTGGGACTTACTGCAAGCTCTGGAGCAGTGATGCTGTTTATTGTGAACTGGGAGGCTCTTCCTCTCCAGTACATCAGCCTGCAGCAGCACAGAGACCCTCCAAACATCTTCAAAATTTAGTGCAACTTCATGACGTGGCATTTGAATGCTAACTAACTTCCTAGAAATGTTTCCACTGAGGCCAAACATTTTCTGAAAGACTCTTCTTATAGCAAACATATGTGAAAACAATCCTTTCAAGTGCATGACTGCTGTCACAGCCCAGTGTTCCAAGCATAAGTGTCTTTTTACAGAACTAGATGGCCAGAAAAAGGGATGTAGCACAGTAGAGAGCATGTGCTGGAGCATCTCTACAGAAATTCTGTCTGCAACCAGGTTAGGGGAAAAGAATCCTACCAGAGTTTAGATTAGACTTGTAAGTAGGGTTTAAGTCATTAGAGAACACACCAACCCAACAGTTTGTCTGCATTCTTATCATGCCACTTCAACCTTTAAGCTCCAAAAACAAGTCATTTAAGTAGCAAACAGAAATAAACAAGGCAACATTATTGTATCTAGACTTGTGTGCCTTGTGTCTCAACAGTAAACCCCTCACCCTCAACAAAAGCACCTTCCCTACAGTCCTGCAGCAGCTGGGAGAAAGCTGGACTGCTCTGGCTGAGGAAATACCTACTCTTACCTAAGCTACACCCACTCTTGAAGTCTAAAACTCTCCCTAGAGCCAGTGGAGACCCCTCTGATGTGGTATCAGGTATTGCTCAAATAAACCAAGAGCAGTTATTTTAGTGCCACAGCACCTAGCTCCTGCTTTACGTCAGGTGATGGAACAACAGGATACTGCAAAGTACACTTGGTCACTCACTAATTTTGGCGTTGTTTAAGCAGCATAGAGAAAATTACGCACATTTTTGTTGTGGAGTTGTATATGGAAATATAATACATATTTTTTAATTACATATTATTTTTCCTCTAATACACTGAAATGTAAATGCTGTAATTCATTAGACTTCTTCTGAACACAGAATGGGAAGTAGATACTTGAACAAAATAAATTATCAGCTTGGATATATATACTTTGAATATTAATATCATACTAGAAAATGTTTAAAAGTTCAGAGTAGACAAAACGCTGGAAGATTTTCTCCTTTCCGTAGATCATCTTACATTTGCATATGAACTGTAATTCTGATGAATCGCTGCCATGCCTCCTTAAAGCTGTACTAAAGCTGAGATTCCTATATAACTTCTGCTTCCACCATCACTGCCCACCATAGTAACTGTGATAGTATTGAGTTTCAATTGCTATTCTACAGAATTTGTTAGTGTGTTGAAATTCCTGTTATCTTAAAAAGTTCATAGTAATGACACTAAACGCAGAAATAAAAATAATAATTAAAAAATATGCTATATTAAAAACAACACTACTATTGCTTTCTATGTCCCTTCTCTTCCAGACCTAAAAAACTTCTAATGTGTCCCTTGTTATTATTTCATACATACTATAAAACAATGCAGTTTGCAATATTAAGAGCATGTATGTATGTACTTTTTGAAAGAAAATAAAAAATGGAAAGAAATAAGAGAAATATCCCTTCCAAAAAAAAAAGAAAAGGAGATCTTATCCCCACAAATCTTTAGCTTGGCACTACTGGGTACCATCAAACAATTTTCTACACAAAAACTCTTCCCCAGTCCTTAGCCTGACAAACCAATCAATTATTTTAGAGGCCTCTCCCCTTCACAGATGCACAGAAAGAAATTAATGTTCAGGTAAGTTTTCAGTAATACTACAAAAAGTAGTTTTTAAGAAAGGAGCCCACACAGGTGTGTTTTCAAATGTACTAGGCTTTGAAATACATCACAAATACTGGTAGACCATCATAAGGCTGCAGCTCTGGAACTGCCACTCTCTAACTGTATGAACATATTCTTTTTAAAACACAGATTAAATGTTTCAATTTTTATACAATTAAGTACTGTAACTTATATGCAGTTATCTATACATCACTCATGCCTGCAAAATGGAATTTGGAATACTGCTTAACTGCCACACCCTGTGGATATGCTGGGTACACGATTATAAGTATGAGGTGACAGAGCTCTCAGTTAAATACCTGCCCAATGTTAATGCCACATCAAAAAGGTAAAATAAGTACAAAGAGAAGGCAAGATATGATTTAGTTGTGGCAAACTCTCAGACATCATGCCAATAAGACCAAAGTGCATTTGCTTATTATTTTTGAACATGAATGAACAAGCGGCAGTGAAAAATGAGCATCAAATCATAATTCCACAGGCCTTACTGAAAAGGAAACATGTGCCAAAGTAAACGTGCTTTCATAGTGCCAGTGTTCTAACATATCAATTGCACAAAATAGACTAAAACTTCTCCTGTAATTTCTAACCTCCCTTATTCCATTTGTGAGCAAGGCAATTTGAGATGCTGCTGACATACAGGAATTGAGTTCTGAATCCCTAACCCACATAATGCCACACAAAGTTTCAAAGATGTACCTCCTTGTAGTGGCATAAAACACCTACAAGATGCACAAACACTAATTTTCAGGGCTCAGTCATGCACAGTTCTCCATTATGTACACAGATGTATCTTTAAAATACTGCTTAAAAAATTATCATTACAAGGGGAAACAACTCTGCATCCTACAAAGCAGACAATCTGCTTAATGCAATACTAGTCCTAACCTGACTTCTTACCTGCTTCTCTCTACAGCCATAAATGCTTGCCCTATTTCCTGTTAGGAGCTCAAGCCTGAGCACCATTTTTCACCTGTTACTGACACCTTCATCAATACCTCCCTTCTACTGCAAGTACTACATTTCCAGTCACCTTGTCAGTGGAGCTGAGCTTTTTTCTACTCTACTCACCATTCTTCTGTTAAAAGCATTATTCCTTCCCTTGCTGTGTCTCATTTAAACATTCAAACTGACAGTCTATTAGGTGTTCTGGTGGCAGCTTCTTAAGAGATTGAGGCCTTTTGTATGTCAGCCCCCTGACACACAATCTACATTTAGCAGGGAGGCAGTAGACATAAAGAATATCTTTTTAAATTAGAGAGTAAGGGAGAGATTTGCACAGAATAAGTGGAACTGTTCTGAAAACACAGCTCCTCTGGAAAAGGGGTTGCAGGATAAGGCAGCTTTTTGAATTGCCCACACAGCCACCACATCAGGCAGTTCCAGATGTGACATAACTAAAGCAGTTGCAGAGGAGGTAACTTTAATGGTCCTTCTCATATCTGAAGACAGGGCTGTCCCTGTCATTTCCCTGTGCTGTTAGTGCCACTTCAACAGGGGCCAGAAATCAGGAACATCCCACAATTATCAAAAACTGGAGGAGGAAAAGCGTTTAGATGCCACGACAAGGCCAGCAAACTGTGTGTGAGAATCCTTAGGGAGTAGCATAAAATGGATTTACTAGGTTGGTAATGTGGGACTTGGGTGGATTGGTCTCATAATGATTCCTTCAGGTAACACACATAGTATAGATGGTGATTCTCCTGAAGGAGCTTTCACTTCCTTTATATTAATAAATAATGATACAAATAACTGTCAGAAGAAGAACAATGATGCCAGCACCTCCATAAAACCTATTCTTCTTGATGGTAATGATTTCTTAAACTTCCAGATTTATTTTCATTCCTATTATTAACTTTAAGAACATCCTAATATAACAGTTTATCTTTGTATATTATCAAATTCATCCTTCAGCCATTTCTATTAATAGCTTTGAACACTGATGTGAAGGAATTAAGAAACTCAGTTAAATGCATTGTTTTTCGAACTCAGACATCTACTCACCCATCTACACGAAGCGCAGGTGCTGAAAGTAATGGATGAAATCCATGGTTTTATTCCCATAATAGGTGTCACAGAAGCCAATTTCTTTCTATAAAGCAAGAAAGACCATTGAGTAAAATAAAACACTAAAAAAACAAAATCAAGAGAGACTGGAAGTCCCAAGTTCAGTCTACTTCAGTCTCAGAATACTATTGGAAAATGAGGTGTTAATAATTCCATTTCAGAAATGTAAATGACATTTTGTAACTTGTAGTAACATTTACCTTTGCAGTGTTTACTCTTGTGAAGCAGAACCTTATAAAATAAATCATGGAGAAAAGCCTACCATTGTCATTTGAGCCATAAAAAGAAGGAAATCATGCACTTGTGGTTGATATTTACCTGCCCTGCCTTCACCCCGCCTTGTCTTTCCCCCCTTCTCTCCTCAGTGGCAATGAGGATCAATCACTAAGTCATACAGGGCAGAAGCACATTCTGCTTTCTCCCCTTCCTCTTTGCCTACTACATTCTTTTCTCATTTTCCTGCTACAGGCATTTCTTTTCTACTGCTGAAGATTTATACTAAGAGTTCTTGTCTAAAAGAAATTATTCTGTCTTTTCTGGGTAACCAGAAGGTTCTCTCTCACAAAAAGAGAGAGACACACAAAAAGTGTCTTCTATTTATCTTGTTCACTGAATTTGCTGCCATTTCAGTACAATTACAATAATTTGTCCTTAAAAAAATTCACTTCCATATTACTTAATTGTACACAGGCCCTTCCTTGTCCCAAAACTCATCTCAATTTTCAATACTACATTCTTCAATGAATTTGTTTTTCTACGATTTCATAAGGAGTATCAAAAGCCTCACATAAACATAAAACTGTAGATGGTAATGACAACTCAAACACATCTCCGGAGTTCAAGATTTTCCTAAAAGGGATTCAGAAGTAATCAAGAAATTAAAATCAACCTCAGTAGGGGTTGGACTTCGATTATCCTTGTAAGTCCCTTCCCAACTCAGGATCTTCTATGACTCTACGAATATATTCCAGCTCCTTTATTTACCTGATCCCACAAACCCTTATTTTTAATGGAAGTTTCCACATGTTTCTACAAAAGTTCTGATATCTGTGATTTGCAACAGTGTAAGACCTTATTACCATCCACAGCCCCTTTGATAAAGTTAAGATTTCCCTAGTTATCTATCCCATCCATACTGCCTCTCTAGTAAAGTCTCTTCCATTTAGAGTGCCACATCTTCCATCTCCGACCAAAAAACATGCTTAATTAATCCCATTTTGTCACAGATATATCAAAGTGCACTGGGTAAACTGAATATCTCCCCTTAATTCTGCACCACTGGCAAATGAACGGATATTGCACACTCAAACACTCGACTTCTTGAACTATGAGCCACAGTTACAAAATATTAATAAATTTTAGTAGGCGTTTTAATTTCTTTCAATCCAGACTTTCCTTTAGCTACTTCCCTTTCTTGAGGTTTTTAATACCCACTCATATATTATAATATCCCTACTTTCTGCTGAGCTTGCCATTTCTCATTATTCTCATGTGGACTGGGTGAAAATTATGAAAAATAACCTACTGTGAGATAAAAGTAATTGTGCAATTGACATCAAATAAGTTATTCCAAGATTATATTTCAACCCCTTCCATGGCTCTATACTTCATAATAATTTAGTCTGTTTCAGAAAAGAAGAATCAGCACTGTCAAGAAACAATAATCAACAAACAAGAAACAATAATCAACAAACAGACTGCAAAATTTGGTTTTTTTTATTTAAAAATCTGTGGGTTTCATCTACCTTTTCTTAGATTCATTCATTTCAATAATTTAATATTATGTAATCCCTAAAAGCATTACACCATTTCTTGTCTTTAAATCTGTAAGGATAAGCATAAAGACTTTAAAAATTTTAGATCAATTGCTCTGTTGAAAAAAGGTGCTTTATCCCATCTTGTATAAAAATTTAAAAAAAAAAAAACAGAGTACTTAAATCCCAGTGTACTGCACATTCTTTAGCTAGAAAGTGACTGCATTAATGGCTCCAGCCAACACTGAGAATTCTGAGATCAGTAGTCAACACACAATAAAAAAATGGGACACACTGATTTTAAAGACTTCCAATAAAACTGAATTATTCCAAAAAGCCTTGAATTGCTTTCCAGATAGCTCTGCTACTAGAAGCAGGACTAAAACTCTTTCCATAGCCAAAAGCCAAGACTTGTATAATGCAACACCTTGGTTATCTATAATGTGTATCATGCTGAGCCATTCATCCAAGAATATCCTTTGCTTCCTTTAGGGTAAGAGGTAATTTAACCTCAGTACTAGCTCGTTTCTCCCAAGATTGCCAGTCCTGTGAGAAATTACAAGATTAGCTTTACAATGAGAAAAAAAATATGCATTTGGCAGTGAAAATTAACCCTATCTTCACCCTAGGGCTGATATACAACACTGAAGGAACAGTTTTTCTCTTAACCTATTGAAGTTTGTTGAGGCCTTTTTGACTATTAAATGGTAAAATATTCTACATTCAGCAGTGGAAGTTTAAATGCCTTATTGACAAGCCTTTATTTTCTTAGTATCCTATTTCATTATAATGGCCAAAATCATCATGCAGGAATATGTTCGGGGAGTCAACTTGGGTAACTCAGTATCCTTCACCACCAATAAATTATTTTCTCATCTAATACTGTATCTCTCTAAATCCTCTTCATAGAGCATAATTGTTCACTCATTTGGTGAGGACAAACAAGTCTCAAACAAAAGCCTCAGTACAGATACACATCAGTGTACAGTTACAACTTCAAAATGTTTCTGAAACAAATACACACAACAGGGCAGCATTTTCACAGAGCTGAACAGAGCTAACAATGCCAGTCAAACATTTGCAGGTTCAAATGACTGTGCACAATCATCAATATACAGAACTGAGTAAAACAAGTTTAAATGAGGAATACAACCTGACATTGCTCAGTTGGGTTTTGGTGCTTACAGGCACTAGTACAATTACAAACAAAGGCCTGGTTATGATTACTCAATGGGGATATTCATTGACTGGGCACAAGACACTGGAAAATAGCCCTTTCCTTGCAGGATTGAATAAAGCTCCCTATGTATTTTGACACATCAGGCTAAAACCCATACCAAGTGTCAGAGGCCTCATTCCTAGTGGTAGTAACTTGAGGAGAGACTGAAGTAACTGTTTTGTGATCTCTGCACATATGGTGAGAAGTGGGGTGTTGGAAATTACTTCAACTGAGTTCAAGTGTTTTTCTAAACCCAGGGACCTCAGGGGTGAACAAGTTTACAATTCCTACTTGTGTCTACTTGTCAGACTTCAGTGCTTTTTTCCCCCCATCACACATGAGCTGAGCAGCCTTTCACTCAAAAATGAAAGAGTACCTCAATATGAGAAACTACTAATGAATTCAGGTGAATGGGATGATCAAATTGAATGAATGAAATCAGACACATTTATTCTCCATTTGTTCAATCTAAATGCAACTCTGTCTCGAGTAATTTGATGAGATTTGTTCAAGGCATGATTACATCCCAACTAATTATAACTAACAAACAATATATCAAACAAATCACCATTTTAACTAGGCCAGCAGAGAAAAGGTGAGCAACGCAAATGCCACTTAAAACAATGTTAGGAAAGCAGTAAGGAGTTTAGAAGTCAGAGGGTATCTTTTCTGCACATAGACAAAAGATCAAAAACATGACCTATGATCTTCTAATATTATTCAACACTTGGAAATTGATCTTATACTAGTTGAATATGAAATGGACTTTTCTGACACTTTTCAAAACCAGTAATTCTTCTAATTTCATAAAGATTAAAGTTACTTGAATTTTTATTTTTGTCCTACTAATGGTTTCCATCCCACTGGCAAAGAACATTCCCAGACTATTTGGCCCTACATAAAACCTCAAGGAAACCATGCAGTTTTCTGACAAACAATCTGCATTGAGACAGGAGTTCAACACTTCTCACACATTTTCAAAAAACTGTTATACTTCAATCAATGAGTGTTTGCCAGGAAAAGAATGTTTTATCCCAAAATTCCAAATTAGAAAGGGATTGAGCATTTGTCATACTCCTTTTATGCATCAAATGTCTATTTTAAAAAAGAAGAGCACCCTACCATACACTCTTCAAAAATTTTTTATTAATTACCATGGAATCTAATGCTTCACCTTCATAATATGTGATTTTCCATAAAACTCACTATAGCAAAGCACTAGTGCTCACAAAGGAGCATTCAGATCCACCTCTGTTTTCTCCCTTCCCTTCTCTGATGTTTCTCTTAATTAGCTTGCCAGAAAAGACACCTTCTGCTTCCTATCAGTGATTATCTACAAACACTCTATAAATTACTAATTCAAAATATTCAACATCAATTTGCACTGTCGACATATCTTTCAAAACCTAAGGCATAGTGGAACTAAATTACACTAGATATGGTAACTGTCTCCATGAATAGAGGACACTCACAGTTTTAGACGTGTCCAAAGGTCCTTTACATTTTCCTCAGTGTGTCAATGTGGCTTCTCTAGCAAGTGCCAGGCATAAACAGTGACAGAAACTTGCAACAAAATGGGGGGGAAAGTTTTCTTAAAAAAACCTGTATTTCCTTTGACTCCTAAACTACAGCATGTAATCTTAGCTTCTGGAAAAAAATCTTTAGCATCAAGAATTATTGTATGGCCACCAATAATTATGATCATGCATGCACCTAAATTGATACTAAAAATCCCACTGTTTACCTCCTTCCTCCAAAACAAAGAGATCTGCTTGGCTTCCCTTTTCCTGCTGTGCTGACATCTGGAAAATATTTCTTTCCTCTTTTGCTTTCTTTTTTTTGCTCAATTACTGAAACACAGTCTAATACCTCTTACCTAACTCCTTTATCTCTGATCACCTCAATAACCATTCCACATCCCACATTGTTCCTTCGCTCTGTCCAAATCCCAAAGATCAATTTCACTGACCACTATTACCATCTTTCATGCCTGCTGACATCACCCAGAGATGCAATATCAGAATTGATGCTCAATGTTAACTGGGGTTATGGATAAACTATGAAAAATCTGACCAGAAGAACACTAGAGCCAACATACTGAATTAAAGTATTACTTCAGTTTGCTTGGTCAGTTCAGAATTTATCATTAAGATTCTACACTTCTAAAATCAGTAGCTTCCTTGCAGGGGGTGGAGGGGGTGAAAAGCTTGGGTGATAACTATATGGTTTCATACTCTTGATGGAATAGAAATCTAGCATGTTTTGTTTCTTCAATTTGCAGTCAAATAAAACTAATCAAAATGTGTGAGTAATAATAATAAATCACAAAAGCCCCTAAATTAACATCCTCCCACACCCAATCCAAATCAAATACACAATAAAATACTTATTTCACATCTTCAGCCCATTTTAGAAATTCAGATAGCCTCTTTGGCACAAAGTGAGCATTGGTATTGGGCATAGGCTACCAGGGGATAGAATGACCAGGACTGACACTACAACTACGAAATGATGGTGGGTCTCATCTCTCTGGAATTTGGAAGAAATTATAGCAACTACCTGGCTCCCTTCTCAAAACAGCCTTGTTTGGATATGACTTGTTCTACTTTAGTTTGAATCTTTTTTTAATCATACTTTCCTTAGATATTTGTAAACCATTATCTAATGGTGAGATTAACCATAGGAATGTGTTAATTCATATTTAAAACACCTTAGTGTACATGTGACTTTGCAAAAAGATGAGCTATGACTGACTTTTTTTTAGGACTGTCTTTTTTTAGGAGAGATTTCATTAAAAAATGTCAAACAAATTTTTAAAAGAATAAAGAATTGAGCACCTCTTTTGTAAACCCCTGATCAATTTGTAATTGAATCCAAACAGCATAGTAGATATAATTTAGTTAGGTTTTCCTTTTGTGTTCTTGCAGCTGAAGTAAACAGATTGTTTATAGGTCTATAGAGATTGTGTTCTTTCAGTTCCTTCTGTCTCAAAGCTAAATACTCATTCCCTTCTCCGCCAGCAGAAAATTATATGTGATAACTTTCATTTTCCACACAAGTCCATGTGAAGAAACCTGACTAAGTTTTGAGAATGAATAATCTTTCTTCATTAGGGGGAAGCAAAAGCTTGTATCCATGAATCTTTTACTCTTGAGTGCACAGTAGGGGCTAATAATGAAATAATTAAGCACACAAACAACCATTAAGCTAATACCTAGTGGTGCAGCCATTCTTTCTCCATAACTATTCTATTTCCAACAGAGTAGTCTTGAATCTTTCCTGTAAACAGCAGTTTCTTATGAGGGGAAGCTTTTCTTTCTGACTGTAGGAACATTACAAGGTCAATAGATTTTTTTTTTCCCACCAGTTCCTTGGTCTTTACAATAGCACAACTGGTATTGCTACATCGACAAAAGCCCATTCTGCTATCCCTTTTATTTTGATTTGAATTAACATGGAATAGTTGGCAATGCCCACAAACCTTAATAGTTTACAAAAGTGCCACCTAATTAACAATGCCAATAATATTGAGAACTAAGTGTGGCTCTACCTTTACTTCTCACAACTATGCTTAAAATTCACAGTATAAATAGTATCTCAGATATCAGGGGCAACGTACTGGATATATACAATGCAACTTAAGGACAGAGAGTGTTCCAGTGCTATATAGCTGTCCTTCAACCAATTTAAGTTACATGTTTAACACACAATCTTGGAAAACATTAGATGTTTAGCAATAAACCCAAACTTTCATTAAGGGGATTATTGTATTTTTTATCTCTGCATCTATTGCTTGATTCAGCAGGGGAAATAAAATTAGCTCTATGGGAGGAGTGTCTCTCTTCACTTGTACAGGTAATTAAGTACAAAAGAAAAAGTATAATTTTTAAGTAATTTAAAACAATTTTTCGTGATCTGCAACAGTCAGCTGTGACTAGAGAGTGATGTTTTGGCATATCAGAAAGAAAGAGCAGACAGGAATCACAATTCCTCATTGTTAGTTTAACAGCTTGAAAATGAGAGGGTGATCCCAGCCAGTTGTGGGCAGCATCTCTCCTCTCCACACCCCCTCGATGCCCTCTACAGGCAAGAAACTGTTGGGAGACAGGCAATTCCAGGGACATCACAAGTGATGTTCTTTTACGAGAATCTTCACTGAATGGCAGCGCTCACACTACAAGTGCCACTTTCCAGGCACAAGGATTGCTAGAACAGACTTACATGAGCATCTCCAACCCTCCAAGTGGTTATCAAAACCTTTGGAGAAAACACATTAGAGGGAAGCTGGGGAGTAATCAAGATTTCATTGAGAAGTTGCTGTCCAAAAGGAGGAAATACTTTTAAACTGGCTTTATTTTCATTTCCTTAAGGGAAAAAAAATCAACAGCAAACCTACATCTGTAGGCATGTAGGAGGCACACTAAAGTTGCACTCTATTTTTAAATACAAACAAATACTGGAGCTACAGGGAAACACATTTAGACTCTCTGTCATTGGACAGCAAGGCTTTGACATGACTGCAATTATTACTTCTTTTCTGCAAAATCTCCCTCACTGCTGGTCAATCACTGTTCTTTTAAACACAGCAGCATGGATAGAGTTCGTGAAAAATCTCTGGAAGAACAAAGGAAAACAAAATAGGGAAACTCTTATGTGGAGAGCACTCTCTTAAGAGTAATAGCTTATCTTAACAGAGCAATAGAAATACTGAACAGTCACAAAAGAAAGACAACAGGTTTCTGCAAACTCCTGAATGCCACATGGACCAGCTTCACTTGTGTAGCACAGGATGTGCAAAGGTACACAAAAGAAGGAATTCATCAGAGTGAAAAATAATACTGCCACCTCCACTCCCTCAGGCCTTCAGCTCTGGGTGGGTGGCAGAGGTTCCATCACAATGCTGCTGGCAGACAGTGTCTTGTGGAGGTGATGAATCACTAAATTTTCCAGTTTCCCTGCGTGGGGGTATCTTCAGGTCCTGCCAGCCACTGCTGACTGCCCTCTGTGTTCACCACCACGAGAAACTGCACTCTGCAGAGCATCATCTACTTGCTTCATATCCTGTATTTGCCTGTACTGCCAGACTCTAGAGCAGGGCTGACAGCACAGATTACACAGGAGGCTCATCTAGTGCTTCTCCAGAAATTGTCACCCATAATTCAAGAGTCCTTGGTTTAAGCCAAGAGCAACATACAAGTCAGAATCATAGTTAACTCACATGTTCTGTATAATAAACAGACCAGGCACGTGGCTGGTAGCCCATAAAGCCCACCAGACTTGCACCTCTGATGCCTTGGAATTCACAGAAGTTTTGGATGCTTTCCTCATGCAAGATGAAAAGTTATGCTTAGAACTCAGATAAGTTTTTTTTGCATTATGCTAGACACAGAAATCTGTATTTATTTCTTTGTAATGTATCATATCTACAGAGAGCCACACAGGCCAGAGGTCCATTAGTACCAGTGAATATTACAAGTTTTTAAATAATTTCTAATGAGCATCCCAACACAGCAGTCCTTGCCTTACCATCCCTTGCTCAGTTTCCCTGTAAGATATGATAGTGTTTGGATAATGAATGAAACTTCTAGCATTAAATGATTTTCATCCTTATTCAATAAATATGTTTTTGGTGGTATGCAAGTTTGGGGTTTTGTTAGTTGGTTCTTTGCTTGTTGATGGGCGATTTTTAGTTTTTAAAAAGAGAATCTTTCCTGCAGGTAAAGGTTAGTATTACTGGTTAGATTTAACAAAGCATTAAATATTTTACCTTGGATTCTCAGATTTAATCTCTACAGTTACACATATTTTCCACCTGGGGTCACTAAATTAAGTGAACTGATTTAAGAAAGTGAAGGGGGTTGCCAGTCATTGGTTATTTTGTAGAATCAGCCCACACGTCCAGTGAATATTATGTGGACATGCAAATCAAACAGCACCATTTTACGTTTGTGTTGGGCTCCCTTCAGTAAACTCTCAGTACCATGCACACTTCCCCTTTAAACCATAACTCCATTTCATATTAAAGTTAACACTTCAAAACCAGTTTTCTAATTTAGAATGAACACTTCATAATTACATTTTTCTTAAAAGCTGTAATAAACTTTATTTAAGCAAGTGCTTCCCATTTTATTGCCAACCCCAAACATTGTTCATTTGCAAGCACAAAGTGTCCTCTTGACACGATAATGAAAGTGCATTCATACATGTCAGCTGGAGCAATTATGTACTTCAGATTTATACGCAACAAGTATTATTCAGTCTTTTCTGCTGACATTTTCAAACATGACATGCATATTAAGAATAACACCTAGAGTGTGAACATAGTTCACTCCAACTGCAGATTTCCCAAATCTCCCATAAAATTTAGACACCATAAAATAGGCAGAATCTTTTTGTAAACAGGCGAACTAAATCTATAGCATAATTCAGAAAGATTCACCATTGTTCAGTTACCTCTCCAGTATAGAAAAGAGGAAGAAACGAAGAAATAATCAAAAGAGGACCTGGACTAGCATTTATGAGTGTCTTTACTGATCTCACTGTGCACTGGGCACAGGGTGAATCCCTATTCCTTTCACTGGAGCAATTCCCCACTTCCTGAGCCACTTGGCCTGGTCTCCAGCAATGCTCACTGCCTGGGCTTGCAGCCCCACCAGTGCAGGCTTGGATGGGAACTGCTAGATGGCCCTGGAAAAGCAGATTACATCCTACAGCGTGGAGCACAGAGATTGCTGGGATAATGCTGATTGATCAAAAAGGGACAAAAGAAGTCATTACTTTGAAATGGGATTTTAAAGGACACCTCTTTTCTTTACACATCCTGAGCTGCCTCAAATATATTCCATCCTCAGAAGTCACAGAAGAAAACATAAGATTATTTGCTTCCCTTTATTTTAATGAGCTTTTAATTTTTTTCTTTCATCCAATGCCTCCAACTCTCAAAAAACCAATCAAAATCAATGAAAAAACACTACTTCCTTAAAGAGCAAAACTGACTTAACTTCATAGAATGCAAAACTCAGCAAGCACAACTGGAGCCAGGCTGCTTTAGGTGGAACTCAACAGCTGCAGCATCAGTTGCCAAGGCCCTACTCTGCCTCTGACACTTGACTAATGGCACCCTTGATTTCCTCACTTACAGAGCTGTTATGAGGATCACTCCTCATCTACAAAAAGCTCTGTGAACCTAAAGTGAGATAAACAGGAAAATTGCCTGTACTCTGTCCAGAGCACATGGAATGACAGATTTGGGTGTGCTTGCTACCAAAAAACATTCTTGCAGGAATTCAGCATCAGACAGTAGAACTTAGAACTGCCTAACACTGCTTCATCTTGCCCATCCTCTAAACTCAACCAAAACAAAGCAGCCTAACAAAGCTCAGTGTCTTGCTTAAAATATCCAGTGTATAATTTCACCATAACTCCACATCACTGAGGCAAGAATGGGTTTATCCTTCATTTCAAGGAACAAAGAAACAGGGACTGTCTTTGTAGCAGATGACAAGAACTGACACTCAACCATCAACACTTACAGACCTGCAACAGTACGCATATCTTCAAGAAGTACAACATCTTACTGATATAGTAGTAAAGGCTCAAAAACAACGTAAGACACAAAGAAAAACCAAAATAATTTATTCAGATTTGTGTTACCTCAAGAATAACCAGCTGAGTGAGAAAAAAGCCAAATTCTAAATGGCATATGCCAGTGAAAACACAATGCACATTCAAGCAACAGGCTCAGCCATAAACTACAGCCCAGCCCTGCCACAAGCACTGGGCTGCACTCTTATCTGCTTCAGTTGTAACCATGCCTGCTTGTGTTATCACCCTTTGTGTTATTAATTTTAACTGATTTTCTATTTTAATCTATGTTTCCATTGTCACTGGAAGCAAACTGAAAATTGCAATAAGGGTGGCAGGTGGAAAATAAAAAAAAAATAGCACTTTAAATTTAATGCTTAATTTCCTCTATGGGAACTCCAGAGGCACAAGTAATGGTTCATTGGAAACAAGTCATTATGTCAAACATCTAAAGACAGAAATAATCTACCAAGCTTCTGATTTCTTATGAGCTTATTTACAACAGGATTTAGCTTTGGAGTAATTTATAGACCCTTAAGTGTTATCTGCAATTATTTCATCAAAATTATTGTGGGAAACAAGACACCGAGAAAAAAGTTATGCCACAGGTACACACAGACACACAACTACTCTATACACAATAATTGTGTATATGTCAGGAAATATACTTTATCTGATTGCATAAAAACCTAATTTTTTTTCAAGTATAACAGAAGAAAAAATTGATTGAGAGATGCAAATCTGAGGAATATAAAAGTCTTCCATTTTGCTATATAGATCTTGCACATGGGCAGGTTAGACATTATCTATGAAATTAGACTGACCCCATAAATGTCACACAAGGCACGACAGACACATCATTTGTTTCCAGGGTGCCCCACTGGAAGAAATAAGATCTGCTTACTTTGATAAAAATGAAGAACGTTGCATAGATAAGTCTAGAGCCATTAGTTACAAGCAAACTACTGCCTGGGGACTTGGTGTAGAGAAAGGGAATGCAAAAAACCAAAACAACTGCTTCAACAAGTGAAAATCTTTGTGGGTAACATGAAAAAAAATAAAACCCATGGTTAAATTACTAATAGTAACAAATAGAAAATTGCACTGAATAAAGCTGCCTTGCCAGAAACTGGCCAAGTCTAAAACATGTAACTACCTTCCTCAAAGCCATCGGTGTTACACCTCAGAACGCACCTAGAAGTGTCAACAGTCCCAGCTGCAGGGCCATTGGGGATCTACTCTTTGTTGAGTAGGAAATGCAAAGGTCTTCACCCCGCTGAAAAGCAGATCGCTCATATCCAAAAGCAGCAATTTCTATTTTCTGCATACACTACACAGTGGTGAAGAGCAAAGGGCACCTCTCACAATGGATACATGAAGAAATAACAGCTCCCTATGTGTGTTCCTTTACATTTGCTGCAGATGAGCTGTAGGTTTGCTATGACACAAAATAATTCCTTCCAGTTGTTAGATGCACACTCAGATCCGATTTATCCACTGTATCATCAGTATACCCCCCAGAAGAAAAGTCTTTAATGGACTTTTCCAAAATAAGACAAGAAGCAGATCCCACAAGAAACAAAAGCTCAGTTTTCATGTATTGTTTTGGTTTCCACTTGTGAGTAAATATTTGTACAACCACAGACTGGCACATCTAAGCACCAGACTCCCCTGTTTATCAATAGGTCAGCTCCATGAACACAGAGCCACAATGCAAGGTCCCCAGGGCTGTCTTTGAAGTGACCTTAACCCGATAAGAGGATGACATGAATAGAAAAGAGAAAGAATTTTATCTCTTTGAGAGCTCAGTGCTTGAAACCTGTTAAAAAAAGGGAAATTCAACCAAACACACATCACAAAAGAGCCTGACAGCAGTGCCAGGCTATACTGAGTTATACATAATAGGTTTGTCATTGGAAGCATTTTTCTCCATGGACATAGATTTGAAGCATTTTTCTCCATGGACATAGATTTTTTTCTAAATTGTTATTTTCACTATGCTACAGACTCCTGACAGTATAGCCTTTTCAATTACAGTTGGTTTTTTTCAAACATTATTTCCCTGGCCAACTTAGCTGTAAAGGTGCAGTCAGGCTACTTTTAGTCAATATATTCTTCATTAATTTGCAAAGGTAAAATTAAAAGTATGCTAATTTTTTTTAAAAGTAACTTATCTACAGGAATAAAATTACTTTATTAGAGACCTTAATTTAAGGATAACAGCAAACCTGAGAAGAGCTGTTTTTTCTTCCATACAGATCAACAATTCACAGGATCCAGCAAGTCACTGGCTTTATATAATAAGTGAGACTGCGCACTTCAAGACACATTAGAACCTTAAAATTATGCTTTATAAGATAACACAAGACGCCCTAGACCAATTCCTGCTTGTGCACTACAGAGTATATTTCAGTGAAATCTGTGAATCCCGGCTGTGACAGAGCACAGGTGAACTCTGGGATCAGCTCCCCTCTGTCCTCACCCCACAGTGGAGCAGGTCTGTAGGGCTGCTCAGAGCAGCTACTCTCCATGAACAACAGAAGGCATTTGACAACTAGACAACTCCAAGACTTCCAGACTTCTCTTAAGTTAGAGCCACAGAGGAAGAGCATGGACCTCACTGCAAGATTCCCAGAAATCCTGGTCAAATATTGTCAAACCCCAAGTCCCATGCCAGCAGAATTTCTCACATCAAGAAAAGTGACGAGGAGGAAAACCAGCAGTGCAATAGCCCAAAACAGCCCAGGGCTCTTTGTCAGAACTAACTAATAAAGTCAGCATAAGACAATAGAAAACAGGACAAATAATCCAAAACAAAACTGCTGCAAGCAGTTCTGCCACCAGCATAAGACAAGCCCATGATGCAATTACAGTACCTTATCATAATCGAGTACCATTGTGTTGTTACCATGCAACAATCTAAAGATGGGAAATGCAGATGAGCTGGAGCAGGGACTTTCCCTCCTCCAAGAGGCCAAGTTGCACTAGACCATGCACAATAAAACTGCAATGCAATCTAAATATCCATGGAGTCAGTTGTTCAGATCATTAGCAAAAGATTCAGAGTTCTACTCTGAGGTGGAACGAATACTGATAATGATTTTTGTTATGCAAAATAATTCCCCTGGGTGTCATCCGCCTGTTAAATTAAGGTATTCAGGATTTGAACTGTTTGTGCTGTAAAGCAGAAGACAGAACACAAGCAACTATATTTACCAATAGCATCAATACAACTTAGTTGTATTAATCATATTAAAGTTTATAGAAAGCATTTCACTCCCGCATTCAGAAGTGACCTTAACTTTATCATCCCTATTTCATTGCAATAGAATTTCTTTTCATTCCATCAAATGGCATCAAAGGCAAATAAAAGCAAACAGACCTTTTCAGTAATTCTCTAAGCTACAGGATTTTTAAGATGATTTCCCCCGAAACAATCCATAGCTTTTCATTCCCCCATCCTGTTTTCAAAACCCTTTATTCCCAGCTCAGTAACAGGCAAAGGATCACTGATCAGAGCAAAACTGCTGCAGTTGTGTGGAAGATGCTGATGGTAGAACACGGTTCACTTGTTGAAGTATATTGAGATGGGACAGCAGGAAATGAGAAACAATCTACCTGTCTGTTTCTTGAATCACTTGGCTCTTCACAAAGCTTTCTTCGTGACTTCTTTATTATGTTGTTCTTTCTGCCTTTCTATTCCCCAGTGAAGAGACATTTCTAGGTTCATTTCAGTAATGTCAAAATAATTGAATCAAACCCAAGAACGAAGAATTACAAGAGCTGTGTCTTGACGAATTTATTATTAGAGTAAATGATAAGAGTTCTAAATTTCCCAGTAGACCCCTCAAGTTCAAAAACCAAGCAGAAGGCACACAGAAAAACACACACAATAATATTAATACTGTCTTCACCTTTCCCAGGTGCTCACTCTTATCATATATAAATCTACACAGAAGGGATTGGAGCAGATGCTTATTGTTTGACATTGTTACCAAGTCAATTATTCTACCCTAAAGCCTGGTTTCAACCACTGTAAATCACAAGTGATTCCACTAAAAGCAATGAGTGCCATGCTCACATAAAATTGAGAAAGGCTCCTGGCCTTGAGAAAGATCAAGAGGAACATGCCTATATGGTAGTAAAACCACATTCTTTTATATCATTTGCTTCTATTAAAGTTAATGAGAGCCCAGTTGCAGATCTGCCGGGGAAAAAAAAATCATGCAGAACACCATTTAGAAAATAATCCAAAATACAGATAGATTGTCATTGTTACATATGACACAAGCAAACTGACTGCCAGCTTCAACAGCTACAAGGAAACAGTAATATTTAAGGATATCCATGCACTTGATAATACTTATTTTTAAAGATGATAAACCTTGGAAAATTCAAGATTGAAAAGGAGATCGTAATTCTCAACTATTTGTTAAAAATAGTAAAGGGATACAACAAGATTCCCTCTGTACTTCAGTGTCACACATCAGAAGCCTTGGAGAAATTTCTCTGACATGCTCCTCCTACTGAGACAATATAAGTTTATTCTTACGTCAAATGAATTAGTTACACATAGTCGAAACATATTATGTCAGTGGGCTAAATTTAGGATACTGGCCTGTAGCAGATTTTAGTTGAAAAAAAACCACAAAAAGTTCTATACCATTTTGCCTCTGTATGAAAATTATGGATGAACAGGCCAGGACATGCATAATTCAAATTCTTCTGAAAGATTTTTGTGCCTGCCTACTACAGTATTTCTAAGACAGATTGCAAAATAGTGCTTAGATTGGGAAAGAGATTGTGTTTTGAAACAAATATGCTCACAATATTGGAAATTAGTACTTATATTTTCTTTCAAAGAGTGAAGGAAAAATTTTATTTCATTTTTTCCTGCATATTGGCATATTAATTCAGGACACATGCATGTAACTGCATTCATGTTAACTACTATATTGTGAAACATCATGTTTTTGAGAGAGTTCATACAGGGGTGCAGCAATGCAGCCTGGCTCCTTGGCTTTGCAGCCCAAATAAACATCAATAGCAGCACAGCCCAAGGGAAGCTGTACAGCCTCACGGCACAGGAACAATTTAAGCCTACTCATTTTCCTGCCTTTTGTCTGCGTTCTCTACAATACACAGTGCTTTATAGCACATTTTAAAAGTAGTAATAGGAGTAGTAAAAATAAATAAAAGAAAAACGGGCTAAAATGCTGGCCATATTTATGGAAATAGATCATATGAGTGACAGGGAGTCCTAACAGATTCTATGTTAATGGAATGGATTCTGTAATTATGGCAGACTCACTCCCGGCTTTCAAAAAGACATTTGAAATTCAGGCATTAGTACAGTGCTACCACACAAAAAAGTACAGCTCTAAAATATATGAGAAGATATATTCCCACTATGGAGAGAAAAAGACTGAGATTAACATACTAAGCACAAGTGTAACCTGAAATCCAGGCTACCTTCAATCCTAGCTACTACCCACTCTTAAGGAAGGAAAGCAATCTAGAACTGGAGCAGAGAAGAGATTCCTGGTGCTATTTCACTTGCTTTAAGAGAGGAAACTAAAATAGCTGGTTAAAAAAACAACCAACCAAACAAAAAAAAAAACCCAAGCAAAACCAAACAGCTCCTCTTAGTTTGGTTTCTTTACCTTTACAAATACAAACAGAGCTGTAATCTGAAAAAGTTAAAATTGAAAAACATGAGAACCATTGCTCGTGGTCAATGCCTTATTATAAACATTGCTCCTAAAATGCAGTTTTAAGTTTAATCATAGTCCTTTTAGCAGTCCAGATATAAAGCTTTGTTTCATTAATTTTAACTTGATTGTGAATTTTTCATCTGGAGACGGAACTCTCCGGTTTGGGGCTTATGAATTCTGACACTTCATTCTCACTGGAACCGAGCACTCATGGCACATCTTGACTTTACCCCTTGCCTTTAATTATAAACTGGCATTCAGCACTGCCTCTTGCAAACCACGATCTTTTGTATGCCTCCTTAATAATTATAACAAACTTTCTAGCCCCTCAGCAGACAAGCAACATTACAGGCCTGTCAGGTTTCTGGCGATAATGTCTTATTCTACAATGCCATATGAAAAGCTGTCCTTTGAGGATCAGAAATGTACAGTATGCACTGCTTCAATGTGTAAAGATAAGATTAAACTACAAGGAAGGCAATTAAATGCTTAGATCATATTAATAAAAGCATTTCCTGTGTTTACCCTGGTGTTATCGTTGCCTACAACATTGAGGAGCGTGTTTGTTTTGCTGACTAAAACATGAGCTGAAAACTCAAAAAGGGATTAAGGAACTGTTTTTCAAAGAATACAGTCCAAGCTACTTTTGTTCAGTGCCTTTTTACTTTGATGTATTGAAAAATTCTGCACTTCAAGGGACAGAGCTCTGCATAGAAGAAACGTCAACCTGTCTACAAACAAATCAACATGTATTAAACTCCTTTTAACTTTGATGTTTCTGTTGAAAAGTGCAGCTCATTTTATAGCACTAATGCTTTATTGTTCTTCATAAAAATCATATTAACCTATCAATAAAAATCATTTATTTACCTTCATTTTGCCATCATGTCCTCTAAGTGACACTGATGGAAATCAGAGCCTCTCCAAGCTGAATAAGCTTGTTAAGCCTTAAGAAAAGTAAATTCATATAATATGGTACTAGAAATGGTGCCATGATGTACCTAGCACTGCTCAAATGTAGACAATTATGGCTATTTTTATTTCTAAAGATTCCTTGAATCTTTTTGATCACTACTACCTGTGATATTAGTCATGTAGGTTCCAAAGTAAAGGAGACAAGAAATTAAATAAAGATATATTTCCAGTAAAAAGTTTGAAGGTTTTTGACTCAGCAGCCATGGGCTCATTACCTAGCAATATTTCAGAAAAGAAATGAGAGAAACTGGAAAAATATACCATTGCACAGAGCTAGCCAGCCACAATTTGATCCTATGCAAAGGTGGGGTGGTGACCCAGAGCAATACCTGCAGAAAGCACCTGGTCCAGCTGAGGAGGCAGAGCAGGACAGACCTTGCCAAGCCAGCTCGCATCTCACAGTGGGTCCTGAGTATCACTCACATCACTGAAAACAATCTGAGTTTACAGAGGTCACCTGGCTCAGGGAAACAAAGGACTGGCTCTATTATATTTTTTTCACATTTATTAGCACAACAAGCCTTATAACTATCACAGTGCAAATAATGCTCAGAGTAATAGTAAGTCACAACTTATTTGTTTACAAAATATTTAGGCCTGTAAATTAGTCTCAGAGGGAAGTGTGTCCACTGTTTGAGATATTTAAAGGTAGGATGTATAAAACACAAGGAAAATGTTCTTGGAGGTATGCCTGTATTTACAGGAACATTAGCTAGATTACCTACTACAGTTGTTTCATGTACAGAAGATGAGTCAATTTACATGAACGTTAAAAATGAGCTGTTTACTCTGTGTTTTCTATTTCCGCTGAATTGTTAATATTGTTTTACAACAGAAACAAGATCCATAGTTTTGTTTTTTAAAAACGAAAAGGGAAAAGTGTTGGACTATGTGCAATTTCTTTTGTATTATGTGGAATAAGGAAGGGAAAAATGTTCTGGGTGAAAACACCCCATTCTTGAAGGGTAATTATTTAATTTTGGCAGGCACTGAAAAGTGTCTAACAAAACTAATTAACACATATATAAAGTACAACTTCATTGAAAAGGAGAGAAAAATGGAACAGTCTCATGAAACACAGGCATAGTGATGATACATTACAGAAATGCCTATTAAGATCTAGAACTTATGTGAAAAAATTCTTGTTTGTCAATACAAACAAAATATAAACACAATATACTCATATCACACAATGTAATTAAATCTTCACCATACCCCATATAAGCATCAGCATACTCGAAGCTTGCAGCATTTTTAAGTCAGTTCTCCTGGCTTGCTCATTTTCTAGGCTTAATGCAAGACGTAATTTTTATCTTTTTCTTTCCCTAAAATCAGGAAGAAATGTTTCCTAAGCAGTTACCTACTGACAAGCAATTACATCCCATTGTACAATAGCAAAAAGCCAGAAGACTATTCCTCTATGAAAGGTAAGATTTTAAACTGTTGGGTTTGTTAGAAGGTTTTTAATGTGTTGCATATAAATCCATATATGCAATTACAGCCACAGTGTGGCCACATGATAACTTGATTAAAACTTTGATTAAAGGAATTAAAACAATCAAGTTTTAGGGTGAGAGACTGCAAGGAATGCCTTCATCAAATCTCCATTTCCATGTGTCAGCAAATTCAGCACAGGAGCCCTGCCAAGGCCACGCTGCTCTGTAACAGACAGAATGTCCATTAAATGAGACCTCCCTACCCCGTTCAGCAGCAGCATTCATTGCCATGCCAGGCAGTCGAGAGTTCTTTGGTGAGCATGTCCCAACAACACATGCTGCAATTCCTCTAATGAGGAATATTGTCTGCCAGAGACCAGGATTGGTGGCAGGATACATAAAGCTCCCTCCTACTTCACAGGGGCTGGCCTTCCACAACCTAGAGACATGAATGTAATAACTACTTAGAGCATAATATTACTTCAGCCCCACTCTTTTTTTTTTTTTGCTACTCTGCTGAAAATGCACAGATATCCACTAAGCTACTGCCTGGACAGTTGGGCAAGAAGTTACTGCACCTACAAACTGAACAGTGGCCACCTGGAAATGCCAGCCCTCTAGAACTTCTAGTTATGGAAATATTTTAATAAATGTGAACCCCTTCACCTGTAAAGTAGAGAACAAAGTCCATGAGTTTCATGAGTTGGAAAGCCAGTGGAAAGCCAGTGGAGGTCACAGCATATACAAGTGCTGATGTGCTTTCTATGAGAGCGGAGAGGGTAAGTAAATAAACAAACCATTCTGGAATGGTATGTTGCATCTGTCCATATATATTTTTGTTCAGTTTACTTGCAAAAACATATTTGCACAGTTGCCAGCAAAACAAAATCATACCAGATACCACTGCCTGCTCAGCCTGCTCTGCCAGCTCAGATCAGCCAGAATCATTAAGTGCCTTAAAGGGCACACAGCAAATAGAATCCCTTACTTTGATCACAGATAAAGAGTGGGATAATGACTGATATCAACAGCTGGCATTGCCAGTCAAGAACTGGTAGTGGCTTTAACCTGCTTTGTTACACATATCAGATTTAATAACTATCTCTATACATGGAAAAGTCCTAGAATTTTTACATCAGTCCTTAATGGAGCTAACCCTGACCTGGGGATTACCAGAGAAAGCAGCCTTACTTTTCTTCTGCCACAAGCTCTGTTGATTCGTAACTCCCTCTCCTGAAACCGAAGGAACATTTTTCAGATATTTACATTTCAACTTGCATCACACAGTGAAGGCAAGACCTATGCTTGTGGTACCTAAAATCAGTTTCAGGAGCAGAAGGAGCTCACTGCCAGGGACTTTTGTTGAGAATAAGTGCACTTCCTGCAGTTTGCTCAAGAAACTCAAATCCTTAGGGAAGCTTAGATACAGACAAATTAAAGTCCAAACATTTATATCATGAAACTCAGTGTATACAGTCCTACACCTCCCTTTGGAGCTCAGCTTTTTGTCCTCCAGTTTCTCAACTGCTTTTACAAAGTCATTTCTAATCCCAAATTTATTTTATTTTTTTTTTAAAGAGAGTAATTCAGTTTCTCCCAGTTTTCATTTGAAGATAAACTTCCACACAAAAACTGATTGCGGGGCTTGTAAAACTGCCAACATATGTTTTCCTGAAAAATGTTGCTTATTCATGGTTTCTCTTGCTCCCTGTTAATTTTGGATACTTTTTCAAGTTTGGAGGATGGAGGTTAACAAATAATCCTCAGTGGCTTTCCCAGGCTTTTAAAGGTCATTTGAGAGTGTCTGATTGGAATGGTTGTAACTGAGATTAGTCCTCAGCTGATGAGAAATAAAATGAAAAGGGCAAGTTGTTCAGGAATATAAAGGAGATATGCCAGACAGTATTTGTCTTGCTTTTGCATAAAGCAGCACATCCTCTTGCAGGCACTGATGTAGTGAACCTCCAATAATTATTATAGTAAACAATAGCTTTTAGATCAATTCTGCTCTCATTCAGAACCTACAGTCAAGACCTGCTGTTTATAAAAGCTTTCTCTTTAGAAAATTTAGAAATGGCTGCACACAGAAACCTCTGGAAAAGAAAGATTTCTCTGAATAATTCCAGTCACCAACTTGGGAATTTTCCCCCATGAGAAAATAAGCATGCACATCATGTAACATATGACTACATTTATATATTATAGAGCCTGAACAACTGAGTTGTTAATTTTGCTCTTGCTTCCATTTTTTGTGGGGCAGTAAATGTTCCATCAGCCATTATCTTGAGAAAAATTGTAACTGATGGGTTCATTTTCATTTATGCCTAAGGAATTTTCACATAATTGTAAGCTGGAAAATATTAGATAATTAACACTGGTGATAAAACTGCATTCCTACTGATTATCCTGTTCCACGTATATGCTTAATTGTCAACATTGCAATAGGTTTAACTGCAAATAGACATCGTCCATTAGCCAACCAGACTGCTCAATGAGAAAAACACAGACATTTCAGCTGTTATTTGGAGGATGAGAAGAGCATAATTATCATTTAAATAGGCAGTTTTACTTTTCTTACCACTCAGAATCCCCTCCAAAAACACTCATCTTCAATATTTGGGGACAAAGAAACGACATTTTTTTTTACAATAACAGTGATACTGAAGTCTCCTAATGCACTGTCCATCCCAAACTGTCACAGTGTTTTGCAAAGATAGAAAAGAAATATATTCCTTTCCATTTTTGGAAAGGAGGAAACAAAGGGGGAACAACGTGCCATGTGGCTGAAAGTGTGTATCTTGAGTTACTAGATAAACCTTACAAAGGAGAGCTGAAATAGAGAGAGAACAGACTTTCCAGATCCACATGGAAGACAAATTTTCCCTACATAGGTCACATCCATTTCAAGCAGAATAGGGAGATGGGGGTCACTCTATTGCACAATTCCTTCTGCCTTGCATCCTAGTTAGTAATGCCAAAGGAAAAACAAGATCTAAAGAGCTCCCTATGATCCCTTTGTGTGCAAATTTTCTAATTGGTCTTGACATCCTTTTCTTCAAAAAGGTGGGTGACAAGTAAAGTGAATCATTTGGTAGCAGGGCTGGCAAAAGGACTCAGGTCTGGTGCACATTTCTATGGGCTGTCCCTCTGGTCAGTCTAACATAGCCTGTTCTTGGCAGCTTTTCTTCCTTTGCTGCCGGAGCTCTTCCAAATCTCACAAGCCTGTTTTGATTCCAGTGACCAGAACATTCCCAACAGAAGCTGAATCATCGTCCCCAGTGCAAAGCGTTTTCACCCCAGCGCGTTCAGTCATAGTCCCTCTACAGGTCCTGGTTAATGACAGAATTATATTCCAAGCTATTGAGCATTTGTGCTCACTCAGTCTAGTGTTTCAGCCTGCTCTATCTATCACCAGTGTTATTTCCCTGGATGGTTGTTTCATATTTTATTAGAAATGACAGCTCTATTATTAACAAGAAAAAAAAATAGCATGAAAGAAAAATACAAGTACTAGCTTTAAGATCCAGGTACTGAAGGATGTGAAAGTTTTATCTGGTGACACATAGGAAACAGCTGGATCTGTAAAATATTTTCTACTTGAATGGTTTATTAAAACTGACACCAATACAACAATTACTACCAATTATTTTGTCAGAATGTCTCTTCCATTCGAGTGAGAAAGTTAATAGCAATAAAAAATACATCAAACCTAAAAGTAGCTTAAGATCATTTTACTAGGGGTCACTTCATTGCTCAAAAATTTGGTATGGACCAAGGAAGAATTTTCTCTCCAGATTATTAGTTCAAACCAATACCTGATACTAATCACAGAAATAAATCCCAGCAGGTATTTTATGGCAGCTTGTATAGGTTTATAACTGTATGATCCACTGGTTAATAATGCCTTTGGTACCAGAAGTTAGATTTCATGCTTGGGTCAAGCCTATTAAGTCTACTAAGGTCTCAGTTGCCTCCTGTATGGACCACCAGAGCCCAGAAGAAATTTCAAAAGCTACTGGCCTGAGGCTACTTCTGAGTTCAATACACATCCTACAGATATATGAGTGAGAGCAGGGCTGGCCACACAGGGCAGGGGCAAAAAAAATAAAAGTAAAGCTATTTCAAATTTGAACCTAACAGAATAAAAATTTACCTTATTTTGATACACAGGAACCTGAAGTAATACATTTTTACAATTCTCATTCTCAGAATTTAAAGCCAGAAGAAACTATGTGGTCACACAGGCTGACCCTGTGTGTTCACAGATCATTATTTTCCCCCCAGTTATTCCTGCAGAGGCCAAATAACTTGTATGGGATTAAAACATTATTTTCAATCAACTTCAGAGAAGTTGGTTTTGGAGAATCCCTATACCCTAGAACTTCAATTATATGTTCCAGTAGTTAATAGCCCCTCTCCCACATATATTTCATATTTAACACCCAGCCTGAATCTGTCTAGTTTCAGCTCTCAGTCACTCACTACTTCACTTTTCTGCAGAATTAAAAACCAATCTTTACTCATGAAGAAATTATATGGTGCAACTAAGGTATCAGGATTAAATCTGTAATAGTAGAGCATTTCTCCATTCCTCAAATGGTTTTAACTGAAGGAAAAAAACAAAACATATCTTACAATAACCTTTGAATACCACCCAGAATCGAGCACATTTCCTAATCCTGTTTGTAGAAAAAGTCATTCTATTTGCCTCTTGACATAAAAATGGTCACAACAGAAAAAGCTTGAATTATCTCCATTCTGACAAAAGCAGGCAAAGATCATGTTGCACCCAGAGGAGGAAAGGAAATGCTGTAGAGACAAAAACAACCAAACCAAGGAACAAGACAAACCCAAAAAAAAACCCAATAGCCTGAGAAATCATTTTTAAGGACAGGGCTTGAGAAGGACATGAAATTAAGACCCCAATCTCATTAGCATTCAACACCTCTGGCTGGTTTTGTGAACATCCTCTAGAACAAACAAGACTTTGCAGGCACAGATGTTTGCCTTGACCACAAAGCAACTATCACGAGTGACATGCATCTTTTAAAATGCCTGACAACAATAAAATAGAACATTTTGTAAACATTATCATCGGAAAATTTTCATGGAAGTGATAAACACTGGGAAACAAAGCAGAAAATCAGAACTCGAGAAATGCATCGGTATGAAATAAAATATATACTGGGTTTCAGTCACATAAACTGAGCTTAGAAAGTCTTAAAAAGCCTGTGGCATTCTAGAAAACATAACCTAAATTCTAGGATACAGGTTGTTGCCACAGCTACAGTAAACAGTCTGAATTAATTGATTATGGGAACCTCCTTTAGACCATCCTCCCACCTGTTTAGAATCACCACTGCCAATCCACAAGCTGCAAGGAAAATTAAGTATAAATAAGAGCAACAGCTAGTGTAAGACAGAATATCTAAATATAAACATACTTTCCAAATAAATAAATAAATGCTTACAAAGCCGAGAACAAGTTCACAGACCCTAAGCACTTGGCCAATACATCCAACATATCTAAATGTATATTTTCAAGTGAATATTACACTAAAACACATCACTCCTACTCAGCAGGGCAGCGAACCTATCCACTTTTTTAACTCACATCTGCATTTCCTTCATGCCTTTATTTCCAAGTCTACATTTCTATCCCAACAGTCCTTCAGTGACTATTTTGATGAGACACCAAGCATTGTTACCGCTGCCATTCAAAGGCCAGAAGCTCCCCACTGTACAGCACCTGATAAACGCTATCTAACACCGCAAACACCGACATTCATTTGCATCACAACACCGGCGCATTTTTCTAAAGAGAAATTAGTTATTTGGGGTTGAAGGGCAGAATAACAATAAAACAGGCAAACATATTGGAATCTTTCCTTAAGCCTCGAGTATTTTTGATATATATGGCTTTATTTTAGATTTTAACTACACTTGGAACTCTGCCACGCTTTGCTAAAATGAGTCTTGTAAAGCAAATGGTGATGGCAGAAGAGCTTATTGCTGATGAGCCCCCATTAACTATTCTCCCAGAGCACTTCCGAGATATTCTTGTGCACATTCGGATTTCTCAGGCCCACAGGTTCAATGCAAAAAGAAGTGGTATGTTCTCATGCCTCTACTCCTAACTTCGTTTGCATATGAATGCAAGTCGTGCTTTGGAAATTTGCAGTAACAACCTAGCGACTAATGGATGCGGAAGAAATTGAAAGCACTGACTCCTGGAGATCAGGATTTCAAAAGCATTTCTAAAAGACTTCAGCGAACAAAATCGAACTACACAGGCATTGGGTAAAAGCAGCATTTGTCCAAGTTGCTGGTGTGCATAATTCTTAGGAAATACTTACTATGTGTGCTGTGTATGCCAGGCATGCTAGAGCAGCCTCAGTCTTTCCGGAGGATACAAACCACTAAGTATTTAAACACATTGATCAAACTAAAGAGTCTGGTTTGGTGGTTGTTAACTCAGGCCATATTGTAACTAGTTTCCAGAAGTGCCTCAGACCTTATCTCTAGACCCATAGTAAAGGATCGTTTGTGACAGTGATTATAAAGCCTCTGATCTGGCTAAATTCCCTCAAAGGGACTATTCAGCGTCACCAAGAGGGATATTCTTCTGTAGGAAGACTGTTCTGGATATTAAGTCTCCATCTACACACACATTTTGTCCTCCAAGAAGTTTTACTAGGAACACAACTCCTCAAGTTGTGAAGAGAATGTTATTTCAAACTTGCTGCCAGTTTGCAAGCAAAACAACATTTTTTCACGTTAGGTCAGCCAGTTTATCACAGTCCCTGTGCCTGCTAAGCTCACTTTGGGAGCACAACCTCAAAGACTTGCAGGCATTTTGCAGACTTTAGAGGCAGCAGAGGGTGGTGATCAGGCAAGTGCCACAACTTTCTTCTCCACAGAGCTGCAGTTTCTGCACTGTCCCACTTTTCCCCTGGATACTCATCTCATGTCTTTCTAGATAAACCTGCCACAGGACCTTGACAGAACTGAATCTGAATACTGTTCTGATGGGTTGGAGGAATTGTTGATATTATTTGGAGAACAAGATGGATTTGCAACAGTATATTGAAATATAAGCTTTAATAATGAAAACAGTAATTGTGTTCCTATAATTTCACTGATTATAGAACACCGTTTGCAGCTCTCTAAATTACAGTTTACAAAAATGGCATCTTGAATCTTTTAATCTCTGTGCTTCTCTCTAAACATCCATTCACATGACTTGTCCCTTCACAGCAGAATATGAATTTTGCAGTACTGCTTCTATATAATCTATAATTCTTGGAATAGAAAGAAAATTACTTTAAAAGACACATTCTCAGGGTAGATCACTCTCAATGGGAGACCCAGCCAGTTTCAAGCCTGTCAGAGCCATAAACTGTTCTACTGTCTTTGGTTTAGTCAGGTGAATCTCATGAATCTGAAAAGTAGCATCCAAAAGTATTTGGTGCAACAGCATAAATGTAAAAACATTTTTGTCCAATTACAGAATAAGAAGAAACCAGCACAGAGATGCCTGACTGCACATGTGGCCACATCACTAGCAGAGTTAAAAGCACAAAGAACCAAACCTGTGTTTCCTTATTCAAAGCACGAAATGCAGTCCTGTTCTAAGGTTATTTAGTGTGTGCTGTTGGTACAAATATTGCTCTTCTACAAATCCATTTGCTTTATAAAGAGACAAGGCAGCAGGATTAAAAAGAAAGTCTATCTTTACTTTTACTTAGAATTACAACATACAAATCAAAGCAAACACTTGGAGTTCTGATAGTTACATTTTTGTTTGCTTTTAAAATCACATCCCTTCTTTTGGAGGAATGAAAGCCCTTTCCCTGCCTGGAAAGACTTATCAGGAAATACAGACTAAGTATTCCATGCTTCACTCATCACTTGTGGTAGCCAAATAAATCACAAAGTGACATAAATCCAAAGAGCTTGCAAAATATGAATGTTTTGGTAGAAATTCCCTGTCTCTTCAGGTGAAATTTATTTCTTCCTTCTCAGTTGAAATAATCATCTACCATTTATTCTTCCTCTGCATTCTTCCCTCTTTCCTTACATAACTCACACACATACAGAAAAGAAAAAAAAAAAAAGAAAAACCCAAACAAACAAAAAAAAACACAAAAGAAAAAAGTTCCAAACCAAAACCTCCCCATGTAATAAACAAAAAAAATTTAAAATTAAAAGTCAGAAAATTTTTGTATGTGCCTTTCCTGAGGCAGATACTCCCTTCTAAATGCCAATTAGTTAGAGAGAGCCAGCTTAGTCCCACGTCATGAGGATCCTGATGGAGCTGCTTGCAGTGCCTCAAAAAGGGTAACACTCCAGTAAGTAACTTTTAAGATGTCTGCCATTTTTTTTCCCAAGCATTTTTCTTAGCAGCTTCTACAAACTATTACAGACCCCTTCCAAGCATACTAATACCAGAATGACCTGTTTTCCCTTAGGGGGAAAAGAAAATTATTAAGACTATCAAAGAAAAGCAATTTATGGTGATAGATGTTTGTATTTGAACAGAAGATGATCTTCATTAAATAGCTTTTCAGATTTGTGCTACCATATTTCCAAGATTTGACACAAAAATAGAAAAATAAAGAGCTTCTACTGTCCAGGGTGAAAAAAAATATTGCTTATATTTCAAACCCACACTCATTTCTTAGTTATATGGGTAGACAACCAAAATGGTTCTACACACGAATTTATAACAGTGGGTATGGGCCATAGGAAGAGATGTTTTCTCACAGATCCCAAGTCCCACATTTTGGTTTCAGGCAGCTAGTCACATTCTCAGACTCGTCACCAGCTAAAGACCTTTTGGAGATCAGCAGGAGAGCTTTTATAAGGTACAGCACCAAAACCTCTGTCACTACCTTCACTTGCAGTAGTAGAAGAAAATTCACCACCCCTAGTCTCTTCAGCAAGATTTCCTCCTAAAATCTGTTCTACCAGAGCTCCCGAGACAAAAAAGTTCAATTAAGATTAGATTCATTGTTTCAATTATAAAGACCATTCAATCTCTAGGGTCAATTCAATCCCTGGTCTCACCACAGAGTCATTTAAGAGTTTTCAAATTACCTTATCATAGCTTCCATAAATACACCCCCAAAACACACTCATTGCAACACAAAAACTAAACAAGGACAAGATTTTTAATAAAACATTCTAAAAAGCTTACCTGCTGAGAGATGCTTCCATCCCAAGCAGGAGCACATCCCACCAACCCAACCTCTTCCTCAGTACCTGTGGCAGGCCTCTCCTGGCTTCATATACAGAGGCAGAACCACTCTCCCCACCCATCTGCTCATTAAAAACACCCTCGTTAACTCAGCACCTGCAGCTCGTTAACACAGCTGATCCTAATACAGAAAAGCAGGTGTTTGTTCTAAACTATCCCAAATTTTACCTTTCTTATTGAATCACTGGCCCAAGCCAGTAAAAATTCAGGTGTTGCCTATTAAAGGAGGTGATCTCCAACGTCTCAAGAATGTTTTGAGAGACAAACCAGACTGATACAATAATCTACTCTTCCTATACTATTTATGACTTCTAAAATTTGAGGATTTTTTTTTAAATACAAAAGCATGTGTTTAACCAAGCAGATGTTTTTCAGTGAACCAAGCTGTTATGCATTTTAAAATGTTACACATGTTAAAATGACTATTTAATTTCCATGCAAACTATAAGTATTTATAGCAGTTATTTTAATAAATTCAAATCTTAAAATTAACCACTGATAAATGTTAAAATACACTAAAACCCCCAAATAATGAACAAAATAAGAGCTTTGTTTAGAAAGTGTTGAAAAGGTTATGTTATCAGGATTTTTTTGCAGGACTATTTTTAGACTGAATCACCAAACAAATTAATTTGAATTTTTAGTTAAAAAAATCAGCCAGAAGTACTTACGTGGTCATTTCTGTGATACAGAGCAGATAACTTATACCAGAAAAAGAGACTGAATGACTTCACACATCTTCTATGATATTGAAGGAGTTATGTCGAACATTAATTGGTGTCAACCTGTACCTCTTTCTGTTGATGCGATCTCAAACAAAAAACAATCAAACAAAAAAAATACAAACACAGGCTACATTTCTGGGGAGAGACAACAGAACAGTCTTTGCTTTGAACCCAGAGGGATGGGTTCATTCAGATCTCAGTGTATATATAACATTCATTCATAGTGCCAGTGAGTGCTTGAAGCACCTCTGGATGAGGAAGCAGCTCTTTTGCTTTTGTTAGTGTATAAGATTTTAAAGAAAAACATTAGACTTTTTCATTAATCAAATATTTAAACAGAGATATGCACAAATATTTTAATAGACTATATTATGAGTCTACATTTTTGTAAAATAATAAATAGCTCATTATTATTGCTAATGCACAATGATAATCTGTGGGTAGTAATGAATTATATCTATGGCATTTCAAATAATATCTACTTGCATGCAAATTACTAAATTGGCATAAGAAACTTATAGCTAATATACTGAGACACTACTCAGTGCTTTAGATGAATCCTTTAGGCCATGCAATACCATCAGAAGTAGAAATAGAGCAGACTTGGATACACCCCTCTGCCCAAGCCTGATATCCATCCTGACATGCACAGAGCAGGGCATAGCTGGAAACAGCCCCAGAACAAATCTCTGATGTGGCCTCTGCCCTGAATCACAGCTTGTTCTGCCCTGAAAAGCCAGAATTTCTCATTGCATTACAGTCATTCACCAAAAGAGTTCTTAACACAGAAATGTCCCACAAAATTATAGGAATATTAATCAATACTAACTAAACTGATGTTCCAGAGTCTTCTGTTGTGAGAGCAATCCTGGACCCACTGCAACATGGATCTTTTGAATTTCATTCCCAGAATACCCAGAGAAACATTCCCAGAAACCCAGAGTTATTTGACATCCCAGCTTTTATTATTTGTTTTATTTATTTTATATTCTTGGACTTCTCAACTCTGATACCCCTTTTCATTTAAAATTCATCTTCTTTGTAAACAGGGTTGTGGCAGGCAGGCAAGCAGCTCTGTGTTTGGGGCTCTAACCAGGAACATGTGAAGCCCTGACAAGAAATGTCTAGCTCTTTGCAGCAGCAAAATACAGCTAGAAAATTTCCAGACCTCTAGATCATATTAATCTCATCTTAACAATGCAATATACTCCAGTGTTTCTGGAGGTGAGAAAACTGCAGCTGCTGAGTCATGTGCTTTGCAGTTCTTGCTTCAGGGCTGTGCTCATGTGGCTGACATTGGAGTGACACTGCAGGACCACTGCTGGCAAAAGGACACAACTACAGCCAGGATGGCAAACACAGGAAGGTGCAATTACAGAATTAGCTGTGCAGGAGTTCTGGAGTCATGCTCCACAAGGGGCAGCTATGCTGCAGTGAGATTGTAAATTGATCAGGTAGAAAAGCAGATATGAGTGACAACTACAGAAACAGAAAGTGTGCAGGGCTTACAGGCCCTGGCTGAGTTTCTGGGTGTAAAAGGATATCCTGTGCAAACCTGAGCAAGCACATAATGATTGCTGTCAGCATATTACCCAAAGTACAAACAGAGCAGAGACATCAGTTCATCTGATGCTCTTGAGCAGATGCTGCTGTGTTTACACACATTCAGACTAATAGTAGCATGAACAGGATTCACACCAACAAGAAATCAGTTGTCACAGATTTGTCTAGAGTACAAGTCTTTATATTTACTATACATCTGTATAGTATTGTATATATTTTTACTTTCCTATATCCTTTCTTGCATCACCAAAATATAATTTATTACATTACCTTCTACTTCTAGAGGGTTCAATAAGTGTCATTCAAATGATGTGGCATTGTTGCAGTTCAGAACTGTCTATGTACTGGATTAATTACTAACAAAAAGCTCTATGATTCCCACTATAATCTATTTGATGTGGTAAAATAATGAATATGTAATTCTGCAGACACTTCTTACTGTTAGAAGTCTAACCCAAGCTGAATTGATACATTCTAATGATTTCATGCATGTGTCAGTAGAGCTTAGCCTGAGAAAACATTATCTTTATTAACACTTGGTAAGATTTTGCACAGACAGATCTGCTGCAGCATTGGACAATGGGCTCTGAGCTGAAACTCCTCACTAATACATTTGAGGAAGCTATTAAATAAGCCATTCTGGCAGTCTGTGCATTCATCTTCATCAATTACATTTCTCCTTTTATACTATTTTTAGGCTTAGTTTAGTCAGTATGACAACACAGAACATAGATTTAGATGCAACATAATTAACTGAAGACATGCTGTTGCGCAAGAAGGATGTCAGCTGACCCAGCTTTAGGCTCTCATGCCTTTGAAGACTAAATTAGTTCTGTGAAATTTATTGAAGGCAAGAATTGTAATCATCCTTGGCTTGGAAATTAGCCAGATATCCACCACAAATTCACAGCAGTTTAGAATAAAAGTGTGCCCCAGTTTCACATGACTGGATTGCAATACAAGGATTACACACTTTGAAATCACTATCAAGGAGAATCACTGTCTTTTCCTTTAAGCAGATGACATTTACATTATTCTTCATGCTAAAATGGTCTAACTAAAAAGAAAGCTCATCTATATCCTCTATCTAATTAGTTTTCTATACTAGTAGTACTTGCCATTGCTTTCTTCAAGACAAAAATGGACAAGGAAGACTCAGAAGGCAGCTGGTACTAATGGTTCCTGACTCATCCCTGTGATGTAATGACACCATGGATATTGCCTCCATATGCGTCATTGGAATATTTTCCCAATTAATTAAAAAAAAAAAACAGGAACAACAATATGAGTTTAGCCACCAACACAGGAGCATTCTAGTTGTCAGGAAACAAACTTTAAAAAAATTTCATCAAGATATTTCAATTTATGAAAATACTGGCAGTGTGACCCTTGCTCTGGCAATATCTTTTTACTGCATTTCAAATCCATTTGCTTAGTTCACCACCATGAGATGTGGTGCTGCACCGACTGCTAAACCAGCAAATAACCTGGTCTCCTGCAACATAAGATCTTCTGAAAGATAAATAGTTATTAGGATCTAAAACTATTGAGATATCTGTGGAACATCTGCCTATCTGCATTAAAAGCTGTTAAGTTAGAAAACTAAAACACTTTAGGCTATCATTATCTTTGCTAGAGTTGTTTCATTTGGCTACTCTTGGAGTGGAGAGCTTCATTAGATTCCCAAGAAGATATTTATGATAAGAAGGCATTAAGTCAGCCAGAACCTTCATGTGGACTTTTCTCACACAGCAAGCATAGAAAAGACTTCTTTAAGCTCAAAAAAAAAGAAAATCTCTTGGATGATATCTACACTGCTTTATAAAAATATATTAATTGTGAAGATGAGAATGATGCTTTCAGAAGGATAGTAAAGTATTCCTGGCTACTTCCTTTAATGACATTCATAAGCTAATAAAATACTTTGTAAAGACAGGTGCTGACTGAATAAACAACTGAACATTTGTTACTACAGTAAGAAATAAAATGCTCAATACACAACCCCAAGATGATAGCCCAAGGAATCAAATTTAATTTTATCATTGTAACCCTGGGGGGCCTGATAAGAAAATAAAGAATTAAAATTTAAGAAGTAAATAAGCTATTAAAAAGTGCTCAGAATGTATCACCTGCAAGGAGAATAACAGATACAGAGGCAGCAGTGCTATCTCTTTATTGTACAGAGCACAGTAAGGCATCTGTGCCCCACACATTGCACTGAGAAAGGAACAGACAGGGACAGAGCCCATGAGGCTGGCTGCAGAGCTGGCCACCTTCCCTTCACTTTCAGTTTCCACATCTTATTCTTTCTCTTTCTTCCACACTTCATGGGTTTATACACTCTTCATGTTTAAGAGGAAACTGGTAGCCAGACAAGGTGGAAAGAGGTAAAAGCTTATTGCCCAGAAATTACCTGATCTATCAAGAAAAATTATATTCAGAAAAAATAACTGAAGTATTGGACCCCATCCTCACCTAACAAGATCTATTCCAATGTACAGCTCTCTAGAAGGATGTGCCATCTATTTCCCAAGCTCAGTTTTTAATTCAAGCACTTTGTTTGGCCTGCACAGCCACCATAAGCCCATACACAGAGCTGATGATTTGCCACCATCTTAGTGTCTGGGTACCTATTCAACATGCTGTGTTAGAGTAGTGCCTACTGGTGTTCCACTAAGTACCATTACCAGCTGTCTACAGTTTCTATCACTTCTCCAACCACTTAAAGTTCTGATTTTTTTTGAAAATGAAAAATAGTGTATCTTTCTTGTCAGCTCCTATTTACTTGTGTTTGATAATTTATATTTTGTTTCCTTGTAGGAAAATGTAGCTTCCAGGCCTGGGAACTTCTTAACAGAGTAAAAAGAATTTGACCTTGGCCATCGCTGCTATGTAGCTGTGAAGATAAACTACTTGCAAGGACTGAGAGAGATCAGAAGAAATGGAAGATAAGACACCTGCAAGAGTTCGTGAGAGACTGATACAGTAGCTTGTAACTGTGGCCAATAGATAGTTGCTTGTATGCTATGGACACCAATAATCTTAGTGCACGTATTCTTAGAAAAAGTATAATTGTGTGTGTGCTTTGCAATAAAC